>CM059220.1:21773658-22373658 GCA_030347435.1 Clarias fuscus
GAAGACTACACTCTTCCTGGAGTGATCTGAATACTCTTCTATCAGAAGACATGGTATATTCTATTCCAGACATGTACAGTACACGACCCATTAAAAGTTTGGACACACCTTATTATCATGCCATGAAATACTGTGGTATTTCCTGCTTTTTATTTCTTTCTATACTGTAAAACAATGCTAAAGGCGTCCAAAATACACAGTAATCTCCTTTGAACAGTTGATATTGAGATGTATCTGCTACTTAGAGTATGGTCCGTAAAGCCTCTTCATAACGGCTCTGATCCCAGGTGCCGTTTGTTAATTGGTGATTTCTGAGGCTGGTAACTCTATGTGAACTTCTCCTCTGTAGCAGAGGTCAGTTTTGGTATTGTTTTCCTGGGATGGTCTTCGTGAGCGCCAGTTTCATTTTGGAGCCTGATGGGTTTTTGCAAATGCACATGTCTTAAAATAATAATTGACTGTCCTTGTTTTTGTTGTTGCATTGTTCTAGAATGTAGAAAATGAATTAAAAACTGTAGAAAAATCCCAGTCTGGTATACAGTGTGTGTATGGACAGAATCCCAGATGTTCTCCAATATCCTTTACATCATCCCATGTCCCAAACCGTAAAATGATCCTGACTGAAGAAAATACAAGCAATTAATATAGTTCTGTTAAGTTTTCACGACTATCGTGGTTTGATGTGAATTAGATGAAAATTGACGTTAGACCCCGACTGATTCATCTGATTGAATGAATGGCATTCCATGGCTGGGTCGCTTAACTATGTCCATCACTCTGTATCAGAGGTGTTCTAACAATCATTAATTACACTAACTGTCAGTCGCAGTTTGAGTGAAATTAGATCGGTACTGGAAAAAGAGGAGAGCAGCCGTCTGCCAAAAAATCAACATTCAAAACCAGTTAGTCAAAGTAGCACTTTCAGCAAGAAAACACATCTGATAATGTTGTCTCCTTAGTAATTGTTTCTAAGTGGTTCAGAATTGCCTCTGAACTGTCCATGTTGTTCTGTTCACGGCTCATGTGAGCTACATAGCTAACTAGCCTCTAATACAAGGTTTAATCCCAAATCCCTCTCTAACCCCTGATCAAGGACACTACTTGATGTGTAAACAAAAGGTTGTACACTATACAGTAGTGCAATATTTAACCCTATTTGGGATTCAACACTAGAAGCTGATTTTCTAAGGCGGAATAAGTGGCAAAATAAAGTAAATCTCCTAAATTCTATATGTACCACCATCTCCTTACAGTTTAACTACATAAAACCGGTAATAATTCAAAACTACTTTTAGCTTTGTTAATTGTACTAACTAACTGTTAGTTGTAGTTCCTCCAGTCATGAAAGGATATGTAATACTAATCGTAATCTGTTGATAATAAATGGTGTTTGTGAACGGTTGCATGAAAGCAATATCAAACTCGAGGTTGTGCCATCAGCATGACTGGGATATCTTTGGCCTGTGCTGATATTCAGTACAACAGCACTCCCTTTCCCTTTTGTGTGATATTGCTTAATTATATTCTGATTAGCCTATATTTGGGGTATTTTTCAGCATTAATGATTTAAAAACAATGTTAGGTCCAAACACCATGTGATATCATTTCAGAATCCGGAGCTAACTAGTGCAGTTTCCATTGATTCACTGATTTCACCGGTTGGCCCAGAGACAAGCCATAGACATAGAGCTTAGAGCGTGTGTGTAGTGATGGCTATATCGTTAATGCCACTGCAATCTGCCAGGAAGCGACAATCCACACCACGCTGCCATGCCATTAATACCTGGGGAAATGCCCACCAAATCCTACCTAAAGCCATCCCAGTGCTCTTCTGTACGGATGACTGGCTCCCAACAGTACCATGCGCCTGAGCTGAGCCTGGCTGTGCCGGGACATTGTGGACGAGAGCAGGAGACGAAAGGGAGGGGGGGAATTGAAAAAAGAGCTGATAAGCAAGTTGACAATAAGCCTCGTGCTGGACAGATCCCAGTGTGGGAGGCCTGCCCGGCGTACAGAGCCTGTGCAGAGCCACCACTTCCCCCCTGCTGCTATTTCAGTCCAGAAGATCATGGTTACACTCATCCAGGACAGAAGTTGCTAGCGCCGACAAATATGGTAAGTGTAAGGGCAAGGGACAGAGGACACACAGTAGCTGAGCCTCAGCTGTGCAGCTGGGAGGAGGTTAGCTGAGCTAGCATCCTACTGAGGACAAGGACAGGAGGATGAGAGAGGAGGTGCTTCCGCATGGGACAGGGAATCCGAGTGCAGCAAAACTGCCGACAAACTGATCAGCCTTCGCTTGTGTGCCTTGCCTTGTTAGGTCGTGTATTTTTAGCGTCTCCATAATGCCCCTTAACTGTAGCCCTGGCTTCCAGGGCTAGATAATCAAATACTCAGGTTTCACACTGGACTGCAGGCAGAATGGCCGTGGAAGAGGAAGCAGAGTGCCAAGTGCTCGTAAGTGAACTCTTAAAAACGGCTTTTAGTGCACCACCACGCAAAGGATGTGTGCTGCTAATGTGTCTGAATGGAGCAATATGAGCAAGGGAGGGTTGCCGGATCCGTGGCATGTTCAGAGTGCATGGGAACAGAGCGTTAAGTGTGTATCATTGATGACATTTATAAGAAGGAGGCATGACTGCGACATACTACTGCATTGCCGGATCGGGGTTGTGTTTCAAATACTGGCATGGCAGAGGAGTGTGTTAGTGCTGATGAAAAGAAATGTTGACCTTGGGTGCAATGAAACAAAGTTGTGCTTTAAAAGACTCTTGAAATTTCTTGTCTTAAGTTGACACCCTCTCAAGAGATGGACTTATGAGTGTCGTAATTTGCTTTAAATTAAATCTGTGTGTTAATGGTAAGTAAAGTGCAGCATGATATATTAGGGGCTTATGACCTTAAAGATTTATACTCACAAACGTACAGGTTTGCACCATGTTTATTTAACTTTTAGTTGATGTCAAGATAACAATTTGCTTGTAGTTGATCTAATTTGCTGTTCATATTATGATAATATTTTTGTTTATTTTTTAAAATAACTTTTAAGGTGCTAAATAATACAAATAATAACAGCTATTGCTATTATTAATATCATTATTATTTGTATTCATATATATTATTATATGTTATGAAGAAGTCTTTATTGTGGTCATCTGTGCCATTATTTGCTGTTAGCCTGGATAAATATGTCTGAATACTAATTGGTACATTTAATAGCTACATATTCATAAATCGCAATGTTCAAAATAATCACATATTCAAAATAATCGCAAGGTGATCTTCGTATCGAAAAGATTTTGGTTTTGTGTAAACATTTGGTACATTCGTGTTAAACAATTTGTTATTCTTTAATATGTACAGTATTTAAAATATGTTGATGGTTTGATTATAAGAAGATTGGTGGATTTGCCATGTATGAGAAATGACATTTAAGTATATTAATATATATATTTATACATACAGTAGGAGCTGCTTAACCTCTAGTATACTCACTAAATGGTACCTACATCATCAATTTCTGAAATAAATAAATAAATAAATAAATAAATAATAATTCCAGATGTGCTGTTATAATAACCTGCACTCCTCTGGGAAGACTTTCCACTAAATTTTGGACTGTGGCTTTTGTGAAATTGGTGATCTGTGTTTATTCAACCGCAAGACTATTACTGATTTAAGGTACTGACCTCAAGCAGGGATTGGGTCCTGAAAGGTACTAGACGAGGTAGTCTGGTGTACAGTCAGTGTTACAGTTCACCCCAAAGGTGTCCAGTTGGGCTGAGCTTGAGGCCTTCTACACCACCACCCTTGACAAGGGTCACTTTGCGCACATTGTGATGCTGGAAAAGATTCAGGCCTGTTCTTTGGCCCAGTCTTAAAATAAGCGACACTATATTGCATTTCCAACAGTTTGAGGAAGACAGACTTGGATGTGTAGTGATCAGCTATGAACGTAGTGTTGCTCATATGGTATGGTGCAGCTTATCTAAAGACGGTGTGACTTTTTTAAAGATTAAAACTTGCCCTTCTGGATGACTGGAATAAAACCAGATCAGGGTATTCATTGAAGATTCTATAACCATAGATCTGTGATTATTTCTATTTATTTTTTTGTTACTCAATTCATTAAATCAGCATGATAAAAAAAATAATAAAATAAAAAAAAGACAGACATTTCGAAGCTTGAAACTAATATGCGTTTTGTTATTGAGTGCTTACTGACCACCGGTAAGCGTGTCGCATTACTGCCAACTCAACTCACAACCTTTTCTTTTTGGGATATGCGATATTCGTCCGCGACAGCAAAATACAGAGCAAACCTGTCGTATGTGAGAGTAGAAACTCTGAAACCTCAAGCTACATCACATGAGCAAGTGCAGGCTCGCTGTTATCTGAGCCTGCTGTGATTGTATGTGGTGTGTCAGTTAACAACTTTATCACTGTGTTGTCAAGTTCCTTTCCAAAGTGGACGTTAGTTGGGAAGCGATTTCTAAGTAAAGAAAACGGCAGTGCTGAATGAGATGTGCTGAACCTCAGTATATAGGGCCAACTTTTATGTGGTGATTTAGTTTGTATTTGGTACAACTGGCAGCTTGATATATAAGCCTACAGATCAGTGCTTTGTCTATAATAATACAAGTATATTATTATTATTTTTTTAATCTTTTTTTTTAATTTTTTTTACACGTTTTAGGGCAGTACATTGACGTAGTGTTTCAACACCTCCATGGTCCAGGGTTTGATTCCCACCATGGGGCTCTGTGCGCATGGAGTTTGCATGTTCTCCCCGTGCTTGGTGGGTTTCCTCCAAGTATTCCAGTTTCCTCCTACAGTCTAAAGACCTACAAACTGTAGGAGGAAACTGGAATACTGTAATAGTGTGTGAGTGTGTTTGTGCGGCTGGGATGGATCGACACCCTGTCTAAGGTGTACCCCGCCTCGTGGGTTAGTCTACAGGTTTCTCGTAAGCCTGTTCAGGATAAACTGCTGTAGAGAATGAATGAATGAAAATGAACGAACACGATTCAGTCGAATACATTAAGCTCTCATGGAATCAGGTTGATTTATCCTTGCCAGAAAGAAACTTTAACCAGGTAGACATTTTAACTTTGATATATATATGATTATCCTACTGTACTTCTGAAGCTGAGTACAGAGACGTGCAAGAAGTAAAGACACCCATACTGTAGTTTTATGATAAAAATGTATGCATCAACATTAGTTAGAAATAAGGCTATTAATAAAAAGGGGCGTTCAAGTCAAACGGACTTGTGATGAAATCTCTATTAAATGAAAGCATTAAACTAATTGACATTTATGGAAGACTTTAAGAACACCACGGCGGAGACTCGTAGCCGCAGTAAAAAGCATTTCAATGCTGCAAACATTTTAAAAGAAGGCCGTACAGTATATCCGTGAATGATGATTCATGCTGAGGTGGCTTCAGCCAGTGGAACACTCTCAGGACTGATCATCGAAGGCGTTCTGTTTTTGCGGGACAATACACATCCTCAAACTTCCCACCACACCAATCGCACATTACTGGACCTCATGTGGGAGTTACTATATCGCCACATCCCATGTACAGTACAATCCTGACCTCGCTCCAAGCTATTTCCACATGTTTTGGGCCATTGAAGGAACTCCTGGGAGGTCAGCGTTTCAAACATGAAGCATACCTTGACGGTATCCAAGCACTAGTGAAACACTGTGATGAGTGCGTTAGTGTGATAACTGAGGATTATTATTGATATCACTCTCATAATAGTGTTCTGTTATTCTACAGTACATAATCAAAAGTCCCAGATTGACACGAACACACCTTATACAGTATATACACCTTAACATTAATACTTTGTTGACGTTCCTTTAGAAGGGTACTGCACTTCTCAACAGATCTTCAAACAGCACAAAGACGGCGTTTAGGAGGCCCGGGGTCTAGCAGGTCATGTTTATATTTAAATCAGACATAATAATAGCAATGTATTTCGGTGCATACGTTTTATCATAAAACTCATCATCATTGCCTTTTTTTCTCTCTTGCATTTCTGCACATGTTGCCAAGAAAGACGCATGTCTTGGACGTTTTCCATGCGAATCCATGCGCAAGCCTCGTGATAACCGTTAATGCCGCGTGCCGGCTTTGCCGTAGAGGGGAAGCGCATGACAGTAAATCTGTTTCGTTATCGTCTCTTATGTCTTCAAATGGCTCATTGGGAGTGAAATCAATATGCTGTTTGCATTTGGGACTGAGAAGGGTGAATTTGGCGGCTATAGGAGACAATATCATATCATTCGATGCGTACAGTATGTTTAGTCTTTACCTTCTCTAAGTAATAAAAAATGAGCCTCGTCAGAGAGAGAGAGAGAGAGAGAGGCAGTATGTTAGATTTAAGGGCGAACACCCACACACTGCAGAGGACCAACTTTCACTGTACAATGCACAGACGAAAAAGGAATGATATAAGAGAAATATATATATAACATGTTGTTGTTTTTTTACCTAAACCCATGCATTTTAATATCTGCTTCATTTTTATCCAAATATGAAAAAAAAGCATGTTTTCTGAGAACTGACATGTTAAAATGTTAGCGCAGGAGCTGCATGGTGCAAAGTGTCGTAGTGTGTGTTCATGTGTGATAGGGTGTGTCAGAAATCTTTACTCTGTTACAGCACTGCAGCAACGCAACAACGAGCTCCCCCCACCACTATGTGCGTGTGTGTGTGTGTGTGTGTGTGTGTGTGTGCGCACGCGCGCGCGCGTGTGTGTGTGTGTGTGTGTGTGTGTGTGTGTGTGTGTGTGTGTGTGTGTGTGTGTGTGTGTGTGTGCTGACTCGCTTGTTTGTCTGGCTTTCGACAGGCCACACCTTCCCAGTCGAGACCCTGGACTATGGATGCTCTTTGTACAGGCTGTGGAAAGAATGTTCACAATGCAGAAACATTAGGCTTCGAGCTTCGACTGGACTCGCAAACACACACTCTGAGCTCGCAGTACTTTTAGCAGTGGACGTTTGCGTGCGCCGCTGCAGTTGTTTACGACATTCCTGTCGTAAGAGGGTGGCAGTAAATATGGGAGGATATGCTTTTAAGAAAAATAGTAGTCTGTATTATTGATATACTGATGTGATGTTCTAAGAATATAATGTACATAAAATATTAAAAGGATTAAAACAGTATAGGATGCATTGTTTAGGAATGCAATTAAAATGAGTGGACTCATTTTGTCCACTTTTTTTCCATTTATTTTGTCCATTCATCTCTATAAAATATGTATATCAGAGATGGACAAACCATGAAAGCATTAAACGTATTAAAGCCCAGTTTTGTGTTATGCCTGACCCAGAGTGCAATTATTACTAAGATAAAAAGCATCTCTATACTTATATACTCGATAACATGATTTTGTTTTTGCCTGGATATACACGTGTTTTAAGTCTGCTTAAACCAATCAGAAATAATATTACAAACGTTTTTCCCGTGATTTTCATTGGCTTTCCCTGACCTTTGTTGCCAGCGGGCATGGGTGAGTCTTGGGTGCCCATGATTCTGACACCAGTAATGTTATGGCTGATCGCTGTATGTCAAAGTATGGTTGAATGCTTGAATCTGATTGGTCGGTCGGTCGGTGTACATTATTTTCATATCAACAGCACAGGTAGTTCTGACTGTACTACATTGCAGTAGGTTTATATAAATGCACGTGTTCTAATATACTTATTTTTCTATATTAATTGTTCATACACAGGGGCTTGCATTGCAGTCGCAGATAATAAATAGTTTTAAATAGAAACTGAAGAAGTTCAACAAAGTGATTCTTACTGTATAATCGTCGAGTTTCTTTATTGTTTACGAAAGACTTGTCAGTGATAATAGTAAAATGACAGACTACACCTGTGTGTGTGTGTGTGTGTGTGTGTGTGTGTGTGTGTGTGTGTGTGCGCGCGCGCATGTCCTTGTGTGTGAGCGAGAGGAAAGGTCGAAAAATGTTTCGAACTGGGACTAATTTGTCTCTTTGACATTCAGCAACTTTTAAATCAAACTATTCATTTTTAAAACACAGACAAGATGTTAATAAATTAAACATTATGATTCCTTCGTAAATAGCTGTGATGTAAACAGGGCAACGCACTCCAGACCCGGCTCACATACAAAAATAAAGCACTTCTGGAAGGTAGCTGGTCTCTGTTCTGCATCACCTCACCTCACCACAACAGCGTTATGTGATACGGTCCAGATGTTATCACATGTTCCGCTTTGCATATGGGACGTTTGATGAAAGTTAACCGTGGAGGGCCAGACTTGTAGTTCCTGAAGCTTCAGAGCTGAACCACTACTGCCACTGTTTTGGGAAAAAGACCATAGACCATTAGTAATCAAACTTAATATTCAAAGGTCCAGATCTGATTTCTATTCAAGAAATTTAAAAGCCCGGAATTATCGGTGATAAGCTGATTAATTTTATTTAAACTTATAAACAACGTACATTCTTGTGAATCAGGTGATTCTCTGAGACAATCAGCTGCTAAAACTAAAGCAACTCTAACTTGAAAGAAATGTAAGTGTCAGAAAAGAATACCGTATGTTCCATTTTAGTTCAAAAGTAATGGCACTGCTTGCTTGCGAACCTAAACAGCTCCAACTTTCAACATTAAAGTTCACAGGTGTTTTAGAAAACAATAACTGCAAGAGAAAAATCTTCATTTACTGATTTTTATGCTTAAAAAAACTTATTACAAAATCATTTTTCTTCTACTTTACAATTACTGTATGTGCCACTTCGTGCATATAAATACTAAGAAAAAACATTTACTGTAAATTTGTGGTTGTAACATGACAATATGTGGAAAAGGTGAGGGGGGGGGTATCAATACTTTTGAAAAATCCATACAGTGCCTTTTAACCACTCACTGCTACATGGACGCTCATGGGAAATGGTGAGCGCCGTGACGGTGTCATTCTTTATTGTAAGGATGCTTGCTGCACTTCTTTATTTAAAATATTTATTTTAAATCATTTTATTTTAAAATACTTCATTTAAAATCAAGCATGGTGACTTTTCTGGGCATATGTGGTTTTTGACATCACCGCATAGGCGGCGTACTGTACACTGGCGGATGACACCAAGGGTTTATTGTTTTGTAAACGTTGCCATGACAACGGTGGCAAACAGGGAACCTCCTACGTTTCGCCTTAATCTCGGGCCAGGATCGCCACCGTGATCTCCAGAGATAGACTACAGAACTAACAGTTCTTGATGAGTCGTTTTTATTTCAAGGTAGGAAGCATACACTTATTGCAGTACACTGTATTACTGCATTGTGTTTGAGATGTGGGTTGGGTCCGGATTGACTGGACTAAAGCCAGACTTTGAGAAGCCCTGCCGTAGACCATACTCTGTTAAACATATGTTCTTGTTTGGCTTCTAGTTTACACTCCATGATGTTAACAATATTGTAACTGTCATGGTCAGCGAGACCCTACAGAATAAGTCAGTGTGTAATGCTCTTTCCATCCAATAGATTCAATAGAATATTCGTTCATCTTCCTGCCGAATTCTTTGGTCGCAACCAAGCCAGAACACAATCAAAGCTCAAACAGAACAGGTTTTTCTCTTTCTTTTGGCACCTCTCTTGTATTTGCACTCACAACATTGTAGTCTCTACGGCTTTTTCACACAACCAGACCTGATGCAAGACAAGCATCATCTTATCATCTTCCAATAATGCACTGGATTGTAGCAGCATGGAAAGTTTTTTTTCTTTCCCCTACACAGTGTGGGTGTGCGCTCATCTATGCTATCTGCAGTGCATTTGCTCGTCTCGTTGCAGTGGAAACCCCCCTGAAATATTCCCATCCATCCTACTATCCCTCTTCACCGGTGACATTTCTTACAAGCACTCTGTTTTCCATTTCTTCTCTCGCATTAATCTTCCATCTCTCACCGCTCCAGTTTATTACAAACATCGGGCAGCCTGTCTGACGAGCGCCGAAGGTGTAAGGACGTGACCCGAGCGCTGGATGATGTATTAAAAACTTGGACGTATCTCTATAGATTTATGTGATTTCTTCATTTATTCTTTATTGCATCAACAGTCAGTGACAGCGATCTACTGTTAAAAAAGCAACATGAAAGTAAAACAGGAATAAATTGCACATTACACAGCACTCTCACAATTCTCTCTGCATGATATTTGTGTTTATGTATTAGAAACGTTCTAAACTGGAGTGTAATGCGGGTTTTTTTGTTTTTCAGACTGACACCAATGCCAGTTATCTGCGAGCAGCCCGGGCTGGAAACCTGGAGAAAGCCCTCGATTACCTGAAGTCTGGGGTCGAGATCAACATCTGCAACCAGGTCAGTTAGACTTGTACAGCTCATACAACTCACGCTGTGCCGAGTTTGGCATCAAACTAACAGCCGCAGCTAATAGAAAAACAAACGTCAGCGATTGTCTGGCAGAATTCGGTACAGATCGTGATTAATTCTGCATTAGGGAGTCAGTATAAAATCATTTTATCCAACATCAAATTAAAATGCAGACTCAACTTTATTCAACATGGCGATAAACCAGTGAAACAAAATTACAGACTTCAAACTGTGAACTTGGACTAGGAGAGCTTACTGTAGGACTATGAACAAGTAATACATGTTGTTGTTAGCTGATCCGCACAACAATGTGGCAGAGGTTTTACGCCCGTTTTACGCCTTTCCGGACGCATCCTTCCCATTCTATCCGTGCTTGGGACCGGCACTGTACCCCGCGGCTGGAGTTTGGCCATTGGCTAGGAAATCGAACCCGGGCTTGCCGCATGGCCCAATGAACAAGTTATACATGCTAACACTTTTGGCAACAACAAAGACAAACGTGACAAAACTGGAAACTAAATAGTGTGGTAACAAGAGGAAAAACAGGACTCAGGTGCCTGACGTTAGTAACATGTGAGCATCGGTGGCTGAGGGAGCTGTAGTTCAGTGCCTCCTCAAAATTTGTTTTATTAAAATAACATTTTAAAAAAGCTGTTTGGGTTGCATGCAAAAAAAAGATGAAAGGTAACCTCCTCGAAAGTGCACTTTTTAAGTAAAGCAAAAGACAACAAATATTACATGCATTTTGTTCTTGTTGCCCCCTGCACATTATATTAGGATTATACAGCATGTAGATGCATAAAAATTTTTTAAAGGCATTTTTGCTTTATATTTCTTTTGCACAGGACTGTGTAGATCTCTTCATTCATTCGATTTATTTCATTTGTTCAGAAATGCTTTATGGGGAATTCAGGCAAATCCACACTCAAAAACAGACAAAACAAAAAGTTGTTGTTAGTATTCCGGCTGCGAAAGCAAGCAACACAGACTCTGTAAATAACTGCCACAGAAACAACGGCCATATCAAGTAGACGGAAGCACCACCACCATATACAAAGCGCATTCAAGTCAAACCAGGACTTTAGATTGTGCAGAATAACTCAACAGAGTTATGAGAGTCAAAAACTCCCTTTATTTCTCTATATAATCCCCTTATACACTAACGCACAGTGTTTCACTAGTGCTTTGGAGACCATTTAGGTAGAAAATTTCCTAATACACCAGAGCCATGATTGCTCTGCATTCTTCACTTCTGAAATTCTGGCCTCCCAGGAACGCCCAACCATGTGGAAATGGCTTGGAGCAAGGTCAGGACCGTACAGGAAACGTAGCAATAATTCCCAGCTGAATTCTTGTAAGTGGTGTTGGTGAATGATTGTGTGCACGGTTCCTACAGACAGATGCATCTCTTCTGCAAGCTGGCGACAAGTTATGCATAGATTTTCAATAATCTCCCTGAATGTTCAAGGGGACAACTGTAGTGGGCGCCGAGCCACATCAGCTGGGACGCCATTCATAGAGAAGTGCTTAAAATGTTTCATCATTCCGTTGTGTTACTGCGGATGAGGGTCTCGATGTGCTTGATATCCCTTCTGTAAATGCTTCATTTATGACAAAATAAACGTAGTTTTTACTCTCATAACCATGTTCTGTTATTCTGAATAGTCAATGTCACAGTTTGATTTGAACAATTCTCATTCTAACTATGATTGTTAGGAACTATCTCTCAGCAGTGATCTAGGGATGTGCTAAGCACTGACCAGAAACAAGCAAAGACACCGTGATGACAGCATCATTTATTTTCTTATAGTATATTCTTAGACAATACAATATGTAAAACATATTGCCAAAAAAATCATGATACCTAAATGTGTTTTTTGATTTATTTCTGTTTATGAGCTATTCCAACATGGAGTTGTTCCCTTGCTATTATTAGTGTTTCTGACCTCAGGGCTGTATACAGATCACTCAATTTCTTCCATTTCAAACTTGTCAAGCCATGTCTTAATGGTGCTCGCTTGTCATGCTAAAACATGTTTGGACTTTTTAGTGAAGGTAAATTGTAATGCTACAGCATTCAAATTCATCCCATACAATTGTGTGCCACCAACTTTGTGGCAAATGTTTGGGAAAAATCTTTTGCTCATATTATTATTATTTGGTGTTGTTGGTCATTCGGCCGCTCCTGGCGTGGGGGTTGCGACAGCGGACCATGCGGTCCGGACATACAAGCTTGGCACAGGTTTTATGCTGGATGACCAAGCCTTTCGCATGGCAGGCGAAACACCTACTGTACCACTGAGCTGACTATGACATCAGCCATTAAAAAAAAAACATATATATATACATACCACTTTTCTTGGTGAGTAGAGCCCATGACATGCATAATGAAAGTTGTTCAGCTCAATATGTGTACCAGGTTTCATATGTATACATGCAAGTGTGTGTCAGCCATGCAGCCAAATCTCGTGTGAAGACCCCCAAAAAATCCTTAACAACCACTAACAAAACAACAGGGCTCTTCACACTCTATGATGTCATAGGGCTATTGTCATAGGTCATAGTGCTTATGTCCTAACAACTAGTGAGCAGATATTAATGATGAAGGAATGGACACTGTTATGGCTTTGTGCAGTACTTGCTACACATTCAGGTCAGCTTGGTCATTGTGTACCACAGAAGCTTCATATTTGATCAAGTCTGCATGAAAGCCACAAGTAGCCTATGTGTTATACTATGGTATACTGAAGTATAGTAACAAGCACTTCATAAGTGACAAAGGCTTTTATTGACAATTACATTATGTTTATGAAAAGAGTCAGTATTTGCAGTGTTGACCCTCCTTTTTCAAGACCTCTCAATTTCCCCTGGCCTGCTGTCAGTCAATTTCTGGGTCACATCCTGACTAAAGGCAGCCCGTTCTTGCATAATCAATGCTTGGATGTTTGTCGGAATGTGTGGGTTTTTGTTTGTCCACCTGCCTCTTGAGAATTGAGCAATGGGTTCACAATGAGTTCTCTTTTTCTAAAGTCTGGGAAGATTCCTGGCCATGGACCCAGAATTTCAATGTTTTGTTCCCCGAACGACTTAGTTCTCATTTCGTCTTATGGCAAGGTGCTTCATCATACTGGAAAAGGCATTGTTCGTCACCAAACTGTTCTTGGATGGTTGGGAGAAGTTGATCATGGAGGATGTTTTAGAACCATTTTTTTTTTTATTTATGGCTGTGTTCTTAGGCAAACTTGTAAGTGATCCAACTCCCAACCCCACACACAACTATTCTCAGGATGTTTTACTGTTGGCATAACACAGGACTGATGGTAGTGCTCACCTTCATAAAAAAATTTTTTTTAAAAAGCCTCAGGGATTCTCTGATGAATCTCCTTTCTGATTGTTTGGGGCATCCGGAGAAAAAAAAGCTTGTCTGTAGAAGGAAAGGTGAGCGCTACCATCAGTCCTGTGCCATGCCACAATTAAAGCATGAGACCAATCACGTGTGGGGTTGCTCCTCAAAAATGTTTTATACAATATACGCCTCGTAAAAATAGGTTCATTCAAATAAGAGTACGCGCCTTCATTTGTCTTTAACAGATTGATTAAATAGATTTAAATGCAGCAATAAAAATATAAACGTAACTAAATTCGCTACAGGCCTACTTGCTCTAACAAAAAGGTTAAGTTTTTTACTGTAGTCTGTAGTGCATTTTACAGCAACCCATGCTTATTTCCTTTGTGACTTTTTGAAATTGTAAACATAACGCTGTGGGTACATGCCATCACCATAGTACCTTCAGAAAGGGAGCACATATCGTAAACGCAGGGTTTTAGACAGAGGAGGAACGGGGATGGGACTGTGTGGAGCGTTGGAGATGAGAGATGCAAACACGGGTACGCAGTCACAGATGAAATGAGTCATTTCATTCAACATCAGAGTCTATTAATATAAATGGTATTGTTTTATCACAATCAATGATAATCAATCATTTCCCTATTGATAGCCTAGGAGATGCACTCAGTGTTTCTGATGTTTTACTATTTGAATGTTATTTCTCGTTCAACATGCTGACTAAACTTTTTTTTTTTTTTTTTTTTCTCGTCCTCTGTGCATTCAGAATGGCCTGAACGCTCTTCATCTCGCCTCCAAAGAGGGCCATGTGGAGATGGTGGCACAGCTTATTAAACTGGGAGCCACCGTGGATGCGGCAACAAAGGTAGGCACAAAGGGTGCTGCAGGGATTTCCACTTCCCACTGATAAACACACACACACACACACATACACACTCCATATATTACAGCAAGAGTGTTTATTACTGGCGGACATTGTAATGAGTTCAGCTGTCTGTGGCTTTGCTGCCTCGGCACATTTCCAAAGTCAAGGTTATGGAGACATGGAGGCCACATTTAAGCAGCGGAAATAGTCCCTTAATAAAACTCTTTCCACAACAATGATATTGCACAGGCTGCCAAAATCCTGTGGCTTAATCCCTCGTTTGTAAATAAACACTGGCCGTGTACCTCATTTCCCGAATGGACCAAATAAGAGCGGAACACAGCAGATTTATGATGTTGGTATGTCAGCACATGTCAGACGTGATAAGTACGTCATGTTGTTGCCCCGGGTTCGATCCTTAGTTTAGGTTCCTATCTTAGGACTCTACATATCCGCTGGGTTCTCTAATTTGTTCCCAACCTAACAAAACCATGCCGGTACAGTAGGTGGATCGGCAGCTCTAAATTGCCCCTAGGTGCGAGTGTGTGTGAACCTGTGGTCCTGCATCCGTCGTCTCACCCAGTGTGCTTGGGATAAACTTTGTACAATATACGACAACTTTCACCAGAAGAAACAACAGTGTCAGGAGGTGCAAGTGTTATAGTAATTCTTAAGTATTTACCTCATGTGTTTGTGTCTACAGAAAGGAAACACGGCTCTGCACATCGCCTCCCTCGCTGGTCAGACGGACGTGGTCCGAGAGCTGGTGAATAATGGAGCCAACGTCAACGCACAGTCTCAGGTACGACGAGCACAGGGCAAAAAAGAGGAAACTGACTGTTTTCTTCCACGGATGGGACTGTCCCTTCAGGGGCTTCACTTCTTACGGAAAATTTGTTCTTTAGAGGTTTTTTTTTCTTTAAAGGAGTGTTCTTCCAGTCAAGCTTTTGCCTGCATTTTCTCATTTTTACCTATAGATACATGTACAGTAGATTTTGTTTTCTTTGTCAAATACATATTCTTATGATTTGCATTTATTTACAGCCATTTGTTTTTACAAAAGGGGGGTTCCTCTAGTACTTACTGTAAAGCTGTTTTTTTTTTTCCTCCACAAGATCTTGCTTTATAGACATTTTCTTTGACAGTGTCCTTCCTATAGAGGATTTTCCTTAAGGGACTGTACTTCCTGTACAGGATTTACCTTTAGAAAATTAACTTCCTATAGAGGCTTTATACTTAGGAGGTGCACTTCCTGTAGAGGATTAGATTTTCCTTATGAGTCTGTACTTCCTGTAGAGTATTTACCTTATGAGTCTGTACTTCCTGTAGAGTATTTACCTTATGAGTCTGTACTTCCTGTAGAGTATTTACCTTTAGAGTCTGTACTTCCTGTAGAGTATTTACCTTTAGAGTCTGTACTTCCTGTAGAGTATTTACCTTTAGAGTCTGTACTTCCTGTAGAGTATTTACCTTATGAGTCTGTACTTCCTGTAGAGTATTTACCTTTAGAGTCTGTACTTCCTGTAGAGTATTTACCTTTAGAGTCTGTACTTCCTGTAGAGTATTTACCTTTTGAAAGTTCACTTCCTATAGAGGCTTTATCCTTAGGAGGTATACTTCCTGTAGAGGAATTTCCTTTTGCAGCTTTTTTTTGGACAATGCACTTACTTCCTGTAGAGGTTTTTCCTTTCCTTAAGTGTGCAGTTTCAGTATCAAACTTTCCTTTAAAATCTGCACTTCATGTAGAGGATTTTTCTTTAAAAAATCTTTTTTTATCATTAGGTGGTGCACTTCCTGTAGAGGATTTTTCCTTAAGAGTCTGTACTTCCTGTAGAGGATTTTACTTTTAGGTCTGAAATTCCTGCTGAGGATTTTTCTTTAGAAAGGTCACTTTCTATAAAGACTTTATCCTTAGGAGGTGCACGTCCTATTAAGGGCTTTTACGAAAGCGTCTGTACTTCCTATAGAGGATTTACCTTTAGAAAGTTCACTTCGTATAGAGGCTTTATCTTGAGGAGGTGTACCTCCTGTAGGGGATTTTCCTTAAGAGTCTGTCCTTCCTGTAGAGGAATTTCCTTTTGCAGCTGCACTTTTTTTTATAGATTTTTTTTGGACAATGCACTTCCTATAGGGGATTTTCCTTTTGAAGCTGCACTTCCTGTAGTAGGAATTTCATTTAAAGTCTGTGCTTCTTGTAGAGGATTTTCCCTTTGAAGCTGCACTTCCTGAAGTAGGAATTTTCTTTAGAAACTGAACTTCCCGTAGAGGATTTTCATTTTAATTTTCTTTAAGAGTCATTTTTCATCTTTAGGTAGGTCACTTTCTATAAAGACATTATCCTTAGGAGGTGCACTTCCTATAGAGGGCTTTTTTTTTTCCTTTGAAGCTGCACTTCCTGTAGTGGATTTTCCTTTTGCAGCTGCACTTTTTTAATGTAATTTTTTGGACAATGCACTTCCTATAGTAGATTTTCCTTTTGAAGCTGCACTTCCTGTAGAGGATTTTCCTTTGACAGGACGCTTCCTTTAAATGAAGGCATTTCATGGAGCGATTTTTCCCGTAACCCTGTCAACATTATTTATGCATGGAAAACAGTCAAAATTACATGAAGCCAGTAAGCAAGTAATGTAGCACGTGACGTTTTAACACACACTCACATATAGACACACATTCTCTATCGCTCCATGCTGGGCTGGGCCATATCACTAGCTGCATTGCTACGTGGCTGGCATGGTTAATGAGTGCTTGGTGTGTAACACTGACAGCTTGGCCTTAAATGACTCAGTGTGACTGCAGAGCAGCTGACGGATCTCCCGAGGTAGCGTGACGTTCCTGGATGTCCAACAGCCTCGTTTTTATAAGGAGAAATTACTGGAAATGTTCCAGATGCATGACCTATCTTCCTCTCTGTCCAATCTGAACATCCACGATCACACACACATGCCCCCGCGCGAGCACACACACAAACACACATTTCTTCATCTGTGACAGTTGATTATCTCAGCAGAGAAGAACACACTCATATAGTGAGCCCAGCAGGAACCCTGAAGGTTCATGAGCACTGTATTATATTTGTATAATTGCCAGTATCTGAACAATGTTGTTTTTGAAAATTAGAATGACTTTCATAAAATGACGATGAGAAAATGAATAACTGACTCAATCACGGCGCTGCAAATGCAACCACAAAACAGCAAAAAACATCAGTATAAATCCCCTGATTTACACACGTGGACAAAATTGTTGGCACCCTTCGGTCAATGAAAGAAAAACTCACAATGGTCACAGAAATAACTTTAATCTGACAAAATTAATAATAAATAAGAATTCTATGAATGTTAACCAATGAAAGTCAGACATTGCTTTTCAACCATGCTTCAACAGAATTATTTAAAAAAAATGAAAACTCAAAAACTCATGGAACAGGCCTGGACAAAAATGATGATACCCCTAACTTAATAGTTTGTTGCACAACCTTTTGAGGCAATCACTGCAATCAAACGATTCCTGTAACTGTCAATGAGACTTCTGCACCTCTCTGCAGGTATTTTGGCCCACTCCTCATGAGCAAGCTGCTCCAGTTGTTTCCGGTTTGAAGGGTGCCTTTTCCAGACAGCATGTTTCAGCTCCTTCCAAAGATGCTCAATAGGATTGAGGTCAGGGATCATAGAAGGCCACTTTAGAATAGTCCAATGTTTTCCTCTTAGCCATTCTTGGGTGTTTTTAGCTGTGTGTTTTGGGTCATTGTCCTGTTGCAAGACCCATGACCTGCGACTGAGACCCAGCTTTCTGACACTGGCCAGCACATTTCTCTCTAGAATCCCTTGATAGTCTTGAGATTTCATTGTACCCTGCACAGATTCAAGACACCCTGTGCCAGATGCAGCAAAGCAGCCCCAGAACATAACAGAGCCTCCTCCATGTTTCACAGTAGGGACAGTGTGCTTTTCTTCATATGCTTCATTTTTCCATCTGTGAACATAGAGCTGATGTGCCTTGGCAAAAAATTCCATTTTTGTCTCATCTGTCCATAGGACATTCTCCCAGAAGCTTTGTGGCTTGTCAACATGTAGTTTAGCATATTCCAGTCTGACTTTTTTATGATTTGTTTTCAACAATGGTGTCCTCCTTGGTCGTCTCCCATGTAGTCCACTTTGGCTCAAACAACGACGGATGGTGCGATCTGACACTGATGTTCCTTGAGCATGACGTTCACCTTGGATCTCTTTAGAAGTCTTTCTGGGCTCTTTTGTTACCATTTGGATTATCCGTCTCTTTGATTTGTCATCAATTTTCCTCCTGCGGCCACGTCCAGGGAGGTTGGCTACAGTCCCATGGATCTTAAATTTCTGAATAATATGTGCAATTGTAGTCAATGTAGCAATTTTGTACCCAAGTCTCCAATTGGAAAGTGGATTCCATATTAACTTAAACAGCTCTCTTATTCGATTGAACTTCCACGTCAGTATAACTGCAGATCAATCCCTTCTACCCGATATCACCCCAATGAGCATGGGTTCCCTGTTGAGTCTGGTTCTTCTCAAGGTTTCTTCCGATCGCCATCTCAGGGAGTTTTTCCTCGCGACCGTCATGGTCGGTTTGCTCATCAGGGACAATCTGATCATGACAATTTACATATTTCCTCAAAATTTTCAAACTCATCTCTCTAATTCATTTAAACCTAATACCAGTGTTGTCTTAACATCTGTAATGTAGCCAGATTATCACCACCACACCAACAATTCCTGCTGGAAAGAGTTCAGAAATTGCAAGGTCATGGTCATTGATTTGAATTTATTTAGCAACTAAGTATAAAGATCTTTATAAAGTACAACAGCATATTATTGTGAAACCAGCTAGACTCTTACTTGTGTTGAATATTAATGATCAAATAAAGCCTATCCTCCTGTATATAAAATGCTAACAAGATGAAACCAATTAACGTCAGCCAAAACACAATATTGGTACTGATTTTTTTTTTCATGTTATACATATAATACAGAAAATGTTGTGCCAAGGAAGCTACTTCTCAACATGGAAGTGACTGATCTTGCTTACCTAAAAATTTCAAGTTGCTAATTTCAGGCGTTTTGGAGAAATTATGTTATATGTGCTCCAAAATGACCGTATTTCAGTGTTATACTGTCTTGCTTCAAATTATAATAATTTAAAATGCAAACTATTCATTTTTTTTTTTATGAGTATTCATACTAAAATTGGTTTTAGGTTCTAGAAGCATATGACCTGTAAAGTCTTTGCTTAAATTAAAGCATTTTGTGCAAAATGAAGGATTTTTTTCCCCCCGAAAAATCTGTAGTGTCCGTAACCGTGTCACATTTAGGTTGCAATAATATACTTTTTTTTCACATATAAATATGCACACACATTTGTAAGAAAAAAACGAAGCATGGATCGGGAGATAAGAGGCATTATGTATTATGAAAAATGCTGTTATACAATCCTATGTGAAAATTCACTTTTAGCACCAATATCATGTTTGGCTGATTATGAATGTTATTATTATTATTATTATTATTATTATTATTATTATTATTATTATTATTATTTTGTCCAGAACGGCTTCACGCCACTCTACATGGCTGCACAGGAGAATCATCTGGACGTGGTCCGCTTTCTGCTGGACAACGGCTCCAGCCAGAGCATCGCCACAGAGGTACAGAAAATACATTTACGAAAGCACAATTCAATGGAACCTAGGATTATGAGCATAATTTGTTCCGGAAGTGGGCTCGTGTTCCAAAACACTCGTAAACCAAATCATCATTTCCCATAAGAAATAATGAAAACTCAAATTATTCGTACCACAGCCCCAAAAAATAAATACATAAAAATAATTAATACAATCTAGGAAATAAAACAAATTAATCTGCACTTTACCTTTAAAAAAAAGTACAAAAAAATCCCGACAGATAAGTGTTTTCGCTGGTGCGCGCAGGCGCCGTGTGTGTGTGTGTGGAATTAGCCACTTCCCTCACCTCATTTTACACAATAACACTCCTCCCTCTCCCCACCTCGCTTTTTAAGTTTCACAGCAAACACACACACACAACGGAAACACCGTTTTAACAGGAAAAAAAGAAATCTCTCTGACACTGGCGTGTGAGCATACTAAGGGAGTCACAGCTGTAAAATAAATAAAAAAAAAGGTGAGAGAGTGACGCTCGGTGTCAAAATAAGAGTCGCATGCGTGATACATGATACTCGGCGCTCGTTAAACTAATACTTGCTCGGTTTCCGATTAAAAATTTAATTACAAATTTTTGCTCGGTCTGCGGAACACTCGTAAACCACGTTACTCGCAATCCGAGGTTGCACTGTACAGACAAGTCAAAGACTTTTCAAATAAAAACATCATCAAGGCAGAATTTACCAGTGGAGATACAAGCAAGAGCGAGACATTTCTGTAGAAAAGCTAAATATCCCACTTGATGTGGTTCAGCTGTGGCTTACATAAGAAACAAATAATCAAGGAAATGTAGTGTGAATTGGCCTGATTGTTTCTCAGAACCAGCACATTTGAACTGATTTATTTCTTTTTCTACCACAGCAGTTTCCAAACATTGCAGTTTTGTTTCATGACCTGGACCTCTCTGTTTTGGACACATTCTTATGAACATCCTTCTTATTAACCTTATAAACCTAGATATAATACTGTATGTCATCTTTCTCAACATAGCTACAGTAGCATAAAAATAAGCACTTAACCAACCGTCTAGGACCGAACCTTAAACCGCTTCATCTTCCTAATTTACGTCTGCTACAATGTTGGTGGACATAAAGCATTCTTCTAACCTACATAATGCCCTACATAATTACAAATGCAGCCACACAGACTGAATAGCCAGAGCTGCATTGCATCATCGCGCCATCATCCAACACAGCGTCATCACAGGTACCCATGATGTTCTGAGCAGAACTGTAGAAGTTTCTGACTAGTTGAAAATGTAAAATATAAGTTGAATATAAGAGGTGTCTTATTGTCTTATCAAACCAGGACTTGTGATAATAAAGTAAATGAAGGCATGACACTTATTATCATTTACAGAAGACTTCAAGCACGTTACAGTGATGAGGCTCTTAGCTACAGCAAAACATTTCAAAGGTTTTAAAGAAGGCCATGTGTCCCTTGTTCCAGTGAGTGGAATGTCTGTTCTTTGAAAATTGACAGATAATGTGTCACCAACTTGCAGAAGAGACGCATCTGTGTGTGCCAGCTGTACACACAGTCATTCACCAACACCACTTGCACATTACAAGAAGTCAACTGCAGTTATTTCCACATCCCACTATAGTCCTCATCTCGCACCAAATGATTTCCAAATGTTTGGGCCATTAAAGGAGTTCCTGGGAGGCCATCGTTTGACATGTGATGCAGGCTCATGACTCTGGGGTACTGAAACATGAGAAATGACTATTTCGATGAGATGCATACTTGTACAATAGTGTAGCAGGAGACTTGTATAGAGAAATAAAGATACTTATAACTGTATTCTGTTATTCTGCAGAATTAAAAGTCCCGGGTTTGACTTGACATTGTGAAGAGGCAAAAACCACATACTGTATGAAAACCACTATGACTTACAAATAACTTACGCACTGCTACAATGTTTTTATTCAGAAACATCATTCTAAATTTTCGAGGATGCTTGAAATTTTTTTCCATACCGAACTCTGAGAATCTTTACGATTTCCCTCTGACTTGCTGCGATCTCAAGATCAGACCAGTTTAGGATCAGATTCTGGAACGCTAGAAATGTCCCATTACCTCTTAGTGTTGCAGGATGCTGATACTGGAGACTCCTTCATTAAATGGTCACAATATCATCAACTAGGGATTAACTATTGTAATTGGTGATATTGTGACCATTTCAGGAAGGAGTCTCCAGTGTCAGCAAGTCCTTGTGTAAATGGTTACTATAGAAATAAACCATAATAGAACGAGCACATTCATATAAACGAGTGGTTTGCAGAGCTGCTGTTAGAAATTGATCAAAGCCGTACAGTATGTGCAGTTATATTTGAGAATCTCGATATTGCTTTAAGCTTGTGTGATCTTACACAACAGAAGTTAAAGTAACAGGATCTTGTTGGTGCTGTTGTGTCATCAGTAGGATACGAGAACTTTAAACCAACTGACCTTGCAGTTATTTCCACACAAGGTTAAAGAAGGTTATAAGACTGTTTATGCAGTGAGGGTGTTGAGTGTCATGCTCTGTGTGTGTGTGTGTGTGTGTGTTGTCAGGGGACCAAATACCCCCAATGATGATGGGAATATCTGGACAGTTTTGGCCTTTTGGGGACAAATGGTACTTATACATAATAATAATAATAATAATAATACTAACAATATTTAACAAACTAAGTTTATGGTTATGGTAAGGTTCTGGTCTAGTCAGAGCCTTAATAATAAATGCGTTAATAAATGTGTCAATGGAAGGTCCATACAATGATATTAAGATGTACAGTATGTGTGTGTGTTTGTTTATGAGTGTGAGAATTTGTCCCAGAAGCTTTTGAGTGCTTTTCAGGACGTGTCGGCCATTCTCCAACATCCTCACACACAACATATTATGCAAATGAGTTGCTTGAAGTGCTTGAAGTACTTTAGGAATTAATAATTCATGCTAAGCAACAGAGATTGAAGAAGTGGAGAAAAAAAAACATTGCATTTTAATTATTTAAAATAAGAAGTCGGATCGGGGGTTGGTCCTGAGAAAAGTCGTTATCTAGGAAAAGTTCTCAAGCAGTGAAGATACAGTATGTTGTGGAAATATTAATAATGCAATAATATTATTATATTGTATATGCCTGTTTTAATAAGATTATTGTTATTATTAGTGTTAAAGATTTAAGTATTGCTCATGCTCTCCTGTTAGTGTGTGTAAAGGTGTACGTATATGTGTTTTCGTGTATTTGTGTATAGGATGGCTTCACTCCATTGGCCGTAGCACTACAGCAGGGTCATGATCAGGTGGTCTCTCTTCTCCTGGAGAACGACACTAAAGGAAAAGTACGTCTTCCCGCGCTCCATATCGCCGCCCGCAAAGACGACACCAAAGCCGCGGCTCTGCTGCTCCAGAACGACCACAACGCTGACGTCGAGTCGAAGGTGACCTTCGCATGCCTGCGACCATCACACCCTCGATGCTTATTTTATGTCCTTAGAACTTGATGGTGCTTCATATCACTGTTTAGCATTTCTTACACGTACTGAAGGATCATTATTATTTTTCTTATTCTCATAAACAACAATGTATATGTAATTTTTAGAAGGAAAAAACAGAACACAGTCCTTATTCCATTAAGAATTGAGGCTTACACTGTACTGTAGATCCCAGCACTAGAGGAACAATCTCTAGTGCTGTTTGTAACTCACAGATTCTTCACGCACCATCCAGTTGAGCTCCTTTTTGTGGCAGTTTTGTGGCGTGCTGTGGTTGTGTTTGTTCTGGTCTGTTTTTTTTTTTTTCTTCTTGTTTTTGTGACTCTCCCCAACCATGAAGCAGCTTTCATCGGTACCATTGTGAGTGTGTGATACACTAACCGTGCCGTTCTCTCCCCCCTTCTCGGGCCCATGGGTATGCGCTGCCGTAGATGATGGTGAATAGAACCACAGAGGTATATGTGCAGCGAATTTACACCCTTCTCCTGCTCGCTCCTGGCTGCTTCCTGTTAATGCATCACCCTTTCCTTTTCTGTGTGCTTTGCTTTTCCTTATTTATCCGGGCCAGTCGCGGTAGACTCGTAGCGCGGTAGATTCATAGCGTTGCGGGAGGCAAGAAAACAGAAGGGTGGTGTGGAGAGGAAATCCACAGCTGAGGCTGAGGTGGTTTGGGGTTGATGGGGTAGTCACATAAGTTGCTCTGGATAAGAGCGTCTGCCAAATGCCTGAATGTAAACGTACTGTAGGTGCGAAAATACTAAATACAGAAAAATACAGAAGATCAAGTTTTCTGAAGAGTATTAAGCTTTCACGTCACAGGCTTGTCCACAACCCAATGGGCTATGGTTTGTAATTATAGGTCTATACTCGTG
The DNA here is from genome assembly GCA_030347435.1 of Clarias fuscus. NCBI lineage: Eukaryota > Metazoa > Chordata > Actinopteri > Siluriformes > Clariidae > Clarias > Clarias fuscus. Next base: position 21,798,296 of record CM059220.1, read on the forward strand.
ACCAAAAGTTTTGAGAATGTTTTTTTTTTCATTTGTTTCAAAATTTTAACAACGTCTGCTGCTTCAGTGTTTTTAGATCTTTTTATCAGATGTTACTATGATATACTGAAGTATAATTACAAGCATTCCTGCCTTTGATGCTGTAGTGTTACATCAAGTTTATGCAAAGACTCAATATTTGCAGTGTTGACCGTTTTTTAGTACCTCTACAATTCGCCTTGACTTCTGGTCCACATCCTGACTGATGGCAGCCCATTTTTGCATAATCAATGCTTGAATTTGCGAGTTTTTGGTCGTCCACCTGCCTCAAGTTCTCGGTGGGATTAAAGTCAAGTTTGCCTAAGGACACAGCCATGCAAAAAATAACAGTACAAAAACATTCACCGAGACCGACTTCTCCCAACCATCCAAGAACAGTTTGGTAAGGAACACTGCCTTTTCCAGCATGATGGAGGACCTTGCCGTGAGATAAAAAGTGATAACTAACTATTAATACAGTAAGTGGCTCGGGGAACAATTGAAATTTTGGGTCCATGGATAGGAAGCTCCCCAGACCTTAATCCCATTGAGAACTTGTGTTTAATCCTTAGGAGGATAAACAAAAGCCATCAAATTATGAAAAAGAATGGCCGCCATGAGTCAGCATATGGCCCAGAAGTTGATTGAGAGCATGACAGGGTGAATTGCAGATGTACAAATTTTGACTCTTTGCATAAACTCAATGTAAGTATGAAATGCTTGTAATTATACTTCAATTTACCACAGTAACATCTGACAAAATGACTTTGTGAAAATTCTCAAAACGTTTGGTCACAGCGGTAAAGGATATTCCCCAGATCATTGCGCCATAAGCATTCCTAATTAAGTGGCAAGCAAGCAGTTTGAGCCAAGTCCTCAGATCAAGTGACATGAGTCAAAGTGAGACAAAGTGCTTTACAAAGGTATGAGCCCATGTAAGAGTTATGGACAAGAGTAAACAGACGAGTTATACAGTATACACGGGAAGTCTAGCTTCAGATGTGGTCTTTCTCCCAAACATCAGTTGTTTCATAAATTCATTAATGTATGGCACTTAGTTTCCCTACCACACATGTCTGACTCATGTCAGAGTATTAACTTTCAACTTCCTACTGCTCACTAACCTCACTAAAAATCCCCCAAATCAAAAAGGCTCACAGATTTACCTCACTATTCTAAAGCTTGCTGTTTTTTTTTCCCCAGATGATGTAAGATTGAACGAGTTATGATGAAACGCTTTGCAAAACCCGCACAGTTTACAAAGCTTTTGTTAACTTTTACGAAGTCATACCTTCATCCATTTATACATTTCTAGACTGTTAAAAAAAATATACTGGGTAATTGCAACTAGATTTATTGAAAAAATTATGTATGTTCTTGGCATGTTAGTTTCAGTATATTTATTACATAGGTGCCAATTAGGTGCCATGCATTGTAGACTCACATGCATGTTTGCAAAGCGATCTCCAGGTGCATGGAGCTAGGATTCCCCAACAGCTTTATGTCCGTCTGTTAGTACATTTTCTTTAGGGCTGGTTTAGTTCGGTGGTGCTCAAGATCTGAAGCCTGGTAGGAGCGAATGTCCTTTTATTGGCAAACCACACCGCTTAAAGATAACAGATAAGTGTACTGTATAGTGTCTAGGCTATACGTCAGAAACTTCTTGAATTCGTACTGCGTAGCTTCTTACTTTGGTGTGGAGGGTTTGTTTGAAGGACGTGCGGCTTCTCCTGGCTCAGTCTATCTGTTAAAGGCTGGCTAAACTTTGCCTGGCTCTGTCTGCTCCTCTGCTCTTTGGAGAAGTGGGAGATATGTGTGTGTGAAGTCTTGACCTGTATGTTCTCACTCTGACCCCAACAGAGCGGCTTTACTCCGCTGCACATTGCTGCACACTATGGGAACATCAACGTGGCTACACTGCTCCTCAACCGTGGAGCTGCTGTGGACTTCAGAGCCAGGGTAAGACCTTATCGCTTAAGAATTGTTGTTATTCCGCATAGAATAAATTAGATCCTTGAACTAGAGCTACCCATTCATCAAGTCTACCTTTGTATCCAAGTATCTACTGTACTGTATATCTACCAATAGCTCAATCACCCAATTTACTCAATCACCCAATTATCTGTCTAGCTACCTTCATTTTCATTTAGCATAGGACTAGTAAAGTAAATGCCTAACCCGTACCTATCTGAATAAACCTACAGTAGATACCCAGTTATCCAATCCAACCACCCAACAATTTAAGCACAGTGCTGTGCAAAATTCTTGAGCCACCCTCATTTCTTCATATTAAATGTAATTAGAAAAGATATAGATTAAAATAAAGAAATAAGAGCAAATGTTTTACCGTGACATGATGCAAAAATACAATTTAAAAATTGGTTGTTCATGTAACAACTTGAGCAGCAGCCACATTTCCCCTCTCGTCAGTTCCAACCACTCAGCATTCAGCATCAACAGTGTACTAATCACCGGCCCGATCATCTGTCATCATCTGCACCTGTGTCTCACTGGTTCAAGTCTTTGGTTAGATTGTTTTCTTCATGCCTCAATGATTCATGGGTCACTGTGCGACTTAATAAACCAAATCTAGAATTCCTCCCTTACTAGAAAGTCTGGCTCTTTGGAAGGAAAAATGAGGGGTGGCTCAAGACTTTTGCATAGTATGGTACATACCTACAAAATCAGCCACTTACCTAGCAATGGGCCTTCTGGAAAACATATTGTAAAGGAAGTATCACCAACTCTATCTACATACCTCTGTACTCATTTACCCACATAGAACAAGAATCTACCCACTTATTTCTCTGCCTACCCAACCAACCTGCCCCAACATAGCCAACCTGTACATATATAAAATGTGCAATATGCAAAATGGCCAAAAACATGGCCCACAAGGACCACTGTAATATGTGGTCCTTCCCCAAAGTATTGCCCCAAACCTGAAAGCAGAAAATTCTTCAGAATGTCTTTTGGAATTTTCAAGTGGATTGAAGGGACACAGATGTGTTCCAGCATGACAGTGCCCCTGTGCACAAAGCGAGCTGCATAAACAAATAAATGGTTTGCCATGGTTGGAGTGGATGAACTTGAGTGGCCTGAACTTGAGTGGCCCTGACCTCAACCCTACTGAACACCATTCCATGAATTGGATCACAAATGTTGACCTGACCTTCTCAACCATCGTTGGCGCTCGACCTCAAGAATACTTTTGAGGCTAAATTGACATAAATTCCCAGAGCCACACTCCTAGACTCCAAAATGTAGTGAAAATCCCTCCCAAAATGCTGAAGGCTGTTACAGCTACAAGTAAGGGATCAGTATTGGAAAGGGATATCCTTTGTGGAAGCAACACGGTGGCATATTGTTAGCACTGTCACCTCGTAGCATTGAGAGATCGATTCCCACCATCGGGTCTTTGTGCGTGGAGTTTGCATGTTCTCCCCATCCTTGGTGGGTTTCCATAGTCCATAGACTTGCAGATTTGTCTAATTGGCTATTGTCTAATTGGCCCAGGATGTGTGAGTGAGTGTGTGTGTGCGCTTGTGCCTTACGATTTACTGAAACCCAGTCCATGATGTACAGCACACCACCTAGTGCCTCTAGTCCCCTGGGATTGACTCCAAGACCCGCACAACCTTACACAGGATTAGAGAGTGAGTGTTTTCTCCAATCAGAAGGTCTCTATATACTTTGTCCATACCGTTTACTTTTGTACCCAACCAGTCTACAACATAATCACCATCCACAGTATCTACAGTACCTTTTTAACCAGCCCAACCAACCAACCAACCAACCAACCAATCTGCCAGACCCTTTTCCCTTCTAATCTACCTACCTTTGACCCCAGAGACTGAGTCTACAAACCTAGGTCTGTCTTTGTCCTGTGTCATCCTGTCATACCATCATCTTTTGTGTACATCTTCAAATGAGACTCCTGGCTGTGAGTCAGAAATACTTTGCATACAGTATATGTATAAAGTGTATGCTACGTGCATACCCTGGCTCACTCCCTCTTCCAGCTGCATGCAGGAAACATGACCTCATACGCTGGAGTGGTATCTTGAAGTGTAGCTTGAAGTGCAGAAAACACAAGGTCATGTTTAGGCTGCAGGAAGGACTAAACATAGCATGTGGCCATTTTCACTGAAGCGAACATGGCGACCAGAATAGAAAATCTGAAAAGATCAGATTACAAGTGACTGCGTGCCAGTAGGACTTCAAAGCAGTGCTGAAATTATTATGCAGCAGATGCGCATGACAGAACTACTGTGTATATCCATGCAGTGTAAACCTGTTCCTCCACGTTTGCACATAATAAGGAGTATAACGTGAGCCTTCGTGTTGAGGTAACGACGACACTGCTGATTAAATGTCAGCATGATTATACCGAACGTAACACCAGTGGATGATGACACAGCATGTGTGTCATTGTGTTTGTTGAGAGCTGAAGTCTGCAGAATGTGGGAATGTGTGCCGTTGTGTGTATGTGGTATTATGATGTACAGCTGTCACTAGAGGGTGGTGTTACTACAGCTACTGGTACCAAAACAGAAGGTATACGTGTTTCAAAAAGTGGTGCGCTGCAACACAATATTTGTATATGAATGTTTAGAGCATTAACACATATTAGCCTTTGATTTAAGCTGAAACCATATATTATCGTTCAATAACTGTGCCCTAATGTACGGTATAATTCTAAAGCAGAAGCTTAAAATCATGCAGAAACCCAAAAGAGGGTTTTTTCTTTCCCTCCCTAAATAGCTTGAGGTTCACTGTATCCTTCTTATAGATGAAACATTCTCAAGTCATATCGCTTGTTTTTCCCTTAAACCATTACAGAATGACATCACACCTCTCCATGTGGCGTCGAAGAGAGGAAACAGCAACATGGTCAAGCTGTTGCTGGAACGAGGAGCGCGCATCGATGCCAAAACCAAGGTTAGAGCCACTTGTGGTAACACCAAAAGCACGCCGTCTTTATATTTAACTCACAGGAAGTGAGGTCATGCTTTTAAACAGCATGCACAAAAGAAAACAGGTCAAATAAGCTGGATAAACAAGCTGGATGAAGCTGCGCGGTGAGATAAATGATTCGTATCACCTGAATTTGGATTTTTAAATAATATATTATTAGTATATTTTCTTTTCCCTTGTTGGTTTAGGTTTCTCCAATATGCGTGCATTAATAAGTAAGTAATAATATGGAAAAGGAATGATGGGAGACAGCTGTCCATATGCTGCTCTGTAAATGAAACAGATTGGATCTGAGTAGCACAAATGCTGCGTTAAACTGTGTCGAATAGTCAGGACGGTGCCGAGTGAAACAGACTGTAAAGCTTCAAAAAATTCAAGATGAAAAGCCAATGTGACAGTCAAAAACACAAAACTATGCTTTTTCCCCAAGGGGTTCAACTCCCACTCCGAAAATGCCGTTTCAGTGTCTGTGTTACTGCTGAGCCATGCCCCTTCAGAGAACAGCAGCACTGGACAACAAGGCAGGGGAGGGGCTCTTCTTATATGAGGTCACAATAGGGATAAATTCTAATAGGCGTGTTTAAAAAACGCTCACTAAATTTATGACAAAAAAAAAAAAAATATATATATATATATATATATATATATATATATATATATATATATATATATATATATATATATATTTATTTATTTATTTATTTATTTATTTCATAACAGGACTCCTTTAAGTTAAATGCTTTTCACTGTTGCATAGTCAATCCATTGACCTTGGTTTGTCTACTATTCTAAAAAGCATTTGTTTTTGTTTGTTTTCTATGTATTGCACAAGCTTATTTAATTTGGTTGTTAAGGCTAAAAAAGCATCGAAGCTGGAAATGTAATTTTTAATTGAAATGCACTTTGATGTGTTCTTTGCCGCCATATAAGACAGCTCATAAATAGTGATGCACCGAACCCGTTTTTATTGTAACATCTGGTAACGTATTAAACATTAGCCATTAGTACAACCCCGACTCCATACATACATAATGGACAGTAATGGAATGCCGTCATGGCAAGCGTACTAGCCCGTTTCCGTAGCCAGGTGTCCTGAGTTTTATCTCATTAAATATAAATATGTATAATTCGCTACTGGGGTGTTCCATAGCATGTAATGTGTGTAACGATCCCACATCACACTCTGCATGACTCTGCCTGAAAAATGACAGCAGTCACATTACTTCGGGGCAGCATGTGTTTGACATTACTGGCGCTTTGGAATTACGAGCAGCTGTTGTATTCATTTATTTTTCCAGGATACTTTAGAGAGCTGAGAGCTTTGTACAGAAAAGGGACCGAAAGAGAATAATAAGATGTGTCAGTGAGTCAATGCTTCCATTTTTTTTTTTCTCCCCCAAACATGCAGGATGGTCTCACTCCGCTCCACTGTGGAGCCAGAAGTGGCCATGAGCAAGTTGTGGAGATGTTGCTGGACCGCGGAGCTCCCATTCTGTCCAAGACTAAAGTAATGATTCATCAGCTTTAATCACACACTGATGTAGTATTGACACTGATATGTACAGTCATTATGTTGTGTACATTTCCATTGCTTCACCGCACTATTCCTATCCCTTGGCTCTACAGAACGGCCTGTCTCCGCTGCACATGGCCACGCAGGGCGATCACCTGAACTGTGTGCAGCTCCTGCTGCATCACGACGTACCTGTCGATGACGTCACCAACGATTACCTGACGGCGCTGCACGTAGCAGCCCACTGTGGGCACTACAAAGTGGCGAAGGTCATCGTGGACAAAAAGGCCAACCCTAATGCCAAAGCACTGGTAGGTGGACACTTACAGTAACTGTACAGCAGAAAACCGGGTGGATCTGGGTGGCCTAGATACTCCTGACTGTCATTCTTTTCCTGGATGCACATTTTATAAATTTCCACATTATACATTTTTAACATGACTATATAAAGTTCAGTTCCACTCAAGCCTACTGTAAGTGCACTTTGTAACCTTCTTCAGATTATGCAGTTAAAAACAAAGCCGGTTCTTTTAAAAACACTCACACATAAAACAGACAAAGAAAATGCTGACATTTTAACATTTGCTGTCAAACGCAATACAGTGTAAAAGTAAAAGCAAGACAATCTACAGTAGAAGTAATAAATAAAAATTGCTAATACAACTAATATACAGATGAGAAACCGTCCAGTAGGAATTTTGTGGTTGTTAATTAATTGGGCAAATTTATTATTGGTGTTGAAACATCGTTGGTGTTGGATCATTTTTGAAAATTGTTAGAATTAAAATGATGTTAGACCAACATTGACTACATGACACCGGGATAACATTGAACAGATGACCACAACATTTGCAATTTTATTTAAAAAAAAAAAACTTTTTTGGTAAAAAAATTTTTTTGGTAACTAAGCCAGTTCCCAGACTCCAGACTCGAATCCTGGGAGACAATCAGAATGCTGAAAACTAGCCACTGGCTGACCAGGGAGAGACAGTTATATTGCTTTGTCAAAGAACAAGCACTATAAAATAACTCTTGCACAAAAAAAAAATTAGACCTCTGCAATTTACCAAATTGCTAAATCCATAAACAGCTGGAAGAAGAAGGAGAAGAAGAAATAAAGCACATCCGCAGTATGAAAGTGCATGAGATCTATACTGTGAAACCGGACGCATGGACGTTTGTCCATTATGGGAAACCTGTATTACAGAACAGTAGTGGTGATATTTAGCAAAGCTATGTGACGTACTGGAAAGTACGAGTGTGACACACCGAAATCATGAGCGATATCATGCACTGATTTTCCACCTTTTGTGTAGTATACAGTAATAACTTTCTGTTTCACTTCCAGATCGATACTTCTAAATTCTACGTTTTATCTACAATCGTTGTTTAGCAGAATACAGTATAATGTTGTATAATATAATGCAGTATAATACTGTACTGTACTGTACCATTACGTTGAGCGAACCCTATTATTTTGCTTTTTTATTTATTTTTTTTTTTTTTATTGTTTAGATAGATAAGCACAAGCGTAACTCAGTCAAGGTACAATACAATACAAACTGAGGTCATGAAATCATCCTATAATTAGTTTTAAAACCCGTAACTTCTAAAAGAATATTAGAATAACGCAGAGAAAACAAAGGTGCTCATATTTGTCTGTTATTTCTTTGCATTTGCGACCCATTTTTGTTTTTTGCTCAGTAAGGTTACAGTTAAACTGAAATAAAATGAATTTCTTCATATTGCCTACTGTAGGTTGTGCTGAAAAAACGATATAAGACACTATATTGCACAATCATGAAACCTGTTTATACTCAATAAAACATAGTAATGCAAAATTAAATACAAAAAAATAAAAATGGCTAAAATGCTCTGGATTTTAAGAGTTAATAACTTAGGACTCAAGCGGGACGGATAAGTGCAGGCAACATGGCATAGAACAATGACTATTTGAAAAAATAAATAAATAAAAATGTGCTTATCACACTGTGCATTTGGATTTTCTGAAAAGTCATGTAGAAAGAATGTTATCATTACTTTTATAATGTGGATTTTACCACTACTGAATTATGGAAAATAGAGTTCTTAAAATGACCATATTATTATTATTAGTAGTAGTAGTAGTATTTATTCATTTATTATTTATTGGTCAAAGGAACAATCGAAAACAATTGAAAATTTTGTGCTCAGCCATGTTTGTATAGTTGTTTAAAATGAAATAAAATTTATGCCTATGATTAGCCTAAAAGTATTATTTTTAGCCTATAATTATTATTGCCTAGGTTGTGCAAAAAACAACAACAACAACAACAACAACAACGTCACTCTATACTGCACAATACTGAGCCCTATATGTGTATAAAAAAACAGCAAAACAAAAATAGCTCTGAGCTTTCAGGGCTACAAATTTTTTTACATATAATAATCTTTATGAGCACCTTAAAGACATACAGTGGAACCTTGGATTGCGAGCATAATTCCTTCCGGAAGCGGTTTGTATATCAAAACATTTATTAATCAAAGTGAATTTTGATGAGACAGACAGAGAGAGAAAATGGATCTTTAACCTCTCTAATGAGACTTGCGTTTGCTTTACACATGCACACACACGTGTGTTATAATAAAATGTACACACACGCATACAGACACAAAATAAAAATTACCCACAATTCCGCAGCACAAGAGAGAGAAAAAAACATTGGCTCAGTTGTGCTCACATGACGCTCGGTGTCAAAAAAGAAGCGCATGCGTGATACATGATACTCAGTATTCATAAAATTCTTTAAAATCTTTGCTCGTCTTACGGAACACTCGCAATCCGAGGTTCCACTGTACTCCTTTTCACTGATTAAAATGCATCATATTATTTATGTAATAAATTAAATAAAAAGCATGTATGTAATTCTGGTGTCAGATTATATTCCATGAGGTACAATGTATTGTGTGTTTTTGACGCCGAAAACATTAATTTCTTCAAACTGACGTTATACATCACACCGTCAGACAGTGATCCTGGGCTTGATCTTGCTCGAGCCAGTATTGTGCAATAAATATATTCTTGGGGTTATTTTCCGAATCGCACAAATCATAAGTGAGGAAAACCAGCTCTGTTTTTTCAAACTCCACCCCATGCATGTAAATCTCATTTAATTCCTAAATAGAAATGAAGTCTGGAGTTGGACTTGAGGTCTGACTAGCACTGGGGATATTAACTCCTCTCCGTTTGTGCGGCTCAACTCTGAACATGGTACGACGTGAGTAAATTGGAGTTAGCGAACGGGGAGGGTTAAAGGAGATAAGGAAGTATACAGTAAATCAGAGCCTAAACGGTGTGAAATATTAGTTTAGGATGAGCTAAAGTTATCATTTTAAATTCAGCCTCTCTACTTAGTTCACGTTTCTCAGATGAATGTTCACTTCATCGCTCAAGCTTATCACTGAAATGTAAAAGATTTCGAAGTTTTCATGAGGACAGACACAATACTCTGGGTATGCTTTATTTCTGAGCAGCACCATGGAAATCTGTAAAACACACACACTGCTATAAACACACACACACTTGGCTGAGGTTTGCGAGCATGCTGTCATGCTCTTAAGTAATTGGAAAAGAATGGGTGTGCCGCCGAAGCTCACTGTAAGGGGAGAAAGGGAACAAACTGAAAAGGAAACTGTAGAAATGAGAATTTGGCAAAGCTTGCAACAGCAAAAGGGGGGCAGCTTTTATGTGGTGTGGCTGAAGGCTGGATGCTAAAGGGACAGAGGGTTGTGTCTTTCCTGCTCCGTGCCGAAGGAGACGTTGGCCTGACTGTCGCTTCTGCTTTGTAGAATGGTTTCACGCCCCTTCACATCGCCTGCAAGAAGAACAGGATCAAAGTGATGGAGTTGCTGCTGAAGCACGGAGCGTCCATACAGGCGGTGACGGAGGTGAGAGGCAGACAATGTGTGTGTGTGTGGTCAGCTATTAGACATGCAATGCTTTGCGACTATAATCCATGCTTCTCAAATGTAGGATTGCGGTTGCTCAAATGACTAGGATGTACTGTAATGTTTTGTTGTTATGAGATTATGGCAGCAAAGCCATCGATAAACTACGGTCCAGGTGGTTATAACTGTAAAGTATGTAAAGTTATTTTTTCATGGTTCCAATAGAGCAACATTCAATGTTGTGCATGTCAAAAAAAAGCTATTTCCTGTAAGCACTTATGTTATAACAGCTATAAACAATCATTTCCTTTTTTCTTGAAGATAATAAGACAAGCAAATGCAGATTTCCTCAGTTTAACTGAGAAACCAGAAAGCACAAGTTCTCTGTAGTTACTGTACATCTTTACTGTACAGTACCTCTACAACCACTGACACTGGAGACTCCTTCCATAAGTGTTGAATAAACATCTCCTTCACCATATTATTGATTTTACACTATCATTATTTAGTCCTGTGTTAACTCAGGGGTTTAAGGATCTGGGTCACTGAACAGAAGGTCAGGGGTTCAAGCCCCAATTCCTCCAATTCGGCACTGTTGGGCCCTTAAACGACGCCCTCAATCCGGTCTGCTCCAGGAGCGCATGTGGTCATGCGTTCTGACCCCAGCTTTCTGTATGAGATTTCCAAAGAAATGCATTTCACAGTAATATGCATACAGTATGTGGCAAGTAACGGATTTAAATTATAAAAACAAGTATTTTGTTTGGAGGAGATAAAAGGCAAAACCAGGTCATAGTGTAATCTAAAGCACGGTGTTAAAAAAAGATCAAAGTCAAAATAAATTCAACTGCATTTCGAAACAAAGCAAGACAAATACACGTTCTCCGAAACACGTTTCCGCCATGTCCATCAGTCCAGATTATTTGGGATGTGTTTGCAAAATTTCTGTTAAGATTATAAGGGAGTTTATGTTTTGTTTTGTTTTTTTCTTGTTAGTTTTTTTTGCACTGTAAGACATCTCTTTCCATCTGCTTTCCTTCTTGAACCTAGTGTTTAATCTAAGAAATGAGCTCATATCATTTCCCAGACCTGCAGTGGTGAAATTTCTAATCCTCTCTCCTTCTGCGGTTTATCTGCCAGTCTGGACTCACGCCGATTCACGTGGCCGCTTTCATGGGGCACGAAAACATTGTTTCCCAGTTGATGAATCACGGTGCATCGCCAAACACAACCAACGTGGTGAGTACTGGAACACGAGCCCCCGCATTTTCTGTGTCACAGTCGGGCAATGCACACTAATCTCAAAAAAGAAAAAAAAAAGCTTGATAATGCTAAAGCAAAACAATGGAAAGAATTCTGTCCCGTGAGAGGCGTGCAGGTCCTGTCTACAACCTGTCATTGCCCTGTTTTTTTTTTTTTTTTGGTTTTTTTTTTCTCGAGTGTCCTGATTCTATAAACCCTTTTAGGGTAATAACAGTCTTGTTTGATTTTTTTGGTGCCTAAACAGGGGTCTGTGAGCACAGGTCTGGGCTTCTAACACTTGTGTAATTATAGTCCCAGTCGAACAGGCAGACTGTAATCATGTGCGACTGTCCATCCCCATCCTCCCCACCCCTCCTCCTCCTCCTCCTCCCTCAGACAGAAGTTTGCTTTGGGTCGTGCATGTAGCAGCAGTTGGAAAGAAAAGGGGGCTGGTTTTAGCTAATAGGCTACACACACGAGCACATGGGCACAGACACACACACACACACACACACACACACAGACAAAGGCTTAGTGTCCTGCTGCAGAGGTTTCTTTTCCCAGAAGCTTACGTGTTAAGTCTTTGGTGTGTGTTTGTGTGTGTGTGTGTGTGTGTGTGTGTGTGTGTGTGTGTGTTGTAGAGAGGAGAGACGGCGCTCCACATGGCCGCCAGGGCTGGACAGACGGGTGTAGTGAAATACCTGGTGCAGAACGGAACTCACGTCGATGCCAAGTCCAAGGTAGGATTGCTAAATGGTGTTAAGTCACCTCTGAAAGCTTCTAAAGTAAACATAACTGTGTGTTATCTCGCTATAATATGTAGATTCGATACGGTCACTTTGTTAAATACATATCAAAACATCAAAGCAGGCTGGAACGCTGTACCTCCCAATAGGAAGCGTTTAGGTTTTAATATAGAGAGTATAGATGTACAGTAAGAATCATGTGCCTCCTGTAACTGTTGTGCCTTTGTTAAAGCAACACGTGTATCTCTATGTGTGTGTGTGCGTAGGATGATCAGACTCCGCTGCATATCGCCAGTCGTCTGGGGAAGCCCGATATCGTGCAGCTGCTGTTGCAGCACGGAGCCGCGCCCGATTCCACCACCACGTCTGGATACACACCGCTGCACCTGGCAGCCCGCGAGGGCCACAAAGACGTGGCTTCTATACTGCTGGACCAGGGCGCTTCGCTGAGCATCACCACCAAGGTTTGTCACTCACACACTTCGTCATTCCTCTAGATGATGTGCAAAGTCTGTGCAAAGACGCATGAGCAGTTTGACTGTGTAATGATGGACGTTCTCCACAGGATTTCTCCTGTTTTTTTAGTAAAGTGGGTGCAAATCACCAGACATGGGACTGTGCTGTCCTTTAGAAGGATAGTTTAAATACTGAATGATCCCTCGGTTACATTCACCATTTACGCCATTTGTCAGACGCCCTTATCCAGAGCGACTTACATTTTTATCTAATTATACATCTGAGCAGGTGGTGTTGAGGGCCTTGCTCAAAAAACAAACAACAATTGATTGTTTGTCACTTGTACTGTACAACGCAGTGACATTTTTTTCACATATCCCAGTGAGGAAGCTACTGGGTCAGCCAGCATACAGCACCCCTGGAGGAGATAGGTCTTAAGGTTAAGGTCCTTGCTCAAGGGCTAAACAGTGGCAACTTGGGGGTGCTGAGGCTCAAACCCCTGACCCTCTAGTTAGTAACCCAGTCTTAACTGATTGAGCCTCCACAGGAGTCCAACAGAGACAACTTGGTGGTGAGATTTGAACCTGGGACCTTCTGAACTGCAGTCTAATGCCTTAACCACTGAAAGAAAGTTAGTCCACTGTGATAGTACTTTAATACCGTTTAGGCAGCCTGTGCACGACTACCTTCACCAGCCTCATATCAGGGTATTATGACCTTGTGACATGGTGATTTTATGTAAATACTTTAGACCACTATTTTTTTTATTTTTAATAATTTTTACAGCCTAGCATCCATCAAATGTGCCACATTTTAGCACTCAATATAACCTACTTTAGAAGTAGTATAGAGTACAGAAGGAAGTTATTACTTAAACTGTTTTGGTGTTTTTCGGCTGCTCCCATCAAGTGGTCGCCACAGCGAACCATCGGATCCGCACAACTACTTGGCACACGTTTTATGCTGTATGCCCTTCCTGTTTTATCTGGGCTTGGGACCGGCACTGCACCCAGTGGCTGGGGTTTGGGGCACTGGCTGGGAATCGAACCCGTGCCACCCAAACACAAGGGAATCCCTGACCCTCTGAGCCATGACTTCACAATACCTCTGAAGGTGTGCTGTGGTATTTGTCATCAGGATGTTAGCAGTGGATCCTTAGTTAGAAGGTGGGGCCTCCATGCATCAGACATACAGTACAGTATTTGTCCAGCACATCCCGTGGATGCTTGAACAGATTTTTCCTGCTGAGCCCCATACGTGGCAGGCTGTGATACATTGACTGTTCTGATAGCTTTCCATCATCAACCTTTTTCAGCAACTTGTGCCTCTTGTGCTTTTCTGTCGAATCGGACAAGACTAGCCTTTGCTTCCCACAGGCATGGATGAGCCTTGGCTGCCCATGACCCTCATGTGGTGTTAATGTTATGGCTGATCAGACATATATTTCCCCATACTCTGTTCTGTTTGATTTAGAAATATTCAGAAAATCTTATATCATCATATAAAGGCTTGATTGACATGTAATCATGACAAGTGAATAATGAACATGCTAATTAGCGAGTACTTCTAGTAACTTTCTATGGAAAGATTTCCCTTGAAAAGCTTTCTTTCTGGCGGCACGGTGGTGTAGTATTTAGCACTGTCACCTTGCGCCTCCAAGGTTCGGGTTCGATTCCCGTCTCTGTGTGCATGGAGTTTGCATGTTCTCCCCGTGCTTGATGGGTTTCCTCCAGGTACTCCGGTTTCCTCCCACAGTTAGGTTAATTGCTGTTCCCAAATTGGCCGTAGTGTGTGAATGAGTGTGTGAGTGTATGTGTGTGTACTCTGCGATGGATTGGCACCCTGTCCAGGGTGTACGCCGCCTTGTGCCCTAAGTCTCTTGGGATAGGCTCCAGGCCCCCCGTGACCCAGAATACAGGATTAAGCGATTAGACGATGAGTGAGTGACTGAGATTTCTTTCCTAGGATCAAACAGAGTTGTGACATCAGATCAAGTTTTAGTTAAAACCGCATCCATTTAAACTTCAACACAGCGTGTGTTGGCTTCATTTGTGTAGATCATTCTGCAGTTCGCTTAGCCTCTGCAATACAGCACCATGTGTGTGTGTGTGTGTGTGTGTGTGTGTGTGTGTGTGTGTGTGTGTGTGTGTGTGTGTGTGTGTGAGAGAGAGTCATGGACTGCTACAGGTCTCTGGAGGTGGTTGGCACTGTTCTGCACTGTAACTGGGCTGAAGCAGCTGTGCCATGTGGGAGGCACATACACGCACATTTCCTGAGCAAAGTTTCCACCGGGTTTTCAGCACGTCTGGATCGTCCCCGGCTAGCAGGACCTCCTTGTTATTCATTCATCAGGGATTTCTATGTTGTCAGGCCAACCCGTGCAAAAAAACAAGCCAAACACATATTTTTAGTCATTTTTGTTGGCTGGATTGAAAGCGTAGTGTGTGGGTATGAAGAAATGTTCCCATTTCATGAACAAATCCGGCTGCGTCAGCCATTTTTTGCCGACTAGCACTCGCTAGGAAAGACGAGGCGATTCATCCGTACAGGCAACTGAGCATAAATTTACTCGCAGTGTAATGTCTGATTCAGCGGCTAATATTTTAGACAGTACTATGTAAAAAGTCTTGCGCCACCCCAGCTTTCTACATATTTTGCTTCCAAAGGGAAATACTTTCTTGTTTTTTTTAATGCAGTCTTTGCGGAATAGTTCCCCAGGCTTCTTATTTTCAGTCCAGTCTCTGTACCTGAGCACGTTCAGAGGAATGTTTTTTTTTTGTTTGTTAAGCCACACGATAGTGATGGGAAGTTTGAATCATTTTAGTGACTCGGTTCTTTGAATCTCGTTCATCAAAATGAACGAATCTTTTTTTGAGTCATTTGGTTCATTTCGTTCTTTTGACCAGAAATAAAATAAAATGTTACATTTTTCAATTAACAGAACCCCAACATGTCTACATACACAAATAATTGGCTACATTGTAGTTCCAGTAATAAACATATTACAATGTAGCCAATGAAATATTGTAATAAACAGAATGAGCAGCTCACCATCATATCTTCTAGTCCGAGTCGTTCGTTCTTTTGAATCTATTGCACTTCATAGCGTCTATGGGAGTCACGTGACAAAAGAACGAACGACTCGGATCGAAGACATAACCTAGGGAGGTATTGCAATTCTTTGCTCATGCGCGCCTAGTAGAAAATGAACGAATCGCTCTCCGAGGCTGCTCGTTCTTCTGAGTCACAGAACGTTAAAGACTTGTTCACATGAACGACCCATCACTACCACATGGTGACCTCTAAATCATTCAAACATCTAACTTAAGGAATGAACCTGTGAGACACAGATAATCAGGAAGGTGATTAGTATATCGGTGATGCTGAATTACAGTATGGTGGTTAGAACCATCACCAGATGAGAGGGGAAATGAGGTTGCTGCTGAGGTTGTTACAGTACATAAACAACCCATTTGAATCTACTGTATATTATTTCATTTAATATGTGGAAATGATGTAAGCGTAAGACGTTCGCACAGTACTGTACTATATATATATATATATATATATATATTCGCTAGGTATAAGCCTTGTCGCAGAAAGTCTCATTCCTCAGTGCAGAAGAGCTGAAGGTGTTTGACATGGTGGTGTGTTACTGTATATTCCCCGACTGATGGATTTGTCTTTGAGTAGGCGGGACTGGGACACTGGGTGTGTTTTTCCACTAGCGCATTTACGACATGTTATGTTCAGCACAGAGCTTTGTATTTGTATTTGTATTCTGGTTGTGTGAGAACATGACCTTGGGCGAACGCATGACACAGTTGTGCACACAGCTTGAAACATCTGTCACATGATGATGTGTGTGTGTGTGTTACAGTATCTCTAGGGCTGGTTATGTTAACACATCACAACACACTCTGATAGTCAGAGGAAGAACCTGTTAGAGAGGATTTAATAGATTCTGCTGTACATTAACACTACATATTTACCAAGCGTAGATGAAGTCAGAGCAAGCACATACTGTAGTTTGGGACACGTGAAGTTCTGGTATCTTTCTGTGCCGCTCATGCTGCATCACATGGATGAGATTTCTTCGAAACTCGGGTGTGCCATTTCAACTCACTGATGTTAGTGAGAATAAGTTTCTGTTGCGCCACTCACGAGTCCAACACATCCTGTTTAAATACGTTTCATCAGACTTCTGTTTCTTTCTGATGAAGCTGACGCCTACTTGTTTGGTAGCAAAAATGATACCGTTATGCTTTTTCGGCACGTAGAGAAGGAGTCTCCAGTATCAGCAGTGAGACATAAAGAAGAGGGAATGTCTGTGTATAGTAGCTGCTTTATCACTTTGGATTGAGCACAACTATAAGAAATATTAGCAGCGTAGAATCTTGGAGGTAATAAAAGAAGTGTTTGCCTTGGCAAGCCGAGGAAGTAAAACAGTTTGATGTGGTTTTATTGGAAAATCATTAGAAAACTTCATGGTACTGGAGTTGCACCACCATATTATGGGCGGTCATAAAATTGTTATTATTGCCAAGAAAAAATAATGGAACGAAAATGAACGTTGGTCAAGAAGTTGAGCTTCGTTCTTCTCCACATATCCTCTACCCTAATGTGATACACTTCTCCAAATGATGGATGAGTCGCTGGAGACCGTCTTTGAAGAAGCTTTTTTTTTGCCTCTTGAGGAAAAGTTCCACCTTATCGTCATATTTGAAACTCCTTTTTCTTCAAGTGATGGAAGAGGAAGAAGTCACTGGTGGCGAGGTCGGCGGAGTAGGGGGATGAGGCAGAATTTTGTACCCCAAGTCAACCCGGGTGCGCCTTTTTGGTTTCGACCCTCTTGTGACATTGTGCGGAACTACTGTATACAGCAGATTTTTAAACAAGAAAAAAAATTTTATGAGCATACTAATTTCCGGGCAACTATTTCTTTTTTTTTTTTTTTGGATTTTTTTTTCTCCCTAATTTAGTCATTTAGTCAATTCCTCCCCGTCACTAGGGGGCTATCACATTAAGGCTACTACTACCACTCAGCCGGGAGGGCCGAAGACTATTACGTGTTTCCTCCGAACCACGTGATGTCCGACTGCATCTTTTCGAACTGCTCGCTCACGCACCGTTGGGGGCGGCGTAACACACTCGGAGGACAGCGCTATCCGCTCCTTCCGCTCTCATGAGCTCACAGACGCCCCGGATCGGCTGTAGATCTTACGTGATTAATGTGGGAGCACTAAGTACCTCTCATCCCTCCCCTCTGAGAGAGCTCGGCCAATCAGCTCTCTCTAGACCTTCGGCTACGAGAGGTTACATCATCACCCGGGAATCGAACTCGCAATCTTCGGATTATAGGGCGAGCACTTTACCACTGCGCCACTCGGAGGCCAAATATTTCCTTTTTTTTTTTTTTTTTATACGATAAAAATTCCTAAGAATTCCTTTTATTTCTAAGTATGCCAGATAAAAAAAGAACTAGTATAGTCCGGGTTATCTTAGCCTTGCATGCTACTAATCATATCCTATAATTTGTAATCAATTCTTGATTCGAACTAACGAAAGAGGTTCATGTGGTTCAGCTCAGAACGAACCTAGGCCAACATGGCTGCTGAAAAGTATCAAGTATTACAGCGTGGGAATCTGCTGAGAGGGAAAAGCTTGACTGATCATACTTGCCAGGGCCGTGACCTTGAGTTACATCAGTCACCCTCTCGAACAGAGAGCCTCACTGAACAGCACTGTATGAGAAAATAACCAAAACCAGGCATGAAATCAAAGACAGTGTGAGGGTTATGAATGGGAAAATGTGAAACGGTACAGACATTGTAATCATTGTTGGAGATTATTGTGTGTAAGGACACGACACTATTTGGTCTCCGCTGTGCAACTTTTCATCATTGATTAAACACACACCAAAAAACTTGTGAGTGTGTGTTATTGTTGAGAATGATCTTATCAGTAATACAGTATATCAGGCGATGTTAGGACCTGTACTGTACAGTAGGAAGTGTTTCAACATTAGAATGTTCTTTTCCTTTTCTTTTTTTCTTAGGGATCTGTTACACTATTTCTTCATGACTGGCATCATAAACAAAGTGTGACGATTACCCAACAGGATATTGTGCAAGCAGGATTTTCTTTTTCGAATGGAAGAGAGAGAGTTAAAAAAAAAACCAATAACAACAAGAAGTGTACTGTCGCAATCTTTTAACCGCCACTTTCAGGACGGATTCTGTCTGAGCATCATGTACGCTTTGACTCTCTTGCGTGCGCTTTTAAGACATGCTTCTAAAATGCCATTTTAATTGTTTTTCTTTTTCAGAAGGGATTTACACCACTACACGTGGCAGCTAAATATGGTAAAATCGAGGTGGCTAACCTCCTGCTGCAGAAGAGAGCCCCTCCAGATGCATCAGGAAAGGTAATGTCTAAAAGTTTCATGATAACTATATCCTTTCTACCAGGATTGTGTCATAGCTGTTAGGACAGAAACATGACCGCGTTAAAAAATATGCACGCCTTGAGCCAGAAATGATCCGGAGCTTTTCTTCTCCCTATTTCTTTCTCTTTTTTTTTTTTTTTGTTATTTTGCCAAACAATAGCCTGATTTCTAAGAACCGCTAGTTCAGAGAAGGGAAAAAATGCTCATCAGATCTCTTTAGCCTTTGGTTCTATCATGTAAATGAGTGGAGAGGGTTTATATCTGCCTGCCTGATGTTTATCGCTTTGGAACATAGGTTAAACCATAAGTACAAGGGCTGTTCCAGTAAAACCAGAACTTTTGGTTGTGCAGAATAACAGAACACAGTTACGAGAGTAAAGACTCCCTTTATTTCTCTACAATCCCCTCCTTCATCAACGCACTTATCCCAGTGTTTCACTGTTTTACTGTTTTAGTGCTTAGAAATCAAGGTAGAAAGTTCTCTCATTTTGCCAGTCCGATTCACGTTTCACGTCTGAAATGCTAGTGTCCCAGGAATTCCTTTAAAAGGTCCAACTACAGTATATAACATGTGGAAATGGCTTGTATTGAGGTCAGGACCATTATGGCGGACGTGGTAGTACCTCCCAGCCGAGTTCCTGTTGGTCATGGTGCCTTTTCCTGCAAAAACGGAAAGCTTTGGTGATCAAATAAGGTCATTTATTGCATTAAAAGAAAGGGCTACCAAAGGAGTTTCTAGGGGGCATGAAGCAGGCAGTCCGGTCACGGCGCCGACATACTGAGAAAACGTTCTACCTTGATGACGTATCCAAGCACTAGTGAAACACTGGGATAACTGCATGAGCGTAACAGGGGATTATATTATGTCGACAATTTTTTACTCTTATAACTGTGTTCTGTTATTCTGCACAATCAAAAGTCCCGTTTTGACTTGAACGCAGCTCATATTTGCTCATAATGTTCTTTTGTAGTGTTAAAGTAACTGAATCTAAGAGTTATGAGAGAGTTTCACAGACAAACGTTATGTTTGTTTTCACAGTTTTCACAGATATTCAGAGTTAACACAGACAAACGGTATGACTTTTGCAAGCAAAAAAAAAAAAAAATGCAGCGACTAATGTGAGAATTATTCAGCACCATCCATGCAGCAACATGATGGCAGCTCGCCATCGTCTCACTCACGAGTCAATTAGTCACATATGTGTCAGTTATTATTTTCGCTTCTCTCGTGCTTTTATGTCACATCTTATAACATTCCACATCAACAAACAACCACAAATCCCATCTTCAGTCCATATTTTCTATGCCACGTTTTTCGGGCTAAAAGCCTTTACCGTAAATATCGATGTGATATTAATATCGACTTTTGAATTTACTTGAATATGGCTCACTATGCCTAAAGTTTAGCTTTGAGGTTACATTACTGATGTATGTATTGAAAACAATTAACGATATCCACAAGCCCAAAGAGCAAGAACAAGCGCTCTAGGACAATTCCCATACAAGCCTACACACAAACGTGTACAATATGCAAGTGTGGCTTTGAAGACTCTGAGCTTTACCATAGTTTTGCAAATCTGCCCATGGTGCACTTTTATCCCATAATCTCACTGTGGATGTATATGGGCTGTTTGTAGAGCGGACTAACTCCACTGCATGTAGCTGCGCACTACGATAACCAGAAAGTGGCACTTCTTCTCCTGGACCAGGGGGCCTCACCCCATGCAGCTGCCAAGGTACTAGTCTACACAAACACACACACACACACACACACACACATTGCTGCATACACTATATAATAAGTTTCACTCCCTATAAATCCTCCACAGCCTAATCCCACTTCCAGGCTACATTCCTTTCTTTTTCCATCATGTAACAACATCAGTCTCTAAAGTATGCGTCCCCGTTAACACCCCTTTCGGACATTGCTGTTGTGGGTGAGCTCCAGGTTCTTCACATAGCTCCTGATAATTATCTCTGTTGCCTCGCGATCCCAGTAACAAACAATCTGCCCTTCGGAAAGCCTTCAAAAAGACCCAGTCACAGCCTGTTAGGAAACCAGCATGCTGTACCAATTAGAGGCACTTGGTTGGAGTATTGGCCCATCTGTAGCAAGATGTTCTGGATCTTTTAATTTAACCTCATTTGACTCAGCTGGAAAATAATATGTATCAGGTATTGTGAGTCTTGCACATAATATGTAGTCGCAACTAATGAACTAAGCTGCCGTCAGACCCAAGCCTCGCTCATTTTTGCGTGCTCTGGCCCTGCCCATCCCTAACTAGGTTTTTGTGTTGGAAACCAGTAATTCTCATGCGCATAAATTATTCACACCATAATTCAACTTTCCCAGACTCAATACATCCATTTTCCATCCATATGTCTATCCATGCGTTATCTATATCGCTCCTGTGTAAGGTTGCCGGAGGGCTGGACCCTATCCGATTCAATTCTATTTGTATAGCGCTTACAACAATAATCACTGTCGCAAAGCAGCTTTACAGAATCAGAAGAAAAGTATGGAAATGAGTATGAAATGTGTGTGAATCAGAATGATTAGATTGTCCCTGATGAGCGAGCCGAGGGCGATGGTGGCAAGGAAAATCCTTCCTGAGATGGAAACCTTGAAAGGGACCAGACAGGGAACCCATCCTCAATAGGGATGATACTGTAACGGATATCAGGGACTGATCGGAAGTCATGCTGAGTTTTAGGCGGCTAGAAGTTCAGTATAACAGGATAGGCGTTGTTATGGCGCTCTGTTCGTAATTGGAGGCTCGGGTACAAAACTGTAGGAAATTCCACTCCTGAAATATTACGTTCTCAGTGGTGAGCAGGTCAGTCTTCATGGTAAAGTGGAACCATGCCCAGTTGCTACACTCATCCCATGCAGTCCACATGGGGCATCCATCTGCAAGGCAAGGTTTCCAACCAGAAGCGGGGCACCAGCATGAGTCAGATACGTCCAGAGGGCAAAGGGGGTCTGGAACCCTGGCGGCTCAGGAGCGACGTATAGTATAGCTCGACAGAGAGAGAACAGTGGTTCTCACAACAATTAGGTATGGTCACAGTCACATAATGTATAAGGTGAATGTGGATTCAGTGCAAGCAGGGATTCCGGCAGGACTAATTATGACAGAATAACTAACAAGGAGAACCAGAAGGAAACACAGACACGAGGGCTCCTTGGGAAGAAAAGCAACAAGTCAGTCCACCGTCAACAAACCTGAGTGATCAAAGAGAGTGAGGAAGACATAATCCAAACATACCAGTTCACCATAATACTCTGTCCATGAGTCCCCCAGATCGGACAAATCTATTCACATAAATACATTTTTTTAATGCCTAGACATAAACACTGGGACCGTGGCTAAGTCTAGGCTAAAAACCCATTTATTTAGCCAAGCATTTTTGTGAATTGATTTCCCTTGGGTAAAGTTGCCGATCTGGAGGATTCTTGGTTGAGTCCCGATCATTAACTGGAAGTCTGTTTCAGGGAACTCAGGGCACAAGGTGATATATTAACAAACCAATGCAAGAGCCCAAGTACACACTTTTACACACCCAATTACACAATACAGGCAATCTAGAAACAGTAAGATTACAATGTTGGTTTTTGGTCTGTGGGAGGAAATTGGGGCAAAGAAACCATGAAGCACAGAGAGAACTCCTCTTTCCAACATGTCTTACATTATAAGTCCAGAAGTCCTGACTCACCCCTTATTTCTTTATATTTTGCTTCCATAGAGAAATACGTTCTTGTATTTTAAATGTAGTCTTGTAGTTCTCAAGGCTTCCTGAAGGATGTTTTTTAGCCACACAGTAACCTGTAAATTATTCAAGCATAAATAGTCTACCTTAAGGCATGAACCAGTGAGAGACAAGTGCAGATGATGACAGATGATCAGGCCGGTGATTGTGTGGTTGGAAGAGACGAGAGGGGAAACCGATTTTTAAATTGTATCTTTAGGAACATTTGTTTGTATTTCTTTCATTTAATTAAATTTAATATGATCAAATGAGGTATGGCTCACGACTTACTGTATGTCAAAAGTAAATTGATTTCAGTAATATCAGTCGATGTTATTGAAGGAAGCTGATTGTCTTCAAATAGACCTGGCAACCTGAATAATTCTTTATCTGTCATGGTCACTCCATTGTATTCAGCACTGATCATTTTCATAGACTGAGCATGGGACAGAAATAAAAGCGTGCTCATATGCATGACTATGAGTGCTTGTCGCACTTTCCATTTTTGACCACTAGGTGCAATAATAACTTCGCGCAAGCCGAGTGAGGTTGCTGAACATGTTGCCATGCGATCAAGAAAATATTGCTGTTAACATTTTTTAAATCATTAAATGACTTAAAGAGATCATTAAGAAAATTTCACATGTACAGTATTAAGGTGTGAATCATGAATCATCTCGGCCCGAACTGCCCCTAAGTCTGCACAGGAAAGTGTCCAATTACAGCTCACTCTTCTTTTGAGACTCTTCTTCACTCATAGAAAAGGGTGACCCGGTTCAATCTGCTGTTCTTGCAGCTTTCAGCTTTCAGTGTGGAGAAGGCTGTTTTAGTCCTGGCCACAGACTCCTGCCATTACATCACCGCTGCTGCTGGCAATCCCATTCAGTGACATTCAGGAAAGTGCTCTTTTTCCAAACCTCGACATTCCCCTCGCCGTCTCTCTCAGCCTATGGCATCGTCCGACACGTGCGATGTAGGCCTTCAAGGAACAGGACTGGCTAGTTGTTTTGGAAATCCCATAAATCTGCGGGTGACTGTGGCGACAGTTTCCCTGCTTGAGGTTTTACAGTCGGACTGAGAAGCAAAACGGGAAATTATTTCTCTGTTGCATGTTGTACAGAATCTACAGTAAACTTCATGTAGAAATAAAAAAAATAAATACATTTTTCAAAGAAGGCAATACTCCCCATCATTTTAAATTCCGTGTTAAATTCATTCTCCTTAAACTTGGGCTTGTCCGTATTACCCTGTCCTATTTGCACATCCTGTTTCCTTTTAGAATGGCTACACTCCTCTACACATAGCTGCCAAGAAGAATCAGATGGAGATTGCCACCACACTGCTGGAATACGGCGCCGATACCAACGCCGTCACTCGACAGGGCATCAGTCCACTTCACCTCGCTGCTCAGGAGGGTAACGTCGACATGGTCACCCTGCTGCTTGCACGTGATGCCACCATCAATATGGGCAACAAGGTATGTCTGACTGTTTACTGACAACAAATACAGTTTTAGAAGATTATTATTCACCAGAACGTACATACGGCTGGGTTTTCTGAACTGTCATGTGCAGGTGTTTGAGATCAACATTAACTTTTTCCTATGAGTGTAAAACTACCTTTATTTCTCTATTCCGCTCGCTCAATTTTCATTTGAACGACTGCAGTGGGCTCCAAGCCGCCTTGGCCCAGGGATTGTCATTCACGGATGTCTGAACTTCTTGTAAATATTTGCACCAGTCTAGAATGACCTCCTCCATCGCAGTTGCTCGTTTACCAGCTTGTTCTTCCAGCTGTTAGACAACGTTTTATAAAACTGAAGTCATTTCATTTAATAGGACAGTCGGAATATGAAACCGATTGATACGCCGTATACTATATATTCGAGAACAACAAAGCTGAGCAGATAAACACAGAACTGAAATTCAGGGCAAAACAGCCGGAGAGCGTTTTATTACCTCTATCTGAGAGTGATGAGTAAGTTGAGCAAGCGTGCTGCCTACACAGCAGATGTGCCCCAAGTGCACAGAGCTTCACAAGAGATCCAGCTGTGACCAGAGGAGAGCGGCACAGCAGATAAGAGGTGATAAATAGAGGATTTCATGAAAAAAAGAGCAGAATTACGGATCGTGTTCATGATCTTAGGATTCATTCACTGATTTTCTCTTAATATTTCATCCAAAGACAAGAAAAAGAAAAAGAAAAAAAAAAGGTGACACTGATGATGGGTGTTATTCAGAGTTTTTTTTTTGTTTTTTTTGTGCACAAATGATCAGGCCTCCTTATCTAACTGTAACTGTTGTCCTTTGTAAACGTATTCTTTTATGTATTCTTTTATAATAAGCTTCGTTTCTGTTCTTCTTCTCGTTCTCCTTTATCCGCTTTTACTACTCCTTTTCTCGCTTGTCTTTATTTTAACTTTCTCTTTTCTTCCTCCATCTCCTTGTTCAAGCTCTTCTTTGATTTCTTCCAGTTTCTCTCCTTTTTCATTTTCCTCTCATTCTTCTTGTTCTCTTTCTTCTTCATTTTCTTCCTTTTCTTCCTTGTTATTCCTTTTTATTTTCACCTTGTTTTCTCATTCCTATTTTTTCTACTTTTTCTCCTTCTTTTTTTCTTGTGTCTATACATTTTTCTTGTGATTCTACCTTTTCTTCTTGTTCTTCTTCATCTTTTCCCCTCCTGTTCTTCTTTCTTCCCTTCTTCTGTCTTTCCTTTTCTCCCTTTTCCTTTTTCTCATTGTTCTTATTTGTTTTCTTTTTACCTTGTTTTCCATCTTTGTTCTTTTTTCTTCATTTTATTCTTTTACTAATTCTACTTTTCTTATTGTCTTTCTTTTCTTTATTTTTCTCATTATGTCTTGTACTCTTTTCCTTTTTCATTTTCTTCTTTCTCTCACTGTTCTCGTTCATTTTTCTCCTTCTTTTTTTCCTTGTTCCTGCAATTCTCATATATCTTGTCTTCTTATTCTTCCTCTTCTTCTTATTATTATTATTATTGTGTGCTCATCTACACTTGTTGTGCTTGTGCGTTTAAGAGTGGACTGACTCCTCTTCACCTGGTGGCCCAGGAGGACAAAGTGAACGTAGCCGAAGTGTTGGTGAACCAGGGTGCCGCTGTGGACCCCGACACCAAGGTACTGTACACTGCAGCACTTTTCCACCAGTGCAGCTCCCTGACCTCTAGACAGCAGAGCTAATGTGAAATACCCTACAGGTACATGCGCTCACACATTACTGCAGGGTGTATGAATAACGAGTGGCTGAAGGTCACTGGGTGCAGCCGTAGTGAGGGAGGAAGTGGGTCCGGCAGCCCATAGCCGATCGATACTCCACACGGCACCGAGTACACACTGACTCTGAGCAATCCGCACAGCGTGACACAGCTTCACAGGAGCACCGTTAGAGTGAGGAAGAAAAGGAAACATGCCTTATACAGCACTGAGGATAAGAGAAGAGGTGAAGTGAGATCAGAGTAGTCAAAACATCCATGACTGCTGTTTAAACGTTTACACAGATACAAAGAAAAACACATGAATTCACACCTCCTACAGTCAGACGTATCACTTCAGAGTACACTGATAAGTCAGATAGACACGGTTATTAAAAGCATATTGCTGCTACATCCCAATGAGACGTTGCATTCTCATTAAACAGATTGATCTCCCGCACTGCTACAGACTTAAAAAAAATAAAAATTTTCTTCCTGGAGGCCGTTGTTGCAGTACAGTTACTGAAAAACACTCACTACACCTGGACACAAAATAAAAAAAAAATGCTTTACGCGCACACACGTGGTCACGATGTTATAGTACACAGTACACGCGCGCATAGATGTTGACTATACGAGTGACGCGCGCGCACTGAGACCGAGCATGGGAGATGATTACCCACAATCCTGTAGCACAAGAGAGAGAGAAGAACCATTGGCTCAGCTGTGATCACGTGCGTGTACGTACTACTCGTATTTCAAAACCTCACTCATTTATCAAGTTAAAATGTATTTCAAAAAATTCTCATCCTTCAAAACACTTGCAGACCAATTCACTTGCAATCCAAGGTTTTACTGTACAGTGTAACACATGGTAAGAAGTTTTGCAGCCATCTTAGTTTGACATCGCTGTGTAAACGAGGATAAAAAAACAAGAATATGGTCGTCGTGCACCTCTAGGGTCAAAGGTTTGCATGTTCTCCTCGTGCTTGGTGGGTTTCCTCCAGGGACTCCAGTTTCCTTCCATGCAGATTAGGCTAAATGATGGTGTACCCCGCATCGTGCCCTAAGTCTCCTGGGATAGGCTCCAGGCCCCCCGTGACCCTGTACACAGGATAAAGTTGTATAGACGATGAATGAGTGACCCCCAAGAACAATTGTTTGCACTATTTGCTGTCGTAGCTCGTACTGTCACTGTTTTCCAAGGTCCATTCGACTAAATTAGATTTTAAAAAATCACAAATAAATGGTTTCTTTTTTTTCTTTTATTATATAGGACACAAATAAATAAATCAAGCCCAAGCCTAATTAAAACAAATCAGATTTAGCAGAGGTCTTTTATTCTCTCATTCATTCATCTTATGTAACTTCTTCATCCTGGTGAAGGTCAGGGTGGATCTGGAATCCAGGAAACCTTCACACCTTGTTCATATGTTTTTGCGAGGAGGGAGAAACTGAGAAAACTGACGAACCCAAAATAAACCCATACAGACACAGGAGGAGAACATGTACTGTACAGCTCAGGATCGAACTGAAAACCCTGAAGCTGTGAGGCGTCAATGTTTGCGCTGCAATACTTTGCATTTAAATGACAATAATAAATAAAATTTAATTCCTATTATTATTATTATTATTATTATTATTATTAATAATAATAATAAAAGCCGTGCCAACACACTGCATACAGACACCACCATGTCATTCCCATGGCTGCTCTGCAAATGCCTCATCATCCAAATACGTCAACTGTGGTCCTATGGTGCCCCCTTCCTCTCAGTATGCAGGGTACATGGGTTTGATGAATAATGCATAACAGATGTGCTAAAGTCAGTAAACGAAATAGAAAGTAATATATCTAATGAGAGTAGTGTTAGAAGCTGAATGTACCTAATAATCTGGCTAATAAGTTTTCGTCGCATCATGATCAGCAAGTTTAGTAGCACACTTGATATGATATAATAAAACATCCGATCCGCCTGTTAAACACGTGAAGCAGTGGTGTAATGTAGAAGAAGGACACGGTATGAAAAATGCATACAAGTGCATCGAGAGAGAACTGGATCACTAAGCGACGGTCTAATCTTTCATGGCTCTCTCTCTCTCTCTCTCTCTCTCTCCCTCGCTCTCCCCCTGCCTGCAGATGGGGTACACTCCACTGCATGTCGCCTGTCACTATGGCAACATCAAGATGGCGCACTTCCTCCTGAAGAACCAGGCTAAGGTCAACGCCAAAACGAAGGTAATTACCAATGACGACAGCTTAAAGCCGTGATATCAGATTTGTAATGCGTATCGCTTGTGACATAAAAACGGCTGCTGTGTCGTTGTGCAGAATGGATACACTCCTCTGCACCAGGCTGCGCAGCAAGGCCACACACACATCATTAACCTCCTCCTGCAGCACGGAGCCTCGCCCAATGAGCTTACAGCGGTGAGTGGATGTGGATCTGCAGATAGTGCTGCATTCATGTGTTAGCTGTAACAGAGGAAAAAGGAAACACAAGCAATCGGTACATTTTAGAATTACAAAAGCTGTTCTACACAAGAAGCACTAGATGGTGTAACACCAGTGCACAGTCTGTTAAAACCCTACCTTTAGGTTAAGTATATTATTGTACTGTATATATGTGCATATACTGTACAGTACTGTGCAAAAGTCTTGGCACATGCAAAACAGTTTCTACATTAACAAACAGCAATTTTTTTTTAAGTCAATAGTTGTTGTGATCACCCTTTACTTGAATTTGTTTTAATTAAGCTTAATTCATGCTGTTTTACTGGACATTCTACCAACACAAATTCTGAGGAATTTTGACAAGATTGCTTTTTTTTCATGCATATAAATCCCAGAAGATTTTTTTTTATCTGAAAAGTGGTCTATTACATAATATACTGCAAGATTGATTTTTTTTTTCCTGGAATACTAGTGTTTGGAAATCAGATTTATTTTTTTTGTACTGACTTAATAATGTAGTCATAAAAATTTGTCATTAAAAAAACAAACAAACAAAAACACACGGGGCTACAGGTAGGTCTTAGCACAGTACTATATATATATATATATATATATATATATATATATATATATACACACCATATTTATATCAGCATATTTATTATCTGCCATGTCCATGAACAAATTCCTTTTACTACTTATGTCATTTTCATTTCATTAGGCAGTCTAAAAAAATTAATCTAACTATTTTAGCGCAAAGTCTTTCACTTGCATTTACCCTAGAGACTCCTTCCTTAACTGTTAACTGTTATGTCTCATTTACAGAAATATATATACACAATACAACAATTATATCTAATGTAATATTATTAATATACAATGTGTATAATATTTGGTTTAGAGGGATTTCCTTGCTCGTGCAGTCTAACTGGGTTTGATATGATGTGATACTGGCTTTGATTTGTGTCCAGAATGGAAACACAGCGCTGTCCATTGCCAGGCGACTGGGCTACATCTCAGTAGTGGACACCCTCAAGGTTGTGACAGAAGAGACCCTGACCACCATGGTGAGCCTTTATACCATACAAAAAGTGCTTTAAGTGTTGAGTTACGTTCAAATCAAACAGGGACTCAAGTCAAACTGGGGCTTTTTGAAGACTTTAAGCACAGTCCGACGATGACGACGTGACTCTTAGCTGAAGTAAAACATTTGAATGGCGCAGCTGTTTTAAAGAAGGTCTACATACTTTGTACCCGTCTTAGGTGGGTCGGAGCCCACCACAGTCTACTTTCAACTTACGCATCTGTCCCGTACAGTCCTGACTCAAAGTCATTCCCACCTGTTTGGGCCATTAAAGGAGTTCCTGGGAGGCCAGCGTTTCAAACATGAAGGAATCAGTCCAATCATGGCTCTGAGAAACTTTTTGGTGAATTGAGAAAACTTTCCACCTTGATGGTACCCAAGCACCAGTGCACCACTGGGATAAGTGTTTATATAGTGAAATAAAGGGAGTTTTTTTACTCTCATAACTGTGTTCTGTTACTTTGCACAATCAAAAGTCCTGGTTTGACTTGAACGGAGCTCGTAATACTGTATGGAATAAGAAGGATCATAAGGAGACTGTCTTCTTTTGCACCACTGGCACACAATTAATCTTTAAGTAGTGCAGAACGCCTCTCTTGTATAGACATGAGCAGATAAAGGTCTTTAGCTCTCTGGGATTTGAACCCATAATCAATTGTTGTTTCTGTTTTTCTCAGACGGTGACCGAGAAGCACAAGATAAATGTCCCAGAAACGATGAACGAGGTTCTCGACATGTCTGACGACGAAGGTAAGCTTTGTCCCGTGCATACCATCCAACATTAACTCATTACATGCTTTTTGTTATTGAACTACATTGCTTTAACTCCATTATTTCTAAGCCCCTTTTTTACTTTGAATATTTATCTATTTTTGTCAATCCACTCACATGGACGTTCATCCTAACACTTCATGCTTGAATCACGCAGTTCGTAGAGCCAATGTACCCGAAATGCTCAGTGAGGACTATATTTCAGATGTTGAAGAAGGTATTTTTTTTGTTTTATTTCTGTTTTATCTCTAGCTTTTTCTGAATCTCTTTTTCACTCCTCGCTCTCAACTAACGCCTACATTTCTTCACTCACTTTATAAATGTGTCGTCGTGCTTTTCGCCAGACGAGTGCTGCGTGCAGTTCTGCTTCATGCACAGTGACATGCGTTTGCTTCTCTGCTGCATACTGTACATTAGAGTTCGCTGCTGTATTGGGGAAGAGTCTCACACAGCTATTGTCTAAACACTGACGTAGTCAGTAGGCATGTGAGGGTTGTTACTGATCCAAGGGCCGTTCAAGTCAAACCGGGATTTGTGATGAAATTTCCCACGATTCTCTGATAGACATTTAACACAGTTTGGTGACGTTTGATTCACGCAGACCGTACCTCCGTGAATGACGATTCCGGCTGAGGCAGCCTAGCGCTCAAAGCAGTCGCTCCTGAGAACAGTCGGCGAGTGGAACGCCCGCCTGGCTCCAGCGTACTGAGAAAACGCTCTACCTTGATGGTATCCAAGCACTAGTGAAACGCTGAGATAAGTGCATTAGTGTGACAGGGGATTATATAGAGAAATAACTGTGCTATTGTGCTACTCTGCTATTGTGTACAATCAAAAGTCCCAGTGTCCCGCCGCTCGTATATAAAACTAAGTTTTTAATTTCTGCTAGTGGTGAAGAGTATAGCATTTCAAGAATGCTACTGTATGTTTTAGGATATAACGGAACGGTATTTATCTAAACATGATTATTAGCAAGGAGATGCAGATTTAATGTCTGGCTAAAAAATTTATACATTTTTCCATCACTGCTCCATGTCATAGGAACGAAACCTGAATGACACAATTGGTGTAGATACAGCACTGTGAGCATTCACGCTTCAAAGAACTATAAAAATTGTGTCATTCAGGTTTCCTTCCACGCAGCATGGTGGCTTAGTAGTCATCACTGCCGCCTTGCACCTCTATTGTCAGGGTTCGATTCCCGTCTCAGGGTCTGCGTGCATGGAGTTTGCATGTTCTCCCCGTGCATGGTGGGTTTCCTCCGGGTACTCTGGTTTCCTCACACAGATCAGGCTAATTGGCATTCCTTTTTTTTTTTTTGGATTTTTCCCCGATTTTCTCCCTAATTTAGTCGTGTCCAATTCCTCCTCGTCACTAGGGGCCTCCCACATTAAGGCTACTACTACCACTCAGCCGGGAGGGCCGAAGACTATCACGTGTTTCCTCCGAACCACGTGACGCCAGCCGACCGCATCTTTTCGAACTGCTCGCTCGCGCACCGTTGGGGGCGGCGTAACACACTCGGAGGACAGCGCTATCCGCTCCCTCCGTCGCGCGAGCTCACAGACGCCCCTGACTGGCTGTAGAGCCGTGATTAATGTGGGAGCACCAAGTACCTCTCATCCCTCCCCTCTGAGAGAGCTCGGCCAATCAGCTCTCTCTAGACCTCCGGCTGCGAGAGGTTACAGCACCACCCGGGATTCGAACTAGCGATCTCCGGATGATAGGGCGAGCGCTTTAACCACTGCGCCACTCAGAGGCCCTAATTGGCATTCCTAAATTGCCCGTCATGTGTCAGTGAGTATGTGTGCCCAGCGATGGATTGGCACCCTATCCAGAATTACTGTACCCTGCCCCAGGTTTCGCCACGATCCTGTATAGACTACGAACGAGTGAATGAGTGAGTTAGGTATGACATAATTATGACATAGTTTCATGGTAAAGCAGTTCCACTGCAGTTCCACATAAAATGAAAAGAAACTCAGCATTCACTTTATTATTTTTGCATTTGCATGATTGTTATTATTAGGACTGCCTGCACGTTAATGCCGTTATCTAAATCAACCAATCATGAAGCGGTGGTGCAGTGCATGTAATCATGCAAATGCAGATTTTTTGCTAACTCAAAATCAGATTAGGGGGAAAAGTTAACTATGGCAGGACTGTTGGTGCAGCTGGGCTGGTTTGGGTGTTTCAGAAACTGCTGATCTCTTGGGATTTTCACACACAGAATAGTCACTAGGGATTATACAGAATGGTGTGGAAAAAACAACACAAACATTGTTCTGTAATTCCTTTGATCTGAACATTAAAGCTCTTGCTGTGTATCTGCATGCTTTTGTGCATTGCACCATTCCTGGATGATTGGCTGCATTAAGGTGTAGGTGTACTACAGGTGTTCCTATTAAAGTGGATGATGAGTGTAAGTGCTATATCTCCTAGACTGCCAGTTGCAAATTCCTTGCTTTTTTTTGCCAGTTTGTTGTTGTTTTTGAGCATCGCATGCTGATCCAGCAGTTGCATGCGTGCCTATAAGATGACATTGAAAATAAGCACTCGTACAGTAGGTGGCATGAGGGCTTGGAGTCTAGCTCTGTCGCATTTCCTTCTAGTACTTCAGTTTCCTCCTACACCGATTGGTGTTTATAAATGGTCAGTGGTATATAATTGGGTTCTTGAGTTTGTGTGTGTGTGTGGGTGTGTGATACCTCCAGGGTTTACCATACAGTACCTTGTGCCTTGAGGTCCCTGGGATAGGTTTCAGGGACCCTGTGAGCCTTCACAGGATAAGCGGACTATGTAATGGATGGATGGATGGATGGATGGATGGATGGATGGATGACCACTCAGTCTATTTACTTTTTGTCTTTTTGCAATAAACTTCTCAAACCAATAAGGGCGTCTGAAATACTGCAGAATACATTTGTTTTTTAAGAGATAAATTGCCTGTTGAAGTTGCGTTACTTCAGTCTAGATAGAGAGAGAGTGCCTCCCTAGTTTTAAAGACTTGCGTGTGTTTAGAAACTGCTGTGGCGTCCAGTTACTGTCAACCGACACTTGTGCAAGCTCCAGTGATTCCACTGACATAACTCGGATCGCTTCTCATTTACACGTAAAGCGCCTGGAATAACCCTGTCGACGTGGCCGGGGATGTTTGGATCTATTTGCGCACACGCTTTGGCGGGTTCTCGGAGTCCAACCCCCTGGTGGAAGGGTAGTATTCTATGCTGTGGTATTTCATAAAGAGGAAATGAACAGCAAGTCACAATGGATGCAGTACAGAGATGCCCGTTTAGCAGTTAGCGCTGTGACTGAGTGCCACTGATACCATAGCGCTATACCTGATCTTCTTCTTCTTCTTCTTCTCTTCCCTCTCAGTCTCTCAGGTTGGGGGAGTGTCTGGGTAAGGCTCCAGTCCTAAAGCTAGCCGTGAAACGTTCTCTGCTACACACATGTTTGATTGAACGCTTCATGATCCCGGGTTCAATCATGCCCTCAGGTTCCTCACTGCTTTCACTTGGATTTGCGACACTAAATTGCCTCTAGGTGTAAATGTGCCAAGATACACCACGACTGTGCGGAATCAAAACAAACCTGAAAACGCACGGTGTGTGCTGGAGTTTAGCAGGTCTTTCCTGAGTAATAAAGGGGCCAGGGGCCAGAAGCAGGTGGCTGGCGGTCTATCCCATCCATCCATCCATCCATCCATCCATCGCTCCCTCCCACCCAGTTGTGTGTTCTCCTGCCTATAAAGGGGTTCTTTTGTTCCTTAATCAGTTCTCAGTGTCGGATTACCGAGTACACCTAGTCCCCCCCAGAACCCCCTCCGGACACTCATTCACTATTGTCCTGGAGTAGAGGGGTCACAGGGCATCCGAGTATCCAATCATACACCACCAAGCATTCCGTCGTGATCTATACCACCCCTGCCGTGACCTCGGAATCGCTGTGCTCCCGCGCAGTTCAAACTTCTGCAGCAGCCGAGGGGTGTGTATGACGAGATTGTGTTCGTGTGTGAAAGAGAGAGAGAGTGAGATAGGGAGAGTGTGTATGCAGAGCAACGGGAGGGACTGTCGGTTTTTAAGGCAGTCAGGGGGAAGGGACCGGGCTATGCGGATGCACCCGTACAGTGCAGTCCTCTGGATTTGTCCTGATTCGAGCTTGCGGATGTGATCCGGACGTATGGAGTGACTGAGGAGGAAGCGGCCTTCGAAAACCGCGGCGCAACACTGAAGGATGATCATGATCACTCAGCTGTGTAAGAGGTGCTCTGAGAACCGCAGCAGCTGCCGCCTGGGTTTGTTTACGGCGTTCTGAACTGGTTGGGTTCGATAGATTTAAGCAC
The DNA here is from genome assembly GCA_030347435.1 of Clarias fuscus. Taxonomy (NCBI): domain Eukaryota; kingdom Metazoa; phylum Chordata; class Actinopteri; order Siluriformes; family Clariidae; genus Clarias; species Clarias fuscus. The sequence goes on from CM059220.1 coordinate 21,833,235, forward strand.
TGCAGCACACGCATGGCAGCTCAGGCGAGAGAAAGCTGATCTGTGCGTGTGTGAGGGGGTGGTTTGTGTGTGTGTGTGTGTGTGTGTGCTCAGAGAGAGCTGTTCAGAAAGGTTTTGCTGACTGTTAAGCTTGTGGTTGAAAGCCAGGCAGCTCGGAGGGCTAGTCAATGGTACGTGTTTTCTTTTTTTCTTCTTTGTCTTTCCATGACAGAGTGCGTGGGTGTACCAGGGAAATACTTTCATTTGGAGTAGACGCTGTGTGTGCAGGGGACAGAACGTATATGTGTGTGTTCGCGTCACTAATGGTACAGCAGAAGAGGTCTTCCCGGGGAGGGGTTGCTGTGGCGATGAGCAGCGGGGGAGCAGGATCCGCTTTGTCACTGCTGGAATGCCGTCCCCCCGTCCCCCCCCCCCCCAACACACACACACACACACACACACACACACACACACACACACACACACACACACACACTCCACCATAGTTTTTCTCTCTTTTTTCTTGCTCTTTATCTGTTGTGTGCACTTGCACTGTTTTTTTTTTTTTCCTTGTTTAACCCTGCTAGTCTCTTTAGTCGTTGCGACTTTGTGTGTGTGTGTGTGAATGCCAGAGTTTCAAGTTTCTCAGTCAAACTCAGTAACTCACGTCTGGATTAGTATTTACTTACTTTTTTTTCTGAATACTAAAACAGTGTGTTGCTATAAAAAATCTGCAATAGTTTTTTTCGTGTTTCGAAAGTGACCAACGAATAAATTCCGAGAATATATCCGCTCTGTGTGTCATTTTACTGAGCCAGTGTTTACTAGAGGACGGTCCAACTTGGTGACAATGGTTTATAACTTATTAACTCTGTCTGGCCTTTAGGTGAGGACGTGATGTTGGGGGACACGGATAAGTACCTGGGCCCCCAGGATCTGCGCGAGTTAGGGGACGACTCTTTGCCTCAGGAAGGCTATGTGGGTTTTAGTATTGGAGCCCGATCCGGAAGGTAAGACTGCTTCTTTTTTTTTTTATGTATGCATATGCATAGTATATATACACAAGCACATATACACACACACACACACACACACCACCGCCTGTCATTCATTCTGCCTAAACTGGAGTTAGATTTCAATACAGAGTGTGTAGGATAGTAATAGTATTGTTTCACCTTGAGCTCTGGTGGTTGAAGGTAAAGCTTAGACAATAAAAGTTCCACCTTGACAATGACGTCCAACATTATTAAACTAATAAACTTCAGCATTAATACTTTTAACCATTTAACAAAGTGAATTAACCGCAAGTTTTACTAAATGCACCTGAATAATAATTGAATCCAAGACTAAAATTTACCAAATTATGACGTTGCGTGCTCTTCATTTTTTCTTCTTCTTAATTTTTCCTCCAAACTTTTTATCAACCTTTATGAATTAACTAATACAATGAATTCATTTCGCTCTACTTTATACCCACATCCTACGAGAAATTAATGCTGAAGTTGCAAGCAACACTATCTATGGATGCTCCTTCGAGGCACGATCATGTTATCATGTTCACCGCATGTAGCGAGACAGCGCAGCTTCCGGTCGTATGACTCGCACAGACCTTGACCCGAACGTGTAAGATCCGTCCTCTTATCTCTCTCTTCTTCTTCTTCTTCTTCTTCTTCTTTTTTTCTGATACTGGTTTATTGACAGTCTGGTCAGTGTTTACACTATGACATGCTTTCTGCCCTCACGCTTACAGACTAGACAAACGTCAAGAGTCACGGGGCTAATGATTAACCGGCTGCATTACAAAGTTTGGCGCTGGATATTAACTCAAACTGGTATATATTTTGTATACACAAGCAAAGAAAGTTTTTAAAAAAGGAGTTAAGAACCGTGCTCGGTATCAGCCCCAAGCATTTACGGTGGAACTGAATATAAAAGGGGTTAATCCGGAAGCTCTAAATGCTTGGGTCAGTGTGAGCTCGGTTCCTTCTGTTTCCTTTCAGACCTCCTTTTAGCAGCATCTGCCAAATATCTGCTTGCTTCGCATGCTCTTAGACAGCACTGCAGATGTCCTCGGTGTTGGAACAGAACCCCGTAAGAGAGTAAGATTCCCTGATCTAGACCCTGCATTATTATTTTACATGATGTTTTTTTTTTTATTATTCTTATTACAAGCATATGTAGAGTAGTTGAGAAAAGGGGGTTCAGCAGGGTCTAAGAGCGTGTTGCAATGCAACTGCAGAACATTACAAGCTGCTGTCATTCAGTCCACTGCATTTTGCTCGCTCTCTGATTCATTGCTTTCGATCTCCTCTGTCCCTCCTCTCTCCTTCCTCCACCATACCGATTCCTTCTCATAGTCCTAGAGTCAGGTAAGAGGGCATGACTGTGGATTTTGATGTGCGACCCCAATCCCTCCCCCCCCAACCCCCCCATCCAATCTCACCCTTCCCACAATCCGACCCCCTTTTTTCGAGTCATCACGTCACGGAAACACACGTCTTGTCACGTCCCTTCATCTGTATGTCAAGGAAATTACAAACATGCGCAGAATGTGCTGACGAACCAAGCCTTCGCTTTTCGACTCTTGGGAACTTGTTGAACTTCGTGTCTGTCGACCCAAGTTCAGATTTCAGAGTTCGACTTGCATCGTTGCATGATGTAATTTCAAGGAACTCAAGCGTTTCCCGTTACGCTTGCGAGGCTTTTGCCTGTTTTTTTTCCCTGTTTTTTTTCCCCCCTTCATGTGGCTTCCAGGGTTCAATGGAGTTCACAAACTTCCTGTTATGGTTTCCATATTTTAGACTTTTTAATGTATAAACAAGGTATCTCTTGGGCAGATAGCACAACGTTCGATTTATAGTGCTGAATTGCCTCGTCTTTCTGATTTTGCCAAAACACAGTGTTGGTGCTTATTTGATTTTTTTTTTTACATTTGATTAAGTTATACATATAATACAGAAAACGTGTATGCCAAAGATGCTACTTCTGAAGTTTATGCAACATGCAAATGACCAATCTTGCTTCCCTAAAAATTTCAAGTTGCTAACTTTTTTTGTCTCTCATTTTGGAGAGACGATTTTGTGTGTGCCTCAAACATGGCCATTTTTTTTAGCATTATGCTGTCTCGCTTCAAACTGTAATCATTTAAAATGCTAATTATTTATATTTCTATATGCATTTTGATCCTAAAATCGGAATAGTAAGCTTCTAGAAGCATATGCCCTGTAAAACCCCTTGCTTAAATGAAAGCATTCTGTGCACAAAAATCTGTAGTGTCCGTAACCATGTCAAGCTCATGATGCAAGATCTTAACAATTTTGCATTTTAGAATAACTTTTTTAGGTTTACATAAAAGTGCATGAAACTGTATTCAGCAAATGTGTTTCTTTTTCTGTGATAAAAATATAAATTTGTACGCATATGTACAAAAAACCTAATCATGGATCAGGAGATACTGTAAGAAGCATTAAGTATTATGAAAAATGGTGTTATATGTTCCTATCTGAAAATGCACTTTTTCAGATACTTTTTAGCACCAATACCATGTTTTGGCTGATTACTCTCTAGCACATGTGTGTGTGTGTGTGTGTGTGTGTGTGTGTGTGTGTGTGTGTGCGTGCTGGGAGCATGAATATTAGTTACGTAGGAAAAGAAGCTCAGTGCGGCGTATTTTTATGAAAGGCACCGCCTTCTTTTACAGCTCAAAGCTCATGGAAGTCTATTTCAACGTCAGGACTCTGTTAGAGAGCCACAAGCCACTTAATGATACTTTTTTTTTTTTTTTTTTTTTAAAGCTAATATAGATAACATCATGTCATACATCTAGTCATGACAATACATTGTTAGCCATTTCGAATTTTATTATCCACATATGATTTACATACCGTATAACCTGCTTCTCATTAGTTATTCACACTCACACATACAATTGTTTCACACTTGTTCTGTCGTTTTACTTTCGAACTTGTGCGCCAGTTTCCCTGGAAGCTGCATGCAGTAACATGTGTGTTTTGTTTTTTATATATATATATTTGTGTGTGTTTGTGTTTGTGTGTGTGTGTGTGTTTTGTGTTCATCTCATTGTCACGCCCCGCTCCCTCCCCTTGTGCGCTGTGTGTGATAAACTGTGAATGCCAACAGCCTGCGCTCCTTCAGTTCGGATAGGTCCAACACACTGAACCGGAGCTCTTTCACCAGGGACAGCATGATGATCGAGGAGATCCTGGCACCCAGCAAGGACACGGTAGGCCTTCTATCCTTTCCGTCCTGTTCTCGTGTGCTCGCTCGCTTTGTTTAAAAGCCAAGAGCTGACTTAGCACTTTGCTGTTTTAGGTGTGGCAGTGTAATTTCAACCAGGTCTATTATTTCACGGTGTTTAAACGAAGGTCTTAATTTATCATGTAGGTCGAAGCTGTAAAGCTGTAGTTTTCCACCATCGTGACGGAGTGCTCTGGGATTTCTCGCTTGCAGCTTTTTCCTACTTATACGTACAACTACAAAATGTCACATGATGTTTTTGAAATTGCTCGAGGAGAAGAAACTATTCTACTCCCGCTGCTTCCAAAAAATACCAAACGTCACGTCGTTAAGCATCACACCACCTTCATTTTGTCCCTGATATACTTGCTGATTTTAGTCTCGGCCAATTCCCACGCCAGAGACTAGGTCTTCTCGATCATGTAACACCTACGCCAACGAGAGGATGAAGTGCTATGGCGTGCTTCCTCATTTACACCAAACGCATCTTTTTTCAAACTGCTACTCATGTTGCATCACGCTATCTGACCCCGTCGTTGGTGTCTATGATTGGTTAGTGTTGCTGTGATTGATACTGGAGAGAGAAAGAGAGAGTATGCCACCCCTTCCACCTAAAGACCATGACCAATTTTTGCTTTCTGGCATCAGAATTTAATCTTGCAATCTCCAGACAAGAGCGCAGACACTCTTCTGTAACTTTCATATTAAATCTATATTGATGTACTTATTATATCTATATCTATATTATTATGTTTTTAAGTACGCTATTGTATTCTACTTACTGTATGTACAAGATATATCATTTTGTTGTGTCTTGTGAATGTACCCAAAAATGTATCCGAGTTCAAGAGTTTCTTGGTACTGAATGCATACAGTAGGCATACAATAAGCATCTCTAATAAAGGCTTTTAAATTATTCAAAAAGGTTGCATCATTATTTGAACAAGCCATTCAACAAAGAGTGCTTCGAAAACCACTGAACAGTCTAGTTTCACTTGTTTTCCTCTTAGGGGTGTATTAGATTACAGAGTCAGCGGCGTTAGATTATAAATTACGTTAGTATTTGCACTAGGTGACGTTAAAGTGTTATTTTGGAAAGGCTATTCAAAATAAAACATTCTATTGTCTGCTTGGATCCCCCCCGGGGTTGCCAGATTTGTCTTCAGTGAAAGCATTCAAATAGTGTAAGCATTCAAAGAGTGTAAGACAATGTTATGCCTTCAAATCTTTACAATTTAAATATGAAAGACTAATATATAAGGTATTGCCTGAGCACAATGTTGCACATGCTAATATTAGTTGACTTCCTGTACCTTAGATTTGGTTACGGCACACAATGTGGTGGCCAATTCATTGGCCAGAATGATTCCTCATGCTCCCAGAACCTCTCTTTCACAGTCTGAGTATGTCTGGAATATGCCTGTGCCATCAGGGAAGAAAAAGTCCATTAAGGTGATACCCTGCTCATTCAGTACATTCAGGTCAGCTGACTTCATTTTATTGCCCGAACCTAACCAACTGAAGGAACCCCTAGATCATAACACTGCCTCCAGGCAGTACAGTGGGCACTATGCATAGTGGGTGCACCGTTTCATGTGCTTTCTATTCTAACCCTGATGATCACTCTGGAATATGCTTAATCTGGATGGCCTGAGCCATTGCTCCCAAGTCCAAGTCTTTTTTTTTTTTGGCTCACTAGTGATTGGTTTTCTTATGGACAGACAGCTGTTTAGTTCCAATCCTGTGAGGCGCCATTACATTGTGTGAAAATGTTCTTACTGATACTATTAAACATAGCAGCGATTTCTACTGTCATGTCTGACCATGCATCTTCACCAAGCATTTAAGTGATCTACATTCATGATTATGTTCCGACCACATTTCTTCCATGAACTTGCTGGAAGTATCTTAACAGGGTTTTTAATAACGTACTGGACATTTCTTAACCCAATTCCACTCATTTCAAATCTCCTTAATTGTCTTGGCTCTAACACAGGCCAATACCGTGTCCCATCTAAAATGACCATGCAGTGTGTGACGATAAATTGTACAAATGAGAAGATGGCAAGCTTTGAAATAAACTTCTAATCATGTGAATCATCGCAAATTTGTTTTCATTATACTAAACGCCTTTCACAGACGCAGCATCTACCGTAAAATAGCACTTGATCCAGCACATCCTATTGTTTCACATATTGCATACTAACATTGATTGTGTGCTCTGCTTAATGTAGCGGTGAGATACTAAATCAAGGTCATGAACTCACACCATGTGTGCAGGATGTAGGCTGTTCTACACCTCAGTTTTAAATAGTATGTATTTAAATAGAATGTACATAAGTTATATAAAGAGAACATAACGTAATGCCAATTTGATGCATACTGCTCAAAAAAAAAAAAAATGGGACCAGTTTAACTTGAGCCTATATGTACATGGGGGCGGAGGTGGCGCTGTGGTTTAGGTGTTGGACCAGGAGGTCCCCAGTTCGAGCCCCGACACTGCTGAGTCAACACTGTTATAAGCAAGGTTGAGCAAGGTCCTTCACCCTCAAGTGCTCAGGTACAACCAGGCATGGAGCTGCCAACCCAACCCTGTAAATAACATAGTATATATGTTATACTATAGTGTGTATATATTTATATTATAACATAGCTATAATAGCCACAGAAATGGCAGATGTATATCTGTTGTCTAATGTGCTGGGCGGCACGTAGACAGAACCAAAAAGAAAAAAAAAAAACTTGAGTTACTTGTACATACTAGGGGTATTCGTGTCAATCCGGGACTAAATGTTCCCATTTTGTTTTAGCCGCATTCTTGCTTACAAAAAGAAAGAGCCGTATTTTTTTAAAAGATTCATCAATCAGTTAATAATGGGCTTTTGGATATGTTCAATATTGGCTTATTGATATATTTAATATTTAATACTTGAGATGCATTCCAGTTTATGTTTTCATTGTGTTTTGTTTTCTGAATGCTGTTACAGCAGAAGATATAATTTATGTATAAAGTGTGAAACATCGTAATTACTTCAAATCGCCAGACAACTGACCCCGGTCCCATTTGATCAAATATCACACATTAAAAATGAATCCGAGATTACACTTGCTTATAATTGAGATGCACCTCTGTTTCAGTCCAACATGCATGTGATTCTCACACAAATGTTCAGGTAGTACTTAAGTCTATAGTCCTGTAGATTTTTTTTTTTATCTAAGGAGAACTGTGTTTGGTGATTCTAGTGTGTTTAAAACATTCTCTTCTTCTTTAAATGCTTCAGGCTGTCTGTAAAGCGATGCACTGCGTTGTTGAGCCCCATAATAAGGTATTCAGTCCAGTGAAAGCTGTAATATTATTTCTGCCAAATTTCAGCTCAAATGCAGGCTCAAACATACTGTATATGATTTTTTTTTTTTTTTTTAAAGAAAATCCCTGCATTTGCGTACCGACCGTTAAGCCATGATGCCTGAATTGCCTCTGCTGTTGCTGCTCTATGATTTGTAGCCCAGTTTTGACTGCATTAGAGTATCCTTGACTTGCCATTATTTGCTTCCGAAGTTTCAGTTCGTACTCTCCCTACAGCCTATTTTATATATATATACACATGTGCATGTATTCTTTGGATGCTTTCTGCCATCAGCCGCTCGGTGAGGTGATAAGTGTGGGGTTGAGATGCTAATTGCAATGTAGCCAGCACTTCTCAGCTCCACAACACTTCCCTCTTTTAGCGCCATTTTTATTGCCATGCATCGAGATCGAGGTGGTTGTTGTTCTGCTTCACGGCCAAAACGCGGTATTGACGTGATGTGTTTATGTGTGTGTTCTCGCCTTCAGCATCTGGCTGTAGCTAAAGAGTATGACACTGACTCTCTGAGGCGATACAGTTGGACAGCAGACGCCCTGGACAATGTCAACTTGGTCTCCAGCCCGGTCCACTCAGGGTAAGATGTGTGTCTGTCAAAAAAAAACACAAAAAAAAAGACATGCACCGCAAGTTTGATTGTTCGAAAACAATTTCTTGTTGATTTTTTAATGGTGGATCTGCTGTGAATGTGTATACTGTTTATGCTCTCCTTGGTTTCGTCTCTTGTGCTGCTCTTTGTGCACCTATCTTTTGACTGTCCTCCATGTCCATCCTACAGATGCATAGCAATGCTCTGATGAAACATGTTGATTTGATCGTTCCTCCGCTGTTCCGTTTTATTTTTCTTTACAGTGTTTCCACTCCACTTCCTCAGTATGACTCCAGGTGATGATGGTTGTGTCCTGTGATTACACTTTCTTTCTTTCTTCTTCTCTGCCTGCTTGTTTCCTTTCTGCTCTTCCTCACCTACACAACAGACTAAGTTGAACCGTGCACGATGAACATGACAATACATTACCTTAAAGACATTACAGTGTCATACAAAAAAAAATAGTGTTTACTTTATTCACACCGGGATGTTTCACTGTGTGTATCACTTGGTTTGCCTGTGTGTTCGCCATTAGTTATATTGATTAGTAGTGTTAGCGATCAGTGAACATGACAAAATTCTTTTTTCACAAATATAAACTTCTGACCTAAAATATAAGAGCTTATCAGATGAGCAGAGATGGGTAAAGTACCCAAATCCTGCACTTGAGTCAAAGTAGAGAATCCCAAAGGCAAATATCACTCAAGTAAAAGTAGATGTCCCCCATTTACATGTGTACTTCAGTAAAAGTACGAAAGTACTCAACTGAGCTAGTTTGAGTACTTGTGTATCTTAAAAGTAGCTCACAATAGCTTTTTCTTTTTATAGCAAAAAATCTCTCTCTGTCTCTCTCTGCCTCATATTGCGTTGTTAGACGTGTGTCACTCAAGTCACGCAGTTACACATAATAGACAGCAGGTGGTGAAATTCCCGCTACAGATACTACACACCCCTGTGGTTAAGTAACACAACGCAAGTTCATGTGTATTTGTGTTATTTCTTCTGCTCTACTGACCCAGATTGTTTTTTTGTTTTTTTTTGTTTGGGGAAGCTGGTTAAAATGAACTAAATTTCATTTCATCATATCTATTTTGTGCTGAAAAAAAGGACATTACACACTAATAATGCACAATCCTGAGACCTATATATATTTATTTAAAAAATGCTTTGAGCTTTAAGGGCTATATAAATTTATGAAACTGTTATGTAAAAGCAATTAAAGCTGATCTAAATCGACCATCTTTTGTTGGTTAACTGAATCGATGGGTCAGTTTTGGTTCAGGGACGATTCACTACATTTAAAAGTATGTAGGTAAACTTGCAAACATTAACATCTACAATTGACAAATTCCTTAAGAAATATGCAACAGCTGATGGAAAATAGATTTGCATCTTTTGAATCTTTCTTTAAATGTTTGAGTTTGGATGGCCACCTTCTGGCCTGGAGTATGGAGCAAAAGATTATTTTAAAAAAAAGATTATTTCTTTGTATGAGACAGAAATTATAAAGTATTTCAAACTGATTAAACATATATATACAATCCACGGTCATGTGGCTTGAATGAAAATGATCAGATTGTAATTCTTTCGCCTCTGCACATGCCCCATGCTGAAGTCATCAGACAGCACCAGCAGCATTGGGATTTCATAGCAGTGCAAGCACTAGCTGCTAAAACAGCTAAAGCAAGGCGTCTGGCTTTCTTCCTTCTTCTCTACCTCAACAAATGCAGCCGACTATCTGCTTGCCGTCCTCCAGAGCAAAATCACAAGCATATTTTTCATTTAAAATAGCATCCATTGTTTAAAATGAATAAGCGGTCGCACAAATATGACGTACAGTGTTATAACCCATAAAGTATGAGCAAAGTCATATCGACGGGTACACGCATGCCATTTCAGAGGACATTCACGTTAGAGACAGATAAAAGACACTTGTAATTAAGAATTTGACACGAAAATCCGATCTGACCAAAAATAATCTGAATTGAACAATGTGGTTTTTTACAGTATGTGAATGTATCCAATAATACATCAAAACCGGTCAAAAATGCAGCTAATCAGGCAATAAACTTTAGTGCTATTAAATTAACAAAATCAAAAGTCTACATATGATTCACAGCTCTAAAAGTCATATTGTACTCACAGTCGTGCTGTTGTACTAAATATCGGCCTGTATACCTTACATCCACGTTGTTGCCCATGCCATATTCCTTACAGTATTATATTTCTAAAAGTGTTTTTTTTTTATGAGTGAACTCATTGAAGCATGCTTTATGTTAAGCTGTTTTCGTTTGAAATTCAACACCTATGTAATAATTTTATATATCTAATATAATTTATATAATTTTATATCATAGTGCTATTTTAGCTTATACTTTTGGCCAAGGTAATGAACCAGCAGGACCACCTGGTTCTAAAGGATATCTTTCTGAAATCTAAGCCTGAACAATCTATATTTGGGTGATTTGGACATGACCCACGGATCGCAGATTGTTTGCCAACAGCCATTAACAGAGCTATTAAATCGCTGATATATTGCATTCTCTATCCGTTCAGCTATATAAGCATATAGCACAAAGTATGTAGTCATAGTACAGAATGTGGTCATCCCATTTCAGATTTCGTCCCCCTTGGCTATTATAAGAACCTCCACCTTTCTAGCAAGGCTTTTCACTAGATTTTGGAGCATGGCTGTGTGGATTTGTAATCATTTATTTAAAATAGCATAACTGGATTGAGACATTGAAGTTGGATGAGGACACCTGGGGTTTAGTCTGTTTATTCCAAAGGTGTTTATTTAGGTTGAGGTCAGGGCTCTGTGTAGCACACTCAAGTTCTGCAGCAATCTTGGTTCATGCTGGAACAACTTCAGGCCTTTTACTGGAGAGAGAGTGAAGTGAGATCAACAACATAGATAGATATTATAGACAACCGTGTGCTTCCAACATAGACAACCGTGTGCTTCCAACATAGACAACCGTGTGCTTCCAACATCGCGATAACAGTATGAGGTAGACCCACATATTATTGTGATGGTCAGGTGTCCACATGATTTTGGCCATATACTGTACTGTAGTGTATGTATCTGTCATAAGAGCCTGAACCTCACAACTTGATCAGGTTTTCTTTTGCAGAGCAGGAACATGAACTGTTCATGAAACTAATGAGTAGTCAAAATCACAACCATTTTCTTGTCTAACCGATGTATATGAGATTTAGATGGTTTAAGAAAAAATATACTAATCTCAACCTACTCGGCCCATCGCTTGCAGAGCAAACACCAAGTCCAAGTACCAGGTCTCCAAAGCAGTGATATTGAATTTTTTAAAAAAGGTAGCCAATAGACTAAAAACGTTTAAATAATAAGAATCAGTCTAATTTTAAGCCTTGCATGAAGAAGTCAGTGACCAGTAAAACAAAATATTCCCCAATGAGTTCAAGGAATTTCTGTTTTTGCAATGTCAGTCAAATTGAATATAGGAGGTTCTTGGCAACAAATCCACAAGATTCTTTTGCAATTGCCAGTAGCCCGGCTTGCAAAACTAATTTCAGACAGATGAAGGTTCAAGAAGTTCAAAAAGATTGTATAACCGAAAGATTGTAAAGGCTCAAAGTTACATCGCAAAGACGTGTTAAACCATCAACTGGTTTGCTGTCTTCCTTCCAGGAAGATATTAATTTGGGACAAACTCAGTGCACGATTCAGTCCAGGCAAAGGAACATTCAAATGCATTGAGGAGGTGTTGAAAATAATTTTGATTACCAAGGTTGAAGAACACATCAAGGAAAGAGAATCTTCAAAAGCGAAAGCCATGCAAAGCAGTATTGGTGGTCAGCTCGTAATTTCTTGCTTGGTTTTGATGAAACAAAGAAACAGGTTTAAAGAAGCATATTTTTCCAATAACACATTTTTCTTCTAAGTAACACAAAGTTGAGTAATCTACCCTGGCAGTTTGTGAAGAACTTCAATTACACGCATTGCTTGCTCTGTTCTTTTAAATAAACAATACATAAGCATCTAAAAAAAAGACAAAAACAAAGATTTATATCTCTTGGACATGCTCATGCTATCATAACAATCCATACCAGATTCCTCCATGAATAAACTGCCAGGGCTGAGCTCTCATGATCCCACTTTCCAGCCTTTCTTCTCGTGTGATTCTTTCCTCTCCTGGGTTTTGTTGTGTGAATTCTTTATCACAGCATGGAAACAGTCCTCACTGGTGATCACTGAAAGCCAAAGCCTCTTTGTCTCTTCTGCTTTTCATCACCGTGCCACGTTGCTCTCTACAGGTTCCTGGTGAGCTTCATGGTGGATGCCCGCGGCGGTTCAATGCGAGGCAGCCGCCACAACGGGATGCGCATCATCATCCCACCACGAAAGTGCACAGCCCCGACTCGCATCACTTGCCGCCTGGTCAAGCGGCACAAGCTTGCCTCGCCACCGCCCATGGTGGAGGGAGAGGGACTGGCAAGCCGCCTGGTGGAAGTTGGCCCCGCCGGAGCTCAGTTCCTCGGGTAGGTCAGGCTCTTCTGCCATTTCTGTTTCTTGGTTCTTCTTTACTACCCATTACCATGAAACCCATCTGTGTCTGGAGTGTGTGGTGGCTAGGCTTTCTGGCAGTGAGACTAGTGTCAAGCCAGCCTCTGATAGTGGACAGTAATGCTGCAATATATTGCAAAGTTCAGTGTAGCCCAATTCATTTGCTATTTCCCAGTGATTTCATCCTCCAAGCAGACGAGTGAACTTCCCTTACTCTATAAGCAGTCATGTAGAAAAAAAGTAAAGCAACCCCAGGATAATGAATGCACTAGTCACTATAGTATAGGGAGAGGTTTAGAAGGCTAACTAATTGAAGTAATTAAATGAAACACTAGTATTCCTGCAGCAATGATGGACTGTTTTGTGTTCCTCCTTTTTGTTCCTCTAATTGCTGCATGGATGTTATTCAGTAAACTCCACCTTCCCCGAAAACTCCCCCCTCTTAATGAGGGCGAGAGCTTCGTTAGCCGAACCCTGCAGCTTGGGCCTCAAGGAACAAAATTTGCTGGGTAGGAGTGTGCCGCTGAGAAAAGACGACACTGCTCTTGGTTGAAGCCATTGTTGATTTTTTTTTTGTTGTTGTTGTTGGGTTGTTTTACTTTCAAATCACCCTTTGTTTTTTTTTTTAAGGCTTTCAGTTGACTAGCAAGATCGCTGAAAGTGGATCATGCTCGCTGTACTGTGCTTGTTGGGCATGCTATTTGCTGCTGTTATGGCTGCCAAGTTTTGCCCATGTTTGACCAAACTCAGACTCCCACTGTGCCATCCCATGGATGGGAGATGGATTCATTTGCTCTTTCTTTCTGGAGAAGGTATCATTCGTGGAGTTTCCGAGAAAGGCATAAGGGTCAACACTGTACAGAATAATATTAGAGGAATAAAATAGATTACTTAATGCATCATACTGGAAAATATAGAGTTGGTATTTATTATCACATAAGACCATAAATGCAAAAGAACAGGAGCAATTTAGCTGAAAGTCAAAAGTTTTTGAACACCCTATATTTTATTATTTGGACCAAGCAATGGGGTAAATGTGTGTATTTTAAGGTAATTAAACTACTTGGAAGTTTAGGCTTAGCCGGTTTACCAAACGCTCCTGCCATATAGAGTCTATTTAAGATAACTCTCTAGATACAAATATTTAATATTGTTCTGTATTTATTTGACATTCTGTACCTGAACTTACAGTATATATGTTGAAAAACTTCTGACTGACAATTTCTATGTATTTTTTTCATGGTACCTTCTCTGGTATTACACATTGTATGTAATTTTCTGTTTTCTCATGACTCAGTGTGAACAGTGTCTTGCTTGTTTGTTATTAAATGTCACATTATATTTACTGTATATACAAAATGCATCTACCTTACATAATGATCATTTTAACTTGTACTGTTTGACCGTTTTAACCAAAATAACTAATGTATCCTGAATTGTTAAAAGAATACCCTTCGGTTTTAACCCATTTCTTACTAATTAAGCAAAGGTATTGGATGAGTTTCTCAATCCTCACACTAGAGTACCCCTGCCCTGCATATCTTGGTGGTTTTCCTTTCTCCAGCTTATACTGTATATTTACATCCTGTTCAGACATGTTAATTAGCTAATGAGGTGAATCTGATCATTTGGGAGCAGGGACAAAAACTAAACATGCAGGGCAAATGGTTCTCCAGCTCCAGAGGTGAGAAACCCTATATTAGATGCTTTTATGCTTTTATTTTATTTATTTTTTTAAATGGGGGGGGGACTTTACATGCCCTTTCCTAATCCTTTACATGCCCAATTTAAAGTCTGGAATGTTGCATTCAATCAGCCTTTTGATTTGTTTGTCTTTTTGCATCTCTTTACAACTCTTGAGGTACAAAGCACAAGCATTGGTGCCTGGTGGGAATTAGTATGTATGTCTGCGTGTACACTAAAATAACTCTTGCATATAAATTCTCTCAGTATCAGGTGTTCAAAATGATGCTCTTTAGCATTTTTGCAATCTTGAGTTACACATTAGTAGAAGGCCTCTTTAAAAGCATAATCATCTCTTAATAGGGTATGATGATCTGTTCTTGCAGCCCTGTGATAGTGGAGATCCCTCACTTTGGGTCCATGAGAGGGAAGGAGCGTGAGCTGATCATACTTAGGAGTGATAATGGCGAGATCTGGAAGGAGCACCAATACGACTGCAAGACTGAAGCCCTTAATGAGCTGCTTAATGGCATGGACGAAGGTAGGACATCCTTAATACACTATAAAATCAGCTAGAATTAAAATAGTTTCACCACCATCAGTTAATGCAAGAGTAAACGACAGAAGTATCCAATACCTTCACTACCCATGTACATTGTGTCTGGAGATCCTCTGAACGGCAGTTTCAACACGTACAAAATATTCTTGCATATTCATCAATCGTGTCATTCTGCTGAAACTCTGGTTGCATTTGGGATATCATGGAGTTTGATAGTGGCTTTTTTTGCCTTAAACACGGAAAGTGTTACACAAGCTGGTTTTCACTTCCTCACTCACTCATCGTTTATACCACTGCATGACACTGGGCCTGGAGCATAGGGCACAAGGCAGGGTACACCCTGGATGAGGTGCCACAGACACACACGCTCATTCACACACTACGGGCAAATTGGGAACACCAATTAGCCTAATGTGCATGACTTTGGGAGGAAACCGGAGTATCCGGAGGAAACCCACCAAGCATGGGAAAACTCCATGCACACACACCAGAGGCGGGACTCGAACCCGCACCCTGGAGGGTGCAAGGCGACAGTGCTAACCACTAAGCCACTGTGCTGCCAAGCTGGCTATATAGCTAAAAATAAAAACACACTAAGACTGGTTTGCATATTTCAGAAAATGCTGATCTCATGGGATTGGAACAAACAGTTAAATGGAGTTGATACAGAATGGTGCAAGGGACAAAAAAACATTCCCAGGAACAACAGTTCTGTGGGCGGAAACATGTTGCGAGGGGTCAAAGCAGAAGGGCCAGCATCGTGTGACCTGAAAAGAAGTCAACTCAAACAGGAAGTCTACAGTAACAGATCAGGCCATTGTTTAATTAATTATTATTCCCAATACGTTTGCGCCCACTGTAGAGTCAGACTCCTGCTCTTGGCAGACCCTGATGTCAACGGTCTGTCCACCTCAAGATTTTGCATATGAAGCAATAAAGAATCTTTTCTGTTTATCATTGTAGTAAAGAGTAGATACTTGAGTAACCATAGCTTTCTCCCTACTCTCTCTTTCATCAACAAGACATTCTGAGTTTTTTTGTTAGTTTTTGTTAGTTTTAAACATAATTCTACCCAAATGGTGCAGTGGTAAAGTGTTCGCCCGATCATCCGGAGATCGCTGGTTCTATCCCTGGGTGATGCCGTAGCCTCTCGCAGCCGAGGGCCTAGAGAGAACAAAATTGGCCGAACTCTCTCAACAGGGTGGGATGGGAGGCACTTGGGGGTGCTCTCACATTCATTATGGGTCTATGGCCAGTCAGGGATGTCTGTGAGCTTGCGCAAGCAGAGGGAGCAGATAGCGCTGTCCTCAGAGTGTGTTACTCTGCCCCCAACGGTGTGTGAGCGAGCAGTTCGAAAAGATGTGGTTCAGAGGAACACGTCATAGTCTGCGGCCCTCCTGACTGAGTGGTCGTAGTAGCCCGCTAGTGACAGGGAGGAATTGGACATGACTAAATTTTGAAGAAAATTAGGGAAAAAATCTAATTACACACTCTGGCATGTAACAAGATGTAAAATGATGTAAAATGTTCACACCTGCACACCTAGTGACAAGTAAGCAAAGCACTGCTAAGACCAACAGAATTGTTAATATACCCAGAGGGCGAATATTTTTTAACTCACCCACGAATTATGGTAAACATATCTCTATTTATCGAGCAACAAAATAATCATTGTACACCATTTGTCCCTAAAGAACTGGACAGCATGGAAGACCTGGAGAAGAAACGCATCTGTAGAATCATCACTAAGGACTTCCCACAGTATTTTGCGGTGGTGTCACGAATCAAGCAGGAGACCAACCATATGGGTCCTGAGGGGGGGGTTCTATCCAGCATGACTGTTCCTCAAGTCCAGGCCTCTTTCCCTGAAGGAGCTCTCACCAAGAAGATCAGGGTTGGACTTCAGGTAAACAGACTCTTAAATGTCAATTCAGAGTTTGTACAGTTCTGTTGCTGCTCCAAGAACCTTCTAAATTCCAGTAGACATTAAAGAGAGTCCAGAGAGTAAAATAGTCGATCCCGGTTGATGCTGTAGCCTAGAGAGAGCTGATTGGCTGAACTCTCTCAGAGGGGTGGGATGGGAGGCACTCTGTGTTCTCACGTCAATCGCAGCTCTTCAGTCAATCATGTGTGTCTGTGAAGTCATGCAAGCGGAAAGAACGGATAGTGCTGTCCTTCGGTGCGTGAGCAAGCATTTTGAGAAGATGTGATTGGCTGGCATCAGGTGGCTCAGAGGAAATATGTGGTAGTCTTTGGCACTCCTAGCCTTAATGTGGGAGTGCCCTAATGAGGGGTAGGAATTGGATGGGTAGGAGTGGATCGCTTCACATCTCTCAGGGGAAGCTTGTGCAAGCTACTGAGTGTTTAGAATTGGCAAAATTAATAAAGACCACATTTCTGCTTGCCATTTTTTAATCGCTATTATGCTATAAATAAAAATATATCAGACGCCAGTTTTTAACTGCTTGCTCGCTTACCAGACCCAGCCAGTCCCAGACGAGACGATGAAGAAGATCATAGGCAACAGAGCCACATTCAGCCCTATAGTGACAGTGGAACCACGTAGAAGGAAGTTCCACAAACCCATCACCATGACCATCCCTGTACCTCCTCGATCAGGAGAAGGCATGAACAATGGCTACAAAGGAGACACAACACCTTGCTTACGTCTTCTCTGCAGCATCACAGGTAAGATCCATATAGTCCATAAACCACTCTGCTTCTTTACATGCCTTACACCAGGGGTCTCAAACTCAGTTCCTGGAGGGCCGCAGCCCCACAGAGTTTGGTTCCAACCCTGCTCCAACATACATACTATGTAGTTTTCAAATAAGCCTTAATGACTTGTTTAGTTGGATCAGGTGTTTTTAATTATGGTTGGAACAGAACTCTGTGGGGCTGCGGCCCTCCAGGAACTGAGTTTGAGACCCCTGCCTTACACTGTCATCAGTGGCTTGTATAAAAGCTTTCCAGAAGTGAAGTCCTCATTGTCCAGCTTATGGTTGATGGCTTTGCACATTTTCTTTTATGTAGTACATGCTAATGTACATGCTAATGTAATGGCTCTTCCACAGGTGGCACCTCCCCTGCACAGTGGGAAGACATTACTGGGACTACTCCTCTCACCTTTTCGAGCGAATGTGTCTCGTTCACTACCAACGTATCCGCCAGGTATTTTTCCCGTTGTGCTTTAGAAAAATATCGCAAACCGAATTCCATCCACAATCCCAAATATCCACTGTGTTTAACTTTAGTCGTAATCTTTTTTTCTTTCTCTTTTAATAGATTCTGGCTTGCAGACTGCCATCAGATTCCAGAAACAGTAGCTTTGGCCACTCAGCTCTACAGGGAACTCATCTGTGTGCCCTACATGGCCAAGTTTGTAGTGTTTGCCAAAATGAATGATGCCGTGGAATCCAATCTGCGATGCTTTTGCATGACCGATGATAAAGTGGACAAGACCTTGGAGCAACAAGAGAACTTTGAAGAGGTGGCCAGAAGCAAAGACATTGAGGTTGGTCATTCAAAAACAACAATAACAACAAACAAACAAAAAAATCAGTGTTGCTCCCATTTACGTTTGACTTTTGACATTTGACTTTAATTGTGTCTTGGACTGTACAGAAAGTATATGATAGAATATTCGTGGCTACTTAATACATTTTTCTACAGGTTTTGGAAGGGAAGCCTATCTATGTGGATTGCTATGGCAATTTAACCCCCCTGATTAAAGCTGGACAACAGCTGGTTCTTAACTTCTATGCATTTCGAGAGAACAGACTGCCGTTCTGTGTAAAGGTAATTAATTTCATAGTTGTTTTTTTTTTTTATCTCGTACACAAATACATAGAAGACATCCATCACTAAATATTAAGAATTCACACTGTATTGTATGTGTTATGGCCAGATAGCCCTTAGTTCTTCCTCAGGATTTCTTTTCACATTTAAAAACACTAGTATACTGTAACTACTGTAGCTTGCATTGCAGTTGGTCATTTTAATTTTTAAGAGAGTGGAATTCAAGACGGGCTGTGGTCATGACTTAATGAAAAAAACTCATGTTTTATAAGTGTTGTTCATGCTTATCTGCTCATTCCACACCCAATCACAAAAGGTGAGGGACAACAGCCAAGAACCCTGTGGACGGCTTTCCTTCCTCAGAGAGATTAAAAATGCAAAGGGGCTTCCCCAGACTGCTGTCTGTAATTTAAACATCACTCTGCCCGCACTCAAAAAGGTAAGGTTGAAATGATCAAGTCATCTATGTCATATCATGTCATCTTCATACTCAGGAAAGGTAGATCAGTGTTTGCAGCGATAAGGGATAAACTTGGTCAAAACTGCCTGAGTGTGTCTTTTATCTGTTTTGAGCTTCTCTATGGTCGTTGCTGTGGCTATGGCTGACCAAATCAGAATTTTGATTTGGAACCATGCTTTGGCTGACGGTGCACAGGCTTATGCTTACTGTTTGTAGTTTTTTTTTTTTTTTTTCAGTGGTATAATTCGTGGTCGCTTCCTGTATCTTTTCAGTTCACCTTTGGTTTTTCGTTTCTGTTTCTTTGCTATGGCTTTGCGATGGCTCTTTTTTCTGTGTGCTCACAATCGCCCTTTTCACATCCTGATGTTTCTTACCCCTTGCTCTCCATTGCGTTATTCCCCGTTTCTGCAATGCATCTTGGGAACCAAAAGGATATGGACTCAGATCCTGATGATGAGGTAATAGTCCTGTCCCCTCAGTTCCATGTGGTGTGCTGGTGATTCATTTGCTTTAGTTTCCTAGGTATTTGCTATGTGAAAACACACATTGTGCAGCTACTGCCTGTCATGGGGCTTTATTGTATGATTTGGTAAATTTGCATTGGCTTAACTCCATACACTGTAAAATCACATATATTTCATATCACTGGCACAAGATTGCCATCATTTTTATTTATCCATCCTTGTACTCTGTCACATTGCTTTAAACGTAATCTATGGCCTAGTTTAACGGTTTAAGATTGTTTCCTCGGTTTTTAGATGGAAACTATATAACATGTTTATGGGGAATAAAAATATTGTTTCCATTTTAAATAATAATATCACAGCACAATTAATTAGAAAGTGTATGGTTCACATCATTGTCAGTACCAGTATGTTATAGAATAGCACCAGCACCAATTGCCCCATATAGTAGTAAACACTGTTTTTATAGTTTAGCTGAAGTTATGTATAAAGGGATATTATTATTTAACGGCACAGTCAGACTTAAGTGTATATCTAAGGTCAGGTTACAAACTCAAATTAATATGAACATATTGTAGCTTGACATTCAGGGCTAATAAGGGGGGGAATTTATAGGACATTTTTGTTATTGTTGTTGCAGACTGAAAAGCCAGAACGACGTCATACCTTTGCATCTCTAGCCTTACGTAAGCGGTACAGCTATCTGACTGAGCCTGGATTGAGTGAGTGTGATATTTCATTAACATTCTTGGGAGAGTAACATGTAGTAGTGTGTAACATTAACCTCAAACCTAACATGTGACCAGTATAGACTATTTACCAATTGAAAAATGCAAATGTTTATATCTGCACATTCTTGCCATGCATAACAAAGTCCTCATGCTTGTTCTATACGGTTTCTTTTTGCATGGGTTATTATGATATTTAAGTTGCTGTGCTGTGCCTGCTCACTCTGAAAGATATTGTTTATTTATTGTCACTGTTATCTTTGCTCATTAGCAAGAAAACAATGGAACTACGCATTTAATATCCATACCGATTTTTCTTTACCTGACATGTGAAGTCATTGTCCTCCTCGTCCTTTTTCATCCCCTCCCACGACTAGTGTTGCTCCTTTTGGCTTTGTGATTGTGCAGAGTTTTCATTTCTTTTTTTTCCGACAGAAATGCATGGAGAGTCACAGACAGACTGTCTCTCAGATGCTTTCACAGTTTGCACTGAATTGCCTGTCACCAAGACTTCTCAGTCCTGCATGATGAGTTATTACGGACTTAAGATTTACTGACTTAGCCTTGCTTTTTGCAACTGTACAATTTGCTAAAGCACAGAAAACAGGATAGCATATTTTTGTTTAGTAATAATTCTCTTTATGGTTTGTCAGAATACCCGAATTTGGAATGAAACTGGTTTTTCCAAACAGATAAAAGGCACTTTGGTAAAATCAAGGTAGCCAGCAACAGGGGAATGTAGCACATCTAAAGTCAAAAGAGAAATTGTTTTCCTTTGGGTTCTCTGCATTTGTCTTGCCATTTTGCAGTTTGTTTTATTGTCTTGGTCATTCTGTTGCGGTGTGATTTTTGTTGTTGTTGTTGTTGTTTTTCGGGAGGGAGGGTCGTGTCAAAGTCATCTCCTTTGTTGGACTTAAGTTATATTTTGTATACCATTTGTGGACCATGGATTACATTCAATCTTAGGTTATTTGTTGTTGTTGTTTTTTTTGCTTTTTGGCTCTTCATCATACAACTCATTTACAACTACCACCATGAAAGCATTGTTCTTCTTTCTTCTATGATACAAGCACCACTGACCAATTTTTCCCTCTGGTCTTTCTGTTTCCTCAACCATTTTTGTTGATTTTATGTTGGATTTTAATTTGTCTGTTTAAAGAAACAGTTGAGCGAAGTACAACAAGAACACTGCCTGCTGGTTACCCTCACAAACCTGTCTTTTCAACAAGATCTTACCAGGCATGGTCGACTGCTCCTGTTACCATCCCTGGGCAAACAAAATGTGGACTGGGTTCCCTCTCCAGCTCACCTTCCAACACGCCATCTGCTTCGCCATTAAAGTCAGTCTGGTCAATAACCTCAGCCTCTCCACTCAAGTCCACCCTGGGAACCACAAATGCATCTCCTGTAAAGTCTGTTAGTGACATAGCATCACCCATTAGAACATACAGATCTATCTCTTCACCTATAAAAACTGTTGTTCAGCAAGGCCAATACCCTTCTTCAGTTTCTAGCACTCTCATGTCTTCATCTTTTAAAACCGGCACAGATCCTGTATCAATCAAGGGACTTGCTGCTTCCTTGTCTTCGAGACCTATCTCTGTACCAGCATCTGGTTCTATACTTGATAGAACATACACCACAATGACCCCCCCTGAATCTCCCAAGTCCGTTGCGAATTTTTATACTTCAGGTTTGTCACTGCGATCCTCATCTCTTACTTCTGCAACTACTACACCAACACCCACATTTAAATCCCTAACAGGTCTGTCTTCTATGAAAACATCCCCAGATCGAGGTCCAGTCCCCAACGGGACGATTCTCTCATCGCTGGCTTCACCAGCTGGACCTACTATTGCGTCCGCTGAAACAGTCCTTCTTAATGGATCTGTGTCACCAGTCAAATACCCCTCTTATTCTCCCATATCGCCCCGTCTGCTCTCAGAAGGAACTAGCAGTTTGCAGGAGAGGATACAAGCTACAACACAAGCAGCTGCCTCCAGTGTTAGTGCAGCTTTTTGTGAAGCTGAAAAAACTTTAATTGGTTATTCTACATCAAGCTATGACACAGTTAAATCCATGTCATCTCCTCTGAGATCAAACGTGCCGAATTCAGTGTATGGTTCCTATAGATCCCCTGGTCCATCTGGTACGCCATTATCAACTAGTGGTATGACTGTACCAGTTTTCTCTCTGGTGAACGTTCTCCCTGAGCCCCAGGACAGGAAGATATCGGACACAGTATCAACCACACCTCAGACAGCCACTCCGACATCATCATTTCCTTCCAGATCTAAACCCTCAAAACCCCAACTCTTTATCCCTTCAGCGGCATTTAAATCATCCACTTCCTCGCAAATGTCAAATCAAGACATTTTGCGGGACGTTGCAGACATGAAAGAAGGTCTTATAAAAATGACTGCCATTTTGCAAACTGATGCCTCTAACGTATCGAAGACGTACCAGTCCCAGGCTACTAGGGAACCTAAAATGGATGATGAGGAACCTTACAGTTTAGTTGAGAAAGTTAAAGAAGATCTTGTGAAAGTTAGTGAAATCCTCTCTAAGGATGTACTGGGTGAGACTAAAGTCTGCATTAAGGACAAAGCCGCTGAGGACGAGTGGGAAGAATTCTCAAAAGATGAAATTGAGGAGGCTCAAAAGAGTGCTCTGAAATCTCACCCAGCATTTGAATCCACCCTTCCAGTTAGACCACAGTCAGTGCAAGACAAAGACCTGAATTTAGCCAAGGTGGTTGACTATTTAATGAATGACATTGGTGCTAGTTCGCTTTCAAAAATTGCTGGTGAAAAGAGCAAATACAATGAAATGAAAGAGGGGGAGGAAAAACAGAAACGTACATTCAAATCTGAGCATAAACTCAAAATGCCACCTCAAGGCATGCGTACATCTCCTTCCGAGAAAGATTTGTGCAAATTAACTGATTCATACAGTGGCGCAGATGCGATTTTGGAATCCCCTGATGACTTTTCCCATGATCAGGATAAAAGCCCACTCTCAGACAGTGGTTTTGAAACCAGAAGCGAAAAGACTCCTTCGGCTCCTCAAAGTGCAGAAAGCACAGGACCAAAACCTCTTTTTTCAGATGTTCCGATTCCCCCAGTCATAACAGAAACAAGAACAGAGGTTGTTCATGTCATCAGAAGCTATGAACATCCCGACGAAACCTGTGAGCCCTTGATGGAAGAAGCTGCCGCATTACAGTCACCTGCTTGCATCGAACCTGAGTCAGCTGCTGGCTCAATCAAAGACAAAGTAAAGGCATTCCAGATGAAAGTCAGTTCTGAAGACGATTCTATGATGAGCAAAAGCATGTGTCTGAAAGAAGAAACTCATATAACCACTACAACTAGAATGGTCTACCACAAACCCCAGTTAAAAGAGGCAGGCTCTGACAGAATTGAAGAAACCATGTCAGTTCGAGACATAATGAAAGCGTTCCAGTCAGGGAGAGACCCTTCCAAAGAACTGGCTGGGCTATTTGAACACAAGGCTAGTAAGGATTCTATCAAAGGAGATGAATTAACACCACGGTTCTTTGACAAAGATGCAAAACCCAAAGTTGAAAGAATAATTGAGGTTCATATAGAAAAGGGCAACACAACAGACCCAACAGAGGTAATAATCAGAGAGACAAAGAAACATCCGGAGTATGTGTACAAGGGCAGCTGTGGTCTGAAGGAACTTTCTAACAGAGTCGAGGGTGATTTGGGGGCTCTGCAGGAAGAGGAAATTTTTGCTGCCGAGGAAACATTGCCCTCTTTCTTAGAAACCTCTAGAGTCAATACACCTGCTTCTCAAGAAGAGGAGAGTCGACCTAGTTCTGCTCAGCTCATTGCCGATGACTCGTATAAAGCGTTTAAACTTCTTAGCCAGCAGTCCATTGAATATCATGACGACGAATTGTCCGAGCTGAGGGGAGAGTCTTATAGATTTGCTGAGAAAATGCTTCTTTCTGAAAAATTAGACACATCACAGTCTGATACCGAGGATTCAGTTATTAACCAGGGAAATGGTATCACTCCAGATATAGGAGCAGAAGGACTTTATGGCCCCAAAAAAGAATCGATTTTCAAGTCGGCTAGAGACACTTCAGACAAATTTTTCCATAAAGACCAGTATGATAAACTGACAGTGTTGCACTACACAACAGAACCCGGCAGCCCCAAACATACAGTCAGGATGCGTTTCACCCAAGACAGGCAAGACAGAAATAGAGAGAATCTTATTTATGAAGATCGTGTTGACCAGACCGTTAAAGAGGCAGAAGAAAAACTAAGTGAAGTTTCGCAGTTTTTTAGAGACAAAACAGAAAAACTAAACGATGAGCTTCAATCCCCTGAAAAAAGGCCTCCCATGAGAGACTTCAGGGAGACACGGTCAGGCCCAAGCTCAGTCTGCAGTAGTCCTCAGAAAACAAAGCAGAAACCCGAATTGAGCTCAGACGAATGGGATAAGGGGAAACAGAAATTGTTTGGTAGCATGAATGAAAGAAAAAGCACTAGTTTGCCAAGCAGCCCAGAGAGACACGTGCAGTCACGCTTAAATGAGGACAAAGAAAAACAAGAAAGCAGTGCTTGCCAGTCAAAGTCAGGTGATATTTCTTCCCCAGTTCAAGTTAAGACTTCCAGAGTGAGCTCCGTTAGGCTAAAATTCGAAACAGAAATCCAAAATCAAGAAAAGAGTATGCCAAGTACACAATCAAAACCACCTGTGAAAAAACTTCAGGAAAGTAAGTTACCCGTCTATCAATTTTTTGCTGGCTCAAAGGCGTCAAAAGTAGATTCCACAGAGGAAGCAAAGCCTCTGAACAAATCCACAGAGAGTGATAAAAGTAAAGTGACCTCTGGGCAAAGTTCATCGATTAATAAATCTGGCATGGCATCATGTTTGTCAGAAACACCTGAAACCGTTTTCGGCAAGCCACAGTTTGAAAAAGATGTTGCAGATGAAAAAACCATCGACATCAATAAAATCAGGACTAGTGAAAGTAGTAAGGAACAAATCCGTACCTCCTTAAAAGAAGCTAGTGGTATTGATAAGCAGAGCACAATCAATGTTGACCTTAAGGGGCAACATTTTAAAAACGGGTTACTCGTAAGGGAGATAAAGTCAGATTTGTCCTCAAAAAAGAATTACATAGAAAGTGACGAATCCCAAATGAAGACTCTTAAAAAAAAGATCACAGAATCACAAATTCCTGTGAGAATGTCATCTGGTCTCTCTGATGCCGATCAAGCAAAGAAAGCAAAACAAGATACAGTTGTTAAACAGTTGGAAAAGAGTTCGTCACATATACCTACCTTAGCTAAAACTAGAGTACAGGGCCGCTCGGAACTGGCAAGGGAAGAGGCTGTAACAAAGACCGTCCCAGGATCTGTAGAGGGTGTTGGCTTCAAAGATGCGAATGGCACAAATGCAGTGGAAAAGGTTACCACGGTCACCACCAGAGAAAGTTTCAAAGGGCTGAAAACATTACCAGTTTATGTAAGTGTACAAGTAGGAAAACAAAGTGACAAAGATTTAGCGGCAGGGGCAAATGGATCGGTCAAAAAATTAGTTGGTTCAGAGAACCGAACAATTTACACAGTCAAACAGAGACAGCCGACATCCCCACAGGGCAGCCCAGATGATGACACATTAGAACAGATATCTTTTCTTGATAGCTCTGGGAAAAGTCCCATGACCCCAGAAACACCTAGTTCTGAGGAAGTCAGTTACGAACTCACCTCGAGAACCCCTGAATGTTTTATGGCATTCATACCAGGCAATGCTAGTCCAATAGTTGAAGTCTCAGAGGAATCCGAGGATTCCGAGCAAGGCAAAGCATTTAAAGAACCTGCACCAGAAAAGCGCCACGACACCAGGCCAGCCACCAGGAGTCAGGATAATGGACAGACAAGTAAAGACAAACGAGTTGCCTACATAGAGTTTCCTCCTCCCCCTCCCTTGGACTCTGATTCATCACAAACAGAGAAGAAAGGGTCCACTCCTTCCTTAGAGATGGACACTGATATGATGGAGGTCAACCTCCAGGAGGAGCATGATAAGCATCTACTTGCTGAGCCCATAATTAGAGTCCAGCCTCCATCCCCTGTGCCTCCAGGAGCTAATGAAAGTGACTCAAGTGAAGATGAGTCAGTGTTTCAACCTATTGCTGTAAAGAAATATACCTTTAAAATTGATGAGAAGGACCACGAGAAGGAATCCAAACCCAAAAAGCATGACAGAAATGGCAATCATAAAGAACCAGGTCTAAACGGTAACGGCAAAGCAGAGGATAATGACTATGAACAAAATGGCAATGATCAGTCTATTACAGATTGCTCAATAGCAACAACAGCTGAGTTCTCTCATGACACTGATGCCACAGAGATTGACTCTCTGGACGGATATGACTTTCAGGATGAGGACGATGGCCTTCATGAAAATGACCTAAAACCATTTGGACTTTCCAGCGATAACAGAAAAGACATTTGGGCTACGGAAAGCATGCTTAGGCCTAGTGATCGTTCTTTCAGCCAAAGTAAACTAGAAGTGATTGAAGAGGAATCACCAACTGAGGAGTACAAAAAGGTGAAAAATAAGAGCGATCCTTCTGTTAAAAAAGCTGAAAATGGAAAAGACAAGGAAAATGACAAAAAGCAAGCAAAGGAAGAAGGACTACCTGACACTTACTTTAGCTACAAGCTTGAGGAAGAGTTCAATACGCCATTTAAAACTGTTGCGACTAAAGGCTTGGACTTTGATCCTTGGTCAAGTAAAGGAGGAGATGATGAAGTTGTCGATGCTAGAATTAAGGATGATGAACCCAAGCCTTTTGGGCTAGCTATAGATGAGAAGTCTCAAGCGACTACCCCTGACACGACTCCTGCAAGAACTCCAACTGATGAAAGCACACCGACTAGTGAACCTAACCCGTTCCCCTTCCATGAAGGGAAGATGTTTGAGATGACCCGCAGTGGTGCAATTGACATGAGCAAACGGGATTTTGTTGAAGAGAGGCTGCAGTTTTTCCAGATTGGTGAGCATTTATATGGACGGAGACCTGGGATTAAAAGGGATGGGGTCACAAATCCAAGTGTAGTCACATCACAACCACAGCAAGTAGAGCATGCACAGGTTAAGATGGAGAACAGCTCAGTAATATCATACAATATCATTCAGATTTGTGCTGATCGCTCGGACACCCCATCTCATGACAACATTATGGAGCCACCCTCATATTCAGAAGTCAGTTCTAATTTGTGTTCCTCTTTTAAGATAGGAGTCAAAGACACCTCTGGTGAGAATAAGGATTTGGTGTGTATGGACTGGGACAGTTTTACACTTAATGCATCACCAGCTTCAGAAGGCTTCAAAGCAGAAAAGGGTACAGACAGCCAAAACAAGCAAAAAACAGAATCATCAAAGACAGAGCAGAATGGTATTCAGACACAGAACTGCAATAATAATAATAATTTACAGGCCTCCAGTGTTGCAAATAATTACATACAGTTCAGCACTATAGAACAGGATCAACACAAACCCCCAGTGTCCAGCTATGTTAAGCATATTCCTGAGGATTTACTCAAAACAGACTTAGATTTAGTCAGGGAAGAGAGCTGTGATATGAAGAAGGCCAAAATAATTCTAGAATGCCACGAACAAAGTGTTGTGAACAAAGAAACGTTAATTCCACAGTGCAAGAATGTTAAAAGAAAGTCACTAAAGTCTAGGCTGCCGATACTGGAACCCCGTTCAAAGAAAGGCTATAGCAGTGCAGGTGTAGGTCCACAGCTATCAAACAAAGAAATCAAAGCAGTGCCCAGCAAAAGACTAGATCCATTCCCGATTCTGAAGCCTAAATCTCGCATCCCAGTGTTGAAGGTTAAAAAAGATCCTCTTAGTTCTTCGTCATCAGGAAAGTGTAGGGCAAACACATTAGCGAAAGAGAAAAGAAGGACTCGGGTAATAGTAGCTAAAAGTACATCTAAGACAGACTCACCAAGTGCATCAAAAAGTAAGACAAGCCAGAAACAGGTGCAGGCTGTGGGCAAAATCGCTAACTCGAAGGCTAGTGAAACAGTAAAGCTCGTGGACTGCCATGCCGATGAAGACAAAAAGATGCAGGGAGATGATAAGGATGAAGAAAGGAGCACATCCAGGAACACCTCTTTGTCAGAAGCATCCCAGCCCTCCACTACATCCAGGTCTGCTAGAGACGTGAGAGCAGAGGTTGAGCAGGCCGGCAGAGACAGGAAGAGGAGGAGAAGGAGTAAGAGGACGGGTGGAAGTGAAGGCAGTCAGGGTGCTGGGTCTCAAGTGGCCCCCGGCGTGGAAATCGAGCCTAGTTTGTAAAATTTTCCACTTGTATGATCTTAGTTGCATGAACCATTGTGATTGCTTGTGGCGTGATATAAATGTAGATGTCCTTTCTATCATTCTTTCATCTTTCTCTCTTTGTGTACTTGTGTCTCCTACTTTGATTTCACTCTATATGATGTAGTCAGCATTACTGTAGCATGCTTATATCAAAAGGGGCGCTGGACAGATCGTCACCTATGCAGAGTGCTTAGCAGTTTGCAGTAGCTTGTATGAAATATTTGACTTTTGGTCTATAGAGGCTTTAGAAGCATTTGAAACAAGTGTGCATTGTTCATCTGTGAGTCTTGTTCATCATCATGTATCCAGTAAGGTTTTTTGTTTTGTTTTGTTTTGACTACAAGAGGTATTATAGATTAGTAGCAAATTATTCTTTGCAAAAACTTACTCCCTAACACCACTGACAAATTATTAACCAGATGCCTTGAAACATGCAAACATTTGTTCTCTTTTTTCCCCTGAACATATACAAATCGTAATTAATTTAGGGTGGAAAAGGTTATACCAGTTTTATAATTTTTATTATGTTAAATTGTATTTGTTAATTTTTTTCTTTTTTGCAATTCTTTAAAAAAAATATTTTTTTTACTATAGGCCCTCAAAGTCCTTGCGAAAGGACAGATCTGCGAATGGCTATAGTGGCGGATCATCTCGGCCTTAGCTGGACTGGTAAGAAAAACTATTCTGAGTTGTGTTTCCTAGGTGAAAACTTTATGAAAAAGGTTCAGTTTCTACCTATATTTTTAAAAATTAAGAGTTTTACTGTTATTTCCTGACGTAAAACATCACCGGTATACTAATGGCAAGCCTGATCATCTGTCATCATCTGCACCAGTTTCTCACTGGTTCATGCCTTAAGATAGATGGATTTATTTATGCTTGAATGATTCATAGATGACCATGTGACTTAGCAAACAAAACTGAAATGAGAGCCAAAAGCCTGGGAAACTATTCCTGAAAACTACATTAAAAATACAAGAAAGTCTAGCTCATTAGAATTGAAATATGAAATAAGGGCTGACTTTTTATACAGAGGGTTAGAATGGTCATTGGGATTGATCAGTACCGGGCAATACCATCTGCATTCTCCTAAGCCACCTGCACTGCACTATTGTGTACATAGCGGAACATTTGTAAGAAAGACAGACTGCTAATCTGTTTTGAATGTGTTGCAGAGCTGGCCAGGGAAATGGATTTCTCGGTTGATGAGATAAATCACATCCGTGTGGAAAACCCCAACTCGCTGACAGCCCAGAGTTTCATGCTGTTAAAGAAATGGGTCAGCAGAGATGGTAAAAATGCTACAAGTAAGTTCCTGTATGATTTTCATCCGAACAACAGGGTATGTTGCATACAGTACACCATATCTCTAAGTTCATAGACATACCACACATGCACGGTAAGCTACATTTAACCATAATTTGCTTCACTGGGCAAAATCTTTGTTATTCTTTATCACTTCAGAGCAAAATCTGCTTATAGCCATAAAGTCTAACTAACTGTAAATGTTTGAAAAAATTGCACGCTGTTTTTTTTTCATTCATATAACAAGTTCTATAACTGAATGTATTATTTTCTCTCCTTTTAGCGGATGCCTTAACCGCAGCACTGACAAAGATCAATCGGATGGATATTGTGACATTGCTGGAAGGGCCAATATTTGATTATGGTAACATTTCAGGCACAAGGTGTTTTGCAGATGATAACGCAGTTTTCCGGGATCAGGCTGATGGTAAAGTTTAGCCCCATCTAGCTGAACTCTCTTTAGCTGTTTCTCCTTTTATTTCTTTCTATAATCTTTGCAGAAGAAGAAAAAAAATGATAAAGGCTAAACACTTACTGATCTAAATTCTATTTCGAAATTCCAATCTCAACTATACTCAATTCACGTTTAAACCGATCAGTATTTTATTCTCCAATTATTTAATGCTGCTCCTTACTCAAGCTGGTGTGACTAACCAGCTTCGGGCAGTGCGATATGATTGTGTTTAACTGTATGGATTGATATAATGCATGATGCTATTCTGAACATTAAAACTTAATCCCATCTTAGTGATAGGAAAAAACATGAATATTCGGCTTTTAAAAGTTCCTAAATGACCAATTGGGTTTATAATTTGTTTGAATTTTGTACCATTTCATGCCTGCTTTATAATTTGCTGTTATGTGATGGGATTAACATTTGGTCCATGCTCAACATAAAACATAAACATTACATTTATATGCATATACTGTATTCTTAAAAAAAAAAAAACCCTGATGCAGCATTTTTGCTTGTACCATAATTGAGCACATACTTACACTAGATACATGAAAACATAATGATAGCTACATTGCTTTTATGTAACGTGCATGCTTTGACATGCTTTGTTCTATTCCTACCAATAAGAACAACAGCCATATTGCAGTCTCATCTAGCTCTTCTGATAGCATGGTTGAATGTCTGCTTTGTTGGTGCCTGTAGAGCTTGAAAACCTTTTAGCGTCTCAGTCTCTGAACCTTCCTGCTAGAGTGCCTTCTTCTAGTCTTCTGCAAAACCAGACCCGCTACTCTTCAAAGCCACCTTGCCGCTCCTACAGCAACACCTCTTTTCCACTCTTTGAGCAGCACTCTTGGCATAGCTGCTCCTGCCTCCTCTCTCGCTAGCTAGTTTCATAACTGCGCTAATAACGCTAACTCTAGCTGCAGCTCCTTACTCATTTCCAGCTCAACTCGCAGCATCGCTAACTGTCATTCGCTTGTTTCGTTGTCCTTAGATTTACAACTAACTCTGCATCATCATTTTCAGAACTTTGTTTTTCTTTTCTAAAATACACCCTGGATCTTCCCCGATTTTCCCTTTTTCATCATGCTCTGCCTCCTTACCTGTTATAACTGTGTTATCTGTTTGCAATATTCCAGTACTGTGTTGTTTCCTCTTTTCCCTCCACATGTATCTGAACCTCATGATTCCTACATGGTAGAGCCACATTATTGATCTGATCCATATCATAACTGTTTTGCCATGTAATATTCTTTCATTTCACAATCATTAACACTATTCTATTATTTGTTCATTGTGCATGTTAAAAGAAAAACTCACCTAAAAAAAAAAAAAAAAATCTGTTGATCTGGTAGAGGCATCTTGGAGTTGTGGTGTTGCATGCACATCAGTCCTTCTGTGTTGTGTTACTCAGGTTACGACATCAGTCTGGAGCTGCAGACTCCCACAGATTTGTCCTATGTTCCCCCCACCCCTCTCCGCCAGGACGATTTCTTTAGCGAGGACGGTAGTGTAGTCTCACCCAGCACAACCCTCATTAGACCCAATGAACTGTCCTTGGCGACCACCTCCAAGGATGTGCTCTTCCCCAGTGCAACGCCCCCTACTGTGGCAGCTGAGGATACCTCGATAGGAAGTAGAGGGTCTTATTGTCGAGAAGGAGGATCGACTGAAGATGACCCGGAAGTCCATGAGAGTGACCAGGTGACTAATCATCCAGAAGTGTTCATGGAGAGCTCTCTCCAAGAACAAGAGGTTCCTTCCAATGCAGCCTATGGGGCAAGTGGAATTGGCAGGTCTGGTTTTGAAGAGGAGGAAGAGGGGACACTTGAGGAGCTCCAGTCCTTTGTTAAAGATATTAAAGCGGAGGAAGGGTCAGAGAATGAGGAGATAACCAAAGAAAGAGGGCAGGGAATTCTCTCACAAGTGGAACAGGCAGAAAAAGAGATGTCTTCGTTTGCAGGGTTGCAGGAAGGGCCATCTAGCGTAAGCAAGGAGATCTCTGCTTCGGTTCTTCAAGCTGATACACAAATACAGCAAGAGAAGAGGTGAGATCGGTCAACATTACATCCTCATAAATAACAAGGCTCTCTGTATCAGCAGAACAGACACCACTGGACAAAATCATGACCTGTCTTTAATCTCTTTTCAGCCAAAAGCCAACATCCACTTCCCCTGCGCTGCAAGCTCAAAGACAGAATGGGGAACATGCAGAGCTCCAAGCCCAAGCTGGCAAAGGCAGCAAGGACCCTGAGAAAATGGATAAGACCGCCTGGGATGACCCCACCGCTGGGCCAAGCACTATGAACGAGGAGACGGCAGGGCCAAAAGCCAAGGTACTGGTGTTGGTTTCAATTTGCATTAAACAATGAGATCCAGACCACTTTAGAAACTCGGAAACCGAGCTCAAAAGAAGCAAAAAGAAATATGGTGCTGGATTTAAGTTTACTGCATTATAATCCAGCCGTTCTTGCGTTCGGGTTAGAACAGTAGCTTGATTAAGGTGTCCTTTTTGAATAAGCCACATGAGTAAGGGCTCTCGGCCAACCGAAATCTACTAAACTGCTTTCAGCAAGGAGCACATAAAGACAGTGAGTCCAGTTCTAATGAGGAACACACAGTCACCACCAGGGTGTATCGGCGGAGGGTGATTCTGAAGGTATTTAGTGTTCATAGTGCAGAGTGTGCAGTGTTCTTTGTGTGTGTGTGTGCTTATTTATGATATATGTGTGTGTGGGCATGGAGTGATGCGCTCGTCGCTTTTTCATTATAAGATTCTGATGTTTCCTTCATAGGTTACCACCACTGTACCTTATTCTTATTCTCTTCATCATTTCTAGCTCTTTGACTTTGCTTGCTTTCTCAAATCTCTTCTGTCCTTTCCGTCCAAAGCTATTATTTGCATCAATGCCCATCTGATTAAATAGCATGTAAAAAAAATCTGGAATGTTAAAATTGGATATACATCGATCAGGTGCAACATTGACACTATAAAACAATAGCACATTAACATTGTTGATTATCAATTATATACCAGTAAATTGGTCACAGGACCATGGACACCCCAGGCTCACCCATGCCAACAGGAACCAAAGTCAAAAAAAAAAGTCTGGTGAAATCCCACAGAAAAGCCAATGCAGCACAAATAGCTGAAAAAAGCCCCAGAACAGCCAGTGCAAAGAGCAAAAGACTGCAGACCTGGCCTCCAAACTCCCCAGGTCCCAATCCTATCCCGCACCCATGGGATTATATAGCTGGTCAGTTTATGTGGTCCTTGCTTATGAAAAATAAAGCAGTAATTTAACAATTATAACTATACAGGTACATTTTCGAAAGGAAATCTGAGTGGTGCTTGCATGTGGTGAAACTCTGGACATTTTATAATGACATTCTATAGGATCTGTTGCTAAGGTGCTCCATTGATGATCCCATTCCCCAGAAAAATAATTTAAAAAAAGAAGCCTACAAGATAATACAAGTGATTTTTTGCGTGTAAGCACCACTAACTAATAATGTAATAATTTTGATAGATTTATGATGAATCTCTGTAAAAAGGGAGGCTTTTCGCATATATGAAAGCATTATTACCACAGAAAATAAATTAATCAACAACATCTTGATCATTAGATAATTGAATTATAAGTCTGTAGGCTGTATTTAACTAAACTGGGTTTGCGGGGGGGGGGTCACTTCTCTAATGAGTCGTTTTAAACATAGTTCTGCTTTTTAGCCAACCCTAGTTGGGTTTCCTGTAGTGTCCAGAAAAAGATATACACACAGAGGGTGATCTGCACTTTGTCTATAGAATTTATTTAGTGCCTTAGCCCTTTAAGCCACAACCCATGTTTCGTCTTCAGTAATGATTCTCTTTAAGAAATCTTCCTTAGACTATCTGTTTAACAAAATCACTGCACCATGCTCTTTTTCTTTGCAAATCACAAGTGGGGCATCCATTTGTGCTCGCACCGCAGTTACAAATAAACTGATGTACTGTAACGTGTTCACACCTGCTCAGCAGTGACTAGGGAGACAGAAGCATTGAACTGACAGCACTCATAAGTGCGGCAAACAGAAGTTTTAATATGGCCGGAGTTTTTGATTCATCATGTGTGTGCGTGTGTGTGAGAATATACACACATAGTTAAACCTTGTGCGAGCATAATTCATGCAGAAGTGTACTTGTATATCAAAGCGAAATTTCCAATAAGAAATAATGGAAACTCTGATGATTTGTTCCACAACCCAAAAATATTCATACAAAAATGATTCATACAAAATATAAAGTAAAAAATAAAAGAGCTTTAGCAGTAAACTCCTTAACCAAAGAACCTCTCTAATGTCACTCGCGCACGCGCACACACTAACGGAATCACTGCTTTCTGACAGAGAGAGAATCTGGACACACATGGTCACAATGTTATAACAAAAGGGTCCTGCGCACCTATAGTGCTTCGGCCCTAATAAAAAGGTACACCCACGCACGGATGTTGACTATACGAGTGACACACATGCACTGAGACTGAGCATGGGAGACATTTACCCATAATCCCAGAGCGTGCGAGAGAGAAGAACCATTGGCTCATTTGTGATCATGCGCACAGCAGACAAAGCACGTGGGTACTACTGGTATATCAAGCCCTCGCTCATTATTAAGTAAAATCTTTGCAACACACTCGGAGACACTTGCAACACATGCGCTATATATATATATATATATATATATATATATATATATATATATATATATATATATATATATATATATATATATATATATATATATATATATAGTACTGTATATACAAGTATTATACATCTGCAATACATACTGTACATCTTGCATAGCAGTCTCAATAAGCTTTTAGTCAGTGACTTTACTTTGCTTCATTGGGCGTGTTGTTGTGAGATGTAAGTTTTTCCAACACTATCCATGGCCTGTTTTAAACTGAATCCTTGATGTTAGTCATGCTGTAACTGCATGATACGCAACCAGTGGTGCAACTTACCACTGAAAGCTCCAAATCACACACTGCTTCCTGGAACTGCTTGTGGCATGCACAAATCAGCGTGTCCATATGCGCACGTCTGTGCTTACTAATACGTGAGTAAGTCCATTTATACATCTTCCTCTGTAGGGTGATCAGGCCAAAAACATTCCTGGCGAGTCAGTGACAGAGGAGCAGTTCACAGACGAAGAGGGAAACATTGTCACCCGAAAAGTAATTTGCACATCAAAGCACCGTTAGAGATTTGTCACATTTCCATCCATCTGTACATATATATTTATCCTTCCATCTTCATTTAAGTGAGTGTGAGAAGCGCGTTGTATTGCATGACTCTAGCCTCTCTCTCAGGTCATCCGGAAAGTCGTACGTCGTGTGCCTGGAAAAGATGAGAAAGGCAAGAAGAAAAGAGGCAGGCGCTCCAGACAGGCCTCTAGGGCCGAGCAGGCTGCTGAAGAGGAAGAAGAAGAAGAGGGACCCTCTAAGAGCCCTGAGTGCCTTAGCAAACACTCTGAGGTTGGGAACGTGTGCCGTGTGCAGGCTTCTCTTCCACTGGAGTTTGAACCGCTTGCGTGTGACTCACTTGTTGTGTTTGAAACATCAAAGACTTGGATTCTGTGAACAAATGCTGTTTCTAATTTAGAAATAAGAACGAGAACAAGCATTTACTTACAGAAAGGCTCACAGTGTTGCAGTGTCTTTTAACTCATCAGAGTTAGCCTTGAATTAGCGCTATCTGCTTGGTGTTATGTGCAGGTTTTTAACAGCTTGCGCTCCGGGGGGATGATTTCGTGGCCCAACCTATGGATGACCATGAATGAAAAAGACTCTGATCATCTCTTTTTTTCTCTGCTTCAGGTCGGAGAGGGAGACAAGAAGAAAGAAGGGAGACAAAGAGGGAAAAAGGGTCAATCGTAACAGTCGTGTGTGCTATATGGTATGTTAAAGTTATTAATGGCATTTAAAGGTTGCATGTTTTACTATTTCTTTAACAGGTTAACACAGGTAACAAAGCTCCCCTAAAGTGTGTGTTAATGCTCCAGATCAAATACCATAATCAGATAATGCATTTTTTTACCTCTCTTTCTGAACATGCAGTTTCAGTAACTATGTAAAAGAGCTACTGCTGAGCCACACCAACAGCAGAGCTAAAAACAAAAAGACCTCATATGAGGTCACATTGAATGTAAAGAAAGAATAAAAACAGTATTTTTTTTTACTTTATCAGGAAGACCCAACTCACTCACTCATTCCCTATACCGCTTATCCGGTACAGCTGGGACTCCTGGATGGGATAACAGTCCATTGCAGAGCACATTTGATGCGCAAACTCACTCACACACTACGAACAATTAGTGTGTGAGTGACTACTCTGCATGTCTTTGGACTATGGAAGGAAAGCCACCAAGAATCTTTTCTTTACACTCGACCCTGGAGGTTCGAGGCCACCGTGCCATCTCCATATATAAAAATAACCTAAAAATGAATTTTGATTAATAGGTTCCCTTTCGCACTAGCTGCATATCCATGCGATAAATTGTGTACAATGTGATTTAATGCTGTCACATGAAAGGCATGTTATCTTGTTATGTTGTCTCAGGGAGGTTTTTCTTGCCCCCCGTCACCGCTAGCTTGCTGAGTAGGCACCCAAATCTCCATCAAGATTTATGTAAAGCATTGTGGCGAGGGTTATTGTCTAGAAATAAAACCGAATGTTATTGAGTATAAAAAATTTTTGTAAAGACTTTCTGATGTTTTGTGTTCTTTTTCCTAGAGATCTGAACTTGTTTCGTCGTTGCTTTCCTGGGAAAAGGATCACTGGAAACACAATGCAGGAGATCAGGACAAGTCTGCAGCCTTTACATAAACGCATGGTTTTTAGGAAGAGGACTTTATGATTTCGCATGAGCATGGAAAACTTCCGCCTTTCTGTCAATGACACAAAGCATCTGATCGGTGCCAGGAAATGACACATTAGCTCAAGACCGTTGGTGGCATGGAGCTTCTTCTGCACCTTGTGTTGGAGGAGTGCCAACAACTAAACGAGAAAAAAAAAAAAAAGAAACAGTACTGAAAAATGGCATTTCCATGACCAAAGATGGTACACAAAGAGCATTGTGGACTGACAGAAATCGAAGAACATGTTTTTAAAAACACCTTCTACACTCGCCTTACTTTTCTTCTCCCCCCCCCCCCCCCCCCTCTCGGACTAGTGTCGGGCTGTATAATGCTGTTTTTAAGGATCCTGTACATAAACCAGAACTGTATAAATTCTAAAGTAGTTCACAAAATTGTGAATGCACTGGCAAGAGAGTCACAATGTGTGTTGGAATGAAATGAAATGGAATGAAATGAAACGAATGCTGATATTAATTCCAATTCTAAAGAAATAAAAAGTTTGGGGGTAACTCCATAGGTACTTGTAATTACACAAAGAAACAGAACTTTTTACACAAAAACAAGTTTGCTTGATTTCAAAAAAGTACTTTTTTTAAGCATACCACAAGTCTCAATAACGATAAAACAAACATAGCTGCAGTTTGTGTTCAAAGATTTACTCAGAATACTAATATTTTGATGCATGTGATTCACCTTATTTTTGATTTGTTTCCTATCTACATAACCAGAGGTGTGGTAAATGTTCTATCTGTGTGCACACTCATAGCCTTGGTATTTGTCACTAATACTGTTTTATAATGACACCACTGTACCACGACAGACTCGCAGGAGGTGAATGGACACGACGGATCCGACGCAAAAAAAAATTCTTGCAGCTGAAGGTTTCCTATGCTATGCAGTCACGGACGAGCTTGGAGTGTGTGAGATATCGCATCACGTCAACTGGCGCGCTGTTAAATTTTAACCGGTCTTATGTGTACTGGCACTGAGAAGTCTTTCTGTAAGCCAACCATTTGTAACCATTCTAACAATGTATTACTAGGTTCCAAGGCTGCTGTGGTCATAAGGGGCATTTTTTTTTTTGTTTGTTTGTTTTTTTATTTGGGTTTGGTGAAATATTTCCTTATGTTGAATATACTCATAAAAGAAAGGGAGAGAGAGCGATCGCCTTCAGGTATTCATTGAATGATCTGATAACAAACCTGTATGAGAAACCATACACTGGATGATTGAATTAATTATTTAAGCATAAAATAAATTGTGTTCAAAATCTGAAAAGATTGTGTGTCTCTATGATGTTTTTATACACGGCACTTTTATAGCAAAGACAAACTGTTCTCTAAGAGGACATTTAAACGGTTAAAACACTAAGCTTAGAGAAATATCATTTGGTTAGTTGCTGAGTTTAGTGTGTTGAAGTTGACAAAAAAAAAAAGAAGAAAAAAAAAACTCACTTCCCATTTACTCTTCTTAAAACGACAACTAATGGATACATTATCACATGCTAAGATGTCACATGTGACACGAGTTGTTTATTGTACATTTCAAGCTTCCTTTTTACACTACACTTCTACACTAACAGGAATGTATTTGGATTACTTGAATCAAATAAATTAAATTCTCTTTCAACAGATAATGAACCGCTGTTCATGTGGTTTCTGGAACATGAAGCATTAAGAAAATAAGAATGTCTATGATGTACATCAGTTGTGATCCTGCAGCAAGCTAACTGACTTATAATAGCCATATTGCTCTAGGTAGGGCACAGTGGTAGGTTTCTCGCCTCCTTTGCGGAAGGCAAACGAGGTCTGTTTCCCAGGCAAACCCAGTCCCAACCCTAGATAAAATGGGAGAGCTGTATCAGGAAGGGCATCCGTATTAAAACCTGTGACGAGTTGTTGTGCAGATCAGTTGGTCTGCTGTGGCGACCCCTCAACTGGAGCAGCTGAAAGACTAACAAATGGCTGTAGGTGAAACTGATATTTTTTTGTAAATCCAAGTTGCTAATTACATCGTTCAGTCTCAAATTTGTAATTTAAAAAGCATAGGGACGATTTTTTTTTTTTCCTGAGACAATAATATTTCAAACAATGGCTTATGATGATTTCAATAACCATTCATGCATCCATTATCTATGTACAGGGTCAGGGGGCCTCGAGCCTGTCCCAGGGAACTTAGGGCACAATGGACAGTTCCACAGGGAACAAGCACACACCCAATTATTAAATTTTGGAAAAGCCAATCAGTATACGTCTTTGGATTGCAAAAGGAAACCAAAGTATGTGAAGGAAACCCACCAAGCACAGAGAACATGAAGACGCAGACTGCAGGTGAGGTTCAAACCCCCACTCTGGAGAACCCCCCCCAACCCACAATGCCACTGTGTGTCAGTGCAAAACAGAAGAAAACACATTAGAAGCATAGAGTAATGATCAAATAGGCAGTATCTTACCTTTAAATTGTGAAGACCTGTATCAATGTTTCTCAGCAGCTTACAGATGTCATCAGTGATCTGCTTGCTTTCAAATCTGTCCCTATAGTTTAGTTATTAGTCCAAGCAAACCTCATTTTAGTCATCCAAGGTAAATGTTTGGTGTCAAAATGTATTAAGACATAAAGTAGTAAATGTTATAACAATAATTATAAAAATTCTAATAATAATATCGTCATAGCAAATGTCCAGAATTATACTGGACTCACATAAATTATATTCACATAAAGAGCTGATGTTGCATACGGATTTGAAGGAATGAAGTACATCATAAATGTTAATTAATTTTTTCGTAATATTACAATTAATCAAAAATATCTTGAATGCTTTGAATGCAGTACAAGTTAAAATATACTCTCGATATAGATACTACATATAGTACGTACATATTTTTAATACTACAAATATAAATACTACAATTATAGTTAGAAATCAGCTAAATATCCAAGGGTAGAAATGCATTAAATGTGGCAGGTAAAGATTTAACTGATTATTGACGGGCTTCTTCACTTATATAAACACATCTTTGGTCCTCATGTTGATAGTTTGAGTGAACAGCAACCAAATGCACCTGATTTTTTCCTAAAATAATCACTACCACCATGGCTACTGGAACCCATTTCACCTCAGCTTTAACCACATGCCTGTCTTTTGAGGAATTGTAACAGATGAAGTTGCCACACACTTTTCAGAAGTCCCTCAAAAATGTCAGAATGAGGTTGAGCTGCTAGAGAGTCCATTGAGATGTGGCAGGATGCAGTAGTCACCACAAACAACTTGAGTGTAGTTAAGGACTAGCAGTCTATCAAGAATTTTGGGTTTTTGGAATCAGGTAGTGCACCAATACTAGCCAACGATGTACAAACCATTTCCAGAGCAGCTTTAACATAGCTTTCATAGCTTTTCAAAGTATTAATAACTTTTGCACACATGACTGTTTTCTGGAATGCTAGACCACAGTTTAGAGTTGCTAATTCATTGCAAGGGTTACAGGCTCTGGTGACCTGGCTAAGGGTGCATCCATCCATGTGGGACACCAGATATGCTTGGGAAAGAAGCTACCAGGCTGTTTTTACCTAATGAAAGCACCAATGGGAACTAACATAGGATATGGTGTGGCCAGTATATCTTGTTGCCATAGGGTGGACATCTCAACCAAAGATAAAAAAATGTCAACCTTGATTTGACACCAGCAGAGATTAATTTGGACCATGCAGGAATTGTCCCCCGATCTAGCTTACCAGATAAGGGTGCTGATGCCACCCCCTGGGCAGTCTTGACATTTGTTTGCTAGTGAATATTCCCTTGTAAAGATCCCACCAAGCCCATTTAACTGCTAGGTTATTTTCCACCTGTAAGAAACTTGGATAAAGCCATAGAGCTCCTTGATGAAGAACAGGGAAAAGTAGTCATTGAGCTGTAGGTTGGGCTCAGTTGAAGGACATTAGCATTAGTCTGGGCTCAGTTCCTAAATCATCGATTTCACTCGCGCGATATCGGTTACTAGTCATTAATAAATTAATTTGTATAGAAAGTAACTCGGACCTCTTTCGGAGCTTCTGAGTATGTCTCAGATGTCAGATCTGCACATTTGCTCTAAGTCTTGATATTCAGCTCGGATTCTACACAGTGTCTGGGTGTATATCTGGCATCCATATGCGCCATGTTGCAGTGACATTGCCAGCAGTGCAGAGGCTGTCTGAGCCAGCCACCAAGTTTTTGAGATGATTGATGCTGAGGCAGCGAGTGCATAGCTCGCCTATCTTTGGCTGCCAGGGAATTTAGTCACTGACTGCATGAGCATGCATGTCCTACAGTTTGACTCTCTGTGTATAAATGATGGGTTTTGCTCACGCAGTCAGAAAACAATGTTTATCTAAACGTGTAGACGCAACCACTAGTTGATCAGACAGTAGGGGTTATGGAAAGTCCTGGAGGAGGGAATGTAAAAGGAGAACTGTGCCAGCTAGGAGAATGACGGGTCAAAGGAAGGAAACTTGATGCTACTCACAGTGATAGATAGCTAAGACGGATAGCGATAATAATGAAGAAGGAAACACGTCTGCAACCTAGTGGTGTTTTTTCAAGCATTTCATGAGAAATATCTAAAAAAGCTGAAATGAGAGGAGAGGGCAGGTTAATGCCAGCTTTGGAGATCAGATTATAAATACCACTAAACTTGGACACAGGTTCCTAGATGGAAAGCTCGATTTAATATTCATGTCATCCAAGCCTCTGTACAAGGTGTAATAGAAAAAAGAGTGAAGGCTATATATACACTATACTATACAGTATATATTCAATTCAATTCAATTTGAATTCATTTATATTTATAAAGCGCTTTTAACAGTTGACATTGTCGCAAAGCAGCTTTACATAATCAAAATAATTATTTAAGTTTTGTATGAATCAAAATGATAAGATTGTCCCTGATGAGCAAGCCGAGGACGAGGGCGACAGTGGCAAAGAAAAACTCCCTGAGATATCAATAGGAAGAAACCTTGAGAGGAACTGGACTCAACAGGGAACCCGTCCTCATCTGGGTGATAACGGATAGCAGGGATTGATCTGCAGTCATACTGTGTGTTAGGAGGCTGGAAGTTCATTATAACAGGA
Source organism: Clarias fuscus (assembly GCA_030347435.1). NCBI lineage: Eukaryota > Metazoa > Chordata > Actinopteri > Siluriformes > Clariidae > Clarias > Clarias fuscus. The sequence continues at coordinate 21,875,816 of CM059220.1, forward strand.
GATGTGTTTAAGTCTCGATCACTGGCAGCTCAGGAGTGACGTGTGTAATGAGAGAGAGAGAGAGAGAGAGAGAGAGAGAGAGAGAGAGAGGAAGAGAAGAGGAGAGACAAGGAGAGATAACAGTTAGGATGGTCACAGTCCATGATAAAGTGAATGAATATTTAGTGCAAGCAGGGACTCCGGCAGGACTAACTATGACATCATAACTAAAAGGGAGAGCCAGAAGGAAATACAGACATGAGGGGGAACTGGGATGTAAAGCGACCAATCACTTCACAGTCAACAAACCTGAGTGATCAATGAGAGTGAGGAAGACAGCATCTAAACATACCAGTTCACCAGAATACTCTACGTCCATGAGTCTTCCAGATCTGCTCCTTTACCTAAGGCAAATCTATTTACAAAAATTCTGCGCTAAATAAATAGGTTTTTAGCCTAGACTTAAACACTGAGACAGTGTCAGAGTCCCGAACATTAATTGGAAGACTATTCCATAACTTTGGTGCTTTGTAAGAAAAAGCTCCGCCCCCTGCTGTAGTCTTCATAATACGCGGTACTGACAAGCTGCCTGCATCCTTTCATTGAAGTGGGCGTGGGGAATCGTAAGATACTAGCAGTTCACTCAGGTACTGCGGCGCAAGACCATTTAATGCTTTATATGTCAATAGTAGTATTTTGAAATCAATGCGAAATTTGTGAGCAGTTTGGATAAGATAGGGGTGATGTGCTCATATTTTCTGGTTCTAGTGAGGACTCTCGCTGCTGCATTCTGGACTAACTGAAGCTTGTTTATGCACCTAGTTGAACAACCAGACTGTAAGGCGTTACACAATAGTCCAACCTAGAGGTGATAAAAGCATGATCTAGTTTTTCTGCATCGTTTAGTGACAATATATTCCTTTTCTTGGCAGTATTTCTGAGGTGAAAGAAAGCTATCCTGGTAATATAATCTACATGTGCTTCAGATGAAAGGCTGTAATCTACTGAGGTCTTTCACTGTTGCACTTGATGGAACAGAAAGGCCATTTAAAGTTACAGTGTGATTGAAAAGCTTGCTTCTAGCTGCTTGTGGTTCTATGACTAGAACTTCTGTCTTATCAGGATTAAGCAGAAGGAAGTTAATTAACATCCAATCTCTTATGTCCTTATGTCCTGCACACATTGCTTAACATTAGTAAGCTGTTTTTTTTTCATCTGGTCTTGTTGAGACGTATAATTGTGCGTCATCAGCATAACAATGAAAAATAATATCATGCTTGTGAATTATGTTGCCCAGAGTAAGCATGTAAAGAGAAAAAAGCAGTGGGCCTAAAACTGAACCCTGTGGAACACCACACTCCACTTGAGAACTTGCAGAATAGTCACCATTTAGATCTACGAACTGATAACAATCGGTCAAATAGGATCTGAGCCAGGAGAGGTCCGTTCCCTTAATTCCTACTACATTTTCTATTCTGTGAAGGAGAATACTATGATCAATGGTGTCAAAAGCTGCACCGAGGTCGAGTAACACAAATATAGTGATGCAACCCTGATCAGAGGCCAATAGGAGGTCATTTACCACTTTAACAAGTGCTGTCTCTGTGCTGTGATGGGGCCTAAATCCTGACTGATACAGTTCGTTTATGCCATTTCTATGTATTTATGAACATAGCTGCTGCGCTACTACCTTTTCCAGAATCTTAGAGATAAAGTGGAGGTTTGATATCGGCCTATAATTTGACAGCTGACAAGAGTCAAGGTCAGGTTTCTTAATTAGCGGTTTAATAGCTGCTAATTTAAAGGATTTTGGAACAGATTGAAGAATTAATTATTTTCAACAGGGGTTCTGTTATTGCTGGTACTATCTGCTTGAGAAAATGTGTTGGTATAGGATCTAATTCACAGGTTGACGATTTTGAAGGGGAGATTAATTAAATTAGCTCATTCTCTTCAAGGGGAGTAAAGTATTCTAGGTTCTGATGTGATGTGATTAGGTTATCATCTGTTTCACTTAAATTTTCTGGTTTCAAAGCCTGAATTTTCCCTAATATTTACAATTTTGTTATTGAAAAAGTTCATGAAGTCCTCACTATTGTATGTTGTTGTTGTGAGATTTCTGCAGTGGTTTTGTTTCTAGTTAATTTAGCTATGGTAACAAATAAAACTGTAGTATTATTTTAGTTTTTTTTTTTAAGTAGAGAGATACAATGATCTAGCAGCACTAAGAGCTTTATTTATAATTCAGGATGCTCTCCTTCCATGCTCTTTGAAAAAATAACAATTTAGTTTGATGCCAATTGCTTTTAATTTTCGAGCCGTCTGTTTTAAACTGCGTGTGTGATCATTATACCATGGAGGAAGTTTATTATCTCTAATCATTTTTCTTTTAATTGGAGCAATATTATCTAAGGTATAACAAAATGTTGACTCTAAACATTCAGTCGCCTGATCGAGTTCTGTGGAGTCAGATGGCGATTCAATCAAAATCAAAACCAAACTCCGGGAAAGCTGAATGTATGGTAGGTTTAATGTGGTAGAGCGGCGCTGTGCGTACATTATTACTATGACACACTGACAAAACAGTGGTCTGAAATAGCTTTAGACTAGTGGTCTGAAATAGCTTTAGACTACCTAGCTTTAGGTAGTATATATATATATATTTTTTATACTTAATCTGAAGGATAATATTAAATCTAAAGTGTGACCTGCTTTATGAGTGGGTCCTCCTACACACTGGTTTACTCCTACTGAGTCCAGTATGAACATACAGTAAATGCTGTTTTCAGAGGGTCTTCTGGATTCTCAAAATGAATATTAAAGCCTCTAGCAATGAACACTCTACAGAAATGACCAGGTTTGAGAGAAAATCAACAAATTCACAGAGAAATTCAGAGTACGGCCCTGGTGGTCTGTAATTGATAATTAGCGGGATTGACTGAGCAGACTTCATATTTGTAGTTACACTTATGTTCCTATAGAGAACTTCAAATGCATTAAATTTGTGTCCGTGTTTTGTACGATAGTCAGATTATCATTGTAAATAACTGCGATGCCAGTTAGCAGAGGCTGGTGTATGTAGCTGTATCCAGGAGGCCTAGCTTCATTAAAAGCTACATACTTGTTCTCTTTAATCCAGGTTCCTGTTAAACATAATATATCAAACTCGTGATCTGTAATAGTTTCATTGACAATAACTGCTTTAGATGCGAGAGATCTAATATTTAACAGTCCTAGCTTCAGATCAGAGGGGCTGGCTGTATATTCAGTGTGTTTTAAATTTTTGGTCTCTATATTAATTAAATTACTAAAACAGACTTTGAGTCTTTCTAAATTTTTGTTTAGCTCAGGGAACAGACACAGTCTCAATATAGTGAACCCTGAGTGACGACTCTATGCAGCAAGCAGACGGTTGGTTTAGCCTGTTTGTCTGCTCCCTGGCCTCGCTTTCACCGAGTACCTAGGCCTCTTCTGAGACTATGCGCTATACTACAAGAAATAAGAGCAGCACCTTCCCGAGTGGGATGGACACCTTCGTGCCCTAACAGGCCAGCTTTGCCATCAAAGATCATAGTGTGCTGTCCTATCAAAAAAGAGACTCAGAGGGAGAATTGCAACACATGTGATGGAAGTTTATTAAAAGAGTTGGCATTTTCTCCAAATAGACAAATCTGAATTGGTAACCCAGACAAGGGGATCGAATAACAATAAGACAGCCAGGACCAATGCTCACAACATTAATGAACATTAATAAAAACACCAAACCAGGATATGAAACTGGAAGAGAATGATGTATGGTGTTAGTATTCAGGAGATGGTGACCTCTGCTGAGAGGGTCGGTATTGTTGGAAACTGTTGTGATGGTCTTTTTTTGGTATGCAAGCGTATCTGTACAGGAACGTAGCACAAAGACACCAACTAGACAACCACTACTTCCCTGGTGGTTAGGGTGAAATAGGAACAATGTCTTGCCCATATACTGGCAAGTATACAACACACTGATTTTCACATTGCCTATTTTAAATCAACAATTAAGTTATCCCTGTTAACAAGTAGTTAATCTGGTTAATTCAGGGTCTGGGTTAACATTTCCGCCTCAGGTCTGTGTGCATGGTGTTTTTATGTTCTCACCATGCTTGGTGGGTTTCCTCCCACACTTCAAACTGGTGTTTCCAAATTGCCCGGAGTGAGTGAATGAGCATATGTGTGTGTGTGTGCCCTGCGATGGATTGGCACCCCATTCAGGGTGGGCCACACCTCGTGCCCCAAGTCACCTGGGATAGACTCCAGGCCCACCACGACCCTGTATACAGGATAAATGGTATAGACGAGGAGTGAGTGAGTGTGTGAGAAGCTTAGGAAGCTTCGATTGATGAGGCCTCTTGTTTTGGTGCCTGGTATCTGCAGACCAAGTTCAGATATCACATTGATAAACCAAAGTACTAATTAAAATATTCTAAATTACTAAATTATATTATTTGATTTAACAATTTTTCTTGGGAATCAGAATAGCTCCTAAATTGAAATAACAACAAATATTTCTGTTTCTGAGAGCAAGCTGAGATTTCTACACGGTTTTGAGCATCTGCTGTTTAGTTGTTAGGTGGCACGATGGCGTAGTGGCCAGCACTTACACCTTCAGGATCTGGGTTCGATTCCTGCCTTGCATAACCTCCCTGTGCTTAAGGGGTTGATTAGGCCCATTTTATGTTCCCAAAGTGCCCATAGTGTGTGAATGAGTGTGTGTGCCCTGTGATGGATTGTCACCCCATCCAGGGTGTACCCCGCCTCATGCCCTGGGATAGGCTCAAGGATTCCTGCAACCCTGTATACAAGATGAAGTGGTTTAGTTGTTGCTGCAAAACTTTTTCTGATGAGGTCGCTCCATCCCGATTTTTTCCCCTCCTCCTTTTCCTCTTCCACTCCGCCGTTATTTTTCCCAAATCCCGCCTCCTGCTCACTGATTTGCTGATAAGTTCTTATTGAGAAGCAGGGCGCCTATCAGAAAAGGTCGGTTGATCTTCCCAGCCACTCACAATGCAGGATACGGTGGGAGGCGGGGTTTGTTATTGAACGCGGGTAGGAAGAGAGTGGGAGTGAGAGTAGTATGACGCCGCTTGTCTTGGATGCTCACAGTGATCATGGCGGACAGCGCGAGTGAGAGTGACACTGATGGAGCGGGCAGCAGCTCGGCTGCTCCCCAGTGCTCCACTTCTACTTCTTCCTCTTCTTCCAACAAACAACAAGGTTTCGTGATTTCCCCGTTTCGCCTGGAGGAGCTGACAAATCGCCTGGCGTCCCTGCAGCAGGAGAACAAAGTGCTGAAGATCGAGCTGGAAACGTTCAAGCTGAAGTGTAAAGCCTTGCAGGAGGAGAACAGAGACCTGCGCAAAGCCAGCGTCACAATAGTAAGTGCAAGTACGCAGGAAGGATCAGTGTTAATCGATTATAAACGCATCGATCTGCGTAATGCTGCGCGGTGGTGATGCGCAAAACGCGCACTTAGCCCTTAGCTAACTGTTTGTTTTGAGTCGTGTTTTGCTAGGTCTCCTTAATTAGCTAGCTAACATTAATGTCATTCAGCTTAGATGAAGATATTACTCTCAGTAATAAAAAATAATCCCCCCCCCCCATCACACCTAAGCATTTTGTTATTCACTCAAAAATATAAAATATTAGCAAAGCTAACATAAATATAAACTCCTGTTCAGAGCAACATTCCCTTTTTTCCCTTCACCTAACATTAGTTAAACAACTCCTCCGTGACACAGAAACACCATAATGACGTACTGTTAACAGTGTTTAGATAAAAAAAAAAGTTCAACCTTGCCTCAGGTTTTTAAAAGGGTATATAGTGTTTAAATGCTAGGTATGTTTGCTAGCTCAGAGATTTGATAGGCCCTGATTAGGCTGCTCTGAGAAACTTCTTTTTGCAAATAAACCACTATAAATACACTATGAAAACGTGTTAGCACTACTCAATTAAAAGTAGACCAATTATTAATAAATAAACGTCTTAGAAATTTATCACTCAGTGTATTTTATAGTCAATAGCTGAGGCTTTAAAAAAAAAAAAAATTACCTGGAGCTCAATTTGGACTTCAGTAGTTTCACCTCAGGAGAATTAGGGAGTGTACAGTAATAGTGTACAGTGTAACCTCATATCCAACAAACAAACCATGTCCAAATTGTAGCGATTTAGTTCAGCTGTCCTTAAACTAAAATAAAACACATGGTCTGTCTAGAAAGTATGCAGCCATGTAATATGAAAAAAAGATAGGTATGACACTTCAGGGCGTATTCACATTTCAGGAACCGGATCGTTTCCGGAAACACTTGACCTCAAAGTGAGAACACAATCGTTTCGTGCTTAGGAACCTTGCTCGTGTACATTGGAAAAGGGCACGGATCGAATTAGGAAGTTTGACATTAGACAAGACTGATTTTACTGTGCCCATGAATGATGGTAGATATGGAAGTACCTTGGGACCTCACACACTTCTCCCAGTGTCTCTTCCACTGTTCAAAATGTTCTGCCAAATCCTTTGTCGGAACCGTTTTCAGCTGCCTCTTTAGATTTTCCAGATTCTCAGCGACAGACTGAAATCTCTTCCTGTTCAAGGTGATTTTAGTTTTGGGAAAAAGCCAGAAGTCGCAGGAAGCCAAATCTGCATTGTATGGTGGGCTGAGTCACCTGGGCGATTGTACTCGTCATTCCCAAAAGCCTTCTGAATCATCCCAATAGTTTACGCAAAAGACTTTTCAAGCAAAATTTGCTTTAATCGCTCAGTCCTTTTAAACGTAACGGTCACACAGTACATGCGCTCACTTACCGTTGTTGTTGGCAGTCCGCTCTCCTTGGCCGCTAGAGTACATCGATGTCACGCACACCATTTTCTTCATGTTAACAATGTCTGAATACTTTCCCGGACAGACCTTGCGTACCAAGCGTTGTCTGAGTTAAAAGTGAAGAACGATAAAAATATAGACTTTATAAACTCAATGGTGTCTGTCTGGAATGCAGCGTTTCATTAAAAAAAAGTCGATTTGTTTATATTAATCTGTGGTGTATGTGTGACGCATGGAAATTTACATGAGTCCTTGTCCAGACACCCCAGATTTTTTCTTATCCCATGCAAATCAGTAATGCTCATGGCTTTTTTTTTTCCTGATGTGTCTTGGGTAATAATTGTCCACATAACACAATCGAATTGCAAAATGACATAAAAGGATCATATTACAAGTTATCCAACGGTACTGAACCAGGGCTTTTCACCCAAAAATTCCCAACGATGCAGATACAGATTTGCAAGCTAGATCATGTTAAATAAGTCAAGTCTTTTTTTTTTTTTTCCCCACCCTTGAGATTACATTGCAGATGGACTTTTTTTTTGGGGGGTGTGTTTTGCACTTAAATTTATTTGGGCTGGTCTGAAAGAGAACTGAAACTATGCAGTGAATACAAGCTTTTTGTGAAAAGTCAAAGTTGCCTTTTTAGATGCAGAATTGTAGTATTAGATAGAAAAGCCGCAATGTTTAATGTTCAGTGCACCAATGTATTATTGTTGTGGTGTTAATTTTTTTTTTGCTAAAAACAGTCTGTGACCCAGATTCTTATTTCGCAGTATGTGAAATGTAACCACAGCCCCTTCAGAAAGCCGTCCTGATGGCTGAATGTTCTATAAATTCAGATTCCTGCTTTACATTCACAGTACCAGCTTTTTCAGGCTGCCTGTCCTTGCTTGACTCCGAGCTCTTGAATATTTTATACTGTGTCGCTTATGTCATTGTGGAAGCCATTGGCCTGGGAAATGATCATGTCCTTAAGGCTTTAATTGCATGATTTAATTAGCAATTTCTCTCAATTTGGGTTGCTCATTATATGATGTGAAAAGCATTCCTTAAGCCTTAATTGTAGTACATGCTTGTAAATGCCCTATAAATGCTTTTTTTTTTTTTTTTAATGCCCTTCTTTCTGATCCGCAGCAAGCCAGAGCAGAACAAGAAGAGGAGTTTATCAGCAACACCCTGTTTAAGAAGATCCAGGCTTTGCAGAAGGAGAAAGAAACCCTCGCTGTGAATTACGAAAAGGAGGAAGAATTCCTTACCAATGAACTCTCTCGTAAACTTATGCAAGTAAGTGCCGAGTCTGAGCGGAGACTGGGCCGGCTTATAGTTTGCCTCCAAAACATGTCGAATCGAGACTGCACATGCTGCTGGGCGACATGACGACATAATATATTCATATCAATTCTGACATGTCGATATTTTATAACAACAATTCCTGACTGACATGAAGTGGTCTGAACGTGTATTTATACGCATGAGGGTGAGGTCAAAAATTACCCGCTGTAGAATTAATTTTAATTCACTTTTATGAAAGATAAATGCATAATTTCTTGTCATAATCTTTTTGCTTTTCAATACTCTTTGTCCATCTGTTGACAATATTTCATATTCCCTCATTAAAAATGCACCACTGTCTTCATTTCTTCATCGGAAATGAATCTTCGTCCTCGTAGTTCTGCTTTCAGGGGACCAGACAGGTGAAAGTCAGATGGCGCTTTAACACCTTAAAATGATGTTTTAGCAGTGCGTCAACAGTGTGGGTAGAAGTGTGCGGACCTGCATTATCATGCAACATCACATTGCCCATGGATAGCAGTTCTCTGCGTTTAATCTGAAGTTTAGGATTCGACTCTTTAATAAGCGTCTCACTGTAACAAGCACTGGTGATTGAATTTTTTTTTCTGATAATGTTCCAATTCTGGCCCTTGAGAATTCCAGAAGTCTGTAAACATCAGTTTTTCAGCTGATGGCTGACTTTTGAATTTTTTCCCGTTCTGTGATTGACTATGTTTTTCCGTTTCGTACTCTGCCGTTTACTCCCAGACTCGTAGTTATTTTTAAAGAATCCTTTTTTTCCCTTGCGCCACAGTTACAAATGAACTGATGTAACACGTTCACACCTGCACAGCATTGTCTAGGGAGGCTGATGATATCAGACGTTTTAATATAACTGGAGTGCGAATAATTTTTGACTCACCCTCATCATTTATTTTTGCAGTTTAGTTTATTATTATTATTATTTTGAAAGAAATGCAGACATCAATCTGTAAACATCTTATTAGTAAACCTGTATATTGTGTGTTCAGGTAGTGTCTTATGGGATCAAGATATGATTTTGACCTAGATATGATTTTTGTTGTACTTTAACGAGGTCGGTGAGATGAAAAACGTCCAGAAACTGCACTTGTAATGGATTCATTATGCAGCTACTGTATAACACAGCGCTGTCACCTGTTTTTAACTTATAATTAGGTTTTCTGTAATGACATGAACTGTGAATCGGGTAAATTGGCAACAACAATGTGACAAACTATCCTGACCGGTTCCTTTTTTTTTTTTTTAAAGACCAAACTGTGCCAAAAACCAAACTGAACAAACACCCTGGCTTCGGAAACTTTCCGCCTTGTTCTTATCATATCTGCATTGAAACGGTGCATGGAAGCACAAATTTCTCTTAACACAGGTCTCTATAAAGGTTTACTATGTGGAAATGCACAGGACAGTAAGTGTACTCTGAACTGTTTGATTATTGAGGTTGCTCTTTGATATCAAATCAAGTTTCGAAAGAGGAAACTAGCTGGGATGTTACATGATGCGAATCCAAAAGAACTTTATTAGCGGTGCAAAAAAAAAGTTCCATAGACTTTACATTGAGACCAACATCAGCTACATCCATGACTATGACATCAGCTATATGTATGACGTGGCAAGCACCACTCACATTTTCTTCAGGAAATGTGGCTCTCTAGTTTTCTTATGTAATCTGACTTCAGTATCATGTCTCACGCGCAGCAGGCTGTTAAACCACAGTTCATGTCAAGTGAATTATTATATATATTTTTCTTTTACAGAAAAAAGCACAAAGTAATCAGATTTGTCGAGGTGTAAAATTATTGCCTCAGTGCTTTTGCTGGCAAAAACAAAAAAAACAGAGGAGCTGAAAGTCTAATTTTTCATTATTGCTAAACATTTAAGAACGGAATAACACTATACATTTAAGCTCGCTAAGAGGTGTGCTGCGGCAAGATGTGCAAGCGGAATATCACTACGTATCGAGGTGTGTCATCTGTGTGTACTATGTATAGGGCGCGTGTATAGACTTTACAACAATTGCGATGATTAATAATGAATACCTAGTCAGGTTACCTAACCAAGTTAGTCCTCTTCTTACTTGCGTTATAGCTGTGAAAAACGTTGCATTCTCTCTCACTCAAACCGCAACCATAATAAAATTAATAATACAGAGAACCCAGATATTGTTTTCCATTCCACTGTCCTCAAGACTTTGCCATGATGAGAAACAGGTTAAGTCTTACTACAAGGATTCTATTTATTTATTTGTTTATTTATTTACAGTGCTGTGAAAAGTATCCTGAATTTTATTTTATTTTTTTGCATATATTTGTCACATTTGAATGATAGAGATCTTCAAATTGTAATATTATTACGCAAAGATAACTTGTTTTTTTTACAAAAAAAAAATCCAAAATACAGTTTTTAGATGATGATTTCACTTAAGAGGAAAGAAGCTGTCCAAATCTACCTGGCCCAATATGAAAAAGGAATTGACTTGTCTTAATAGATGGAACCATGAATTCTGTACCAGAAAATCCTGAAAGAGAATGTCTAGCCATCGGTTCGTGACCTTAGACTCACTTGTGTTATGCAGCAGGACAATGATTCGAAACGCACCGGCAAGTCCACCTCTGAATAAAAAGGATTATAATAAAAATTACGCATTTGGAACTTGAATCCGCTTGAGATGCTGTGGCATGACCTTAATCGGGCCGTTCATGCTTGAAAACCCTTCAAACGGAACAATTCCGCAAAGAAGAGTGGTCCAGAATTCCTCCACAGCATGTGAAAGACTTTGTGTCTGGAAGGGCATCCGGCATAAAACCTGTGCCAAGTTTGTATTTGCAGACCGGATGGTCTGCTGTGGCGACCCCTTACCGGGAGCAGCCGAAAGATTAATAACAATTTATACAGGGATGCACCGATTTATTCGCCGTACACTGGGTATTGGCCTTTTTGGCTACCAACGGACTGTCAAAAAGATAACGTTGGCCAATACCAGGGTCCAATGTTGGTTAATTACGGTACGCCTCAGACAACACTACTTTACCTAGTTGCAGTTTTGGGAGCAATCCAACAGGTGACGCTATAATGCCTCCCCTTACAGCGATAAAATGCACATTTTGTTGGAAAATGTCTCTGGAGAAAGATCAGCGATATGCAGTCTGTTCCAGTGACATTTCAAGATGAGCCATTACAAGCAAAATTTTTATATTTGCATGTAAATTACATGTAAAATTGATGTTTTACCAAAACAATATATTTTGGGTAAATACAGAAAAAAATATAATAAGAGCGTATAAGGGCTTTTAAAATGGTGTTACTATTTACAGAATTATCTTGTGAGAGAAGAAAATATGAAACATTATTTCATAAGTTTGAATGGGTGAAGATAATGTGGTTGAGAACCCTTACAGACCTGTTCAGTTATACAGTATATTTTTTATTTATATATATATATATATATATATATATATATATATATATAAAAATGAAGTTTATTTGTTTGTTTGTTTTGGCTGGCACAAAATCTCAACTAAATAAACAGCAAATGTTGTTCTCGGCTATCGGCCAAATAATTCTTTTAAACACTGGCACCGGAATCGGCCGAGAATTTCACAGAGAGTGTATTCATGTGCATTTATTATTACTAACTCACTCTTAGTCTCTATACAGCTTATCCTCTACAGGGTTACGGGAAGCCTGGATCCTATCCCAGGCGACTGGACAACCTGGACAGGGTGCCAACCTGTCAGACACACAAGCACAAACTCACTCGCACACGACGGGAAATTTGTAAATGCTAATTAGCCTACTGCGCAAGTCTTTGGGCTGGGGGAGGAAACCGGGGAACCCGGATGAATCCCGCCAAGCATGAGAACATGCACACACACAGATCCGAGGGGAGGGGCTAGGCCTAACATTTACGCCACCAATGTTTGTTTATTAGTCGTAGATAATACAAGTGCTTTAATGCATAACTGGTGGTGTGCGATAAAATCTAAGAGTCTATCGCATTCCGGTATGCAAATGGGGGGAAAATGGGTGACTTGTGTCAGACTGTTAGTTTTGATTTGCATAATTACCAAATGCTGATTTGTGAATGCCAGGTGCATTAGTGCTTGTTTTTGTGGTCTAACTGCATTTTTTGTAGAACTGCCCCACAAGCAATTATTATTTTTGTTCCTTTGAAAAGATTCTTCAAAATGGCAGTGCAGATGTTACAGATTGGCCTTTATCATCTGAAGATGGTGTAGGAGTGACTGGTAGCCTTGCGATAGTTATTTTCGTTCAGACAAGGCAGACGAGGCAGTGGCACGGTCACTGTCGGTCACCCATCTGCAGATACAAGACGTCTAGTCGTACTGACCTCACTCTTGTTTCTGCGCTAACTAGAAAAGAGAGGAAAATCTGTTGCCATTTTTCTCAACTGAATCTTAATAACGTAGAGACTTCTGGGTAAAGTCTTGCCAGGCAATTAGGCAGTGAGTCATATGCTTTCAGGAAACATTTTAGGGGGGTGGATTTTGTTGGACTGCCTCTCAAGGTCATACTCCATGCTTTCCGATGCATTATTTATTTTTTTATGTATTTATTATTTTTATCGTTAAGCAAAGTATTTGAGTTGTCTGGAACAGAGCGGTTTCCTTCTCCTCATTGATATGCAGCCATCAACATGAATATTTCATAGAGGCTCTCAACAGTGCAACAGTCCTAAAACTGCCTGTCCGTTTTCTTTCTTTCTTTCCTCTCTCCCTTAGCTTCAGCATGAGAAAGCCGAACTCGAGCAGCACTTGGAACAAGAGCAAGAGTTCCAGGTCAACAAACTGATGAAGAAGATCAAGAAGTTAGAGAACGACACCATCTCCAAGCAGCTCACCTTGGAGCAGGTACACATGCAGTTAAATTCAGTGTCTGTACTCTGGGATGGGAAACACCATGAGGTTTATCATGATACCTCGGGGATATACAGTACCACATCCTACCTCACAGGACGCTAAGCAGCCTGCCAATGTGTGTATAGTTTAGAGCACCACCTGTAGGATTATAAAGGAATTGCAACATGTTAGCCTCTAATGCAAATGTGTATATATATTAAACATTTAAAAAGAAAAAGATTCAGGTGTTGGTGTGGTGGTATGTGAATCGCTGAAGCTAAATAATTTTTTCCCCCATCAATCCAATTGATTTCCCCATGCACCCCACCCCCAACTCTAGTCTATACTGATATACTGTACTTAATACTGGGTAGGGCCTTGTTTTGCTCACATAATCAGCCTCGTGCATTCCACAAGATGTTGGTAACATACCTTTCACATTCTTTTTCCATGTCAACATTCCTGCAGATTGACTTGCTGCAGGGAGACCATCACTTTCATGTTCTGTTCATTTCAGGTACATGCCAGCAGACAACACTGATTGAACCTTGCCATCATGGTCACGAAACCAGTTTGCTATGACTTTTTTTGGCCCTGAAAATATGCACATGCTTAGCGATGATACTCAACAGGTTGTAGCATTCAAGCGATGATTAGTTTCTGTTAACAGGACACTGTGACAAAAAAACAAAAACAAAAAAAACATTCCCCATACCATTATACCACCACCACTAGTCTGGACTGTTGAACAGTATGAGGTTGTGGATTCATGCTGCTGATACTAACCTTAACTATCCGGTCTCCGTGAGCCTGAATGTTTTTCTTTATTGTAAATTGAGTAAACCCTGAGGAAGTTGTCAAAATACTCAATGATGTGCAATCATGCCATGGTCAAAATGACTAAGATGACCATATAATGTGTTGTCGGACTTTCGGCTGCCTCCATCGAGAGGTTCTTAGTGTCCTGACACAACCCTGCCATTTTATCGGTGCTTGGGACCACCATCACTGCATCCAGTGGCTGGTGTTTGGGCATCGGGTGGGAACTGAACCCTATGGGATGAAAAATGTCTGACCGACTTGATACGGATGTAAAGCATAACGAACACCCAAATGATGATTTTTAGTATTTGCATACTGGTACTACAGGTGGTTAACCAGGAATTCAAATACCCATGAGCACTCCCAGTCTGACCAAGGAAACCTACAACACCAGTATTAAAACTTTAATTCCCGTCCTATTTTATGTTGCGCTTAGTCACAGTGTATTTCCTTTTTCAAAATGGCAGTTAAAATAATTATTGATAATTGAGCCGTAATCACCTACCTGGCCGTGCTCCCATCTCTTTTTGTGTCTGACTGCGACTCCCAAAGTACGTAGGTTGGTTATTTCATGACCAGCTCATAATCCAATGTTGGCTCTATGTCTAGCTACCGTGCATATTATTCTGGAACAGCGGCTGATTTGGTTGTGTTGACCTGAGACTTGACTCGCATGTGAAAGTCTGACACTTGAGTTCACAAAACCACATTAATACGTTCATGAGTTCTGCAGAAAGCAACATTTTAAAGCGAGTGAATAAGCTTTAGTTTGCCTCAGAATATAGAATAGATTATATCTCCAACTTTAAACACTCGGACAGCCATTTGGACCCGTTTCCCACATTTAAAGAAAACACCAGGAGCTACAAAACCCTTTGGCATCCAAAATGAAGATAACACTCACTCACTCATCTTTATTACCGCTTAATCCTGTATTCATGGTCACGGGGGGCCTGGAGCCTATCCCAGGAGACTTAGGGCACATGGAAGGGTACACCCTGGATAGGGTGCTAATCCATCGCAGGGCATCACACACATACACTCACTCATTCACACACTACGGGCAATTTGGGAACGCCAATTAGCCTAACCTACATGTCTTTGGACTGCTGGAGGAAACCGGAGTACCCGGAGGAAACCCACCAAGCACAGAGAGAACATGCAAACTCCATGCACACAGAGATGGGAATCAAGCCTGGCCGGGGATCGAACCCGGACCCTGGCGGTGCAAGGCGACAGTGCTAACCACTACACCACCGTGCCGCCATGAACATAACACTGCATACTTATTTTTTTTTTTTACCTTCATGCTATGTATAGAAAAAAAAAAACTATAGTGTGTTGCATTTATAAACTAAAACAAAAAGGAAGAAAACAAAGTTTAATTTCTGCATGCAACAAAAACATTTCTGAAATAAAAAACTGAAATGATTCACCTGCAGCAAATCAAAAATGTTATTTGCTTCTGTGTGCCGTCATCCTTTTATCGTGAATACTGGAGCGTGCAGTCAGCTGTCAACCTGAATAAAACCGGGTCTCGAAAAGCTCAATAAATCACATGCCAGCAAGTGTCGCACATCGCCAGTTCTGACGCATATTTTGAGCAAAATGTAAAAATAAATAAATTTAAAGCCACAGGGAGCCAGAGGCATGAAAGAGCCACATTCGGCTGCGGGTTGCCGACCCCTGGTTTAGTAACTACTAGAGACAGGCAGGGAAAAATTGATGCAGTTACATATTGCGATTCTTTTTCATGGAAAAGCAGACAAGAAACCTACCACTTAGCATTGGTGGCTCATTGATAGATTTCTCATCAGCCATGTAGAAGGCCCATGTCAGCAAGTGCACATTTTTAAGGGTGTAAAACCTGTGCCAAGTTGGTTGTGCGGATTGGTTGGTCCGCTGTGGTCCCTCGATGGTAGCAAACATCATCATCATACACGTTTGCATTTGAGGTGGTAAAGTTGCAGTTCCTCTACAATCCTACAGATGGAACACTTTGTAATCCTACAGAGGGCAGGCAGGCAGGCAGAACAGCATCCTGTGTGGTTGAAGCGAATTATTATAATAGGGATATTCATGATATCATATCGGCTAGTCCGTGGTGAGTCCCATAGTTGATGTGGGGAATCATCTCCGCCACCCCATAACAGAGAGCCCTGTTGCATTTTCTTCCTTAAACACATTTCACCCGTCAAAGCGGTCCGAATTTTCCGCGTCACCCAGCTTTATCACAGTCATTAGTAATCTCATGGGCGTGATGGACAAGCAAGTTTGCGTTCTGCTTGAATATACATTTTTTTCTTTCTTTTTCCAGCTCAGGCGAGAGAAGATTGACTTGGAGAACACATTGGAGCAAGAGCAGGAGGCACTGGTCAACCGACTGTGGAAGCGGATGGACAAACTTGAAGCTGAGAAAAGGTCCGTGGTGGTCATAGTTCCTGGAGAAGTTTTATTGCTTTAATGTTTAATTTCTGTTCATTTATTTTTTTGATTGTGTTTTTATTTTATATTAAATTTTTATTGTTGTTATTTTTTTTTACCTGCACCTTTCCATTATAGACCCAAGACATAAAAACCTATTAAAGTCTTTAGTGCATTGAATCTACACCTTTTAATAACTCAAAAACAGGAAGGCGTCTGAGATTTTTTTTAATCTTGGTTCATTTTAATATGTATGACTGCCTGAAATCTCACAGCTTTCACATTTAATCTTCTCGGGAGATCTAACAAAAACTGTTGCCCTTGAGGATTACCACCAGCAAGGACGCGAGGGAGAAGTGAGCCAGGCTTCATGTTAGACTAATTGCGAGCACGTGTAAACCAGCCCTTCCCAGTCTGTTCCTTGCCAACTTGAGATCAGAAGATAGATAAGATCAAAGTAAGAACTACTTAAAAGTAAGACCGAAAGGGCTGAACCATAGTGTTTCCGGATGCTGCAGTCGAATTAGCCAGTTAACAGAAAAGGAGGATTGTGTGTTTGTGCGTGGTGCACATGGTCAACAGCCCGACATCTGGAGATCCTTACAGTAAGATGCATACTGTTCGCCGTAATTCACAAATCTAAATTTCCCCAAGATATGGACAAAGTCTAAATAAACATTCTAAGAGCATGTAACGTAACTTCATCTGCACACCTTGGAGAGTCGGATCATAATTCCCACCTCTGATCCCAGCTTTTAGACTGCAGAATTCAATTCATGTTCAATTCAGTTGTAAAGTATAAAACTTTCATAACTCTAAAGGTTGGTGGTCTTAAAATTGTAACAAAACGTATATCAGCGTCTTTATAAAATCGTGATACTTGCACAATCGCAGAATATGAATCGACTCTTCACCTAAGGTATCGTGATAATATCGTATCGGGAGGTGGCCGGTGATTCCCTTCACTAAATGGTAACATCTTGGTCCTGATGTGTCCCTTGAACATAGGATTCTCCAAGAGAAGCTGGACCAGCCGGTCTCCGCTCCTCCATCCCCGAGGGACATCTCCATGGAGATCGACTCTCCGGAGAACATGATGAGACACATCCGTTACCTGAAGAACGAGGTGGAGAGGCTGAAGAAGAACCTGCGCACCGCTGAACTCCAGCGTAAGTGCTAGAGCCCACTGAGGCTTGGTTTTGTAGGATACGGCATAGCAGGAGTGCCAGAGACGTGCTGTGTGATGAACTGCAAAATTGTCTGGGATGGAAAATGAGAGACAGTTTTGATCACCCTGATGCGATAGGAAACTTACCCCATGTGATCGCTGTAATCGTTTGTATCAAACAGGTTAAGCTGTGGGGTCATGGTTATTATGCAAATTGCTAAATGTTAACATGGTAGCAAGACCTAAAGTGAATTTTCAGATACAATCATGATCATATAACATCATTTTTCATAATACTTAATGCTTCTTAATATACATACACATTAAAAAATTTTATCAGATAAAAATAAACATATTTTGTGCCCTTGTATGTAGTGTCCGTAACCTTTTTTTTTTTTTTTTTTTCTTTCAATGATCTTAAGGTCAGATGAAACATGGTCTATTTAGATTGCACATGAAAAGACAAACTGGAAAAAGTGTATTATTAAAAAATGTAAAATTATGATATTGCAACATGAATTTGACATGGTTACGGATTTTCTTTTTTTGCTTTGTAAGCTTTTACCAAAAAAACAAACAAACAAACAAACATCGCTCATGCAAACCACTGAGGTCAATCTGGATTTTGAATTATACAGTACATGTGTTAACAGTAATTACTGGACAGATTATTATAACTGTATAAACAATGTTCATATATATATTATGGCCATATAACATTAGGTGTGTGTCTAATTTGGAGCATTTGATCAAAACCACGGTTAGTAATTTTGGGGAAAAATCTTAAATTTTTTCACTGCATACTTTAATTTTAGCAAAAAATAAATTACAGGTCAAATGCTTCTAGAAGCTTACACCAATTTTAGTATCAATACTGAAAGAAATTTGCTTAACTTGCATTTTAAATTATTATAGTTTGAAGTGAGACAGTATAACATCTCAACATAAAAATGGCATCTTTGGGGCACATCTAAAATCATCTCTGTAAAACAGCTGACGTTAGCAACTTGACATTTTTAGGGAAGCAAGATTGTTCACTTCCATGTTGTATAGAAGTAGATTCTTTGGCACACATTTTCTGTACTGTGTGTATTAACCTGCAAACGCTTTAAAAATCACACTTTTAAAAAAAACTTTTTTTTAATGAAAATGATTCTGCATGTCTGTCGTGAATGTATGATGAGCTGTTATCATCTTTTTTACGACTTAAGTTAACAGGAAGTGCTCGACACCACGCTCTTTGAGAGGAGTGTTTACTTTGTACACAGTAGCTGAGGGAAAGTACAACAGCAAATGTTTATTCATGTGCAGTTCTAATGTAGTTGTAAGAACAGTGAAATACAAAGTTATTTTTGGAACACATTCACAGGAGAGCAGCAGAAAAGCTTGAACTGAGAAGATAAAAATCAAGTCAGCCACTGGCTATGTATTGCATGTTTCAGCTATTCTTTGGAGTCAGAATTAATTAAACATCCTTGAATATGCCTCTATACACGTATTTATCATACGGATATCCGTCACTGCTGCTTAGGTAGAGTGTGGGCTAAAATCAATTTATATTGAAGTCTTACTTTTTGATAGAGGACGGGATAGCAACTCTGGCACATCAGACGTGCATTTCATTAAATTTAAAATGTTTGACACATTGGTCGAGGTGATTTATAGCTAAAGCGGAATTTTCCGAACTCGGCACACAGACTGGATTTTTAGACATTAGCTGATGAAGTGGGAGTTTTGGGTCAGTCACCACTAGATGGCGGAATAAATCATGCGCACCTTTGCCAGCGCACTGTGCTGATGAAATCCTCGGGTTAGTTTCCTCACGCTGCAGCTGGTACCATGGGGAATGGATATTACGTCAGTAAGAAATTCAAGGCTTGAGTAAGATCTCTAAAATGTTAAAAATAACATTAAAAAAAACGATTATGGTGTAACTGTCTGACTTACTGTCTTATCAGCGGATTGCAAGGTTACATCCCAAGAGGGGGAAAGAAAAAGCTTGGATTTTTCTCCTGTCCAAAAGTTGGACAGAACAAGGGATGCAAAGTGCAAATTATTTTGTGTAGTCCTGCATTAAGGCTTTTTTTTTGTTACTTTAAGTTAATAATACTTAAAACCATGCATTCGAGGTGCAGCCTTGCCCTTTTCTCCACTGTCTAATTACATAAAAGTTCATGGAAATGAAGTGCAAGCGCATCCCTTTCACGCTTAAACAAATGACGTTCAAACTCATTCAAGGGTGCTTTTACTTGTTTATAAGTTGGTTATCTAAAGCGCCCGGTTGTTAATGGGTTCACAGACACCGAGAAGCGAGCTCAGTACATCGAGGAGGAGCGGATCATGCGGGAGGAGAACGTTCGGCTGCAGAGGAAGCTGCAGCGGGAGGTGGAGAGGCGCGAGGCTTTGTGCAGGCAGCTTTCAGAAAGCGAGTCCAGCCTGGAGATGGATGACGAAAGGTACTCGTCCCTCCCTGACTCCTGTACTCCTTGGTTTGTGCATTAATGCAGAGAAACATTAGCAGCGGGAAGTCTGCTTGTCAGATGATTTCAGTTCAATCGATAGAAATCATATTTTAAATGTATAACTTGCACTAAAGCTCTGCGAGTACAAACTCTCAGCTGTGCAGTGTTTTGGTTTCCAAGACTGGAACTTCCAAACACTGGTTTGTTTAGGCATAGACACTAGTCTTAATCTCCACCTTATAATCTTGGAATAATCAGATCTAAAATCAGTGCAAACTGAAAAACAAAAAATATTATGCCCCCATCAAATGTCTCTTTTTTTTTTCTTTTTCTTCTCTTCCTATAGGTACTTTAATGAAATGTCAGCCCAAGGTCTTCGTCCTCGCACTGTGTCCAGTCCGATCCCTTACACTCCGTCCCCAAGCTCGAGCAGACCCATATCCCCAGGTACAGTGATCATGGCAAACAAATGCTGTTTGGTTTTGCAGCTCTTTAATAAACAGATGATTTCTGCAGGTGTTGGCTGCAACTTATTTTGATAATCGATTAATCTATCGATCAATTATTGAACCGATAAATCAGATTATAAATGACGCAGTTACTCAATAGCTCTTATTTAGCTATTATTCAGTTTCAAAGGGAACTGCGAACGATGTAGGGGACAACTAAACAGCAGGCTTTCACTTCACCAGGAAAGGGAATGAAAAATTTCCCATAAGTCAATGTCTCTTGCTGATGTGCGAGGGAAAAAAAATGCGCTTGAGGACGACAATAATTGTACGACATGTTGTAATCCGACACAATCATTTCAACTTAGTATTATATTGGGTAGTAATCTGAAAAAAAAATTAATTATTCAATTAAAATGATTTACAAGTTATGCAAATTTCAATAGTATATGTTTTATATATCAGTTTTTGTTTCAATAAACATTCAATATTTAAAGTACACATTGTGAAATTTCCACAGCAGCAGTGACCGGTATCCGAGGTGTTTGTTACCATGGTAACGCACGGAGGAAGTGACTTCGCAGGGTGTTCCCGAATGAAATATGGAGCACCCTGAGAAGTGCACTTCAGAATGGAATGCAACTTAAGTGTCTCACGGAGTGAAGTGCGAACCGGAAACAAAAACTCAGCGCGACACAGTCACAAATTATCCACATTCTCTTCAGGTGTGAATCCTTTCCTACTTGACACTCTCGTCCTTCACAAAGCGGCGCTTGGCCACGCCCTCCGCGCACACAGTCTTTCCATTTCATTCTAGCTGATGGTTTGGACAAATTAAAGAGTGAAATGTTCACACTTTACTTCATGAAGGTGCTTGCCATCGCTCTGTTAATCTGTTAAAGCCTCACACCTACACGTCCGAGCGTTCACAATTCATATGAGAATGAGGATGACCTCATCAACCAACTGATAATTAAATTCGCCGCCGGCTAATTTGATTATCAACAACCTTCTATAGAAATTAACCTAACATGCTCCATTTTAGAGCCTGTGTCTATGATGTGAACAATGTGCTGTGTTTTTCTGGCAGGCCTGTCATATGCCAGTCACACAGTGGGCTTTACCCCTCCGGCCACATTGACCCGCGCAGGCATGTCCTACTACAACACGCCGGGTCTGCACGTGCACGTAGGAGGTTCACATGGGATCGCGGTGAGTCACGACCATCATCAAGTTCTGAACATCATCTGTAAACTTAGAGCATTCTTTCCTCTGTTGTGGCTCACTCAATGTGTGTATGCTCACCAGCAGTCTGTAGATAAACATCATGGAATGTGTCGAGTGGACGTGGTTGTGTGTGAGAATGAACTGCAGAGATAATAAATCCTTATGATAAAAGTGCAGATTAGCGAATAAAACCCTGTCAAGATATACAGTCTCTGCCTTGTGTACTAGAAAAGTAGTAGTAATAATGATGATACAGAAAATGTATCTCAAAATGCAGCACAAACAACCAGAAACACTTTTGGTCCAATGGAGTGCTGACCTTTTTTTTTTTTTTTGCATTTTTAATATCGTTATAATGTTAGATTTATTACATCAGGAAACAGGGAATGCTTGGAAAACACAAACTCTACCTCTTTATTTACATGTTCAGCATGTGCGTTGTGGTCTGTTTGAATCATTCTTCAAACCTGTTTCATTTCTTAAACAATATGTTCAGCTCCACTAAATACGTGCATATTGCACTTCATGCTTAATCTTCTTTTCCGGGTTGTAAGCATTTTTCACATAATATCTGAAACGCACTTCTTGTGCCAAAGCCTGTTTTTCCTGCTGAGAGTGTGTTGGGTGTTTTATTTATTTATTTAAATGTTCTTCCCTGACAGAGGCCGTCCCCAAGGAGAAGCAACAGCCCGGACAAGTTCAAGCGTCCGACGCCACCTCCTTCCCCCAACACGCAAGCCGGAGCACAGTCTGGACCCCCTCCTCCTCCTCCACCGCCCCCTGCAGCACCAGTGCAGCACCAACCGTCCTCACAGCCATAATGCATGAGCTCAGAGTGGACTCGGACCAGAGCTACTGTATTCCCGCCAAGCCAAAGGCTTATCTATTCTATGTACATGGAGTCAGCATCTTCCTCTTGCACTGAGAATCAAATAGGCTTCACTGTTAATGTGTTGTTGTTTTTTTTATTTTTTTTTTAATCCATTTTGGATTCGAATGCAATTCCGTGGTCTTGTTGCATTGATTCCAACACTAAACCTGCTTTCCCCCTCCCCCCCGACTAGAAGTCATAAGAATCTGTAGAAATGCAGAAATGCTTCTGGCAGAGCGTGATAAAGGGAGTGAAAGTAAATCGATTTCCTGCTCAGCTTTTTAAAGCGCATGTAATGCAAAAGCACTACCGAGAGAACTCCCATCAGCTTTGCTTACAGAAAAAAAAAAATGTGAGAAGTGTTTAAATGATTTTAGAGCATTTTTCCATATGAATGAGTCTTCTAGCAGAAACACATTAGAAACACGCAGCCAGCCAGGTGCTTGCGAGGTCTGCTTTCGTATATACGCACCAGATGGGCTGGGTAGGGAAAGTGCAGCTAATGGCTTTTAAAGGATGCAGAAGAGCAACCATGCACACTCGCTCAAATGACCAATTAGCCAGAGGTGTATACGCTGCAGATGCTGTTCTGTTCACACCTAACGGTAAATCAACCATGCTCACGTGGCAGTAGGTGTTTGATTAAAAAATAATAATAATAAAACAAGAAGCGCATGCGTAAATTGCAGCCAGGGCTTGCTGAGAAAATTGATTGCTTACTGTACACAAGTGATTATATATATATATATTATTTTTTTGCTCGGAGTGTGAAAGCATTTCTTAATAGTGCAAAGGGAGAAAGAATGGTTTACGTATATGCTGCTTGTTGGTTTATCACAGTTTGCATCTGTTTAACTGTAAAACGTGTACCAATACACCAATTCATTCTTTCGTCACGTCTTCGGTCGTAATGTCTCAGACTAGGCAGGAGGACCCAAGTGTGTTTGTTGTTCTCGTACCGATTTCTCACACACATCCTACTCTTAACAATGTCTGTAAATGGTACCACTGTGACTTCCTCCCCCCCCATCGTAATGTGTTCTCTAGTACAGATTTGTGTTTTTATTTGGGGAAAGAACGAATTACACTGTCTTAAGTCGGTCACAGAGAAAAAGTGTAAATAGACATGTCCCCTTTTGTAAGTGTTGTAAAAAAATTATAATAATTATGCCGTGACACAAATTAATCTTTTTTTTTTTTTGAAGGATTTGAAATATCTCCCTATGATTGGTATCTATCTGTGATCTCGTCTTCAACCTTTCCGTCCTGGTTCTTATTACATACATACATACCATACATACCTACCATACATACATACATACCATACATACATACAGTCTGTTCCGGGTTACCAAATAGCATTCGGTTTGTGCAGCTTATAAACAAAAATAATTTAAAAAGGCAGAACAATAAAACACAAAGCACTTACTGTTTATTGTGAAGAACGCTAATTTATTGCAAAATTACGACAGATCAAAATGTAAAATGATCATTTCTGGTACTGAGCAGTTCCGGTATGTGTAGCGAGGACACGGTCAGCGGCATCATGCCTCTGAAGTGTGGCGTTTTTGGAGAACTGTCTCGATATAAAACCCATTTGCGGTTCATAGTGGATCAGTTTCTCTTTTCTTTTTTTTTTTTCTTCCTTATAAGATTCCTTCAGAGATCCTCGAAACATTTTGTTGTTTTTTCCTTTTCATTTTGTTTTATCATTTCAATGTAAATATTCGTTTCATCATGTAAAGGAAAAAGACATTATACTTTGTTTTACCATGAGGTGTTTCTAGAGCATTTCAAGTTGGTGTTCGAATTTTACTCGAAAGTAAGATTTCGCTCATTTGGGTTATCCTTGTCGTTTTCTTTTTAAGACTGTTTGACAAATGAATGTAACGTTTGCTCATGTTTTACTGCTATCTTCAGTGGATGGAACACCTTTGAGCCTTAACTCACTGTGGTATTGCTAAATGTAAGCATTATCTAGCTTATCCCAACATCAATTAATTAAAGCCTTAATAATGTGGATCCATTTGTCTGGACATGATCGGGTTTGTTATTATCGTGAAGTGGGTTTCTGAGAAGTGTTTACCACAAAGGTTGGGTACGATGAGATAAGAACTGTACATTGTACACATTTTGCCTTGGATAAAACTGTGGCCAAAAAACGTTTCACATGTGAAATGCTTAATTTTTCAAATCGAACAGTTTTTGCTCTACAGTTACGGAATTGTCAGAAGCTGCTGTGGAAAATGAGCTCTTGACCTTGCACATGGTGTATCAGTAGGAAAGTCCTGTGTCCTTCGTGTGAGCTCTGCATTCTAAATCGTGGTTTTTTTATCTGCTTGTGTAAACAGGATCTTAGGTCATGCAAACTTAGACAGGCTTTGAATGTTTAAAACAAGGTACCCATCACTGAATCCGGTGCCAGGTTGATCAAGGTTGTGAAAGTGTTTTTTTTGCACATGGAGATTGCAAAGGTGTTCTTGCATGATTTTGGACTTCAGCACCAGATGACCGTGGACAGAGCATGAAGTTACATAATCATCTGAATCTGATGTTGTTGTCCATTTTCAGAACATGTACAGCTTAACGAGTGTTACTCCAAATACGGAATATGAAAAATCAACTTACAAGAGAGGAGAACTTGCACAACCATGTTTGTTGCTATTGTAACAGTGCCATAGTATCAAAGTAAAGGTACATGAAAACTTCCGAATGCAAATGCTTGTCTCTGTGGGTTACGACCCTTGGGATTTCAAGTTAAAAATTCAACTTTGAAACCTGTATGACATGCAAACCTTGAAATTACTGTTTTATTTATTTATTTTTTATTAATGTTTTGTCACCGCAGTGCTCCAGGGCTCCCTAGTTTGAGCCTTAGCTCAGTCCAGATGGCGCTTTTGTGCTTCTGTGGACGTTCTCCCTGCATCCATGTCAAGTCAAGTCAAGTAGGCTTTATTGTTATTCCAACCATATACAGTTCAGTACACGGTGAAACGAAACAACGTTCCTCCAGGACCAAGGTGCTACATACATGCAAACGACATAAATTAACAACACAACATAAATTAGCAACGCAATGTGGGATTGTTCTCTAGGTTCTCTCGTTCCCCCCCCCCAAAAGGAAGGACCTGGTGGTCAGATTTCCCATAGTGTGCATGGTGAACTGAAATGAACTGGCATCCCATGCAGTGTGTATCTTATATCTTAGCCTTATGCTTAGAGTTCATGGGATAGCCTTCAGATTAGCCTCAACTCTGGCTGGAAATTACAGATAAATAAGCCACATATTGTGTCTGTAAAGGAAACTTAATTCCCCTTAAGCCTTATGTTAGACTGCTAAGGCACGGCAAATGTCTTGTACAATGGGGGCTAGTGGACGTCGCCTTAGGTCGACGGCGGGGAAGCAGGAAAAATAAATACATAAATCACATTATCTTTGCACAAAAATGCAATTAGTAAAATAAATGACAATGAAAAGGTATATATATATATATATATAGAGAGAGAGAGAGAGAGAGAATAATTGAGTTCATTTACCTTGCAGTGTGATTAGCTTACATAACTCACTCGTTGTCTCTACCGCTTTATCAGGTCGCAAGTGCTAACCACTAAGCCACCATGCTGTCAGCTTACATAAAGTTGTTAATGTATTGGACTATGCTTCGGAAGGTCCCATGTTCAAACCCCCTTGACCATCAAGTTACCACTGTTGGGCCCTTGAGCAAGGCCCTTAGCCCTCTACTGCACAGATGTTTAATGAGATAAAAATGTAAGTCGCTCTGGATCGGCATCTGCCAAATGCTGAAATGTAAATTTTTATATATCAACTTATAATATTTTGCATCTTATAATATTATATTATATAAATCTATAATAATATATACATGCTATATACCACATTTACAAATATCTTCGTCCAAGCAGCTTGTATACAGTAGATATAGCAGCATCACTAAGTGGTGGACCGTAGTCCAGATCTGGACCAAGTGAAAATTCTATCTGGGCCCTGATGCTTTTCTGATAAATGAGAATAAAGAATACACCAGTAATCTAGTGCCCCCCCACAGTTTTTCTCAAGTTCCAAAACCGTGGCAATAATAAAAAGCAGTAATGTGAAGTGGCACTATGAGAAAACATGGGTCGTTTGAGAAAACATTTGCGCAGCAGTCTGAGGCGAGAGCATGCAAAATAACCGAAATGTTTCATGCTCTCATGAAGGTAGTGCTTTAATACATACATACATACATACATACAGTACAACTTTCACAAACATCTTAAACAGCTTATATAGATATATACCATAGGGACAAAAGTATTAGTCAAACCTATTACTTATTGAATTCAGGTATTTCAACCAAATCAGGATTTTTATCCCCAGTGAAGGGCAATCTTGATACTTCAGCATACCAAGAAACCAAGAAATCTTGGACAATGCTATGCTTCCAACATTATGACAACAGTTTGGGGAAGGCTCTTTTCTTTGTGCACCGGGATGCACAGTCATGTTGGAATGGAAAAGGCTATAAAGACATGGATTGATAAATTCGGTGTGGAGGAACTTGACTGGCCCACACAGAGCCCTGACATCAACCCACTCAAGCACCTTTGGGACAAGCTGGAATGGAGATTGCGAACCAGGCCTTTTCATTCAACATCAGTACCTCATAAATACTCTACAGGATTAATGGGCACAAATTTTCCCACAGAAACGCTCCAAGATCGTGTGGACAGCCTTCCAAGAAGTGTGGAGGCTGTTATAGCTGCAAAAGGGGGACATTCGTCATATTTGGATAAAATGTCATGGAAGATTCGGCCAAATACTTTTGTTCATATAGTGCATTATAGAATGAGAGGGGTGTTCAAATCAAACCGGGACTGGGGGTGGCATTCCTCCTGAATGGAGCCATAAAACCAATTGTAGCTCTTTAAAAAAAAAAAAGAAGAAGAAAAAGAAAAGAAAAAAGGTAACCTTCATGTGTCCCTTAGTTCTTTTTCAAAGAGTTGCCAATCTTACTCTATCCCTTAAACGCCTGTCAACAATACATTTACCTTCAGTGTTATATTCGTGTAACTGTACATGCTTAGTCGTTTAAGGTTTCCTCTCATTTATTTTATTTCA
The DNA here is from genome assembly GCA_030347435.1 of Clarias fuscus. NCBI lineage: Eukaryota > Metazoa > Chordata > Actinopteri > Siluriformes > Clariidae > Clarias > Clarias fuscus. The sequence goes on from CM059220.1 coordinate 21,903,359, forward strand.
GCATCTTTTATTTGACAGATTTAATCTTCTATTCAGAACAGTTTCGTAGTTTAATCCATTCCCCTGGCCACTGTTCGGTATTCTGGTTGCCATTGGCGACCAGGGCTGTCCTTAGCAACCGTTCATACCGCATACTAGCGTACTACATAGCCGAGTGCACATCAATGAAGGCGTAACAATGAAAAATGTACACTACTTAGTCCGCTAGTACGCTGGTTTGGACGTGTGCGGATGTGACAGTTAGGTTAGTGGTGCCGCTGTCTTCAGTAACCGGTTTGGACCGGAACAGGCTCACGCGCTGCACAATTTGATTACACTTGCTAGCTAATAATGAATTACTGCACATGCGCGATATGATTAGCATCGACTGCGGAGACATTTCTGAGTTTTGATGTCCTGTTTCGTGTCAAGCATTTGACAGTTTTGTTGAAGAGATATCCATCACTGGGGGGGTTGCTTCCCCCGCCCCCATCCCTGATGAGGTCGCTTTGTTTCTTGCTGCGAATGACCGGGAAGTTACAGGGCATCGAAATGTGAGAGGACCAGCAGGAACAGCTTCAAACCGGTTTCAGCACCCGCCGCAACAAAAGCGGCGCGAGCACGCTGGCTGAGCACACGCGCACAAAGCGCGCGCACACAGCACGCGCAGCGACCAGCTGGTGTGACTGAGCTGAACAAGAGCGGCGGGGAAAAAAAAGACTAGTTTTGTTTTGTCATTTATCATCAACAACAAAAATATATATAAAACGACATGATTTCACGGTTCGGTCGTGTAGCGGTCCAGAGGGGCGGTTCAGCATCTTAACTGCGCTCAGTACATCTAACCGACCCGCTGCGCATTTCTGGGTGAGTCTTGTTTTTGTTTTGTTTTTTACTTATTAAACTTTCTAAATCGTTTCCTTTTAATTGTATTCTCAGTAAGGGTGATAATTGAGCACGATTCCCACTTTCGTTTTTTTTAAAGAGACTTGAGGCTGTTGTTTACATGTTAGACATCCGGTTTAAATGGAAGCAAGTGGTAGTAGAGGTTACAGATCTGTGAGCACAACATGAGTGCACGAGACACGATATTTCACATAAGTACACTATTATTTTTTATATAAAGCTCAGGACATCCTTACAGCTAGGCCATGCATGTTGTTCAAACTGAAACAGGGATTGTCATTTATGTAAAAGCCAAAATAAGAATTCTTACTCATGGTAGTGAAGCAATGCTTGTATGGCATAACAGTGTGTCCTGACACCAATCTATCACAACCAGCATGAACCTTTTCTACTATTTGATCTATTGGATTGGACAGGTTAGATGGGTCAGCCCTCTCTCCCCTTGTTTATCAGTAAACCTTAGCCACCCATGATCTTGTTGCCAGTCCATTATTTTTCCGACCTTGGATCACGTTTGGTATGTCCCGACTACTGCAGCTCGCAAATAGCCAGACAAGACCTGCAGTTTTTCAGACTTGCTCTGACCAAATCCTCTAGTCCTCACAATCTGGCCCTTGTCAGAGTCACTTAAATCCTTATACTTCTCCATTTTGTCTGCTTCCAGCACATTGACTTCAGGAAAAAAAGTTTCACTTGCTGCCTAATATACTGTATTCCACACACTTTCAGCCACCATTGTAACAAGATATTGAAAATGTAACTACTGTGAGAAAGGCCACATTGTGATGGCCAGACAACCCAGGTCAGGACAATGCCAAAATTTAAATATCAAAAGTGATCCATGGAAGTAAACCCTATGAACCGGCTCACTGATGCACACAGGGAGCGAAGGCTGACCCGTGTAGTCTGATCCAATAGAAGAGCTATACTGTAGGACACACAGAAATGTGTCAGGACACACAGGTCATCAAATGTTATGGTGGTAAAAGGGAGAGGAGCTACTCAATAAAAGGCAGGTGGCCATAATTTTATAGCTGATGGATTTTTTTATATAATAAGGCTCAGGTATCTTTATAGCTAGGCCATGCCATTTTTGGAAAATGTCATTTTTGCAAAAGCCAAAATAAGAATTCTTCTTCATTATTCAAACAATGTGATGAAACTGCATATATGACAAATATATATATATTGTTTTTATGAAATCTTTCCTTTTCAGTTTTTACAGGGTCTCTTTGCTTCCAACAATGAGTCTTCAGAGCTCCAAGAAAGCCCCGGATGGAGGGTGGGGTTGGGTCATCGTGTTGGCCTCGTTCATGGCCCTGCTCCTCGGCTACGGCTCCCCCCAATCTGTCGGAGTGCTCTATCCAGAGTGGCTTGATGCTTTCCAAGAAAGCAAGGGGATGACCGCGTGGGTTGGTTCTCTCGTCTCCGGGGTCGGCCTCATTGCCAGTAAGTTCAAAAGCATTTAGAAATGCTGCATTAAAACGTAACTGCGGCAAAAAGTTTGTCACAGAATGAACAGCTCGGCAAGAAAGAGAGCCAGTCAACAGCCAAGTTCATAAAGCAGGCATTGGAACTCTCTAGGAAGTTACTCTTTGAAGCCGTAAATGTTTCACCGTGTAGGCATTTGCTCTATGCAGGCTCTTCACATACTCAGCACGTCCTTTTATATAATAGCCTAAGTACTTACCAGGAAATCCCTTTTCACTAATCCAGGTCACATACCTGTATTGAACTCTACCCACTGGCCAACTTTCAAATCAGGTGGCCACTATTACCACTTAATATTAGATACAACAAGGAACGAAAGTTTGAGGGTAAAAAACAAACCTTCATGGCTCTAATCTAAAGGCACACATTTAAATAATGAGACTAACAGTGGGAGTTTGTTTATAGCAAATGTGTAACAAAGTGGTCCTTGAAATGTATTTTTGAAAAAATGTTTCAGAGCTTAGAACGCCTTAGAAAACATATAGCATACGCGTCAGTAATCCATCCCATCCACACACTGAGTAAACAACGCTGATGAGTCACTTTTTAAACCATGCACTCATTTATATTGGCAATGGAAAAATGGAGAAACGCCAGCTCGGATGTTAGTGCCCTCAACTCCAGTGAACTGCTCCGCCCTGACCTGACGTTTGCCAGCATTGTCAGCACGCCGTCTTATAAAAAAGCAATTAGAAATGTGAAATAAAGTGCAACAGGCAAGTACATGTTTCGTCACATTGTTGGCAGGCTAAATGTTTTTTAAAGACACCATTTCTTCCTTGTTGCATGAATTCACTGAGTGCATATTGTGCAGATGTTCAGATTACTGCATACTGGTTTTACTATAATGCATGGTTATAGAAAGTCACTTTATGATTATCACCATAGTGCTGTTTATTTTTAACAGGCATCTCTTCTTCCTCTTTGCGCAGGTCCCATCTGTAGTGCATGTGTGGTAAACTTCGGAGCCAGGCCTGTGACCATTTTCAGCGGAGTCATGATTTCTGGAGGATTAATGCTTAGCGCCTTCGCCCCTAATGTCCACTTCCTCATGTTTTCCTACGGCATAGTCGTCGGTATGTCCCGTGTTTGTTTTAGTGCAGAGGAAAACCCTCTCCTCATGGTAGCAAAATTAGGTCAGTGTACTAATAAAGGCAGCAGTGTTTAGGGTTGAATTACTGAACTGTCTGTGTCTGTGATCCTCTTAGGAGGAACATTTAAACTGGTGCGGGATATCAATGCTGAAATGACAATTTTAATGAAACACTTTATAGCAAAAAAAAATATTTTAATAAATTATCTATATTCTTTCAATTTGTGAAAAAATTATTTGGGCGGACTTGAGATGAGTAATAGGACACAGCAAGATGGTTTTTGGAATTTTTGCATTTGTTTGTGCATACATCACGAAAAAAAACTTATGAATTTTTAATGGGGTTTTAACAGATGTATTTGGTCGAGCTTTAGGGAACAGGTTTTGTTTCATCACAATCGGATGAATTTGAAATTTAAGTGGAGAACGCCCTTATAAAAAAAGGAAAAAAAAGAAAGGAAATTGATTTATCTCAAAATTCAACAGATTTTTAAAATATTATACATGCTTATGAGTGTGCAGTTGAAATCTACTTAATGAACATTCAACAGATGGTGTTGTACTTTTTTTTTTTTTACGCGCTTATGAGTTTGCAGTTAAATTCCACGCAAACAAAGTCGCGGACACATCTGCTAATATCATTTAAAACATGTGCTTGTTAAATATTTTTGGAACGGAAAATGGGTGAACAGGATTAGAAAAAAGTCAGATGACCAGGATGAGAGCATGCATTCCTTTATAATCATATTTAAGCAGATAACTCCGTAGCTTTCTTGTGGATTAATCTAATAGCCTCATGCTTTCTTTTAAACAGGAGTTGGCTGTGGACTCCTGTATGCTGCTACTGTAACCATCACATGCCAGTACTTTGACAAGAAGCGTGGCCTTGCTCTTGGCATTGTTACCACAGGTACAACACATTGAACGTGGCCAGTGCAGTGTTAATAACCACTAGCATCAGTTGTAGTTGTAGTAATACCCTGGATTTTAGTGTTAACTTTTTTTGTCAACAACATTTCAGGTACAAGTATTGGAGGATTCCTTTACGCCACTGCACAGAATGAATTCGTCGAGCTTTTTGGTCTTGATGGCTGCCTGTTGCTGATTGGATCGTTTGCTTTGAACATCATCGCCTGTGGTGGACTGATGAGGCCGTTGCACTTGCCAGCTTACTACCTCAAGCAGCGGGCTGCCCTGGTGGAGAAGGCTGAAGAGAAGCTCTGTGAAAGGCCACTGCCCCTGGACAGCACCATCGAAAAGAACTTGCCTGTCACCGATCTGCTGATAGCAGTGGAGACCAAAGAAATTTTGGCTTCGGAAAGGGAACTGCTGATCTGCTCAGCCATGGTCAGACTGTTCAAAAAGAAGCAAAAGGCTTACATAGAGTACTTGCACTCCATCGGTGAACAAATGAGGGACCGGGTGTTTTTAGCCATGTGCTCAGCACTGTTCCTCTACACCGTGGGTGGATTTCCTCCAATGCTCTTCCTGGAGGATGTAGCCCAAACTGAGGGGTTGATTGAGGGCATCAGCGTTGTCCCTCTAGTCTCAATATTCGCTATCGCCGGGGGAGTTGGGAAGCTACTGCTGGGAATGGTGATGGACGTCCGCTGGATGAATAGCATATGGCTCTACGGCATCACGCTGGTAGGCAGCGGTTTAGCACTTCTGCTGATCCCGTTCACTAAAAGCTACATAGGGCTCCAGGTGATCTCAGTAGTGCTAGGTTTCTTTTCAGGGAACTGGTCCATCACACCCTACATGACCACTAAGGTGGTTGGCATAGAGCGGCTCACCGAGGCCTACGGGATCTTGATGTTCTTCAGTGGCTTTGGGATCATGCTGGGACCTCCAATTGTAGGTGAGCAATAGCCAGTTTACAGTATTTCGCTTTATATCGTTACCTCCAGCGCGTACCCCTATACAGGGTTTTATAGCTTACTTCTGAAACTTTTTCTCTTTATCGCTTTCTCATGTAAGTAGAGTGCTGGGTCGCGTTTTTTAATTCCGGGATAAAATGATTCTGCCTAAATGTATCCTGCTTGCTAAAAAAAAAAAAATCATTGTGCTAACACGTTCTTATTGTCGCCTGCAGGCTGGTTCTATGATTGGATGCAGTCGTATGACCTGGCCTTCTACTTCAGTGGGAGTTGTGTGCTGCTGGGTGGAGTGCAGCTTCTACTCTCTTCCCTGTCCTGCTGGGACAAAACCAATGAATCATCTGCCAAACCTAAAGAAGAGTGCACTCATAACTGTGACAGCGTGGCTGCAGTAGCCTAAAGGACTTGTGATTTGAGATGATTTTGGTTAATATACTTTCCCATAATTCATTATGCCTTATTTGTTCATTGGTTTGAGTAAAATCCTTGTAATTTGATGAATCAGTTGGTGTATTGAAAACACCATGTTAAACTGTTGTCCTGGCCTCAGTCAGTCATTTCTTAGCCTTGTTTTAAGAGGCTCCAGGGTATGGTGGCAATTTTTCTAAATTAGGTGGTGATGTCTGATTTTCTTGGAATGCATGTTCATGCATTGTGTTTCTTTCACAATAGTTTTGTAACAAATCTTTATTGCCATGATACTCATTCATTCAAGACATGATGCAAATGTCAGATATGTTTCTTTTTTTATTTCTAACTTTTTTACAAAGATGCAACACGATACCACATTCTGATCCTTTTAATAATGAAATGTTGATTTAGTTTTTAAATGTTGTTGTTAATTTTGTACCAAAGTTATTTGATTTTCCCACGGGATACACCGACAATCTCACGCCACAGATTTTAAACCCGTTCTGTCTTTGTGCTGCTGAAGTGGCTTTTCCACAGTGTTGGCCTTTGATACCAGGAGCAAAACTTGTTTCAAAAAGGTGACAAGTCTGAATCAAAAACCATTCAAGTATCTATGTGTGTCGGATGAAGCAGCTATGCTGTCATTCTGGATTTCTATTCATTTTAAGCAATATGTACTCGTTTTATTGGTCTGTTTCGATTTGTATACTCTAAGACTTCTAGACTGCTAGACTGTTGTATTTTTACAGTACATGCACTGAAGTAGATTGCACAGTGTTTATTTTGTTTCATTTTTAGACAACGAGTTCTTGTACTTGAACTGCCACTGTGTTATATTATTGTGTAATAAAAACATGACAAATGTTCTTGGTTTGTAGGGTCATAAAAGGTGTGAAAGGCCCTTTTACTGTCTTGAAGTACGCAGTGTCACTTGTGATATTTATTCTTGTATGTTTTAGTTTTTTTTAACCTTATATGGTTTTTACAAAATTGAAATAAACTAAGCTTGATAAAGCAGTTGTCAGCATTAATTTATTATAAAATAAGTCATTTTCATTCAGTTTTCTGTGACAGCAGTGTAGGCTGCAAGGCAAAATCACACGTTTTTATTAATGTGCGTTTTTCATTAAAAACTGTGATGTCATTTAAAATGATGCAATCACTGGTGAATTACAGTGGTGTAGGAAATCCATTATATGTGTTAACCACTTTGTTGATGGTTTTTCCTATGTACGCATGCTGTGTTGTGTTTTATTCCGTATCTATCTCACTCTCGTGCAGTTCTGTCTTAATTTCCTGCAGAAGGCGACACTGTTGATGATTGTGCCTCTTTTTTATTCCTGCTCAAACTTTAATCCTGGATGATCTCCGAGTAATGTTTTATCTTACCAAGTTGTAAAATAGTGCCTGGTTCCAATTAGGTTGTCCTGGTTAATGGTGGTGAATAGGAGGTACTATAAAAAGTATACTCAGGCATAAAAAGATTGCACCTGCAAGATTTATGAGGTGACAGTCTGCCTCCTGCTTACTTTCATTTAACTCCTGCATGCACTTCGAGTCTCAGTGGAGAGACACCACTGTTTCTATCTCCACCTGAATTCTCAGCTTCTTTCATTCATTGCATGTTTGTCCTCACTCCACTCCACTTCATGCAGCTTGCTTTTTCTTTGTATAACATGATGTAATTTTAGAACTGATTTCTCCCCCGAACACTTTGAAGCAAGTATAATTTAAAGAATTGCCTTGAGACAGTATAATGACTATAATGTTCTGTTAGACATTTAAATGAGCCTTTAACAAGCAACCAAGAAGGTTTTCATGGTTAAAAGAAACTGCTGAGCTAGCAAAGTCATTTACTGTATATATATATATACACACACACACACACACACACACACACACACACACACACACACACACACACACACACACACACACACAGACAGTACAGACCAAAAGTTTAGACGCACCTTCTCATTCAAAGAGTTTTCTTTATTGTGTTCTTTAGCCCAAACGCGTCTCTTCTGCTTGTTGCCTGTCCTTAGCAGTGGTTTCCTAGCAGATATTCTACCATGAAGGCCTGATTCACACAGTCTCCTCTTAACAGTTGTTCTAGAGATGTGTCTGCTGCTAGAACTCTGTGTGGCATTGACCTGCTCTCTGATCTGAGCTGCTGTTAACCTGCGATTTCTGAGGCTGGTGACTCGGATGAACTTCTCCTCCGCAGCAGAGATGACTCTTGGTCTTCCTTTCCTGGGGCGGTCCGCATGTGAGCCAGTTTCTTTGTAGCGCTTGATGGTTTTTGTGACTGCACTTGGGGACACTTTCAAAGTTTTCCCAATTTTTCGGACTGACTGACCTTCATTTCTTAAAGTAATGATGGCCACTCGTTTTTTTCTTCACTTAGCTGCTTTTTTCTTGCCATAATACAAATTCAACCTCTTTGAATGAGAAGGTGTGTCCAAACTTTTGGTCTGTACGTATATATATATATACATACATACATACACACACACACACACACACACACATTGTATATGTATATCACACACACATAGTGAGTTGTTACAAGAAGGAAAGCACAATACAGACAACACACTATTTCATGAGCACAGAGCCATCCATCAGGGTGTGTTGATCTCTGGAATTCTGGAGGAAGTGAAGCACTGGTAAATACCAGATACCTTTAATACTACGGAGGGGGAAAAAATTGTTCAAAGACATTTCATAAATTCACCACAGCCAGTGGTGGAAAACATAAAGAACATATTTTTCAAGGCCTTTCGCCCCCGTGTGTGTGTGCGCGTGCGTGCGTGCGTGTGTGTGTGGCTTGTACTCTCATTTGGTTACACTTTCCTTTCTCAGATACTAATACTTTTCCATACAGAAATCAGGATGGCATTCCTATGTTTCTATCTACAGTAAATAATGAAAGGGGAACGCAACTGTTCCTTTCCAACTTCCTGATATCGTTTAATCATTTCATGGAAACATGTATAAAAGTGTCATTTTTAAGATAAAACCTGAGTCTGGGGGAACTGTACACACTCACTCACTAACACGATTGCACTTTACATGAACTCAGCTGGGAGTTATTGACACATTCCCGGTACAGTCCTGTCCTCTCCATTTCCACAGATTTAAAGGAGTTCCTCGGAGGCCAACATTCCAGACACGACACAGGCAGTCTGATCATGGTTCGGGTGTACTGAGAAAACTTTGTACCTTGACGGTATCCAAGCACTAGCGAAACACTGGGATACTCTAATTGCATTAGTGTAGCATGGGATTATATATAAAGAAAAGTATATATGACTATTATATACAATATCTAATTAGCCAGTCATGACGTAATTAATGTAGTACAATGGGCAACTGCTCAAGAGCTTCAGGGGGGAAATGTATTGATATCTGTAACTTTTACTTGGTTGTTAATGCCAGATGGAGGCTAGTTTCAGTATGTCACAAAATATACATGTACAAGCATATACATTACATCTAAAGTAGTGATCAAAAGTCTTAGGCACCTTGTTTAGTTTTTTTGTTGTTGTTGTTATACAAGTTTATTTTTATAACTTCATTATTAAGCCAGTACTATAAAAATCATTAGTATGCCAGCACAAATAAATAAAGTGAATGAATGAATGAATAAATAAGTACAGGAAAATATCTGTAGGCAAGATAAGAAAGCAGCATATTACATAAAAGAGAAAAGACTCTGGCTGTTTCTGCAGGATTATCAATAAAATTAAGCAGCTTTTTTCCTTATAAACTGCACAAATTGCATCTGAGACTATATTTTAAGCAAAGGTTCATCACACCAGTTATTCACTTTTTTTTTAGTTAATTGATATTTACTGCTTTTATACTTATTTTGTGTGTTTATTTGAATGTCGAATTTTTAGTACAAGCACACACACACACACACACACACGCACCGATCATCTATAACATTAACACCACATAGCATTAACATGCCTACAGGGACCAAAAACACACAACGGCACCACACCCTAAGAGGTCTTGTGAAGTCTTGCCCTGAGAGGCCAGAATATCTTGAAAAAGTTTCCAAACTATACTTCTATTCTAGATTGGTTATATGTAAAATGGAATATTGCAAGCTTTTTTCTTTTCTTTCATTTATTTTAATGAATACGGCTTACAGCTCATGAAAAAACAACAACAACAACAACAACAACAACAACAACAGTATCTCAAATTAGATACATTCATAAGACCAATCAAAAAAGATTTACAATATAGAAATTCTGAACAGAATTCCTAGAAATATTATCCACATTGTCTAAAAGACCATCCAGGATTACCACATACCAAGCTCACTCCTACAGTAGGTGCATGTGCATTCCAGCACAAATAAATACAGACAGGAAGTTTTGTTTTGTCAGAAATAAATAGAAGCTAGTTAATAAGCATACTAGGTCCTTTACGGTCTTTTACAAATTCATCAGTTTTATTAAGCTGCTGTCTCTCACCTGGCTTTGCTGAAATTGTTTAGCATTAACATAACAATGAAAACTGCTAGCATGTTAATGAGTAAATTAGCATCTATAAAGGAAAAAAACAGTGGCCTTAAAACAAAACCATGTGGGACGCCAACCTTTACCTTATGTGTAAAGAGGTTACAATTTACATCAAACTGGTAACGATTAGTCCAAAAAAGACCTGAGTCAAGGGAGGGCTCCACTACACTTAGCTCCAACAATTTCTAATCTACTGTATCAAGGAAAATAGCTGCGCCTAGGTAAAGCAACAACACTTTAACCAGCACTCTTTCTAGGATCTTCGAGATAAATGGGAAGGCCTGTAGTTGGACAGTTGAAAGGGGTCAAGGTCAGGTTTTTTAATCAGGGGCTTGATAATGTACAGTAGGTAAGGGTAAACAAGTAAACAAGTTGATTTTGAGATTAATGAATTGATAATAGATTAATGAAATCAGTAGGAGGGGACTTGCTAATTTGACAGTTATATTGATATTTACAGGAACAGTTATCAACTGTTGCCTTGCATGGCAGGGTCCGGGTTCAATTCCCGGCCAGGCTCGATTCCCATCTCTTGTACATGGAGTTTGCATGTTCTCCCCGTGCTTGGTGGGTTTACTCCGGGTACTCCGGTTTCCTTCCACAGTCCAAAGACATGCAGAGTATGCTGATTTGCATTCCCAAATTTCCCGTAGTGTGCGAGTATGTGAGCCCTGCGATGGATTGGCACCCTGTCCAGGGTGTACCTTGCCTCGTGCCCTAAGGCTCCAGGCCCCCCGTGACCCTGAATGCAGGATAAAGCGGTATAGACGATGAGTGTGATGAGTTATCAAATTGTCTAGCCTTAAAGTCTGAGCTAAATTCGTCATTAAAATTTATGAAGTCACTTCTGCACATTGATGGTGTGCATGGTTATGTGTTGGTCGTATTCCTAGGTGATTGGCTACAGTATTAAACAAGAATCTAAGATAAAAATTTTGTGATCCTTTATAAAGGTGGAGTGATACGTTGATTTGGCAGAACTAAGAGCTTTTCTACAGTAGGTCAGGATGCTCTTCTTCCATGCTACTTGAAATACTAACTTTATACTAATACTAATTGTGTATTACTAATTTAGTTTGACACCATTTGAATTCTGATTTTCAAGCGCTCTGTGAGATGGTTATCGCCAGGGTGTTATTTTTCTAATTATTTTAAGTGGAGCCACACAATCTAGAGTAGATTTCATAAGACCAATAAAAAAAAAGAAAAAAAAAAGGATTTACAATATAGAAATTTTGAACATTATGTCCTAGAAATATTATCTGCATTGCCTAAATGACCATCCAGGATTATCACTTAACCAGAAAGCTTATTCCTAGGTGCATGTGGTACTAGTAGATGTACTTTTGCTTTGTCAGAATTAAGTTTAAGGTCTCTGTGAGAACCGTTATGCCAGGTTGTTATTTTTCTAATTATAAAGTTGAGCTAGTCTAGCTAATCTAGAGTGTAGTGCAATGCTGACTAAGCATTCAGTCGCCTGATCAGGTTTTGCGGCATCAAATGGTAATCCAGTCAAAGTTGATTACTCTGGGAGCTTATTGATAAAGCACTGTGCAAAAGGTAATGTGAATGCACATTTGAGAATCCACTAGTAGTGTGGCTAGGTGGATAAGAATCCTAATATATATATGGACCAAAGTAAAGACTCTAGGATTTAATACTTTGTGCAAAGAAATTACTGAGATTAAATCTGCAACTTCATGAAGGAATTCAGAATATGGCCGTGGGTGGTCTATAAATAATTAGCAGAATCAAAATATACCTATTTTCTTGGGCTACTTAAGATGTAGTCGTCTAATAAAATGTTGGGTGAACAGGACTGAATAGATGGTTCCAGCAGACTGAGCAAGGCAAAAACATGGTGCAACCTACTCATAACACTAGAGGGCACTATTTAACTTTACCAAGTTGTATCATGAAAATAAATTTGATATACAGTAAAAATTATTTCCATTATATGGACAATGCTAATGGATTTTGTGCATAGCTTAACATCATGTCAATGCAAACTGATTGTAATGATTGTAATGTTTATTTTATTTTAAATAAAAATAGCACGAGAATCCAAACAAGTATTTTGGCTGCATTTTACACGTGTGAGATAACATTACTGTAAAGAAATCGATGGCCACTTGGGTGACCATGGTAACAGGCAAAGGCAGGAGACGTAGTTCTCTTCTGACGTGCCGTTTAGATTGCAGTGTTTGATCAGGGTATAAATAGCACAGCGAGGCCTGAACTGGTAGCCTTCCATTCTGCTCATGCACACAGCCAAACACAAATTGAGGGCTCAGTCTTAGCAGCTGAAATTAGATGAACATGGTGTCCTAAAGTGATCTTGACCCAGCAGTGTTAACTAAAACAATTGCATTGAAAAGACCCTATGCAATAAGTACAAAGTTTTTAACTTTGATCTCTGGCTGCCTTTTCTCCTTAAATAGAAATGTTAATAATAAATTAGCTACAGATTGTTTATTAACTCCGTTGCGTTTTCATTTTTTTATTATATCTACATATTTAATTTTTCCACTCTTTGCTAATGTTTTGGAGTAATCCTTGTGCATCCTGCTAACCAAGGGTCCTTTAAATTTAGTCTTGAGGGGTTAATTTCTTTAAATAATTTAAAGCCTACAGTCAGTTTATTCTTAGGAAGGCATTATAATCCAAAATTGGATCCGGTTGTACTGTACCAACACCTCAGCATCTATTAGATAGCATGTGTTATTTGCATTGTATATGCATTGAGATCAGATAATAATCTCTACAATAACTATAGAGATTATGTTATTATTATATTTTTTTATATACAGTATAGAGATTGTGGTTTAGATTGGATTAGATTTTAAACAAAAGCATTTTATGAAACCACAATCAATTACTTTAGTTAAAGTTTATTTTAACATATATTTAAGATTCTGTAGCAAATATGCTTTTCAGAAATCTGTATGTAGATTTTTAACTTGGAGAGAAACCAGACTCAGAAGGGAACTCGTCCAATTCTGGGTTACACTGGATACAATAAATCAAGCTTACAAACTCCTCATTGTTATCGTGTTATTATTAGAACATTGTACGTCAATATATCATTGTATGTCAATATATAATAACAGCAGCAAAGAAATTAAAATGATTACATTGCAAAGTCAAATTGGTTCAGATGGTCAGGAACAACCCAAGAACCACCAAATGAAAACAGGCCTGCCATGAACAGAAAGCTGCTAGAATATGGTGTTATATTCCTGCCACAATTCTGAGCGCGCGGTTCGACATTTTGAGAGCAGGCAAAGCACTCAATGCGCGTGCAGTGTCTCCACTGCGCGCTCAACAGCTCAATTCTGCGCGTGCAGTGTCTCCCCTGCTCGCTCAACATGTTATCCATGCGCGCTCGACTCTGCCTGTACGCTTGCTCAACTTTGTCCAGTGTTACAAAACCAGCCAATCACAGACTTCCACACAAGGCTTCTGATTGGCTGTTGCTTCTCTATCTGTACGGTGCTTTTAAAATGGCCATTGTCTCAAAAGCAGCTTTACAAAATCAAAAGAAAATTATAAGAAATGTAAATTATACTGTTATATATAATTATATACAACTGAAAGGAAATTATATAAGGGAAGCATTGTAAATAAAGTTATATTTATTCATAAATATTATAAACAAATATTATAGTATTTATTTTTTGTTCAATGACGTATTAGTATATACCAGTTTCGTTTGTCCATTGTGTGTTTTTATTTACTTATCTAATTATCCATATAGCTCATCGTTAGACTACATCGACTAAAATTAAAATCGGAAAACTCGGTCTCTTTACTTATAAACCTTTATTTTGAACGCTTCCGTTATGCGGTCGATAGTGCCAACTGATAGAGAAGGAACAGCCAATCGGAAGCCTGTGATTGGCTGGTTTTGTGGCAGTTTTGTAACACTGGACAAAGTTGAGCGAGCGTACAGGCAGAGTCGTGCGTGCGCGGAGAACATATTGAGCGAGCAGGGGAGACACTGCACGCGCAGAATTGAGCTGTTGAGCGCGCAGTAGAAACACTGCAAGCGCATAGAGTGCTTTGCCTGCTCTCAAAATGTCGAACCGCGCACTCAGAATTGTGGCAGGAAAATAACGCCATACTAGAACACCTTTGTCACTGTCTACAGCAAATCATGTTTCGGATCGAATGCTTGCAATCCAAGAAAAAAAGGCCCTGGTCCAAATATGACCCCTTTTATTTCAACTAAAAAGTTTGCAGTTCACCACAAGCACAAAGGCTACCATGGGTGACGTAGTGAAGGGTTTAAGTTGAGATGTGTGGAATACTGGGTGGATCCAGAGCGCCGCAGGCAGCTGGAGCCGGTAGGTGACAGGGTTAATCCGGTGGTTGATGCGGCATGGTCCGATGAATCTGGGTGATAGTTTCCGTGATTCTGTCTGCAGGTGTAGATTTCTTGTTGATAACCATACCTTGTCACCTACTTGGTACATTCGTCCCGGTGGATGTCGACGGCGATGTTGAACGGTTTAGCGGGTGTTAGCAAGTCGGATGGCGTTGTTTGCTCGTCTCCAGAGCCGTCGACACCGGCAAACCAACTGTTGGGCCGACGGTACTTCAACCTCCGGTTCTTGATGGTTGGAAACCGTAGCACACCTCGAACGGGCTGAGGTTGGTGGCAGAGGACGTATGGAGGTTGTGAGACAACTCAGCCCATATGAGGTAGCGGGCCCAGGAGCACTGACGATCAGCAATGAAGCATCTGTGGGTGGTAGCCGGAGGACAGACTGCAGGTGGAGTCGATCAGACGGCAGAAGGCCTTCCAGAACCGGGAGGTGAACTGTCCGAGACGATGTCCTTTGGGAACCCATGCAGGCGGACTACGTGCTCTAATATCAGCTGAGCTGTCCTTTTGGCTGACTGGAGACCAGGGAGGGCCACCAGGTGTACAGCTTTGGAGAACCGGTCGACGATGGTGAGGATGGTGTCCTTTCCTTCGGAAACCGGCAGGCCCGTGATGAAATCAACGGCAATGTGTGTCCAGGGCTGGCGGGGAACTGGGAGTGGCTGAAGTTCCCCTGGTGATGGCTGGTTGCTGTCCTTGGACCTGGCACACACTGGGCACGTCTGGACGAACTCGTCCACGTCCCTCCTCATATTTGTCCACCAGAAGGTGCGTTGAATGAAGAGTAGCGTGCGTTGCCTTCCGGGGTGTCCAGAAATTGGGGAGGAGTGTCCCCATTGGAGGACGTCGGTCTTGACGGAGTAGGGGACATAGAGATGACCAGGCGGCACACCTGCTGGTTCGGTCTCCGCAGTCTGTGCCTGGCGAACCTTCGTTTCCAAATCCCAGTTAATTGGTGCAAAGATCTTGGTGGGTGGTAGGACAGGCGCGGGGTCCGCCCGGGGGACGTCTTCTTCGTGCTGTCGTGAAGTTATAATTTTCAAAAAACAATGCCCACCGCGCCTGTCTGGGGTTGAGTTGTTTCAATGTGCGGATAGTAATGAGGTTCTGATGGTCGGTCCAGACGATGAACGCCGGTGTCGTCATTCCTCCAAGGCCCACTTTATGGCCAGCAGCTGCTCGCGGTCCCCTACTCCGTATCGCTGCTGAGTGGAGTCAAATTTCTTGAAGAAAAAACTGCTAGGGTGCAGTTTTTGGTCTGGACCTCGGTGGGAGAGAACGGCTCCAGCGCCCACATCCGAAGCGTCCACCTCCACAACGAATGGTTTGTCAGCATCCGGGTGAAGAAGGATGGGGGCAGTGGTGAAGCGGCGACAGAGTTCGTGGAAGGCGGAGATGGCGGTGGAGGTGAGATGAAAGGGGTGAGATGAGGGACGAGTCAGAGCGGTTAATGGGGCTGCAACTGTACTGTAGTCCCGGATAAAGCGACGGTAGAAGTTAGCAAGCCCGAGAAATTGCTGGAGTTGTTTGAGAGTCTTGGGTAGGGGCCAATGACTCACAACTTCCAGTTTCTGTGGGTCAATGGCCACACCCTGGGGCGAGATAACAAAACCCAGGAACGTGGTGGAGCGCTTGTGAAAAGCGCACTTTTCCAACTTACAGTACAGTTGGTGGGCGAGGAGTCTCTTTAGGACCGCCCTGACGTGCTGGACGTGTTCGTTGATGGTTCGGGAGTAAATGAGGATGTCGTCCAGGTAGACGAACACCCAGCGGCCCCTACCAACAATTTATCAACGACATTCGGAATACTGCGGGTGCATTGCAGAGACCAAAGGGGATCACCAAGCTTTCATAGTGTCCGGTAGGGGTGATGAAGGCCGTCTTCCACTCATCGCCCTCTCTGATGCGCACCAAGTTGTAGGCGCTCCGGAGGTCCAACTTAGTGAAAATGGTGGCGCCAGAGAGGGCGTCCAGGGCAGAGTTGGTAAGAGGCAACGGGTGTCGGTTCTTGATGGTGGTGATGTTGAGTCGCCGGTAATCGCGACACAGGGACGAAGACTACCATCGCGTTTCTTCACAAAAAAGAACCCCGCGGCGGCAGGTGAGGAGGAGGGCCGGATGATATCATGGCGAAGTCCGCTGGAGACATACTCCTCCATTGCCTGCATCTCATTCTTGGATAGGGAAAAGAGGTGGCCGCGGGGTGGGATGGAGCCTGGCTGAAGGTCGATCACCAGGTCGTAGGGGCGATGTGGAGGTAGATGGGTGGCACGTTTCTTGCAGAAGACCAGCCAGGTCCTGGTAGTCTCGTTTGTGTCGACATCGGGGACCTCGGTCTCCCTAGAGCACGTCTCAGCCTCGGCCCGTAGGCATAGTTTGTTGCAGGTCGGTCCCCATTGTAGGATCCGATTTTGGGTCCAGGAGATGAGTGGGTCATGACGCAGTAGCCATGGGTGTCCCAGGATGATAGGTGGTGACGGAATGGAGGTGATGTAAAGCTGGATCTGTTCCTGATGCTGGTTAATGACGAGGGTGACAGGCTGGGTTCGGAGGGTGATGGGACTGGAGGAGAGGGGCCGACCTTCAACTGATGTAATAGTGACGGGCTGGGATAACGCCTCTGTCTTTACCCCCAGTCTTTTGACATACGAAGAGTCAATGAAGTTGCCCGCGGCACCGGAATCGATGAACGCGGTACTTCCAACTCGTTTGTGGTCAAACTGGAGGTGTACTTTTACCATGAGACGGGAATCATCGGTCAAGGTGGTGGAGAGAGAGAGATGGAACCCGGTGAGCCACTCATTTCTCACCGGGTCTGCGTGTTTCCCGGTCGCAGAGGACAGATGGCTCGGTGGTGTGTAGCAGATCCACAATACGCGCAGAGCCCCTCTCTGAATCGGCGTTCCTGTTCTGCAGCAGTTAAGGAGGCGCGCCCTAATTGCATGGGTTCCCCGGCTCCTCGGCGGGAGGTGGAGAACCGACGGGTCTGGTAGGTGGAGCAGTGAATGAGGATTGGGCTTCGGAGACTGGAGCTTGGGGGAAGAAAGTGGTGGATCGAGGAGCAGACTGATGTAATGGCATCGTGATGGGCGGCAGGGTACGGGGAGCTGGCTTGGGGCGAGCAAGCAGACGTTGGTCGATCCGGAGGGCGAGTTGGATTAAGCCCTCCAAGGTCGCTGGGAGCTCTCGTCTGGCGAGCTCGTCCTTTATACGCGAAGCCAGTCCCTCGTAGTAGGTCGTCCGGAGAGCGGAGTCTCCGAAGTCGGCCTGCACAGCAAGGGTACGAAACTCCGCGGTGTAGCGGCTCACGGACGACCCTCCCTGCCGTAGGTGATATAGTTTGGAGTCGGTCTCCACCTCAGCAGCAGGATGTTCGAAGGTGAGTTTGAGTTGGCGGGTGAATTCCGTGTATGGAGTAGGCGACGTCTGAATCTGAGCGAAGAACTGCCGTGGCCCACTCAGCTGCCTGCCCGGATAGCAACGAGACGAGAAGAACAATGCGCAGTCGGTCTGTGGAGTACGTGGTGGAATTGAACTCAAACACGAGATTCAATGAAAAACACTGCACTTCCCATCTGTGCCATACCATTTATCCGGTAAAGCCAGAAAAACATCAGAAGATGGGGAGGGAGTGGCGGTGCAACAGCCGGCTGAGCGTCGCATTCTCCTGTCGCAGCTCCGCCACCTTGCGGCGCAAGACGTCTTGGAGCTCCTTGCGGAGACACGCGACTTCACAACGGAGCTGATCGATCAACTTGGCGTGCTGGTCAACCACGTCGCAGAGGCGAGCAAACTCCGCTCCACTCCGCTGATGGCTCAGTCATTCTGTCATGAACTAACCGGAGATGAACCAGAAGACTAGCAGTTAGCCCTGTAGCGTGGATGGTAAACCCAAACGCGGAAGTAGCGCGAGCAGGCAGGATAACCACGCTGGTTATTATTAGAACTCTCCCGAAGCGAGAGCAAGAGTTTACACAAATAAACCCGCGTTCTAAATACACACACCCAATCGAAAGCGAAACCCAAGAAAGTGAGTACTCACGTTTAGACGAGCGAAGCGTCGGCGATAGCATGGGCAAAACTCAATGACTGAGCAATGTGAAGCGCCATCTTGTTTCCTTTTTTCGCTTCCTGAAACACGACCGTATTACTTCCGGGTCCTAGTGCCGGTCGTGTTACGAATGTGCATGACAATATACCAGTAAACTGGTGACAGAATCATGGGCACCCAAGTCTATCTGGTCCGATCTCACAGAAAAGGTAATATAGCACAAATTGCTGAAAAAAGTTAATGTCGGCCACAATCGAATGGCATTAGAACACTCAATGCATCACATCCTGCTGTGTATGGGGCTCAGCAGGCAAAGAGTTCAAGCCTGTTGTTCCGGCTTGCAAATTCCCCAGATCTCAATCTGTTTGAGCATCCGTAGAATGTGCTTGAGAAATAAGTTTAAAGGTAGTGAAGGCTCTTGTGGAGAGCTGAGAAAGCACAAGGGGAACATGCAAAATATGTTGTGTTTTTAATGTTATGGCTGATTGATGTATTTTTGACCCTGTGTTGATTGCAGAAAACCCAAAATAAATGAAACCATGATTTAACAAAAAGATGACAAAAATAATTTAAAAGTCCAATATTGCCATAATCTTCATATTCATTATCAGTGTACATTATGTAAATGTCTGATTGCAACTAGAGATATTTTCCATGTCATCTGCTTTCGAAGTAGCACTGCAAAATCAGAGCATCAATATTCAAGCATACTGTATAATGCAGCACATACTGTAATAGCCACTTGTTTTAGCATTAAGAAATCAATAATCCAGTTGAGCAAATTAATAGAATAAATACATCGGCCTTCACCATAGACAACTCTGGATAAATTACCTACCTTTCTGCTGACTACTGTGTTACTCCTGCTGAAGGTTGAAGGACTGAGGCTGGTTTATAATTGCTGTAAAAGTGTCTTTAATTTTGCATTTTATATATATATATAGTGCATATATGTTTCCTATGCAGAAATGAAAAATGTGTTTTTAAATAAAATGTAATATTTACATAATTAACCTTTTTTTTTCAGAAATGAACTCTTCATGATCATACTCAAGTTCCCGTTAACATAAAACGTACATATATAGCAAACAGTGATCGAGAAATTATTTATAATTGCACTGCATTGTGCCTCCTAACAGATGCCTCTCGATTGCTCATCATGAATATATTTATAATTGTAACATGTATATATAACGTTATTATTTAAAAAAAATTTTTTAATTCAATATAAGCATTTGAAGTGTTGGAGTAGTGCTTTTTCTGAGCATCAGAGATACACCCTGTGCCCCATTTCTTCCTGTCAGGACAACAGCATTTGCAAGTCTCAGAAACCTGCCCATTAGAAAACCTACACTTGTAGACTGGCTTCACAAAACTCCCTGAAGCAACCAATTTGGATACACTTTCACAACTACTAAATGACCCTGAAAGTGCATTCCTTCTTTTGAAAACATCCTGAACTGTCAATGCCACCCAGTTGGATTACTGTAGAAATAAATCTAGCCATTCAAAACTCTTCTTGAGTCTTAGAACTGTCCTTCCAATCAGACCTATATTCTCATAATCAAAGAGACAAGCTAACAAGTCAGGCCATAGAACTAGCTGATATTGATGGAATATCATGGGCAGTGGTGTACACCATTTCTAACATTTTAGCCATACCCAGACATCCCTGTCACACATCTCAATAAATTAGAATATAACTGAAAAAGCTTTTTATTTCAATTATTCAATTCAAAAAGTGAAACTGGTATTATATAGATTCATTACACACAGACTGATATATTTCAAGTGTTTATTTCTTTTAATTTTGATGAGTATGGCTTACAGCTAATGAAAACCCAAAATTCAGTTTCTCAGAAAATTTAAATATTACTAAAGACCAATTTAAAAAAATAAGCATTTTTAACACTGAAATGTTGCACTACTGAAACATATGAACATGTACAGCACACAATACTTGGTCGGGGCTCCTTCTACATGAATTACTGCAGCGATGCCGCGTGGCATGGAGGTGTTATGGAAGCCCAGGTTGCTCTGATAATGTCCTTCATCTCCTCTGCATTGTTGATCCGGGTGTCTCGCATCTTCCTCTTCACAATACCCTATAGATTCTCTTTGGGATTTAGGTCGGGTGAGTTTTCTGGCCAATCAAGCACAGGGATACCATGGTCCTTAAACCAGGTATTGGTACCTTTTTCAGCGTGTGCAGGTGCCAAGTCATGCTGGAAAATGAAATCAGCATCTCCATAAAGCTGGTCAGTAGAGAGGAGCATAAAGTGCTCTAAAACGTCCTGGTAGACTGCTATGTTGACCTTGGACCTGTTAAAACACACAGTGGACCAACACCAGCAGATGACATGGCTCCCCAAACCACCTCTGACTGCAAACTTGACACCGGACCTCAAGCAACTTGGATTCTGAGCCTCTCCTCTCTTCCTTGAGACTCTGGGACCTTGAATTCCAAATGAAATGCACAATTTACTTTTATCTGAAAAGAGGACTTTGGCCCACTGAGCAGCAGACCAGTTCTTTTTGTTCTTAGTCCATGTAAGACACCTCTGATGTTGTCTCTAGTTGAAGAGTGGCTTGACAGAAAGAATCCAACAGTTGTAGTTGGATACGTCTGTGCGTGGTGGCTCTTGATGTACTGACTCCAGGGTGTTCTACTCTTTTCAGCACACATAAGCTCACAGATGACCACAGTTGGCTAGTGTCACAGTGATTGAAAAGGGGAACAAGAATGCCATCTCTCCCAGCCCGAACACCCTGCTGTCAAGACTTCTAGCCACAGATGTCTTACATTTTCAGTATCAATCTGCAGTCGTTTCTGCCAAGTCATGTACACCATCAGACTTGTTATTGGCAAGGACCGGAACCTTTGACATTTCAAAGCATTTTAGTTTTTTGAAGCATCCAGGCCTGTAAGAGGAAGTAGGAAGTTTATTACAATGATCTGGTTTGGTCTTCCCGTTTGAAATGCAGATCAGACCCATAATTGGACATCTCCAGTGTGTAATCTCGGCCAGTGTCCATGCGTGGAAATGAGTCAGGCCATGAAAGCTTCAAGATCCGCTTGGCTGGACTGACTCAGGCTGTTCCTCTCACATCCATATGACTCTTTTATAAACACAGCTCACATCAAACAGCACAGAATTGCCAAATGGCAGCTTGGCAGTCTTTTCACTGGTGGTTTAACACCTGTGCTTATTCATCACGAAAACCTGGACAAGTAAAATGCAGCTGAAGATGACAATGAAATTCCGACATAATCTCATGCACATAAGTAACACCATACTGCAGGTGAAATATAACATCAAGTTTTCAATGAGTGTCATAAGACAAATGACTATAGTTTCAAACCAGAGTAATAGAGCACAGTTATGAGAGTAAAAACTCCCTTTATTTTTCTCTGTTTTATGATGAAGTTAATTAAATAGAATAAAAATTTTATTGACATTCTGGTTTGAGTGTGTGTGTGTGTGTGTGTGTGTGTGTGTGTGTGTGTGTGTGTGTGTGTGTGTGTGTGTGTCACAATCACCAAAGGACACACACACACACACACACACACACACACACACACAAAAAAAAAAAATCTAATTGACAAAAAAAAAAAAGAGATTTTTTTTTTCTAATTAATGATTTGAATTTGATTTGATAAAGGCATTGATTTTCTTCTTATACATAGTGCATTTATTTTATTCCTGGAACTCATTTATAGCACATGTACCATGTTCTGCCATCATTAAAAGTGGCAGCTTTATTAAGTTTTACATGAGGTGTCAAAGGCATGGCAGGAAGGGCTGCCTTGTGGGGTTTTTACATTTGGGATTTTTTTGCCTGCAGCTACACTTGTCGTTAGTCCAGACTCCAGCAGTGACATGACGAACACATTTCCATGTATAAATCCTTTTTTAATTGTCTGTCACTTAAAAATGAACTGCAACTAACATAAGTGACTCTATAGTAAATTACCTCATGTTGGCATGGTGAAGGCTGAAACATTAACACTAACATGCATCTCCATTGTACCTACTGTTGACTTGAAACCCATTTTTTATCAAACACTGTCAAAGGAAGTGTGCTTGTGTGTGGGTTCAAAGACTGATTCAACAAAACCGCAGATATTTGCTAGTTGTAATTGCCCTTTGGATAGATTGTCACATGGTAGAACTACTTTTGACTACTATTACAGCTGAAAGTCATAAGGGATATGTCTCTTTCAGCTGTGCACGTCTGGATCTTGCATTCTTCTTGGCACAGTTGCTTCTGTCAGGCTGGGCTAAGCGTCGATTATCATTTCCTACCACAAATTCTCAATTACATTCAGGTCTGGGCAATGACTGGGTCATTCGCGGTTTTAGCCAAAAACCAGTCCCATACCGATTAAAAGAGTGGAATCGGTATTCTTCTAAATCTGGAATGACCTATATTTTGGTCTATCCATCCAACTGTGAAACCTAACCAGTTTCCCATTTATAATAACGACAAGCAACAAGACTCTACCAACAAAAGACTCCATATGTTTGGATGGTATTCTCAGAATAAATCAACTGTGTTAGTGTTTGGCAATATGGCCCCCCATAAAAGTATATTCAACGTACATTTGGTAAATATGAGAAGAAAAAAAAAAACATGATTTGGCTTTTTCCTCTCATCACTGTTGCTTCTCTCATATGAGCAGTGGATTGATCCAGCCAATGCCTTAAGGTTGCCTTTATTGTTGGACAGTCTGGACTTTCTCAAAACTTCGTCAAGGATTTGTTTTGACAGCATGTTGATCATCCTGGTACTGTGTGCGTACACTTTAACAGCAGAATGCACTAATGCACCATTTTCGTATTTTTACTCATTTTGGGAAATTATCATTCTCTAAACCAGCAGTTTATCTATAAAAAATGGGTTCATGTAGAAAACTGCTATATAATCTTATTTTAAAAGCTTTGAACGCCAACGTTTTAAGTAAGGCATGGCACAGAGGGCAGATTTTTGAGCAAAAGCCATAGACGAGCCAATTGCTCTTTTCTGTCACATGATCAGTGACATTGAGATTCGATAAAGTGAAGATAATTCCTGCTCCTGTGGGAAGTTTAAATGTGTTTTGGAGAATGCTGAAGCCAAGAAAACGGTGTTTACACTCTGTTACTAACATTGCATGCACCACTAGAACATCCACGATCCCATCCGTGAAAAAGGACGAGATGCAAATCGGATGTCGTGCAAATACCATGTGAGATACTTAACAAAACTTTGGGGTTTTTCCTGTAGTGTAAGCACTGGGATGAAGTAGAAAACATTACAAAACTTGAAAGCATGCAAGAAGTACGTATGCAAGAGTACCAAGAGTACCATGAGAGCCAAGTGTGTGCGGAAAGCTGTGCATGCCTGTTCTATGATGGGGAGCTGTCGTCATGTGCTGAAGTGAAACTAAATCTGGTAGAGGAAGAGGCTGACAATGCTACAAACTGAAGTTTTGGTATTGCTCATAACTTTTTTCATGATCTTCAACAATAGGTATAGTTAGAAAGGTTGTGTGCAACAAAGCACTTTTTCATTTTGATCTAATTTGCAATCAAAGCATGAGTTTGCGATCATTTTTTATTACAACTCAACCAGTATATTATTGATACTACATTGCATTCTTAAATAACCACACGCACAACGGCGGGCTGATTTATCCATTGTGAAACAAAGTGTGGGAGTTAGAGATTTGTGAAAAATCACACAAATTTCACACTTATATAACCCAAAACATTTTGACAAAATTTGGCATTTGTGCTTTTTAACACCCGTGTGACTCAAAGAAAAAACTCACACTAAACATTTTCTATTAGTGTGCAATACTTCTTGCTTCATTTGAAGAAAACTTCTCAAAACTGTAAAAATATGAAGTTCTCATTTTGCTGTCAAACTCTGAGGCGTTCCAGGAACAGGTGTATTTACACTAAGATCAGATAACACACAGTCATGTGCACACAGGTAGACCTCATTCAGCTAACTACTGTATGTGACCTCTGATGCCAGCTGGTTACACCAGAACCCATTTTACCTTTGCAGGGGGTGAATATTGCGCAATCAAAAATGTACTTTGTAAACCATTGTGCAGACGTTCAATAGGAGCGAATAGTTATGCAAGACTTGCAGGAGCTCAGGCCAGAGTATCAGCAGAATTTATACTCATAATCCAAACACAGCCTCAGGATCAAAACTAAAAAAAAAATGGCTGAACTCTCACATGGTACTGTGACACACTATTAGAATCAGGAACAATAAATAACATTTATTATTGATTGAGACTTTTTATCATAATGTCTAGATTTGTTATTTGGATTTTAGACAGTCACAGTGGCAATGGATGTTTGAAGGAGCAAGTGTCTGAGAGCTGACATTTGGATTAACAGTTGTTTGAGAAGATTCCTCCATTTTAATCCACTAATACGTCACTCTCATAGACTTTACTAAAAAAATAAAAAATAAAAAGCCCATGAGCTGGCCATGAGATCCCTATGGGATTGTGTTGGAAATAGAAACGCCTGCACTCATGCTGCTGAACCCACAAACTAAAATTAAAACTGAACAGGAAAACAGGAAATATCAGAGTCTCCATTGAGAAACTGACTTTGAGTTATGTAACACAAGACTAGCTGGACATGTTGCTTTGTTGCGCTGTAGGAACGAGAGGACAAAGTCTTTAGTGTGAATGAAATGCTCTGCCCATGATATTCATTTATTAGTTGTATTAATTGTAAAAGCAGACTCGCACTTCACCATTGTTTAGAATGAGTGTCCAAAATAATTGCCACATTTATTTTTTATATATATTTCACTGATTTTCTCCCTAATTTAATCGTGTCCAATTCCTCCTCGTCACTAGGGGGCTCCTCATTAAGGCTACTACTACCACTCAGTCGAGAGGGCCGAAGACCTTCACGTGTTTCCTCTGAACGACGTGATGCCAGCCGACCGCATCTTTTCGAACTGCTCGCTCACGCTCCTTTGGGGGCGGAGTAACACTATAGCCCCTGATTGACTGTAGAGCCGTGATTACTGTGGGAGCACTAAGTACCTCTCATCCCTCCCCTCTGAGAGAGCTCGGCCAATCAGCTCTCTCTAGACCTCCGGCTGCGAGAGGTTTACAGCATCCCCCGGGAATCGAACTCGCGATCTCTGGATGATAGGGCGAGCAATTTACCACTTGCGAAGAAACTGCTTATTAAAAAAAAAAAAAAAAACATGCTTGCATGCAAACATAATGGTCGATCAGCGGTGTTTTAGAGAAATGAAATGCATTCAAGTCAAACAAGGACTTGTGTTGAAACAATACAGTGATGAGTCTCTAAGCCTTAGGACTGTGAATGATGGCCCTGGCCGAGGACGCTTGGATCACTGTTAGTCTGATCCTTGAAAATCAATGGATAATCTCTCGCCAATTTGCGCAAGAGATGCATGTGTTTGGGAATTGTACACAGTCATTGAACAAATACCACTTGCACGTTAGAGGAACTTGCCTGAGATTTATTGCCACATCCCACCGTACAGTCCTGACCTCGCTCCAAGACATTTCCACATGTTTTGACTAACAAAGAAGCTCCCGGAAGGCCAGTGTTTCAGATGTGAAGCAGGCAGTCCGATAACGGCCCTGGTGGACTGAGATAACATTCTACTGTGATGGGGTCGAAGCACATCCCATTCTTGGGATATGTGTCTTAGTGTAGCAGGGGATTATATAAAGAAATAAAAGATAGTTTTTACTCAAATCAGCACAATCAGAATCAAGTTTGTCTTGAATGCCTCTCATACTTTATGGATCTCACTCACTCACTCACTCATCGTCTATACCGCTTTGTCCTGTATACAGGGTCCGCGGGGGCCTGGAGCCTATCCCAGGTGACTTAGGGTACAAGGCAAGGTACACCCTGGAGAAGGTGCAAAATCCATCGCATACACATACACTCATCATTCACACACTATGGCCAATTTAGGAGTGCTGATTATCCTAATCTGCATGTCTTTGGACTGTGGGAGGAAACCGGAGGAAACCCACCAAGCACAGAGAGAACATGCAAACTCCATGCACACAGAGGCGTAAATTCGAACCCGGACCCTGGAGGTGCGAGGCGACAATGCTAACCAATTAGCAATTAGGTGGATCTAATGACGCTGAATTGCATTGCGAATTCCTTCAGCAATTCACAATGCAAGAAGAATATCCAAATCATTACACGGATGATTCCAGTAACACAAAGTAACCCTATCCAGATTGGAACCTTAACAAAAACCTAAACTGAAAAGGTCTAAATGGAAGAAAATATGTGAAAAAAAAACAAAAAAAAATCCAAGATCCTTGTTAGACGTCACAGGAAGCAGCTCAGGGCTGTTATTCTTCCTGAGCAAGATGTCAGGAAATTTTAATTGTAAGCATGCTAATTATTTTACAAGCATCATTTTTTTTGCATTGTAAGCACGTGGTTAGGCTACAAAAATCATATACATGACTGCATGTGTGTTTGTTGTATGTATGTATTTTCAGGAAGGGCTGCAGCTGACTGCAGATCCATGCACAAAGACACTACTTGCTGACGTGATGTGTGTCACTGGTGCAGAAAGGCATCAACCGTGCGCAACACCACACAGTTTTTCCCCTAGGGTGTAAGAGAGAAAGAGATAGGGAGAGAGAGAGAGAGATAAGGAGGGAAAGGCGTGGATGACTCATCCTCGGTTAAGCATGCACAGCTCAGTCTCCTCTTCACATGGCCAGGAGACCGAGTGTGGGGGATGCAGCAACATCAAATGGAAATACATCATTTCTTGACGTTAGTCCGTGCGTATCTGCATGTATGGGCTGCTCTCTACTTGGCCTGCTGCTGGAAGCTGTATTTTCTCCTCCTCCTCCTCTTTTTTTTAAAATTTTTTTATTTTTTATGAATGGATACGGGGAGGAGCAGTGCACTTGCATCACGAATTAGATCACGTGTGAGAGCATCGTCCATCCCTCAGATGCGGGAAAAACCTCCATGCCACGCCTGAGAAACCCCCGCCTCGCCTTCCCACCCCACGCATACACTGCTCACTCCCACGCCCCTCACTCCAACCAGTTCTCCTATCGCTTCAGCCGGTCTCATCCGGCCTGCCCTAGGGCTTGCTGACGCTAACAGTCCCCTCCACCCACCCCCTTCTTATTTTTCTCCCTCTCTCTCTCTCACACACACACACTCTTTCCCACCACTGCATGAATAATCCAGACGAGGGTACGAGCTGCTGCTGCAGCATTCATAGGATTGGAGTGGATTCACACACACCCCCTCTTGAACACGCATGCAGCAGAGGCAGGGCTGAGAGCGAGACTGCGGCGGCATTCCAGCTCTCCATCTCTTCGTCTGACACCCGGCGGATTGCTCAGTCTCCTCTTCCTCCGTCCCAACCTCGTTGGCATGTTTTGCTTCTGCCTGCAGGGATCTCTGTTGAAGCTCCAAGCTCTGGAGGAGGATGCCAGCTCGCCACCGGATTCCTCTCCTGAAGAAAGCCCAACCGGTATGGGAGGCAGGGACGAGACACAGCCCCCTTCACGCACCAGCCTGAGGGATGAGAACAGCCCTCAAGGTAATACACCTCCACCGTGCTGATCTGGCACACCATCTCAGTCAGGCAGCTGTGCGTCTTTTAGCATCACGATGCAGGTGGAAGATGTGACGTATTATGGTTTCTATATATGTCACGCTTGCTGTCTGATATGCCATGATATAGACAAATGCATGGCATCGCACGCACTCACCCCTTCATGATCATATTTCTTCGTTTGTAAGGGATTGACAGAAAGAGAACAAAAGGCTTGAGAAAGGGATTCGTGAGGATGTGGATGCCACCTGCTTATGTGTTTGGCTCGTGGTGCCATTTCACGCAGGTGTCTATTAATAATGCGGCGAGTTGGAGGGACAGGCAACGTGGCCGCACCTCCTCTCAGCATGGCATTCTCTCTCTCTCTCTCCCCCTCTCTCTGATCTTGCATCTACATTTCAACATTGCATTCTTGCATCTGTATTTTCTTTCTGCACATCTCTGTCTTTACTTTCTAAAGCACCTGCTGTTGATTTCATTCATTTTTTTTCTTTTTCCTCCCTTAAATTCTGCCTCTTGCCCTGTCCTGTCTGGTTTATTTACAGCTCATAAATCAGGGTCAGGGACTGCCCAGAGGTTTTGCTTACATTTTTGCCATGAACCGGAAAAGATCTGATGACTCACAGCATGTGTGTTAGTGCATACGCATTATGTGTGCACGCACGGATGCATCCAGGGAATCTCATTCTACCTGCTGCTTAACATTCATGTTTGATTGTGATTGAAAGCCTAAAAATTGAGCAAGGTTTCTCTGATCGCTCTTGTAAACGCCCCGTACCTGCTGGAAAAACAAAGTCTCTGTTTAAGCAATATGAAAATAACCACCGAGTGGACTTTTTATTTCCCGCCAAGACAGCTTTCCAAAATCTCTATAAACCAGGAAATGAATCCAAATCATATCCACCCACTAAAGGCCATTTTCCCTGGCCTCTGAGGATAAAAATAACCTGACATAGGAGGTAATCTGCCAATCTGGCAAAACTAGGTAATTACAACTGTGATTCTGTCGCTGGTACGAAGAATACGAGGACACGCACCATCATCTTTTCTTGTATTTTAGAATATGTATTGTTTCTTATCTATATCTGGTTTGCTGGTTGCTGTCACATATCGAGGTGCGGAACATTCTAGATTTGTCTTCAATCCAGTGACTGGGCTAAATGATTAGGTCAACTTTTGTCTTTTATTTAGCTAAAAATCCATCCATAATGGCAGTCCCAGAGTATAACCCGAGCTGATAGCATATTTTTGGAATTGTGATGATACTCGCAAGGTTTTCACACATGCACACCCACACCCGCACCCACAACCACACTTCTGGATTCGTGAACGGTTACTCTGACAGCTGCAAAGACTTGATGTCTTGCCTTGAGATGTAGTGATAAGGAGGTACTGTGAAGGCCAGTATACATAGTTTGCTTAACACATTCATTCATACAAATTGCTCTAACAATCACCCAAAGGATCACTTTGTGATATACTGTTCTATAATACCAGCTTGACCACTAATGCACCCTGCATGACAAATCACAGGTTTAACATGAATGCATTTGTTCTGACAAGCTATGTACAAGGGACGTTAACTTCAAACTGATAAAATTTCTTGTGAATGAAGGCGTAAAACTGATTGACATTTACAGAAGACCTCAAGCACAGTACGGTGATGAGACTCTTAGCCGCAGTAAAACATTTGCAAACATTTTTAAAAAGGCTGTATGTCTGTAAATGAGGATCCCAGGGATAAGTGCGTTAGTGCAGCTGGGGATTGTATAGAAAAATAAAGGGAGGTTTTACTTGCATAACAGAGTTTGGTTATTTTGCAGAATTAAAAGTCCCAGTTTAACTCGAACACCCATGTGGGTCACTAGGGGGAATCCATAGGCATTTTTTCTTGTATGAAATGAAAATTAATTCTTAATGATACATTACGAAACACATTCAGCATAGTCACAAGTGTCAATCTTAGCATTTGTTGTAATCCATCCATCCAGGAACCTCTGTAGTCCAACTAGGGACTATGGAGGCACATGGGTAACAATGGGTATATATTCCCATCTTATACGACTGCTGTAGGACTTCTTGGTAGGATTAACCTAATCTGCATGTTGTTGGACTGTGGGAGGAAACCGGAGTACCCGGATGAAACCCAACAAGCACAGGGAGAACATGAAAACTCCATGCACACAGACCCGAGGCGGAATCGGTACCAGGATCTGGAGGTGCAAGGCGACAGTGCTAACCACTAAGCCACCATTCCACCATTTGTTGTAATGTATGAGTTTAAATACATGTTTGCCTGGGAATCCAGACTTTTGGGCCATAAACACATTTATTAAACTGATTTTCTTTGTTTTCTATATTGAACATAAATAACATTAATATGCTAGATAAGAGAAAAAAAAAATCACAGGCTTATCTCTACTAAAATATTTATTCAAATAAACTTAGTCCATGATCCCTCATCTTTGTGCTCCCTTAACATTTTGGTTTTCTCCACTCTGGGTGATGCATTTTAAGGCTTGGAGTCAATTATTGAATAATTCTGAAAGCCAAAACTCTTATTTTAGACGTGCATCCAACTCAGGAGCTAGGAGTTGGTTTTAACCAGTATTTTAGGTGTGCGAGATGTAATAGCCCACTCAGGCCTAATGCGTTGTGTAGGAAATGTAGGCGGTGACTATAGTATGGGAACGGTGTGAATATTAGACACTACTTAAAAATAGCTTGAATATACTGGTGTGAATTTGCAAAAATCTAATGATATGGATGGATTAAAATCCTGCTGGAAAAAAAAACAGAATTCTTGATGTGGTCTCTGAGAACAGTTTAATATTAATGGAATTCTCAAGTGTCAGGAAAGTTCAACAATAGAGCAGCTTTTTTTTTGTGTAAGTATAAGAGAAACTAAGGGAGCTCTGCTGAACAACTCTTATAGAAATACTATGTATAATCACTGTGGTGGAAGAGGAATAAAATACTTATTAGGATGTGCTGCCTTTAAAAAACAAACCAACCACCCCAGTGTTAATCATTTTTCTAGGAAATTTAGCAGGCCATTGGCAAAATGTAACAAACACAAATGAAAAACAAGTTTGAGAATACTATATATAAAAAAAGTAAAAATAAATAAAACTCAAAAATAGCTCAGCAATTCTCTCTCTCTCTCTCTCTCTCTCTCTCTCTCTCTCTCTCACACACACACACACACACACACACAAAGCTGCTAACACATGAGGGTGTATATATAGACAACTAATTAGGATCTAAACAGGAAACAGGTGGATGCAATAAGGTAGACAAGCGTTTGAGATAACGACGCACGGGCATGACCAGGAAGTAAAAAAAAAAAAAGTCAAAATAAGAGCCCTAGCTGTGCAGATTCGTGACACATAACATAAATATGATACAATAATCTGAAACATCACATTACTGTTGAAAGTTTGTCAAATTTAACAATGTTTGGCTTGTTCAGATAAATTCCTAAAAATATTTCTTGCTGTCTTGATCTTGTCTTATGGCTTGAGTAAAAAGGCTCGTGCATTTACTGGATCAGTCTCATATTTTATATATATAAAAAAGTCATCATAAGCGTTGTTCAAGTCAAACCAGGCCTACTGGAATAACATAACATTATGAGAGTAAAAACTACTTTGAGTGTTTTACTAGTGCTTGGATACCATCAAGGAAGAAAGTTTTCTCAGTACACCAGGACCATGATTGGACTGCCTTGTTCGAGACAGAAACGTCTTTCCCATAAGTCACTTCCTTAATGTTCATAGGAACAACTGCAGTGGGCTCTGAGTCACCCCAGTTGGGATTGTCATGGTCGGATGTACGGCCTTCTTTAAAACGCTCGCACCATTCATATGTTTTACTGCTGTTAAGAGTCTCATCACAGTACTGTGCTTGAAGTCTTTTGCAAATGTCAGTCAGTTTTACGCTTTTCCAGTTTGACTTGAATGCTCATTTGTACTTTTACCCTCTGCCTTCATGGTGTTAACCATGATATTTATTTATTAACGCTCTTACTAGTTTTGTATTTGTGTGTGTATGTGTGTGTGTAGATCGTAGGCAGTCTGACGGCGACTGCGCCAATGAACTCCAGCAGAACCCTGGTCCCAGTCGCCTTATCTCTTACATTACAGATGGGAACAGCCCTTTACCCTCACCACGCTGCGCCAGTCTCAGCCTCAGCCAGCGCTTCAACACCGACCCCGAGAGTGCACCATCACCTCCCTGCACACAGCACCTCATCCTGTATGTACACACACATACACACACTCACACACGTTCACACACCAATGGCATTTCCACATAGCATCTCATTCTTAAGTACACACAAACACACTCACAACATCCCAGAAATGTTAAGTCAAATTTATTTGGGAGATTTTGGAAATTCAGGATCCTGTTTGGTTTTGTGTAAGCTTATTTTAGTGTTCACACAATGTTTGGTTCTCTATTATGCCTCAGCAGATAAAGAATTAACAAGATGACTGTCTCATTTTCTCTCTCTCAGGCCTCGTGGGATGGTTAGACCAGAGACGTCTGATGATGCTAAAGATGCACCATCTATCCCATTACTCACTAAACACATCCAGACACTCAAGAGAAGGATACGCAAGTTTGAAGAACGCTTTGAACAAGAAATGAACTACAAGGTACGAGGTTGGCAGACTGTACCATCTTTTTACCCAAATTATATTAATAAGAAATAAAAATTGACCACCAGCATAGGAAAATCTTACAATACCAAACACATAGAACTCTGATTATCGCTGTGGTGAGCTTATTTGCAGTGAGGCTGAAGACTTTGGTTTAGGACCAGTCCACATGTATAAAAAAATCATTCACATGAAAATTCAAAGATATGCTGTTTAAGCAAGCCAAACCAACAGACGGAGACAAAGCCTTAGCCGTAAAGCCATGTTAGTGAATCAGAAGCCTGAAAAAGCTTCTAGCCAAGTACATCACACTCTGACGTCAAACACAGGAGATATGGTTCATGGGGTATTTTAGACATTTTTAGTTTAGCTGTTTTTTTAATAAACATATATAGTGTAAAGAGTAACATATGCTTTCTTCCAGAGATTTTCATCCCAAGCAAGACGCCTTAAGAAGCCTCTTTCACACAGGCAAAGAAATTGCACGGATAACCATGATCTTGTGTTTTTCATTTTATTTAATATTTTATTATTTAATTTTTTGCAACGTCATTTCCATATTCCATTTTTACCAATTATAAAAGTAATAAGTTTCATTCTACCTGACATATCTAAAAACACAAATACAGTGGAACCTTGGATTACGAGCATAATTCGTTCTGGAAGCGGGCTCGTATTCCACAACACTCGTAAACCTTCCCATAAGAAATAATGAAAACTCAAATAATTTGTTCTGCAGCCCAAAAAAATAAATACAGAAAATAATTAATACAATATATAAAGTACAAATAAAACAAATTAACCTGTACTTTACCTTTAAAAAAAGTTTAAATAAATCCCAACAGATAAGTGTTTCCGTTTGTGCGCGCAGGCGCCGTGTATTTGTGTATGTGTGTGTGTGTGTGTGTGGAATTAGCCCCTTCCCTCGCCTCGTCTTACACAGTAAAACTCCTCCTCTCTCTCCCCACTTCGCTTTTTAAGTTTCACAACAACAACAAAAAAGAAATCTCTCTAATGACACTCTCGTGAGCGCAGACTACTGGAATCACTGTTGTAAAGTAAAAAAAACAAAAAACTAATGAACCAGCACCTTACCTTTGAAAAGAATCGCGACAGAGCAGAGTTTCTGTGTAGAGCAGAGTGTGTGTGTCTGTGTGAAGCTGGGGGGGGGGATGTGTGTGTGTGTAAAGGCAAGAGTGTGTGTGTGTGTGGGTGTGTGTGTGTCGGTGTGTGTGTGTTGGTGTCAAAAAACTCGGCAAACCGATTTACTCGCAATCCGAGGTTCCACTGTACACAGTTTGAACACATACTGGCAAGGCTTCCATATAAGCACTTTAATTTTTTTAACCGTCAGTGACCTATGCTGTATTTTAAGAGTTTTAATTAACCAAATATCATTGCCAATTTAACATCATCTTAGCTGAGAGATTCAGGTTGAGACTAGAAGCTCACTGTGTGAGTATTTTTTTTAAGTCAGTATGGCACATAAATTCATGCTGGTGGAAAAGGGAAATATTCGATCAAACAAAGTCACAAAAGAGAGTTTTGCTCTAGTGTGAATTCCTAGTAGACATCCTAAGGCATTCTTTCCTATCCCTGGTCTTGGAGGATCCCCTGCCCTGCATATCTTAGTGTTCTCCCCTACGAACTCACTTCTATTCACTAAAGGCTGTTAATTAGGAAATTAGTTAAATCAAGGTGTGCTGGGAGCTGCGAACGCATTAAACTGTGCTGAGCTGGGGGCTCTCCAGGACTGGAGCTGGAAACCACTGTCCTATATCTTTCCAGTAAACATTGCCTTAATTACACAGGATATACTCACATTTACACTCAGTCTGTTTGAGGTGTCGTTACCTATATTGTTTTACCTTCGCCGGGGCCTAGAGCCTATCCAAGGAGACGAAATGTGGTACACACTGGGCGTGGTGCCAATCCATCTCAGGACACACAAACAATCACATGCTCATTTACATAGTACGGGCAATTT
Organism: Clarias fuscus; assembly: GCA_030347435.1. NCBI lineage: Eukaryota > Metazoa > Chordata > Actinopteri > Siluriformes > Clariidae > Clarias > Clarias fuscus. The sequence goes on from CM059220.1 coordinate 21,938,364, forward strand.
GGGAATGGCAGTTAGCCTAATCTGCAAGTCTTTTAACTGTGGGAAAAAAACTTCATACCCAGTGGAAACCCATCAAGCACTGGGAGAACATGCAAACTCCATGCACACAGACCCCAAGGCAGGAATTGAACCCTCGACCCTAGAGGTGCAAGGCGACAGCGCTAATCACTACGCCACAGTGCTTATCAGATTACCAACTGTCTAAAAAATTATGTTTTTTTTTTTCTTCTAGTTTTAGAAGTACCATGCTGATGCTTTTGTTGGATTTTTTATTCAAGCGTTATTCTTCGGCGAGGTAATAGAGAGACGATGGCATGTCCCTATTCCCGCATGAATATAGATGACCAGGAGCTCTTTAGCTTAGAACATGACCAGAACATGAGGGTCAAATGGGTTTTTGCAACAAGACTAGAAGGCATCCTAGACAGTGCTGTTTCACTGTAGTAAGTTCGATGAAGAGCCTTAAAATCACTAAGACGAACAGAGGAAGTTCTATTCACTCTTGTTAAACCATTACACCAAGTTTTATCCAATATTTCTACAGTATATGAATTTTTTTTCTACCTTAACTGCTTAAATCCTGCCTAACACACACGAGACATTATTGCATTAACCATATTCAAGATTCTGCCCTTGGTTTCTGTTTTTACTTTTTGACAGAAAAAAATAATGTGCAACAAAACTAGCATTGCTAACTAGCATGACATCAGGGTGTCACGCTAAATTTTTCTAAATGCTTGCATACAACTGTGCCCCCTTTATAGTTATAACAGCAAAAAAACAGCAAAAGTTTGTAAAGTAAATAAATATATTTCTTTTAAATTATATATTATTATTCACTGAAAAGCAGTGTACATCAGTGCTACACTCTCTGTTAGCATAGTTTGTTCATGCTAATCCAGATTTCAAAAAGGTGAAGAAGCGTGAGCTACAGCAATAACACCAGGTACAAATGTAAGCCATCTGGCTTTAGAGTTGTTTTCCACTGTTAAAAGTAGAGAAAGGTTGCAGCACTAAGACAGAAAAGATGAAGACTTTAAATAATAGAATTATAGTGAACCATAGTAACTGTACAGCTTAGCATGTTTATCATGGTCAATCTGGTATAACAAAAATGGGAGAGAAAAAAAAGAACAGAACCAAATCATCCAATGTTTTGTCATCACTTAATATGAGGGGTGTTCAAGTCAAACTGGGACTTGTGATGAAATTTCGCATAAGTGAAGGGATAAAACACTGATTGGTTAGGAGACTCTTCACTGGAGTAAAACATTCGAATTATGCAAAGGTTTTAAAGAAGGCTGTAATTGGCGAATGATGATTTTGGCCAAAGTGCAATCATTCCCATAAACATCCCTAAATGATCCCTAAAAATCGACTGACAACTTGTGGAAAAGACACATCTGTCTGTGGGAACTGTATATCATTCACCAGCACATTACAGGAACTCAGCTGGGTTATTATTGCCACATCCCTGTATATTCCTGACCTCGCTCTAAGCCATTTCCACATTAAAGAAGTTCCTGTGAGAAGAAGGGGTTCAGACGTGAAGCAGACAGTCCGATCATGGATCCAGCGTAGTGGAAAAACTTTTTACCTTGATGGTATCCGAGCACTAGTGAAATGCCGGGATAAGTGCATTAATGTGGCAGGGGATTATATAGAGAAATAAAGGGAGTTTTTATTCTCGTAACTGTGTTCTTTAATTCTGCACAATTTTAAATCCTGGTTTGACTTGAATGCTCGTTGTTTTTTGTTTGTTTGTTGTTGTTGTTTTTTTTTTTACAGAAAAATTATATAAAATAAATGTCTGATTTGCATTAATTAGATTTCTTTTCCAGAGGTTATTGCACTTCTTCTATGCAATGTAAAATGACATGTAGCGATCTTTAACGAACTATATTAACTATATGTTGTTTTATTTGTTTACGGAGCATCACGATGTGTTGGATTTTTTGCAATTGTGCAAGAATCTTTACCTTTACACCAGAAAGTAGGATGGAAGCTAAATATGTCATACAAAATTATTTTCCAAAAAGATAACCAGGTAACATCTAAACTTATTGTTTAGATACTGAGTGCAACCTCCTTACCCAGACACGGTTTAGAACAGCACTAAAAGACGAGGATAGTGCCATATGTGTGTTAGATAATCCTGTGATGCTCAGTATTCACATACACATAAAAAAGGGTTCGAAAGGTCACGGAACATCCCTGTGTAGAAATCAGGCATTCATACATGTATTTTTTCTCTTACTGATCCCCTCTGGTGGTAGAAAGAATTACTGCACCTTACTACAGAGGCCCCACATACAATATGCAGCCTGGACACTCACTGATCATATTACTGTACTGGAACATAAATAAGGATGTAGTCATTTGTAAGGGTGTACCCATTTGTGAAGTCTGATTTATGTTTTAATTTCTTTCCTCTTTTTTTTTTTTTTTTAAACTCCAGCCATCACATAATGACAAGTCTGCTAATCCGGAGATGTTCAAGCTCATGAGTGAACTGGCCAAGTCTCGCAAGCAACTCAAAGGTCAGTAACCTTTAACAGTCATTATGCTGAAGCTCTTCTGATCATAATAATCTGCTTAAAGAAATATTTGAGTATCTAAACCTATGATCAATGCAACCCATAAAGGGATAGATAAAAAAGTATTATAAAAATAATTTTAGGACATTTTAACACCAGAGTAGATACCAAGGGCGTTCAAAGTCAAACTGAAACTTGTGATGAAATTTCTCATGAATGAAGGCATAAAATGTCTTGACATTTACAGAAGACTCTTATAGTGAATAGTGCAAACGTTTTAAAGAAGCCAGTACATCCAAAAATGATGATCCGGCCGAGATGCTCAGAGCCAACTGCACTCATTCCTGTGAGCATTTAGCGAGTGGAACAATTCATCCTTGTAAATCCATGGATAACTTGTCAGCAACACATCTGTCTGTTGGAACTGTATACACATTTGTTCACCAACACTACGTGCACATTATAGCAACTCTGCTGGGAGGTATTGCCACATCCCCATAGAGTCCTGACCTCATTCCAAGCCATTTCCACATGTTTGGTCCATTAAAGGAATTCCTGGGAGGCCAGCATTTCAGACATTGAGCAGACAGGCTGATCATGGTTCTGGTGTACTAAGAAAACTTTGTTGGTATCCAAGCACTAGTTTAACGCTGTAATAAGTGTAACAGGGCATTATACAGAGAAATAAGGTTATATATACTTTTTCATATATAATTGAAAAAACATCTAGAGTATTTGTATCAGTTAATTATGTTTTGTTCTCAAGGAAAAGTGAGTGAAAACGTTTGTAGACAAGCACAGAAGGACAACCAGGTGGCTACAAAAAGTGTTCACAAGCTGTGATATCTGTTGGAAGGGGGGTATAAGTACTAAATTAGGATGATGTACAAATTATTAGACAGGCCAAAAGTTCATCATGCTTGAAATAACGTTGCATGAACATTTGAAAGATTTGAAATAGTTTGCTGTAGTGCTGCTTATGTTTATGTCAAAACCATGCAATATATACAGTAATACCATCCATGTGTTGTTTATGAGACCCTAGATATCTCTCATTCTCATTCACTGTCCATACCAGTGCTCATCAGGGACTATCTAATCATTATGATCTATACACTTTTTTCTATACACATTTCATAATTTTCTTTTCATTTTGTAAAGCTGCCTTAAGACAGTGTCCATTGTTAATGCCCAAGCATGGGGAGAACCGGAATCAAACCTAGACCCTGGTGGTGCAAGGCAATAGTGGTAACCACTAAGCCACTGTGCCATCACCCTGGATATATTTTTGCAAAAGATTGCTGAAAAGTAAATCATTTATTAACTCAATAACTTGAGTAGTCAGCTAGAGCCTGATCATTATTCTGCTCTACTTTGCAGCACTAAATAATGAGCAGAACATGGCCAATAATAATCAAACCCAAGATACTGTAGAGTGATTTTATACAGTACCTATTGCCCTAAACTAGATCTTTTTAAATATTCCTAACTCACTGTAACAAATGTAATCTGTCTAAAAGAAGTCAGATTTTGAATAACCTTATTTTCTGTTCTTTAGAACTGAAGCTGAGGCAGTCAGTGGAGGAATCGCGCGGCCAAGAGAACGAGGGGCCCACAAGCACCTGTAGAAACGCAAATGGCCTGCATGAGGCGCCGGAGCAGCAGCAACACAAACCTTCTCTGGAGGAGACGGTGGACACGCTGCTGAAGAGACTAAGGGAGAAACGCCAGGCCCTTGGCCTCCCAGACAACATGAAGGTGAGGCCATCTGTGGCTGCATTCTGTTCACATGTTCACAGACCAGAACAGGATAAGATGATTAACCTTTATGTTACACTCATTATCTAGAAATAACTAACCTGGTGGTCACAGTGATGTCACATTATTGCGACCACATTCCAAGAAAAATTTATTATGATATTATATAGATCGTATCGTCTTTATATTCATGTTCACGATGCTTATTAAAATTAAGACTTTGGGGATTTATGTACTGTATATAGTACTTATATATTAATTCTGTAATGTTGATTAGACCAATCAGTCATGAGTTTATTAGGAAGAATAATTTCTCCAGATTTTAATGAATATTTCAACCTTACTGACCCATGCTTAAGCTTACTGAACTCGTGTTCTCAGGAAATGACCCAGAGGCAGATGGCGCTAGAGAAACTCACTCTGCAGAAATGCCTGCTGTACTTTGAAAGCCTGCACGGACGCCCAGTAAGACCCACCAACATGATTCAGTATCAGCACTGGAAGAGAAACCTAAAGGAACATTTTGCTTGTGCTAATCTTTTGATCTTTAATAAATCTATTTTCAGGACAACAGACAGGAGAGAAACCTGGTGAAGCCACTTTATGACAGATACCAGATGGTCAAGCACCTGCTGTGTTCCAGTCCCACCATAACCACCATCGTACGTGCAGCTTCGCTACGCTATTATAATGAACCACACTATAATAAAATCTACACTGGACTGGTTCTGCTGCTGAAAGTTACAATTAACTGAAATTTTAAGGGATTGGAAATGACATCGAACTAAAGAGCAGGAAGGAAGATATGTTTGTTAGTTCATTGGGCCTATTTTCCTAAAAAGCATTATAATTTTTTTTCCATTCATGATTTATTTTATTGAATAAATATAAAGGTATTTTTCCTAACAAGTTAGTCAAACTTGGGCGTGGTTAGCACTGTTGCCTTGCACATCCAGGGTCTGGGTTCGCATGTTCTCCCTGAGCTTGGTGGGTTTCCTCCGCTTACTTTGGTTTCCTCCCACAGTCCAAAGACACGCAGATTAGGTTAACTGGCGTTCCCCTAAATTGCCCTTAGTGTGTGTGTATGTGTGTGCCCTGCGATGGATCGACACCCCATCAAGCATGCACTCCGCCTCATGCCCTAAGTCTCCTGGAAGAGGCTCCAGGTCCCTCGTGATCCTGTATACAGCGTAAAGTGGTATAGACGATGAGTGAGTGAGTGAGTAAGTCAAACTTGATTCTGTTTTGGTTTTTCCATAAGGCTGTTCTGTACTCAGCTTCTTAAATTCAACTCACTCTCACATTCCCTATACCACTTATCCTGTTAAGGGTCACGGGAGGCCCGGAGCCTATCCCAATGGACTCGAGGCACTAAGTGGGGTATACCGTGGATGGGGTGCCAATCCTTTGCAGGGCACAAAAGCTCATACTTACTCACACACTACAGGCAAATTATAATCACCAATGAGCCTATCATATATGTCGTTGGACTGTGGGAGGACGCTAGAGTAACCTGAAGATCATACATAGTGTAGATTTGCAGCTTTTCTTAATTTCCCCTATGTTGAAATCAGCAGACTCACTGCTTTTCATTCTTGCATCTAAGGAGGAAGAGGAAGGGTCTGATGAAGAGTACGTGCAGCAAACTCAGCCACCCCGACAAGCAACCCCAGAATCAATGGAGGAAGATGAGGACGGGGAAAGTGACACGGCGTTCGTCTCCCCTCTGGATGAGGTGAAAGCGGTCCGACAGCCTGCGCTCAACATGTCCAACCTCCATGCTGCTTCCAGGTGGGACACACCTCAGTGTTATAAGCATGTACAGGAACACTTCACTTACGCCAATGTTTTTAGAACAATCGAACTCAAAGTCCTCCCTGACAACTAAGAAGAATATTTATAAAGATTTAAAGTGTGATATCTGTTGGTAATAAATGTTGAGTTAATATTTTTATCTATATGGTAATGTTAGGGGATTTTCTAGGTTTACGTTGGAAACATGACGATGACTTTGGAGCATATTTACATAAGCACAATACTAACTTTACCTAACTTTTAAGACTCAAAACCTTCAAGAGAAATAACTCACATGACTCAGGGGTTATTCCAGTTCAGACATCCAATATTAGAAAAAGAGCAGTTCTTCTGACTGTTGTCTGTTATAAGCCTTTATAAATGCTTTTATAAATTCTTATGTCATTTTATATTAGTCGTTCAATACGGCTCTTAAATGAAGGGGTACTCAAGAGTACGAAAAATCGCCGTCGCAAGAACCTAAACAGAGATAATGCCTTCACAGTAAACTCAATAAAGAAGCTTATGTTTCAAGCTGTTACGATGTTTCTTATCAGGAAGCCACAAAAAGCACATTCAGTTGATGCAAAGGTGAAGTCATTCACTTAGTGGTTGCATCCACCTCCTCTTATTTCCCTCATGCCTATTTCATGGGCCTGGGATTGGGATTTCTCAACTCAACATGGAGGACCTCCTTATTCATACAATTTCAGGACATCTTACTTTCTAGCAGCTGTGTGCACCTGCTAGTACCAGCTAAGCTGCTAATAATATCAATTGTAATGAGCTAATCTGCTAGTAGCGCTTACCAGGCTGCAAATACTGTAGGCAAATAAAGTGCGCATAGCTTTTGTAAAACTGACATAGGGTGTTTAAATTGCACATGTTGGTGGAGTAATCCTCTATACAAAGGTACTACCTAATAGAAATGGGCAAAGAATCCATTCAGTCATGTATCACGATTCTTTTGTGTGGCAGTTCATGTATTGAAGTTTAAAGAAGAGGAAGACAAACCACACAGTGGGAGACCATCAGCTAGACCAACAGGATTCGACAATGGTGCCAGTGCATCACTTGTGATGGAGACTATGTTTAGTAGTACCTACAGTATGTATAGAGGAACAGTTACTGTACCAACATGTGCAATTTGAACGACTTCCTGAATTATTCGCATTTATAGCATTCGGCAGACGCCCTTATCCAGAGCGACTTATATGTATCTCATTACACATTTGAGCAGTTGAGGGTTAAGGGCCTAAGACTAGCAACCCGGTGGTGCTGGAGTTCGAACCCGGAACCTTCCGATCTGTAGGTCAACCTCAACCACAGCCTTTACAATGCTCTCAAGATCTCAGAACTGTTTTAAGATCATCATCTTAATCTCTCAGAGGGAGCATGTTAAGATTTTAAGTTCAGTATATACGTAACCAGTGCACTAGATTGCTGAAACCCACAGTGTAAACGTAATTCTTAACCTTAACGGTTTGCAGATCTGAGCTGCTACAGTGTCTGCGTGAGACTCGTGCGGAGAAGAAGAGGAGACGGAAAGCCATCAGGGAGTTCGAGGATCAGTTCTTCAGACAGATGGGCAGGTAGGGGACAGAGTCAAGGGGACGCACTGCGCTGGTGTTAACATGTTTTAATGAATACGTATATTACATTTGGTGTTTGTAACACATGAACAGCAGGAGAAAGAAAAAGATACACACGAGGCATTTCGGTATATTTTGCCTAATATACTGTACATCGACACGACTGAGAAAAAAAGAGTTGGCAAAGACGAAAGGAAAACAATTCAATGGACCAAAACACACACACCGATGCTGTACACAGTATTATGTACATAGGAGTATTTCAAAAGATCAGCAGAAAATAAAATCCAGTTTCTTTTAGCTGATATCCACCGATGTACAAAACTATTTCAATAAGGCAACACAAGGGTTATTTTCACTTCGTAAATGGACTCAAAAGGTCTCTATTAATATTTCTGTCTTTATTTTTTTCCCTTTTTCCGCGTTCCAATCTCACAAGGACTGCACAAAAGGATGACCGGATCCCCATGACGGAAGAATACCAAGAGTACAAAAGCCTGAAAGCCAAACTGCGCTTGCTGGAGGTTCTACTTAGCAAACAGGAAACCACATAAACTATCCACACGTGTGTGTGTGTGTGTGTGTGTGTGTGTGTGTGTGTGTGTGTGTGTGTGTGTGTGTGTGTGAATATATACTGGTTTGCCTTTCAATACAGATCTAGACATTTTGGACCAAACCATGTTTTTACTTACAAATGACATGCTTGTGCCATGATGAAACCACTACAATGCACTTTAACACTAATTCAACATTGAGCAGCCCAAACATCCCAGGCACAGGGTTTGATCTATCTCTCAAAAAAAAGAAAGAAAAAAAAGAAAAGAAAAAAAGCCTTACATGGCTCCTGCATGGCGTAACATGTACAGTAAACACAGGTCTCTGTTTTGTGCTCATTCTTCATTTCAAACTCAGCAGAGATTAAAAAAAAAAAAAATGACGTGTCTTAAAAAAAAGCTAAAATATGGCACTTTATATTGTTTTTTTTTTAGTTTTGTCTTTTTGTTAACCAAAGCCAGAATCAATATGCAATTTTCTTGGTTTCTTGTTCTGAGTTTTTTGTCATTCTGATGTAATTTGAAACAAAATGACAGTGTGCTCTCAGACGATCAGACCATAATGCTCAGGGCGCAAGACGGAGTTTTTTTTTTGTTGTTGTTTTTTTTGTCTTGAGCAAATGCCAAACTTTTATGCTAAAACCCAGAGCACTTAGATTTTTAATCATATGCAAACTCACCAGCTGTGTGCTGAAGCACAGAAATGCTTGTATTAGTGACAACTGATATACAATGTGAACTATTGTGACCTATTGTGAATGTGTCCCTCTATTACACTCTATTATATATTTTTTATTCACAAAAATGAAATGAACTGTGACACATTTAGAAGCCTCTTGGCATAAAGACAACGAAAAGGATTTTTTTAAAAGGATACTGTGCAAACGTCCTGAGCCATGCCTCATTTCTTCTTATTAAATAATGTGGATTAAATTATAGAACTAGGAACATGTGTGAAAAAGTGCCTAATGATAGAAAAAAAGAAAAAAAAACGTAACAGCAGCAACCTCATCTCCCCTCTCGTCTGTTTCAGCCACTCAGCATTTAGTATATCATCAGCACCTCTTTCCTCCTGCCTCATGCCTTAAGTTAGTTTTTTTATGCTTGAGTGATTCTTAGGTCACTGTGTGGCTTAACAAACAAAAAACATTCCTCTGAAACTGTTCAGGATCAGGGACTGGACTGAAAATAAGAGTCCTTCAGGAAGCCTGGAAAACTATTCCTCAAGACAACATTAAAAATACATGAACGTCTGGCTCTTTGGAAGCAAAATATAATGAAATAAGGGGGCTCAAGACTTTTGCACAGTACTCTATATTTTCAAAATGTAACTATGCTATACTATGAAGCACAATGGTCCTTTTTTATGGTCTGAAAGTGTAAGACACTCAAAAGTAAATTTTTTTTAAAAAAGCTTTGAATTTCCCCTTCAACGATCGATAACGGATCAAACCGACATTGTTTCGCCATTTCGACCGCGGCAACTTATTACAGTCGTGTTTTGTGTCCTGCATGCCACCCGACTTCGCATTGTTGAGATCTTCTACAATCAAGTGTGGTTTGTTCGGTGTCATGTTTGCCGTGTTTCAGACCGAATTCGACGTACACAGCCCCGATGACTATTTCGCTGTTTGAATGATATCTTTTAGTGCATGTTAATTTCGCATTGGTTTATGCAGTAGATTTTGTGCAAATTTGAGTTTTGAGAAATTCTTTCCGCTCTAGTGTGCATCCATTTCTTGTCCCAAAGTCCTCAGTATTGTGCACTTCTTCTGGTTCCATCTGTTTTCTATAAACTGGTTTAAAAATAAATATTTTTCTATTTCTACTACTTGGCATGTTTATTATGTGTCAAACACAGTATAATAGGTTTTACGATTTGAATAAATAACATGAATCACTGCAAAACTGCAATCAAAGAAGTGCTGATGTCGTCGTTTTCCAATTCCGATGTCAGAATCATGCTGCAGGGATGTCTGCTACGATCTCTGGAATGATCTGAATACTGTGTGATAGTAATAGACGAGTATATAGCTTTGTTATACAGTATATTCAGCTACATTATCAGCTCGATCAGGATGCTACTTTATGTTGTTTCCTTTGGCAAAATATAACATTGTAACTCTAAAACACGGTTTAAAGTTTCACAGCCGATAAGGATTAAAGGAGCAAATGTCACTTTTTTGACAGACACAAGGGTAATCCTAACGATGCATCTGGACATAGATAGAAAAATAGGACTACAGTATAGTCTAACTCAATAACAGATGAGTGTTTGGTAAAAAGCTGAGAGACGCATGCTGTTGAGGAGCCTTGAGTCTCCTAAAGGGTTATTAAAGGAGAGTTAAAGAAAAGAGCTCAAGGAAAGAAAACAGGAGAACGGAACTGAACACCAGGGGGCGTTTGAACAGGGATTTAGCGGCCAACGCTGATGTTACAGGTCTTGCAGCTGGGGTCCTTCTTGGCGTTGATGGTAGAGAGGCTCATGAGCTGGTGCCCACTGATCTCAGCCACCGAACCCAGACTCAAGTCCACCGGGTCTGTATAAATCACCTCTAGGATGATGTCCTGTGCATGGTGGAAAGAAAGGTGACCCTCTTCATCCGCAGCACATGTCAGAAACCGGTTGTTGCCGCTATCCAGCAAGGGGAGCCTCTGCTTGCAGAATTCATCGCCTGGCGAGCCGCGTGGTGCCAGAACCAGGATGACGTAGTGGTATGCCGTGTACATGCAGTAGAAATCGCCGAAGTACAGGTTGGTATCGTGGTTGAAGAGAGCCTCGGCTGCAACCTGGAAGCGGAAACGGCCGTACGGTGAGTCCTGCGGTGGAGCGCCCGTATTGAACTCGGTGTTACAGCTGAAGAAGATGCCTTCCAGCTTGCCGCTAATGGGTGAGCCGTGGCTGCCGCTGTTGTCCTTCACCGACGGCAGCATCTTGTTTTCCTGTGCCTCACTGCAACGAGAGTGCATTTATATGTAAATATGTAATCACAGCAATTCTCCATGTTGCATATTAACGTATTAGACTTTACTCATTAATTATAGAAAACCCAAGAAAGACGCAAACAGCTGCACTTCAATAATCTGTCAATTACAACTCAAACATCTAATTGCGAGAGGCCCAAACATGTGATGTAATGCTACTTCAGCGTTAAGCTACCAGCAGCACTGAAAGAACTATCTGATCGTATAGCGAGGAATGATCAGAGAGCTACTGTAGGCTTTAACCTATGATTGAAAGATGTAACAGAGATGCTGAGAAAGAGAGGTTGAAATGCAGCCGATGCAAACAGCTAAAACCTCTCCATAAAGTCTGTCTGAGCCAAGTGCTACTAACAGGGCCCTGTGGGACTCTTTTGTGGAAGGTAAATGGAGCTAATTAGATTCCAAGGTGCTTCTCACATCTCTTTTCTTCTCTACTTTCCTCTTTTGGCAGATTTAAATAGGGCGTTTTTGGTGGCTCCATTAACTTCGTCTGCAGAACCCGACCATTTTACGCCGTTGATCATTTTATAGTCTTCGCAAGCATAAAAGAACGAGGACGCATCAACAAATCAAAAGTCATTCACCTTCAAGTTGCCCTGCACATGTTTTTACACGTATTGATGACACTGTGAAAAGTGGGCTTTTAAAGAAAAACGATGGGTGGAGCTTGTGCACTCTTGGTTGTGCACTCATAAATTGATTTTAATGATGGTGAAACTTACTTAACCCTTAAACATCTTTACTAACAAAAAGGTAAAGGAAAAAAAAAATCCACTGGCTGTAGTGAGGATGTAAATTTTTTTTAAGGCCTCCGAGTGGCGCAGTGGTAAAGTGCTCGCCCTATCATTCGGCGATCGCGAGTTCGATTCCCGGGTGATGCTGTACCCTCTCGTGGCCGGATGTCTAGAGAGAGCTGATTGGCCGAGCTCTCTCAGAGGGGAGGGATGAGAGGTACTTAGTGCTCCCACGTTAATTGCGGCTCTACAGCCAACGCTGTCCTCCTAGTGTGTTACGCCCCCCCCCAATGGTGTGTGAGCGAGCAGTTCGAAAACATGCGGTCAGCTGGCGTCACATGGTTCGGAGGAAACATGCGATAGACTTCGGCCATCCCGACTGAGTGGTAGTAGTAGCCTTAATGTGGGAGCCCCCTAGTGACGAGGAGGAATTGGACATAACTAGATTAGGGAGAACATCAGGGGAAAATCCAAAAAAGAAGAAAAAAAAGGATGTTAACTTTTTTTTACATTTTCACCATAAAGAAACATCTTAACAGTCTGGACGACCCCAGTATAAGCCTCATCCAAACAGTTGAGATGTTGCTTTATGATAAAAGAGTCAAGGCAAAAATAAACAAAAATATATGATAAACACTTTTTTTGTGTGTATTGGTGTGTGCATGAGCACAAATGTTTTTGGCCATTAGACTTATTTTATTTCTCATGGCATGCCGAAAAGTGATTTAAAGGCGTACATACTGTAGCTACATACTGTCTCGACCGAGTGGTAGAGATAGCTCAATTAGGTTAAGTTTAACACATTTTTTCAGTATGGTATAGTGATGCAAAATGTTGCCTAAGGAGTTGAACGGAATGTTAAAGGATTAAAGAATATATGAAACTTGTGACACAATCAATCAATTTCAGTCATAACACCGTCTGTGCTTATTTACAGTGCATAAGTGTTATTATTAGTATGTGACCAATACGCATACTAGTACTTAATTTGGAACGAGAGTTTAAAGTGGACTAAAAATACACAAACACAGATACAGATAGGATGCCCTTTTGTGTAGCAAGCTTCTCATTAAAGTTCACAGAGAATGTAGTTAAGACTAAATTAGTGCATCTGGATTTCTCTTTATCGTCCAAACTTTTATAACTCAATAAAAGTAGTAAAAAGTAGAAGGATTTTGGTAAAAACCAGCAGATCTACATGCCTTGCATGGTCAAAGTACTCTTTGTTCTGGTTGCGATAGAACACAGAGAATGGCAACATTCTGCCTGCGATAGCCTCGGCTTTCTCCAGCAGCTGTGTGAGATGGACCGTGGAGTAATCTGGGAGTAAAAAAAGCAAGAAAATGGAAAGGAGTCAAAATGATTCTCAGTAATGAGATGAAACCATAGCAACAGACACCACGGATAAACACTGTCAAATTATTCTTCTATAACTAAACAGATAACCAGGTTTATAAATTGTTGCCATTTAAGGTAATTTCATGCTTAAATGCCTCTAAGAAAATAAAAAACATCCCCGTTTAAACTTTAATAGAAGTGAATAAATATTACAGATGCTTTTGCTACATGAACAGTCCTTGCATAGACATCTATAATATTTGAAATTAATTTTAAAAAAATCGCATTATTACAGATATTACAGTGATTGAATTCAGGAGACATACTGACCGGCAACACACATTGGCTCTCATTGTGCAAAATGAGCACAAGTTAATTTGTTTCGGCAAACAAGTACAAGCTGCCAACAAGTGTTCAGGCAGTGTGAGAATTTAAAATGTTTTAGCTCCCTAATGAAGCCGATTCAAAACATGCCAATGAGTGTGAAATGTTTAGCAGCATCCCTTAAAAAAGTGAGTAAATGTACTGTAAAAATAAACAAATATTTAACTCTTTTCTTGGTCACTACCCAATCCATATGTGCTGTTTGCTGGTCTTAATGTATTCTTTGATATTCCAAAATGGTAGAAAATAGTAACACTAAAGGAAACCTATGATTAGGTGTATTCACATATTTGGCTGGTGATCTACATCTAATTCATATTAAACATAGACCTAATTTATGAAGGTATTTGGGCAAAGAGGCAATAAAAGAAAGGCGTTCAGGCTACAGGTATGCTATTTTAAACTAAAATGTAAAAGAATTGAAGTCCTCGTCCAAACGGTTGAGATGTTGCTCTATGGTAAAAGTGTCAACATATATATATATATATATATATATATATATATATATATATATATATATATATACAAAAAAAGAGAGAAGAAAATGCTCCACACTTTTAGTAAAAATACAGCTGTCCTCCTTGAAACTGAACTAAAAAAAAAAGGAGAGCAAGTCATCTGAAGAACTGTGGATATGTACAGTATTTCTGACAATTGACTATATGCACAGGATGTTATAATGTAAGGAAATAATGTGCTTATGCTAGTATATGTATGTTTTGTTTTGCTCTCACCGGCTGTGCAGAACTCCACAATCTCACTCCACTCGGAGACGGCGTAGTCTCTGTCACTCTGTTTAGAGGCTGTTTGGACAGCTACAGTGTACTCTGTGCGTGGGCTCAGAAACCAATGGCCTCTCACTGTCATGGGCAGAGGCACTGCTTTTGCTACCAATTTAGTGGGTACATCCTGTGACATGCAGAGGGCAAAACAGGGCATTCATTAAATATTCAAAGCAATTAACCCTTCTCAACCTCATCTAAGCTTGTTTGGAATTCTTTTTTTATGAACCCCACTGAAATACCGTATGACAGGTTCAAATGCTAATGTGTTGGAGTTTAACATGAAGCACATACAGCGGTGGTGTCTACAGTATATCGTATGTGTGGCCAAGTTAAAGTTATTTTTTTTGGAATTCACTGTTTTCTACAAAAATGATTCCACATACAACTTACTTTTTTATGAATCATAAAAAGACCATGTATATAAAATAACATTGTTTATCACAGAAATTACATGTTCATAGAGACCAGCAGATTAATACTATGCCAAATGTAACCAAAATATGTAACTATATGTTCTCCAAACATCTACTGATCTGATTTTATAAGATGTAATGTTGTATTTCATTATTTCTAATCATTAATTCATCTTTTCATTTAAAGTGTTGTATTTTATGTGCCCATACTTAATACATTAATACATAATACATTATTTAAAATAATAATAATAATAATCTGTGCCACTTTACACTGTAAAGTATTTCTTTTTCTAGTAAAATCTGTTTAATCTGAATTTGCCTTTTGAAAAGGTTCATCTTTACTAAGCGGAGAATGGCATTAATTATATATACCTTGTGCTTGAACTTGTTGGCATTCTTGTTCTCTTTCTTGTTAAGGTCAATAAAGTAATGTGTAATGCGCTCCTTGGCTCTGGAATCCATGTCCCAGCAGATCTTGAAGGAGTCACAAGTGATGTTACTGATTTTAATGTTCTGAGGAACAGGGAGCTCCTCCATCTCTGCGATGCCACTGTCCTGGGACTTATTTCCTATGAGAAGGGAAAATAGAGAGAGGGCATTATAGAGACCGAGATTGTTAAATATATAAAGAGGTCCTTGTGAGCTTGAGAACTCTCTCTGTGCAGGCTTCTGCATTGGAACAGTTGGTGCTAAACAATCCAAAGCACAGCTGGGTTTGAATATAGCCTATAATGTACTACGTATGCAACAGCATTACGTTTTTCAGCACATATACACACAATGTATGTACAGTACATAGAAGTCCAGAATCATATTGCGATCTTTAAAATTCCAAAGGTTATAGCTAGAAAAGTGTACAAAATTTTCAGACACTGAATGAACCCTGGGTGGAGCATCCGAGGCTGAGACGATATTTTCCATAATTAACTCAGGGTGAGGCTCTTGGGGTCATTTTGATCTGGGTAGTGAGAAATTCTCAGTGACTAGTAGTGATGGTTACAGTGATAGTCAAAGTTCAGAAGTAGAACATACATAAAGGCCTTGTTCAATCTGCAGGCAAATCTGATTTTTTCAGATTTATTTTCTCATATATATCCCTGTTTCTGTACACTCTCTCTACCATTAAATTTCCCTCAGACGTTTTACTTTGTGCTCTACTACTACTTTGTCTAGGGGATATTACTCTCCACTGACCGCATCTTTTCAAACTGCTCGCTCACGCACCATTGGAGTGGTATAACATACTGGAAAGACAGCACTATCTGCTCCTTGTGTGAGCTTATAGACGCCCCAGATTGGCTGGAGAGCTGTGTCATGCACACTCGTAACACGACCGGCACTAGGACCCGGAAGTAATACGGTCGGGTTTCAGGAAGCATAAAAGGAAACAAGATGGCGCTTCACATTGCTCAGTCATTGAGTTTTGCCCATGCTATCGCCGACGCCTCGCTCGTCTAAACTCACTTTCTTGGGTTATCGCTTCCGATTGGGTGTGTGTATTTAGAACGCGGGTTTATTTGTGTAAACTCTGGCTCTCGCTTCGGGAGAGTTCTAATAATAACCAGCGTGGTTATCCTGCCTGCTCGCGTTACTTCCGCGTTTGGGTTTACCTTCCACGCTACAGGGCTAACTGCTAGTCTTCTGATTCATCTCCGGTTAGTTCGTGACAGAATGACTGAGCCATCAGCAGTAAACCCAGCGGAGTTTGCTCACCTCTGTGATGTGGTTGGCCAGCATGCTAAACTGATCGATCAGCTCCGTGGTGAAGTCGCATCTCTCCGCAAGGAGCTCCAAGACGTCGCGGTCTTGCGCCGCGAGGTGGCGGAGTTGCGACAGGAGAATGCGACCCTCCGCGGGGCGGCCGCTCAGCCGGCTGTTGCCACGCCCATCGCAGCGGCTGCTGCGCCGCCAATCCCCTCCCCACCTTCTGATGTTTTTCTAGCTTTACCGGACAAATGGGATGGCACAGATGGGAAGTGCAGTGTTTTTCTAACTGCATTGGATCTTGTGTTTGAGTTTAATTCCACCAGATACTCCACAGACCGACTGCGCATTGCTCTTCTCGTCTCGTTGCTATCCGGGCAGGCAGCTGAGTGGGCCACGGCGGTTCTTCGTTCAGATTCAGACGTCGCCTACTCCTACACAGAATTCACCCGTCAGCTTAAACTCACCTTTGAGCATCCGGCTGCTGAGGTGGAGACCGACTCTAAGCTATATCATTTACGGCAGGGAGGGTCGTCTGTGAGCCGCTACACCGCGGAGTTTCGCACTCTCGCCGTGCAGACCGACTGGGGAGACTCCGCCCTCTGGACGGCCTACTACGAGGGATTGGCTTCGCGTATAAAAGACGAGCTCGCCGGACGAGAGCTCCCAGGGACCTTGGAGGGCTTAATCCAACTCGCCCTCCGGATCGACCAACGTCTGCTCGCTCGCCCCAAGCCAGCTCCCCGTACCCTGCCACCCATCACGACAACACTACCTCGTACCACACCCTTCGTCTCCCACGCTCCAGTTCCAGAAGTCCACTCATCATTCACTGCAGCACCCACCAGAACCGTCGGTACTCCACCTCCTGCCGTGGTTGACACAGGAGCCGGGGAACCCATGCAAGTAGGGCGCGCCTCCTTAACCGCTGCAGAACAGGAACGCCGTTTTAGAGAGGGGCTCTGCGCGTATTGTAGATCCGCTGCACACCATCGAGCCATCTGTCCTCTGCGGCCGGGAAACGTGCAGCCCCGGTGGGAAATGAGAGTAGCTCACCGGGTCCCATCTCCCTCTCCACCACCCTGACTAATGATTCCCGTCTCACGGTAAAAGTACACCTCCAGTTTGGCCACAAACAGGTCGGAAGTACCGCGTTCCTCGACTCCGGGGCAGCAGGTAACTTCATTGACTCTTCATATGCCAAAAAACTGGGGGTAAAAATCGAGGCGTTATCCCAGCCCGTAACCATTACATCAGTCGACGGTCGGCCCCTTTCCCCCAGCCCCATCGCCTTTCAAACTCAGCCTATCACCCTCATCATCAACCAGCATCAGGAACAGATTCAGTTTTACACCACCACCATTTCATCACCACACATCATCCTCGGACACCCTTGGCTGCTGCATCATGACCCACTCATATCATGGACCCAAAATCGGAGTCTACAGTGGGGGCCGACCTGCTCCGAGCTCTGCCTACGGGCCGAGGCTGGGACGTGCTCTAGGGAGTCCGAGGCCCCCGATGTCGACACAGACAACATCTTGCTAGACTACCGGGACCTGGCTGATGTCTTCTGTAAGAGACGCGCTACCCACCTACCTCCTCATCGCCCATACGACCTGGCAATCGATCTTCAGCCAGGCGTGACACCACCCCGCGGCCACCTCTATTCACTATCCAACACCGAGATGCAGGCAATGGAGGAGTATGTTTCCAGCGGACTTTGCCATGGTACCATCCGGCCCTCCTCCTCACCTGCCGCCGCGGGGTTCTTCTTCGTGAAAAAACGCGATGGTAGTCTACGTCCCTGTGTCGATTACCGGGGGCCATAAAAAAATCACCATAAAAAACCGACACCCGCTGCCTCTTACCAAGTCTGCCCTGGACGCCCTCTCTGGCGCCACCATCTTCACTAAGTTGGACCTCCGGAGCGCCTACAACTTGGTGCGCATCAGAGAGGGCGATGAGTGGAAGACGGCCTTCATCACCCCTACAGGACACTACGAGAGTCTTGTCATCCCCTTTGGTCTCTGCAACGCACCTGCCGCTTTTCAGCAATTCATCAATGACGTCCTCAGAGACATGTTAGGCCGCTGGGTGTTCGTCTACCTCGACGATATCCTCATCTACTCCTGAACCGTCAACGAACATATCCAGCATGTCAGAGCGGTTCTAAAGAATTTGCTCGCCCACCAGCTGTACTGTAAGTTGGAGAAGTGCGCTTTTCACGAGCGCTCCACCACGTTCCTGGGTTTTGTCATCTCGCCCCAGGGTGTGGCCATGGACCCGCAGAAACTGGAAGTTGTGAGCCATTGGCCCCTACCCAAGACTCTTAAACAACTCCAGACAGGCGCGGTGGGCACTGTTTTTTGAGAACTATAATTTCCACCTGTCATACCGCCCGGGGTCCAAGAACACCAAAGCCGATGCCCTCTCCCGACAGCATGAGGAAGATGCCCCCTGGGCGGACCCTGCGCCTGTCCTGCCACCCACCAAGATCCTCGCATCGCTCAGTTGGAACCTGGAAACGAGGGTCCGCCAGGCACAAGCTACGGAGACCGAACCGGCAGGTGTGCCGCCTGGCCGACTCTATGTACCCAATGCCATTAGGGCCGAAGTACTCCAGTGGGGACACTCCTCCCCACTTGCTGGACACCCCGGAAAGCGGCGCACCCTACTTTTCGTCCAACGTGCCTTCTGGTGGCCCAATATGAGGAAGGACATAGACGAGTTTGTCCAGGCGTGCCCAGTGTGTGCCAGGTCCAAGGACAGCAACCAACCATCGCCAGGGGAACTTCAACCACTCCCGGTTCCCCGCCGACCCTGGACACACATTGCCGTTGACTTCATCACGGGCCTGCCGGTTTCCGAAGGAAGAGACACCAACCAACAACTGGAGCGTTACCTGAGATGCTTCATTGCTGATCGCCAGTGCTCCTGGGCCCGCTACCTCATTTGGGCAGAGCTGTCTCACAACCTCAACATGTCTTCTGCCACCAACCTAAGCCCATTTGAGGTATGCTACGGCTTCCAACCTCCGATGTTCGACCATCAATAAATGGAAGTACCATCGGCCCAACAGTTGGTTCGCCGGTGTCGACGGCTATGGAGACAAGCAAACGACGCCATTCAACAGGCTAACCGCCGTTACACTCTACAACATCGCCGTCGACACCCACCGGGACGAATGTACCAAGTAGGTGATAATGTATGGCTATCAACAAAAAACCTACACCTGCAGACTGAATCAAGAAAGTTGTCACCAACATTCATCGGACCATACCGCATCAACCTCCGGATTAACCCTGTCACCTACCGGCTCCAGCTGCCTGCGGCGCTCCGGATCCATCCGGTATTCCACACCTCCCAGCTTAAACCCTTCATCACTTCACCAATGGTTCCCCCATCCACCCTGCTCCTACTCCCCGTATCATTGAGGGTGGTCCCGCCTACACCGTTCGCCGGATCCTTGACTCACGTCCTCGGGGCAGAGGGCTCCAGTACCTGGTGGATTGGGAAGGTTACGGTCCCGAGGAGCGATCTTGGATTCCGGCTCGGTTTGTCCTAGACCCCGAACTCATCCGGGACTACCGTCGTCGGGTATCCTCCACCCCAGGACCGTCGAGAGTTGGTCCTGGACAGGGGGGTACTGTCATGCACACTCGTAACACGACCGGCACTAGGACCCGGAAGTAATACGGTCGGGTTTCAGGAAGCATAAAAGGAAACAAGATGGCGCTTCACATTGCTCAGTCATTGAGTTGTGCCCATGCTATCGCCGACGCCTCGCTCGTCTAAACGTGAGTACTCACTTTCTTGGGTTATCGCTTCCGATTGGGTGTGTGTATTTAGAACGCGGGTTTATTTGTGTAAACTCTGGCTCTCGCTTCGGGAGAGTTCTAATAATAACCAGCGTGGTTATCCTGCCTGCTTGCGTTACTTCCGCGTTTGCGTTTACCATCCACGCTACAGGGCTAACTGCTAGTCTTCTGATTCATCTCCGGTTAGTTCGTGACAAGCTGTAATTACTGTGCGAGCACTCAGTGTGCTCAGGTGGGTAGAGTAGCCAAAAATTACTCAAGTAAAAGTAAAAACGTATTTGGTGAAAAGATACTGAGTAACTGTTTCATCATAATGTTCGATTTCTTCTTATTATTTGGAAATGATATAAGCAGCCAAACAAAACGATGAAATAATGTACAACGTCTGACAATTCCAAATAATAAAATAAATAAAATAAAATAAATGAATAAAACTAAATATCTTTACAAAATAGCAAATTAATGAACAAGAAACACAAACTTCCTAATCTCACTTTTTACTAAGCTAAACACAAATCCCTACTGTAGGTAACATATGTATGTGTGAACAGTGTCGACTATTTCCTGTGTAAGATATACTGTATATTCAGTTGCCCTGCAAATGATTCAGCAGAAAAGAACATTAGAACATTTGTACAAGAGTCTCACTTAACCATAAACTGTGTCCAGCAGAACAAATGTAAGAAACTTTAACATTTTTTTAGCCTCTAGCTTATCTGCTAATTATACATTTTAACATAGCATCATTAAATAAAATAGCTAAATTAACCGCTAAACCGCTAAACTAATGTTTACTTTGCTGTCTACCCCGACTGTTGCTTATTGTTGCTACATCTGATTGGTGAAACACAGTCACATGGTAGATCCACTGGCTGCATTTCTCTTGCAAACACAAAGAATATCTACAGTGTGGAATAAATGGTTAGAAAAGTAATGAGTCGTAATGAGTGGCGTTTCTTCTTCACAAATCTACTCAAGTAAACGTAAAAAGTATGGTGCGGTAAAACTACTCATAGAAGTCCATTTTTTCAAAAAGTTACTTAAGTAAAAATAACGGAGTATATGTAATTCGTCACTACCCACCTCTGGCTACAGCATCTCTCGGGGTTCAAACCAGCGATCTCTGGATGATAGGGCGAGCACTTAACCACTTATCAATTTACTACAATATATATATATATATATATATATATATATATATATATATATTTTCCATTTCAATTTCTTCCTGCTCATTTTTCAACCATGCATCCATGATCCCAACCATGTAATCTTGTGGACCTGAACTTCTGTGACAGGTTAGGAGTGACAAAATGGACAGAATGAACAGACTGACTACACTAAGAACATAACCAGAGACTGGCAGTCCAGATAAAAAAGTTAATAATTAAACCTAGACAGTGGATTTTAAAGACAGGATGAACATGGGCCATGCAATAATGCAGAGAACAAGTTCGCAAGATTGACTAAACTCACTCAATCACGGTCTATACCACTTTATCCTGTATTCAGGGTGCGTGGGGGGACCTGAAGCCTATCCCAGGAGACTTAGGGCCCGAGGCAGTGTACACCCTGGGTAGGGTGCCAATCCATCGCAAGGCACACACATATACACTCACTCACACTCCTCATCTTCATGGATAAGTAAATGAACCAGATATTTCACAAAATATATACCTTAAATCGTCAATCCCAATTTATTTATTTTTTTTAAATAATGTTTAAAGTGGTCATGTCAAGATGAATTCAATTTTACTTGATTTTTTTTTTTTTTTTTTTTTGACAAATAGGAGTTCACTGCACTATAAAAAAACGTTTTGTAATTCTGGTGCACAAAAACTGTAACTTACTGTAAGTGTACATCAAAAAACACATTAAAATGGTAAATGTATATCATGACCCCTTTAAGTCATAGTATCCTGTGTGGTAGCTCCGACCTGTTCTCTTCACCTGCTCTTGACTTATTTGGTTTCTCTCTCTACTCTTCATCTTTTTCGTCTTTTTTTATGAACACTCATGTACAAAGCATTAAAGTGATTGTATTTGCTAAACAGTGATGTCATTTCATTATTACAACAGAAACAGAAAAAGCTCATGCATTAATAAATTTAAACCGCGTAATTTTTAGAAACTTTGTAGTTTTTCAAGCTGTTTTTGAGAATCCAGTTTACAAAAAGCTTACAATAGGGTCTCGAATACTGTATGAATGAACGTGTAGAGGGATCCATACGCTAGTCTCGTTCTGTTTACACAGCAGGGCTTTCCGGAAAAAAAAAAAATCGTGCATTTATTGCGCCCCTGGACTGAACATAACGAACTGAGAGGATAAGGCAAGAGCCCCAATAACTTGGTTGTGCTTGGTGGTGAGAACCTCAGTTAACATTTTTAAACAATAAGTTAATTTTTTTAAACCAAACGCCTATTTTTTTCAGGAATAATGATTTGATATTAACGGACGGTAACTAAGCCCAGCCTCGCTGGCAATAACGTTAAATGTTGATGAACTTAAAGACTTACAGTAATACAAAATGATAGGTCAAGCTTACCAAGACACTGTTTTTCATTTTCTTTTTTTCTTTTTCTGTTCTGCGCGTCAGTTCTGTTCTTCCCTCTTCTGTCCGTTTTGCATACGTGACTGGCAACTATTAGGGGTGGGGGGGCTCAATTGATATATATATATATATATATATATATATATATATATACACACACTCACCTAAAGGATTATTAGGAACACCATACTAATACAGTGTTTGACCCCCTTTCGCCTTCAGAACTGCCTTAATTCTACATGGCATGGATTCAACAAGGTGCTGAAAACATTCTTTAGAAACGTTGGCCCATATTGATAGGATAGCATCTTGCAGTTGATGGAGATTTGTGGGATACACATCCAGGGCACGAAGCTCCTGTTCCACCACATCCCAAAGATGCTCTATTGGGTTGAGATCTGGTGACTGTGGGGGGCATTTTAGTACAGTCAACTCATTGTCATGTTCAAGAAACCAATTTGAAATGATTCGAGCTTTGTGACATGGTGCATTATCCTGCTGGAAGTAGCCATCACAGGATGGGTACATGGTGGTCATAAAGGAATGGACATGGTCAGAAACAATGCTCAGGTAGGCCGTTGCATTTAAACGATGCCCAACTGGCACTAAGGGGCCTAAAGTGTGCCAAGAAAAGATCCCCCACACCATTACACCAACACCACCAGCCTGGACAGTGGTAACAAGGCATGATGGATCCATGTTCTCATTCTGTTTACGCCAAATTCTGACTCTACCGTTTGAATGTCTCAACAGAAATCGAGACTCATCAGACCAGGCAACATTTTTATATTTTTCAACTGTCCAATTTTGGTGAGCTCGTGCAAATTGTAGCCTCTTTTTCCTATTTGTAGTGGAGATGAGTGGTACCCGGTGGGGTCTTCTGCTGTTGTAGCCCATCCGCCTCAAGGTTATGCGTGTTGTGGCTTCACAAATGCTTTGCTGCATACCTCGGTTGTACCGAGTGGTTATTTCAGTCAAAGTTGCTCTTCTATCAGCTTGAATCAGTCGGCCCATTCTCCTCTGACCTCTAGCATGAACAAGGCATTTTTGCCCACAGGACTGCCGCATACTGGATGTTTTCCCCTTTTCACACCATTCTTTGTAAACCCTAGAAATGTTTGTGCGTGAAAATCCCAGTAACTGCGCAGATTGTGAAATACTCAGACCGGCCCGTCTGGCACCAACAACCATGCCACGCTCAAGATTGCTTAAAATCACCTTTTTTCCATTACATTCAGTTTGGAGTTCAGGAGATTGTCTTGACCAGGACCACACCCCTAAATGCATTGAGGCAACTGCCATGTGATTGGTTGATTAGATAATTGCATTAATGAGAAATTTAACAGGTGTTCCTAATAATCCTTAGGTGAGTGTATATATATATATATATATATATATATATATATATATATATATAATATATAAAATATTATTATATAATTTTATATAAATAATATTAATAAATAATTTTTATTTTTACACGGTTAAATGTCTAGCCTCTAATTAGCACGGTGTCTACTTGCTTGTGTCAATCTCTGTGTAACTTCAGACACTGTAGATCTTAATGTTCTTGTAGAAAGGCTATAATTTTCACATCGTTCTTCTTTGGTTCTTCATTTCTGTTTCTGATTGAATCATCAGTTTAGAAATGTAAATAACGATGCACATAGAAGTCATGTTGATGTTCCACAAGACTTTTATATGATCTCTTCAGCCACTGCTTTTTTTCATAGCATATGGCACATGTATGTTTAATTATTCATAATTATGGTTTTACTTCCGATGCTATTCTGATGATGGAGGAGGACACTCGCAAAACATCTCTCCGCATGCTACATAATTCTTGTTTCTTATTTAGCAGGGCATGTGTGTTCTTCCAAAGTGTTCCAAAAGTGTTCAAAACAGTATGAAATACACAGATGAAATATGCTATGATAAAATCTGTTTTTTTTTTTTTTGTCATGTCCGATGCAACCATTGATATCATCCAAATAGTTTAACACAAGAATGTTAAATGGAGAAGATTGGTCAAAGTGTCCATTTAAGCAAGAAGAGACCAAGCTCTCCATTGGGATATAAGCTTTGTTTTAGGCAAAGACGAGCATGCGAGTGAGAGGTAGTTTTTTTTTCTTTTTCCTTTTCCTTCTTTTTTTTTACATGGCATGTCTTGTTTTCCAACGGGACCAAAAACAAGCACGAATGCAAAACAGATTTCATAACATGTAAATGCTGCATATTCCACTCAGGAGACCTAACAGAAAGTTTTGATGCATGTTTCGTGAGGCTGTGTGCCAAATTGTGGGTCATACAGCCACTTGGTTTCGGATATACAAAACAATACAATGTATGTGGGCCATACAGCCACCCAATACAGAGAAATCTATATATACTTCCATACCTACAGGTACCAAAAGCCAACCCATTCGGCCAGACACAACATGACATCCCCAGACGTCCCAAGGAGCCATGCCCCGAGGGGCCCGAGGTTCACTTACACAATACAGGGCATAATGTTTTGCATTGCAGGATTATGGGTGATCAGAGTAAAGACACAAAATAATAAAAATTAAGCAAGTTCCAGTTATCACAGAAGAATTTTACCACTATTCTATTCTAATTATGTTAGTTGGTAAAATGTATCACTGATTATAACATACTACTAATGACCTTCAAAGCACTAAGTGGTCTCACTCCACTGGACATGAGGGAACCTTTGGTCTATTAAGATGTCTGCTTTGATTAACTACAGGGTAGAAGAATGTTAACTACAGGAGGAAACAGAGTTTCCCTTTGCACAAAACAAAGTCAGTGAAGGTTCTCGATGAAAACTTTTGGCCTGCACTGAGCCATGACCTCAACCCCACTGGATACCTTTGGGACGAATGCTGGAATGCTGAAGGCGCCCAAGTCCGTCCCTCGCCTGACATCAATGCCTGACCTCACCAATGCTCTTGCAGCTGAATGGAAAAATTTCAAGAGTCACATTCCAACATCCAAGAGTGGACATTCCAATAACAGCAAAGTGGGGACTAAATCTGGAATAGGATGTTCAAAATGTACACGTTGGAGGGTGATAGTCAGGTGTCATGAACTTTTCACCATAAAATATAGCTCTTTTCTGCGGATTTAAGAGCTCCTGGGCATTGACTATTATAATAGCCTGGGACACTGTGATGTTTTAAGGCTCCCCAACAGAACCATTGCTTTAATCAAAAGATTGTCCTTGGTTCACCTCCGGGCTGCTATTCAAAGTACCCTCACTGAACATTCTTCTTGATACAAATTGGTCAACAACTTGCTTGTCTGTACTGCTCTAAAACTGTATAGTGTAATCACGGTGATACATTTTTATTACAACATTCCCATTAGTCTAACTTTGCAACCTTTTCCCTTTTCCAGTACAGAACACTGTAATGGTTAGGGTTTAGCATACATATCGTTTAAAGAAATCCACCACTAACAAATGTTAAAAAATCACCAATAGCAACTGGTTTTATTTTAGTTAGTATTGTAAGATACTTTAAATACGCATTGTAAAGAGTGCACAATGTATTCCAACAAAACATCATCATTATCATCATCATCTATACCGCTTAATCCTGTATTCAGGGTCACAGGGAGCCTGGAGCCTATCCCAGGACACAAGGCGGGGTACACCCTGGACACCCATCACAGGGTGCACACATATGCTCACTCATTCACACACTACTTGGTCCCACAATTTGGGAATGCCAATTAACCTAACCTACAGGCCTTTGGACCGTGGGAGGAAACCGGAGGTACCCGGAGGAAACCCACCAAGCACAGGGAGAACATGCAAACTCCATGCACACAGAGACGGGAAACGAACCCGGACCCTGGAGGTGCAAACCACTCTGTGCTAACCACTACACCACCGTGCCGCCTAGACAAAACATCATTACATATTCAAATTATTTAGAATATTTTGTCAAGCACCCTTAAATCTAACCCCATTGTTTGTGATAATCAGGAGTGAAAGTAGTTTTGAATTCTTACCGGTCTACTGTATGTAGCCATAAGAGTGTTTATTCTGCTTTAGAATAAACTCAACTAAGGAACTGTCCCGGGGTGGAATCCAAAATAGCATAAAATGGAAAGCTAGTGCACTATTCAGAGTGTAAAATCCCTGATTGCACATACCAAGTAGTGCCCTTGTTCAGGGGTTAGAGACGGAATTGGGATTCAGCCTCATGTTCGACTATAGTTTGTTTTGTAGCTCATGTTAGCCATGAACAGGAAATACTAATCAGAGGCAATTTGGAACGACTTAGAAGCAGAAGGCAAAGTATGGTTTAAAATGACCCCTCGTTATCAGTGTTTTCTTGTTGAAAGTGCTAATATGACTGGTTTTAAATATGATACTGGTTTTGGCAGGCAGCTGCTCTCCTCTCTTACCACCACTGAATTTGTTTTGGTATTCTGTATATCATTGTTTATATAGAACATCACAGTCATCATTGTACATACAGTATATTGTTCCGTTCTTGAAGCACTCAAAACTTTCATCATCAGTAAGGTCTGTTATGATCACTGATGTAGCTGAAGATTTTGTAGGCTGTCAAACAGCGATTGTCCAGGATTTAAGTGCATCACTTTCTACTCCTCCACAGTGTCCATGCAGCCTATTTTCACAACGCAGCAAGAGAACTCTGGGTGAACTCTGGGGAATTAACAGCAAGCACTTTAACTGACCATTCAGCCAAAACCAGACTTCAGAATCGCAAAGACACTCAAAAATGTTGAGAGGAGATAAAAGGAAGCTTTTCAGAATTGGCAAAAAAAAAAAAACACAAGAGCCAAGACATCCTCTGCCTTCAGAATAAATGAGTCTTAGACACTGGACAGCTCCTCTCCAACTAATACAAAGAAAGACTATGAATGATTTTCGACAACTGCTGCGTTCCTATTCTGATTTCCCAATAACTTATGAAGAAAAGGGACAGAAACAGAGAGAGCTGAGCTGTTCTGTCGTCTTCAACAATGGGAGGACCGAGTTATCACACAGACACACAAGAGACAGTTAGTCTTGAGTCTGTGCATGCACTGTGCATTTTATTCTCATTATTCTTTCTGTTCTGCATCAAAAAGAACTAAATAATAATAAAGATCAAAATCTCTTGCTCATTCCATAATTAAAATCTAAGGAAAAGTATGTAGAAAAGTGCAGATTTTTAGAAAGTGTGTCCACAACTACACAACTATATGCAAAGTGAATGTGTGAATGTGCAGGTCACAAAAACTCTGCTGTCACCAAAAACCCTGAATTCACTGAAGCAACAAATTAATGGAGACTCTCTCATAACACACACCCACACGTACTTGCTGGTACCGGCGTGGAATGAATTCTGTCCTGATAATCCTGTAGTGAAAAATAATAATTTGCTAGTGAACATTGAGACTAATTTCCATACTCAGGAAAAATCCAGGATCAATAAAATTCCACTTAATTAAAATGAAAAAAGAAATGTGTGCATCAACATGGATTAACAATTTATTTATTTTTTTTTCAGGTGGCACAGTGGCTTAGTGATTAGCAATGTCGACCTGCACCTCCAGGTTCCGTGTTCTCCCTGTGATTGGTGGGTTTCCTCCGGGCACTCTGGTTTCCTCCCACAGTCCAAAGACATGCAGATTAAGCTAATTGGTGTTGCCAAATTGCCTCTAGTGTGTAAATGAGTGTGTGAATGCCCTCCGATGGATTGGCACCCTGTCCAGTGTGTACCATACCTCATGCTCTAAGTCTCCTAGAACAGGCTCCAGGCATCCATGACCCTGCATACAGGATAAAACGGTATAGACGATGAGTGAGTGAGCGAGTCTTACTAAATATGTTGTCATATACTAAATAGACCGAAATGTCGATCTTAAAAAACAAATAAATTATTTTTTTTAAATAACTGAAGGTATAAAGCTGACGTTTATAGAAGGCAGTACAATGTCCGTTAATAATGATCCTGCAGCCCCTGCAGTTGTTCCCATGAACATTCAGCTAGTGGAACGTCTTGCTGAAGAGACACATCTGTCTGTGGGAACTGTAAACATGATCATTCACCAACACCACTTGCACATTACAAAAACTCAGCTGGAAGTTATTGCTACGCCCCCTGTTCAGTCCTGTTCTCACTCTAAGCCACATGTTAGGGGCATTAAAGGAGTTCCTGGGAGGCCAACGTTTCAGACGTGAAGCAGGCAGTCCGAACATGACCCTGCCGTATTGAGAAAACTTGGTATCCAAGCATTAGTAAAAGCCCAGGAAGTGCATTAGTGTAGCAGGGGATTATATAGAGAAGAAAAGGTAGTTTTTACTCTCCTAATTTACTCTCAAAAGTTCTGTTTTGAGCTGAACGCCTATCATCCTGTATTTCCATAGAAATCTCTGGTCATTCTACATTGTAACGCTACAAAAACTAAAAATGTCCAAAGTGGTTGGATATTTCTTAAAGGTACTGTATGCATCCAAATGAAACGACGGTGCATGCACTAACAATAACTGAACTGCAGAAGGATGTAAAAGAGGATTAAAATCAGACAGTTGCATTTTAGTTTTTTAAGGGGGGAAAAAAAAAACAAATACTGAAGCTTAATCCAGAGATGCCTTTGCTTACAGCAATCTTTGACCTTAACTAAACTCCATTAGTGATGGCAGGCAGTAAAGCTAGCAGGTGGCACAGCATACCGAGTACACTTTCAAATGCCTCGTGCTTTACTGTCATTGAAGAATTAATTCCATGCATTTGTAAGAGTGAGTCAGCCTAATTCATACCACATATTCTGCATAATCTAAAGAGCAGAAAATCCATAAATCTTATGCAGCACTAATCAATCTCTGTCAAAAAAAAACAAACAAAAAAAACAACAAATAAAACAACTTTTTTTTTTTTCCCCACTAAATGGAGCCAAGTTCCCACTGCACTGTCCTGGGAATACGAATACAGATCCTCTCCTTCTAAGGGCATTTTCATGGAAACCAAAGCAGAATAGTTAGTTAGGGGTTTATTATTGGACAGTCCCAAGTAACAAACTGTTCTCAGAAAATATAATATTTGCATAATTTATTACAGACTATATAGCATGCATGCTGTTACATTTTCACCTGTGTTACCTTTGGAAGGTGAAACATCTTAGTTGTGTCAAATAAGTGAGCAGAAATCTTTCTTAACCATCCCAGATTATGGTAGAATACATAATGTAGTATTTCCGGTCTACACTTATTCCTCTTCCAGTGCAATCTTTAGACAAAGGCAAAATTTAAGAAAAAAAAAAAAATGAAAATAGTACTTACCAGCTTCAGAAAACAACTTCTTATGAGAGCTTCTCTAGACTGCCTTCGCTCATGCTGTATGAAGCGCAATGTGGTGCCCTAGCTAAGAACGCACAAGTCAGTGCACTTTCCTTAAAGCGAGCCTGCCAGGCTCCCAGGGGAGGAGCACGGATTATTGTCATAAGATAAGGCTCACAGACTCTCATGATTAAAACCGGTTAGAAACAAGTATGATCGAAACAGAGAGGGGGGTGGAATTAAAAGAAAAAGAAAAAAAATTTCAGCTTGATAAGCTCCTGGCTGCAGAAGAAGAAAACAATTCTAAAAAAAAGATACAAAAAAGTCTGAATGTTTGCTTTTTTAAATTTTTTATTTTATTCTTCAAATGATCTAATTAATTTCACTAATTTATTTATTTAATTGCACTACGAACGTTTTTTTTTTTATCTCGCTCACCATCATTATCAAAGCTAATCCGCTTTTGCTCCCGTGCCACATTTCTCATGCATATCAGATTATAAAGCTCATGAAAGAAATTTCCATGCAGACACGGTATATGGATTCTGTACTGTAAGACTACAACTCCAGCGACGCTCATGTGACCAGCTCGCAATAAACAAACAGAGCACACAAAGCCGCAGACAAAGCGTGTCTTCAATCTCTCTGCTCTCCCTGATCTTTACTTTACTAAGCCCTACAGAGGTCCTATTCAGCACAAGGGCCTTCCCTCTACTGAACTGTGTCACCCTCTTCACTACCACGCTGAACAGCGTGGGGGGGAAAAGAGCATGCTTTTGTTCTATTCATCCGGGATAGTAATTAACGCAAGAACATGACACTGAGGGAGGCTATACAGTATAAAGCACTTCGATAAGTCATTTGGGAACCGGTGCGTGAACCCCGCTGCCTATTAATAGCAGATTCCTTTATATGGATGGAAGCGTAGAAAGGCATCAGCGATACAGGACAATACGGACAGAGAACAATGCATGGGCTTACTTAACATGGTTGCAGACCATGTAGGAGACTAATTCCAGACTAAAAATTACTCCCATTAAACAACCTCCTATGTAATTTAGACCTATTATAAGGCATACTAACCAAACCGGTCATTAAGTGGCATCACTTGGATACAAGTGAGCATACAACAGAGCTGGAGCTGTCACAGTGAAATGACAACACAATCTCACTTCGTCATGTTGTCTCGGGCTCATAACCCATGCAGGTGCTCCACGGGTGAGCACCACGCCTGGCCATGTTACAGTTCTCCATGTCTCTCAGTCATGGTTTATGCTGTATGCTGCGCTAGAGCTTTACCAGACCACTCTTGTGCCTGCAGCAGTGCTTAAAATTTTCATCAGCTGCCCTATAAATAACCTATGCGTCATTATTTAATTCCAAAACCAGTCATGGAGCATGATAGAGGTGAGCTGCCTTCCTGTTAGCAGCACAGGACAAATGCTAACCTTGATAGGGCATTATGGAGATGTTACTGTCTGTACCACGAAGGATTATTCATCACTGGGATTCACCAAGTCCTGAATACTAAAGTGCACAAGGATAGTGCACAAGGATGTGAAATGTATATTTTTACATATTAACATGGTGCCTTGCTTAACTATGAGTTGGTATCAGAACGTTTCAAGATTTTTCGATGCATGTCCTCCCTTAGACGCCGTAAGAACCTGTCAATACCTGTCGCTATTGATGGTCTGGTCTGGCCTTGTGGACGATTTCTCGATGTACAATGCAGCGAATATCGATGAGCCTGCACTCATGGACCTGCCTCACCTTTTTTGTTTATGGAGATGATGAGCTCTTCCATTGTGAAGACTGTTGCTTCATCTCAAAGTCGTACCCATACACCCGAGTTTCGTGATCCTCGACATGAGGGATGGGTCATCCATGGCACGCTGATAGAGATCTTGACAGACTTCGACTTGATGTCCTTTCTTCAGGAGCCTGGGGACGAACTTGGCAGCAACATGTTTAAATCACCCATGAGGATTGCCTGGACTGTTCCATATGACACATCAACAATGGCAGCAATGTTGTGGATTGTTCTCAGATAATCATCATGCAGAGGTTTGCCAAATGGTTTCAACAGTTTTAGGGGTAAAATGTCTTCCTGATCTCTCGTTGTATGCCGGTGACACTCTTAAAGCGAATAAGCCACTCAAAACAACTTGAATGACTTGATGCATCATCACCGTAAACTTGACGAATCATGTCGATTGTCACTGTGGCAGATTTTCCCAGTTTTACACAGAATTTCATGTTCCAACTTGCTGTTCATGATGAAATAGCAGACGTGGTAATGCACATGGTCAGTTGCACAGCTCCTGATGTACACAGGACGATGTCTTTTGGCACACTGACTTATGAAGGTCGGTGCTCCCTGTGACTGTGCTTGTAGACTTGTGCTGCCATCTGTTGGCGTGTTGCAAAACTAGTCTTGAAACTTTTTGATACCACCATGTATTCACGTGCTTTGAAATGTCTGTATTTTAGCCTGTTGCAACCTGGAAGTACAATGAACTTAAAATGATGCTTAAACTTAAAACTTAACTTTACTGTTTGATTTACACAATATGTCTAACATTTGTTGATTGCATACTGTATTCCTCAATCTGGGTTTGGTTATAATTACAGCTGCAAGTTTTCTGGCATATTTGCCTGTATTTAGCTTCATCCATTATGCCGTCAACTCTGAGCCATGACAAGCATTTCCACAAGCTGATTCAACCACCACCATGCTTCACTGCATGGATGATATTCTCTGGGTAATAAACAGTGTCGGGTTTTCATCAAACGTAGTACTTTGTGCAATGACCAAAAAGTTCAACTTTGGTCTCATCAGACCAGAGGATGTTTTGTACATTTGCTATGCTTTCAAGACTCCTTTTATGAACTTCCAATGACCGGTAATAACTTTTATTCCTGCCACGCTTCCATAAACTGATTGTCCTTTTACACAGCTTCTCGTATAAATCACTGCAGCTCCTTCTTGGTTGCTTCTTTGACCTTTCCAAACAGTCATATCGTTAATATCGGATTTAATGATGCTCCGCAGGGTGTTCAAAGTTTGGTTTTTACCATCTGTCCATGATCAGAAGCGCACCATGGACGCAATCATGCTACAGAAGCAGAAATTACAACACTGGCAGCACGTCAATTTAAAAAGATGGACACAGCTTGCTCAAGAGATTTTTTGATAGTAGTAGATGTAATTAAAATCTTAATACTAGCTCCACATAGGAATGAATTTCATTATGGTTAACCAAGAAAGAGAGAGAGAGAAAGAGAGAGAAAGAGAGAGAGAGAGAGAGAGAGCTCATCTTATGAAATGGCTTTATGAGACATGCCTTTATGTTTTATAAAGGCCAGCACCTCTGAACTGGCCTGTAAAAGTGCAGTAATATTTCCAGATGCACTTTTTGCCAGATTTTCCCAAATACACTATGGACTATACTTTTTCGTGGCATCAGCTTGGTGGCGCAGTGGCTTAGTGGTTAGCACTGTAGCCTTGCACCTCCAGGGTACTGGGTTCAATTCCTGCCTCGGGATCTGTTTGCATGGAGTGTGCATGTTCTCCTTGTGCTTTTTCCCCCCGGGTACTCCGGTTTCCTCCCAAAGATGGGCAGATTAGGGTAATGTGGAAATGGGAATAAATACAATGGTCACCACTGGCCTCCACAGTCCCTAGTTGGACTACAGAGGTTTCTAGCTGGATGGATGGATGGATAAGATAAAGATTACAGTGTTAGAGAGAAATTCCTCTCAGTATTTTCATGGCTATTATCAGTACGCAGGTAAGGAGAGGCACGAATAGAGTATTAAGGTCGGGTTAGAATGCGGATATTATCAAGGGTCACAGCTGCACTGTTCAATTACATGTAAATCAGCACCTCATTCAGACCCGTGGACATGATATGATATTCTTAGTGGTAGGAATTACTGCCAGGCATACAGTACGTATATAAATCACCTTCGCTTATGTGTAACCACTCACAGAAAGCATAAATATATATGTATTGATTGATTCCCCATTTCACCGGACGACAATGAATCTGGACTTGGCGAGTGCGCTATTTTATTAGCTTTACTCAACGTTTTATGGATTCTATAAATGAAATGATGTTCTCCGTTCGATGACGTGTCGTCTTTCGTATTCGCATTCAGCAGCCATGATTAAGTTGTTTGATTTTATTTGTTATGAATTGATGAATTCAAAGATTTCGATTGGGAGCAGTTTGATGACATTTATATTTAAAGTGACATCATACCGAAACAATATAGAAGAAAATTTCGACTGCAATTAAAAAGATCTGGCTCATGCCTAAGCCAATTAGTAATACATTTTCATTATATCAGCCTCCACAAAATTTGAGCTCGATTTCCTTCGGCACATCCTCGATAATGAGAGTAATATCTTGAAAAGTATGTAGTTTATTTGTTCCGATTTAATCCTGAGATGATTGCATTTCACAGTACGGTCACACGCTTCTCATGCAGAAAACTTCTTCTTCTAAGAACACAAATAATTAGGTTTATAAAGAGAGGGGTGTTAATTCATTGTTAAAGTGGAAATGCAGCTGCTCCCTTACAAACCTTTCATGTGTACTGTTAATTAGGGACGAAGCGCGAAACCGTGGCATAAGTGGCGATGATTAAAAGCAGGGCAACATGAATAGTGATAGTGAATGTTGGCAGTCAGCAACAGTCCAGCCTGTCTGACTGTGCTGTCATGCCAAGAGGTGTTGAGGAGAGTCCAAATCAACGCATTAGGCCAACATTAAGTGTGCAGGAGCATATGGATGGCCCGGTCGGGGTGTCTCCAAAAGCTGATGCACCCTGGAACCACAGCTCCTTACATAACATAAGAAGGGGAATATTTTCCGGGGGTATGTCATACAACTCTATAATACCAGGTATGTCCAAGTCCAAGATTTCTCGTGAATGAAGGCAAAAAACAGAAAAGGTTAAGATGAGGAAACATGTGAATAATGTAAACGTTTTAAAGAAGGCTATATATCTGTGAATGATGATCCCGACCGAGGTGGCTTAGAGCGAAGTCGTTCACATTAACATTCAGTAAGTACAACACCTAAACCTTGAAAATCGACAGATGACTTGTCACCAAATTGTGGAAGAGATGCAGAACATAAAGAAGGGACTCAACTGTCTGTGGGAACTGTACACACGAACACCACTTCATAGCACATTATAGGAACTCAGCTGGGGGTTATTGTCACATCCCGCGTACCTCACTTCAAGCCATTTCTACATGTTTGGGGCATTAAAGGCCAGTATTTCAAATAAGAAACAGACAGTCCGATCATGTCCCTGGTATACTGAGAAAATGTTTTTACCTTGATGGTATCCAAGCACTAATGAAACACTGGGATATGATCATTAATGTAGCAGGGGATTATATACAGTACAGTAGATAACTTTTATTTTTTCTGTTATTCTGCATACTATCAAAATCCCAGTTTGACTTGAACACACATAATATACTACCGTCTGCCTTTCCTGGTAATTGAAAACACAACTGTCTGATGACTTGTGTCTGATTTTAAACATAAAACACAAAGATCAGTTATTACAGATAAAATATATTCTCTCTGTAAGTAGTATCCGAAGTACTTTTTACACAAGCTGAGCTCATTTATAGCACCGTAGCACAATTTTGAAAAAAAGTACTAAACAGAATAGAATCACTATACTGTTAAATCTGAATTTGAAATTTTAATCATTTTCTATGAGCATTGGCTAATTCGTATGCCATTGCTCAAGATTACATAACTACTGTAAGTAAGCAACTAAGTGTCTTTTGCTAGTCAAGATTTTTATATCAAGGTTATTATGGCATTATACAGTATATTTTAAAG
Source organism: Clarias fuscus (assembly GCA_030347435.1). NCBI lineage: Eukaryota > Metazoa > Chordata > Actinopteri > Siluriformes > Clariidae > Clarias > Clarias fuscus. Next base: position 21,974,494 of record CM059220.1, read on the forward strand.
CATTTTAAGCCACATATGATCACCTGTGTACCATTTCATCAAATTCTATGCTCATTTGTATTCTTGCTTGAATAAGAATAATACTATTAAAAAGTGTACAGTACAGTGCAAAAGTTTAGAGCCAACCCTCATTTTTTTTATATTAGTCTTGAGGAATAGTTCTCTCATTTTTGGCAAGATTTTGTCTCTCATTTTCTGTCTGGTTCCTGTACCTAACCAGTTTTTTTTTTCTTTTTTAATCCACTGAGTGGCGCAGTGGTAAAGAGCTCGCCCTATCATCCGGAGATCGCTAGTTCGAATCCCGGGTGATGCTGTAACCTCTCGCAGCCGGAGGTCTAGAGAGAGCTGATTGGCCGAGCTCTCTCAGAGGGGAGGGATGAGAGGTACTTAGTGCTCCCACATTAATCACGGCTCTACAGCCAGTCAGGGGCGTCTGTGAGCTCACGCAACGGAGGGAGCGGATAGCGCTGTCCTCCGAGTGTGTTACGCCGCCCCCAACGGTGCGTGAGCCAGCAGTTTGAAAAGATGCGGTCGGCTGGCGTCACGTGGTTCGGAGGAAACACGTGATAGTCTTCGGCCCTCCCGGCTGTGTGGTAGTAGTAGCCTTAATGTGGGAGCCACCTAAAAAAACATCATGAACCAGTGAGAAACAGGTGCAGATGATGACAGATGATCAGGCCGGTGATTAGTATACTGGTGATGTGGTTGGAATAGACGCGAGGGGAAATAAGGTTGCTGCTGAGGTTGTTCCATAAACATCCTTTTAAAAAAAAATTATTTCTTGTATCTATCCATCCATGGAAAGATGTAATCGATTAGGTTGCTTATTCCAATACAGTATGGATACAGTTGATTTGCATGCAATCTGCCTAGCAGTGTTCCAGTAATCATCTCCAATTATAGTGGCACATGGTAAAAATGGGATTTTATCACATTTTTTTAATGATCAGAGACTGAACCTGATAATTAAAAGTGTTGTAATTCTTTACACATATTAGACCTAATAAAAAGGTGCTTTACATGCTGTGTAGAATTGAAGAAGCACAATAAAAGCATCTGAGAGGAAAACATCCTGGTGCTCCCAAACTTAAAACAATGGGACAGTAGTGTAAGTATTCATTTATTTTAGCGTTGTCTGATTGTTGATTGGTATCAGTGACTGAGAGTCCTGATTAATCTTGTGTTTCAGACGAAAACTCCAGTGAAATCTTCCACACAAATTAACACATAGTCAACACAGGGATTCATCGTTCCAGCCCCATTAGAAGCAAATTTCTTTGGCTTACATTGGTCTTTTCTGCTGTAAAAGCAGCAGATTGTGTATATTTGCATCAGATGTACGCCAGACAACCATTAACAGAGCACCAAATGTGAGATGTTACTGTGTAGCACTCCTGCATTCAGCCAGACTCTGTGTGATTACTTCATACTGTGTGTGAAATATAGCTGTCACTGATGCCACCCCACTTGCAATGTGTTTTGAGATGAAGAATTGAGGCATATTTGATGTGGTTGCACTTGGAGGCACAAAGCATATCCAAGACCATCAGCAGTCTTGAATTAACACACAAGGAAAGCCTTCAGGGAAGGGCTGAACAATTCCACTGACTGGTTTGAAAGGAAACCCAGACTGTTAAAAATGGGAGCTTAATATTTAAATGAATGACCTACAAATCTAACATCTCTTTGTACTCAAGTCCACTCGCTTAAATTATCCATGAATTATTGGTTTCTGCCTGCGCCCAATTAAACACAGTAAGGTCATTGGCCTAGACTCAACCAAGCAACCCATACTGCTACACTAAGCACGAACGGGTTAATAATGATGAATCAACTCTCTTTTTCTGCCCATGTTTGTCTTTTCTCAAAGCCACAAGCTTTGCGGACACAATTAGTAAATTGATGGTCTGTGCTAAATTGCTCTATTCATTTGGTAGGTGGGTGGGCAGGCTCGGCAGATGGCAAAGTCTCCCCTGGTCCCAGTGCTCACCCACACAGCTGGACTGTGCAGAAGCACGCGTCTGAGCCACGCACCATCAGTCTTCCACAAAAGGGCTGCCCCAGGTGGGGTTTCTACTGCTTTTCCCAAAGGGTACATATTCTCTGACCACATTATAGACTGTCTGTCTTCACATGGTAATGACTTTGAATCAAAAACAAATCAAGGAGCTGATACAAAACAATGCTCCCCTGGTGATCTGCTTTAGGAGGTAGAAAGCAAAAGGATGAGCCGGGACTGAACAGAATGTTCCAGCATGACTCAGCCGTATCGATTATGTCCACGTCATGCGTCATGTTCTGTCACATCAGACCTGGATGTCATGTGTGCATAATGAGAGGACTGCACGCTGGTCTGTTGGGCACATATGGGCGCACGTCACTGTCCGACCCCCCACTATAATAACAAAGAAGGGCATCACAGGAACCCATCTGGCACTGGAATCTGTATTAAAGCATGCATTCATAAATTAAGGAGACGGGTTTCCAATATCATGGGCGAAAATTTTAAATTGACAAATTAGCGAGGAGAAAGCAACGTCAATGAACAGATGACATGCTGTTCAAAACAAAAAAAATACGCTCTTTCTGTTTTCTTCTTCTTCTTCTTCTTTTTTAAGTTTATTTTAGCACAAACCACCATCACAGTAAGAACACACACTCTTTGTCTCCTTATTTCTCTCTGAGCATAGCCAAAGGGGCTCCAGGTTCCTCTAACAGAGTGCTAGTGCTGGTGTGGAATATAAAGTAGCCCTTCTAAGAAAGCACAAACACATTAACCATGTTCTTCAAGTCAAAAATGTGTAACAAACACAGCCTATTTTACATGTCAGACAAGAAATGCTGTATAATATAGTGTGTATAGAGTCTTGTCATGTATAGTGGCAAATGTACAGTGTTTTATGTTGGGCTGTACTTTGAGGGTCACAAACAGTGGGGATCAAATCTTGTGTGTGTGTCAACATACTTGCCGAATAAAAAAAAAACGGTTCCGAGTTTGATAAGTGCGAAATATTCCTGATAATGTCCTTGCTGCTAAGAAGATCAAATGTATCCCAGAACAGGATGGGATATATATATATATATATATATATACACTGTATATATGGACTCAGCCAAAACTAATATACAGGAAAAGAAAAATAGTATGATGCAAATCATATAATTAATTATATTATAATATAATTGAGTATAATTTATATATTAATATACTGTAAAACATATGGCAATAAGTCTAGTATTAAAACATTCATACAAGTTTACAAAATGGATACAACTTTTCCTGAAGTATGCATACATTTGTTTGTATGTATGTATGTATGTATGTATGTATGCATACATACATATTATACATATACAGTGTGTGTGTGTGTGTGTGTGTGTGTGTGTGTGTGTGTGTGTGTGTGTGTGTGTGTGTGTGTGTGTAAGGGTGACATCAGTATCACTATTGATCACAACGGCCAATCCATACAATGTTGAGTTAAGGTCAATGATTTATTATAATGCATATCCGCACTGTAAGTCATATTTCAGCACTGTAGGTCAGTCCGCATTCTAAACAGTTACTTCATTGATATATTTCCCCTTTATTAGACATTAGGCTTTAATAGAAATAGAAATGCTCTGCATGCCCCTAAGTCACCTTGCCTTACTGAAAGGCGCACTGCGAATCACACTCCACACTTCTGAGAAGATGAATCAGCACAACCTGCCTTATGGATCCAGACCTCCAGACAAACTCTGTTTGCTGTGTCTACCACTGTAGATCAGATATGTGCACAGAGCTTAGTTCGATCTAACACACAATGTGTGCTTTGTAAGAGCAAGGCGGGTGTCTTGTCTCACACCCCTCTCTTCACACGCCACCCCGAGCAGTCTTACTCAGTGTTCTCTGTGAGGTCCGTGTCCATGGTGCTGAAAATCAGGCGCAAACCCAAAAGGCTTTTTTTCTCTTCTTCTTCTTCTTCTTCTTCTCTCGCTTTAAAGAAGTTGGAATACACGTAAAGGACAGCTTCAAGAATGGATCAGACTGAACCTGATCGCAGTCCCGATTTGAAGAACGAGCAATAATCAAACACGTCCCGAAGAAGAAAACAAAAATGCTGATTTCGTATTATTCTGCTATGAGGATCTGAGGTTGTGTGCGTATGTGACGTCAGAAACAAGAATAAAGAAAAGCTTTGATTGCAACAGGAGAAAAGCGAAACCTTCCCGTGCGCGCGCGCACACACACACATACACACACACTGAGAGAGAGAGAGAGAGAGAGAGATGACTTAAAGCCGGACAATGCCACAGTGCTGCTACCTTCTCTGTCACAAAGCTGGATCGCGTCCAAGCTGAGATTCTTCATCACGTCCTCGCACGGGCTCGTGGGGCTGCTCACACTGCGCGCCGCGCGTGGCACCTCCATGTCTTCTCACTGATGATATCCCAACAGCGGATCCTGCACTGAGAGCTTGCGCCTTGCCTTTTCCTCCTCTGTCCCCGACCCGGCTTTCGCGGTGCGTGACGTCAGCAAGTCGTCAGGAGGGCTTTGTGTTAAGGATGGGCTGGGTACTGGTACTGGCACACCAGCGTGTACACACACTCCTGTAGGTTAGAGCAGCACTGCTCACTCACGTGTGATGTTAATTACTCATCAACGGAAGGACAAGAAAGAAAGAAAGAAAAATGACATATGTATATATACAACTCTGGGAAAAATAACAAGAGATCTTATGCTTTTTTAACTTACAGGTTCATACTGTATATTGGTGAGATAAACAGTTTTGTTTCATTTTTTTTATTTGTGAACTTCTGACAATATTTCTCCTCAATTCAAAATATAACTATTGTTATTTAGAGTGCTTATTTAAAGGAAATGACATCATCACAACACATCAAAACAACCTAAGGTCATGCAGTATTTGCAGAGCTTTAATAACTCAAATAAAAATGCAAAATGCAAATCATTTGTAAACAAATGTGGTGAACGCTTTGGCTACATAACATTTAGACATCAGTATTTGGTGGATTTGCAATTATTTTGCAACCCAATTTGCAGAACCCCAATTTGTCTTTTGGCATGCTCTCCACCAGTTTTTCACATGCACTGTTGGGGAACTTTATACCACTCTTTTTTTTTCTTTGCTTGATGGTTTGTGACCATCCATCCATCCATCCATCCATCCATCCATTGAGTTCATTCCAGAAGTTTTCTGGAATAAATTGTCTCTTATTTTCTTCCACAGCTGTATACATATATAATTTTTTACACTATATGGACCAAATTTTTGTATTTGGCCAGGTGTTTGGTATCAGGTATTTCAATCAGGCCCATTATCCCCTGCTTCATCATCTCCAGACATCTTGAATAATGCTAGGCTTCCATCTTTGTCTGCAACAGTTTCTGACACAGTTTCTGTGTCCAAACTAGTAGTGGTTTACACAACACAAACACACATGCACTCACACTCACAAAAACCACACACAAAGCAGATAGCCCAAAAGTAGATGTATATAGGTGTTTTTTTTATTTCAAACTTTGAAACTAACAATAGAAGCCAGACCTAACACCATGCAACTTTTTTCTTTGGGGTCACCTGAAGTCAGTAGTTTATCAAAATCGGCCAAAACAATCGCTGCACTTAAGGATTAAATCATCTCTCCATGTAAGAACATCAGTTCTGATAAATTAAGAAATGTTTCCCCCCTGGGTGCTCTGGTTTCCTCCCACAGTCCAAAGACATAATTAACATTTCCTAGACCTAGACACTATTCCTGTGCCCCTATACAGTCTAAGCAGTATAGAGAACGAGAGAGTGAGATTAAATGATTCTCCTACTGTACGAACTAATTCATAATATAAATTCACAGTTCATTAGACTTCATTGTCTATCTCATCCTTTTAGTCACTAGTGTCAAAAGATAATTATGGCACCTTAAAATAAAATCTTCTGTTTACTTTGAATATCTGTGAAATAAATGATTGAAACACAACAGACAGAAACCCTTTTCACGCTTCAGGGTTATTTTACAACCTATATGTATGTCGACAGAAAATGGAGGGAACATGACAGGATCTAAAATAAGAAATTCCTTCAGGAATACAGTCCATAATATGGCACCATGTACACACACATTCACGCAGGTACACAGTGCAATTTAGGGTCTTACATTCACCTACATTTGATTCCTGTCCAGGTTCGATTTCTGTCTCTGTGTGCATGAAGTTTGCATGTTTCCTTCCACAGTTTAAAGACATGCAGATTAGGGTAATTGTCGTCCCCCAAATTTCCATAGTCTGTGTATGTATGTGTGCCCTGCGATGGATTGGCACCCTGTCCAGGATCTACCCCGCCTTAGGAAAAGGTTCCAGGCCCCCTGTGATGCTGTTTACAAAATAAACTGGTATAGACGATGAGTGAGTGAGTGAGTGAGAGTGTTTTAGGTACAGCAATTTAACATCACAAATGTCTTGAACTATTCTAGTCTGCATTGGTCAAGTCAGAGCAAATGTTATGAGAATTATGCAACAAAATGCTTATTCATCACAAAACACAAAATGCAATGTGACCTTGTAATATCAGCACTGCATTTCCTGTTGAACCACAGACATGTGCTGATCCTCTCAAAACCGTGTCAATGATGAACCGATGACCTCTTATTAATTAATTAATCTAGTGTCATTGACCGTTTTAGCCTGGTCAGGGTTGTGTTGTGTTAGGATACTGAACACTAGCCGGGAATACATCCCTGTGGCCAATAAACCTTTGGTTTAAATATACACTGTTAAATGTAGAGAGTGCTTGTACTGCTTCTGGATGGTCAAACACGGTGGAGAGATTAGCTGTGTATGAGAAGTAAATTACATTGACTTCTTATATAACAAGATTACTGGCCATCTGCCTCATTCGCCTCTAGCAAGAGTTTCAGCTCTAACACTGCTGCAATAATTGAATGGAATGTGTAATTGAATGCACTTCACTTTCATAAATGGCCACATAGCACGTATCATGTGTTAAGCAATCTGCCTCTGTTTAACGCATGACACTTCAAAGTTTTCTAAAACCTGCAATTCCATTGATCTATGTATTGTTGTGAGTTAGTAGCCCGCTATTAGTCTGGCAATAGCTACTGTATGTCTGTGAATGCTTAATATACATTGCCGAAAAATGGTTTTCAAAACGTTTTCCACATTTTGTTATGTTTCACACTCATTGTAAAAATGGATTCAACCCCCCATTATCATTCTACACACAATACCCCACAATTAAAAACAGGTATTTAGAGTGTCTTGATAGCTTACATATAAAAATAGCCAAAACATTTCATTTACATACTGTAAGTATTTAGACCCATCACTTATTCTAGTTAATTACTAGTTTAAAGCACCTTTGGCAGCAATGTCAGACTCAAGTCTCCTTGTAAATGATGCTATAAGCATGGCACACCTTACTTGGAAGTTTCAACCATTCTTCCTGGCAGAATTGTTCAAGCTCAACCAGGTTGGATGGGCACAGCCATTTCCAGTTCTCTCCAGAGATGCACTATTGGCTTCAGATCTGGACTTTCAGAGAGTTGTTTTGAAGCATGTGTTTTCTTTGTGGTTTGCTTTTCATCATCTTCCTCAATTGTATTCCGTCACCCCAACCTGAGATCTTGAGCACTCTTTGAAGGTTTTCAGTCAGAATTGGTTTATAGTTTATAAGCATCCATTTCCCCTCTACACTAACTAGTCTTTCGGTCCCAGCTGCAGAAAAACATTGCCACAGCATGATGCTGCCACCACCATGTTTGACTGTAGGGATGATTGACTGGAGGTGTTGCACAGTGCCTGATTTCCTCCTTACATGATGTTGGGAATTGTTTAATCAGACCAGAGGTTTTTGTTTCTTATGGCCAGAGAGTCCGTCAGGGGCCTTATGGCAAACTCCCAGCAGGCTGTCACGAGAAATGTATTCTGTCTGGCCATTCTCTTGACTTTTTAATTTTTTTTTCATTCTGATATATACAATATGAGATATTTATATGAGTATCATTAATAAACAAACACAAGTATAACCTTCTAAATAAACGCTGCCTTTGCAACGCTGCACAAAAAGGCGTGACGGTGTGAGCCACTTTATTTCACTCATAATATACTATAACATTTTTTTTTTCTGTGTTATTTTTTTTTTTTTGTGCATAAGAATTGCATTTCATGTTTTTGTGTGAGGAATTTGAGTGTATAGATGTGAACAGCTGACACATCAATAGGAGTCCTGGGGAAAACTGGTGTCACCTGAGCCAGCTGTCAAAAGGTCTTATGTATTCATGAAAAGTTGTGGATTATTCAGTGAAACAGAGGCTCTGCTGAAAAAAGTTGGGCACATCAGTCACTTTACCCCAAATAAAAGGAAGATTCTGACTGTTATAATTTAGTTGTTTTGCCATGGACACACATCCATGGTTTGTTTATTTATTCTCCATTTTCTCTGCTTTTATGCTAGAGTTTGAAATTGTACAGTCATGGCCAAAATTGTTGGCACCCCTGAAATCTTTCCAGAAAATCAAGTATTTCTCACAGAAAAGTACTGCATTAACACATGTTTTACTATACACATGTTTATTCTCGTTGTGTGGATTGGAACAAAAAGGGAGGGAAAAAGCAAATTTGACATAATGTCACACAAAACTCCAAAAATGGGCTGGACAAAATTATTTGTATGTGCATTTTGACATAAGTCGCACATGAATCTAACATATTTACATCAGCCACATTGTGAAAGCCTAGCTTGTGCTTTACATAAATAAAGGAAATGTATTACTGTAGTTACTATATTGGTAAAGATTTTAAATTTACACAAATTTAAAAACAGCGCTGAACCACTGCAGGTCGTCAGAAAGGCCTCAGACCCCTAACGGTTTTAAAGCAAGACCTTATACAGTATAGACAGGTGTGTGTATTATCTCATTATGTTTAATGAATTCAATTAGGCACTCCAATCTCAAGTACCATTGATAGGAGCTCAATTACAAGTGTCAGAACAAAGGGTCTGCAGACTTATGTACTGTATATGGGATATTTCAGGTTTTTTTTTTTTTTTAATATAAATGAACAAAACACTCCAGACACCTGTTTCTACTTTGTCATCTTAGAGTATTGTGTGCAGAATGATACGCAAAACCAAGGATTTGAATAAATTTTTATTATGAGTGTGAAATAACAAAATGTGGAAAGTTCAAATTCTACACACGTGGACAAAATTGTTGGTACCCTTCGGTCAATGAAAGAAAAACTCACAATGGTCACAGAAATAACTTTAATCTGACAAAAGTAATAATTAAAAAAAATTCTATGAATGTTAACCAATGAAAGTCAGACATTGCTTTTCAACCATGCTTCAACGGAATTATTAAAAAAAATAAACTCATGGAACAGGCCTGGACAAAAATGATGGTACCCCTAAAAAATACTGAAAATAATGTGACCAAAGGGACATGTTAATTCAAGGTGTGTCCACTAATTAGCATCACAGGTGTCTACAATCTTGTAATCAGTCAGTGGGCCTATATATAGGGCTCCAGGTAGTCACTGTGTTGTTTGGTGACATGGTATGTACCACACTCAACATGGACCAGAGGAAGCGAAGGAAAGAGTTGTCTCAGGAGATTCGAAAGAAAATTAGAGACAAGCATGTTAAAGGTAAAGACTATAAGACCATTTCCAAGCAGCTAGATGTTCCTGTGACTACAGTTGCACATATTATTCAGAAATTTAAGATCCATGGGACTGTAGCCAACCTCCCTGGACGTGGCCGCAGGAGGAAAATTGATGACAAATCAAAGAGACGGATAATCCGAATGGTAACAAAAGAGCCCAGAAAGACTTCTAAAGAGATCCAAGGTGAACTTCATGCTCAAGGAACATCAGTGTCAGATCGCACCATCCGTCGTTGTTTGAGCCAAAGTGGACTACATGGGAGACGACCAAGGAGGACACCATTGTTGAAAACAAATCATAAAAAAGCCAGACTGGAATATGCCAAACTACATGTTGACAAGCCACAAAGCTTCTGGGAGAATGTCCTATGGACAGATGAGACAAAAATGGAACTTTTTGCCAAGGCAAATTTTGCTAATTATACTTATGAAGCATATGAAGAAAAGAACACTGTCCCTACTGTGAAACATGGAGGAGGCTCTGTTATGTTCTGGGGCTGCTTTGCTGCATCTGGCACAGGGTGTCTTGAATCTGTGCAGGGTACAATGAAATCTCAAGACTATCAAGGGATTCTAGAGAGAAATGTGCTGGCCAGTGTCAGAAAGCTGGGTCTCAGTCGCAGGTCATGGGTCTTGCAACAGGACAATGACCCAAAACACACAGCTAAAAACACCCAAGAATGGCTAAGAGGAAAACATTGGACTATTCTAAAGTGGCCTTCTATGAGCCCTGACCTCAATCCTATTGAGCATCTTTGGAAGGAGCTGAAACATGCTGTCTGGAAAAGGCACCCTTCAAACCGGAAACAACTGGAGCAGCTTGCTCATGAGGAGTGGGCCAAAATACCTGCAGAGAGGTGCAGAAGTCTCATTGACAGTTACAGGAATCGTTTGATTGCAGTGATTGCCTCAAAAGGTTGTGCAACAAACTATTAAGTTAGGGGTACCATCATTTTTGTCCAGGCCTGTTCCATGAGTTCATTTTTTTTAAATAATTCCGTTGAAGCATGGTTGAAAAGCAATATCTGACTTTCATTGGTTAACATTCATATAATTCTTATTTATTATTAATTTTGTCAAATTAAAGTTATTTCTGTGACCATTGTGAGTTTTTCTTTCATTGACCGAAGGGTACCAACAGTTTTGTCCACGTGTGTAAAACCATCCCTTCAGCAGTATGGTGTTGTATTAACATTTTTCAGTTAAGTAAAATGGATCTGTTGATATGTCCAGATGTACGTTCCTTGTATCATTTCCATTGTTATACTTTCAATACGTATTAGCGAAATAATGTCTGGCTGAGATTTTGAAGTGTCACACTGAGCTGGATTTAACATAGAGAGTTAAGGATTTTGTTCTGAAATCTTACTGGGATTATCCTGAACTACCAAAATTCAATTGCATAAGAAATGTGCTCACAAAAGCATTATCATGCATTTAAATGTTCACATGCAGCTTATCTGAAGCATCTTCAATGGAAATATTATCACTCTGTCACAGACATGGTTACATGGTGAATGGTTATTTTTCTGTTATGCACAGAAACATAACCATTCACTTTGTATAATTTTTTATCTAATGTAATCGGGCTTGCAAGTCATGTCATAATATGGTACATGGTAATGGTGGTAACAAATACTTGGCTCATTTTGAAAATACTCGTCACACATGTTGTGAAAGGGACGATGACAGTTATGTGATAATGGTGTCTTAGTCACCACAAAGACAATGGGAGGGAGGGAGGGAGGTGGAGTGACATCTGTTGCTGAGCTGGGAGATGAAGCGATATCCTCAATGGTGCCAGGTGATGCAGCAATGTTTGAGAGACGCACCCAGCAATGCCATGAGCTGAAATACTCTCATAAGCTGGAAATTGTGTGGGGCAAAGATGACCTGGCCCATATTGTAAGACGATAAGAAGACTCTTATTGATCAGTGACATGTGCCTTGAAGTGGCTGATGGGAGCTGTAGTACAGCAACTTCATGGTACTAACGAATGAAAGCTAAATGCTCAAATCTTTTAGCGACATAAGACACAACAACAACAAACTGGTGGTGACAAAAGTGTTACTGTCACTACGAGTTTGACATTTACATGTACAGTACAGACATTTACATGTACAGACGCCCTTATCCAGAGTGACTTACATTTGACCTCATTATATATATGAGCAGTTGAGGGTTGAAGGTCTTGCTCAAGGGCCCAACACTGGCAACTTGGTGGTGCAGGGGGTTGAACTTGAGACCTTCTGATCAATAATCCAATGCCTTAAGCACTGAGTTACCCCTGTCCCTATTTGACTGGATTTTGAAGCTTCAGGCTGTGTTTTTTTTTAGGAAATACTCTGGAACAAAGGGATTGTTTTAGATAGTCAAAGCCCATAATGTAGACAGAGGTATGTTTATGTGCCATTATAAATCTGGTGAACATACAACCACTCACCACTTTCAGTTGAGTAGCAATCCATTTTTTAAAAATGTATTATTATAAATAGAATAAACTTGACACATTAAAAGAATCTTGGGATTCTGGCTGGAGAACTATGGTAGAGATTGTTCTGTTTGACAAAGCATCTTAGAACCATTTCAAATCCTTATACTAAATGAAATATTTTCTGAGGTTTAACATTGGACTATGTCTTCCATTCAGTTTCCAGACTTTGACCCCCAAGTTTGGGTAAAGATAGCACGTCTTTGCAGGTCATGTCATAGTTTGCTCTACATTTATCATGATCCTGGCATCATAGTGTATATTGCCTACATTAATCTTTCTTGAAGCTGCCAAAACATAGAAATCTAAATGAATGTGAATTAAATGCTCCCTCGTAACATCCAACAATAAGTTAGTCTTGGAACGCACACACTGCTTACCTTTACTTAAGCTCGGCTGATTTAATGGCTGAAACCATCCACAGAAATAGGCATCGAATACATTTTGTCTTTTAACGTGAGATTTCCTTGGACAACACTTCCAAGGAAAAGATCATAAATAATGTCCTTGCATCGACAAGGTTTGCGAAGGCGATTCCCATTAATACACATTATGCTAAGCTATTCTCCCAGTGCCTTTTCTTGGCAGGGATTTCATTACCTAAGACAGGTGACTATTTCAAATATACAGCCTTGACTTTGGACTTAGGATCCATAAAGCAGCCTGGCTTGAATTTTAAGTTTATTCTCTCCCTTTGTCCGAACCCTTGAAAAAGCCTATTCACTTTATAGCACAGTATCAGTTCACGTTACTGGTACAAATAACCACATCCCTTTAGCAAAACCGAACCTTCAGGATCTAGTGGCGATGAGAATTTTTCCCTGAGGTTTCAAGGCTGTTTAATTTTTAAACGTTTCCTATCGAGCCTTCAGTCCTGCGTTCCTGTGGTTAAGCGGAGTGCTGCTCAGTTCCCGAGGAAGACGAGCTTAGCTGGCTGACTAGTCATATGTAATTAGGCACGCTGACATAAATCAAGCCAGACATGCAGGAAGAGCTTCAGTGGTGGTCTTATGCTTGTGCGCAGAGCTTGGTGCCGAGCTGGTAATGGTGAGTGTGTATGTGTGTGTGGCTTGTAGGTAGACAGAAGCAGCTGTAGTCTGTAGATTAACGCCTGGGTCATTCAACTCTACCAACCCCCATCATCTCTCTCTCTCTCTCTCTCTCTCGTTTTTTTTCTACCAGATTTCTCTCCCTTTCAATATTTTCCATTAAAGCTTCAATGATTATGTTACAGACCTAATATATTCCCCCCCTTTTTTTGGTCCTTTACAGAGTGCTGGACTGAAAACTGGCTTCACAGTGATCCATTCATTCCTGAAAGCTATTCATACTGTAGAATTTCCACAAAAAAATGAAAAGTAGAAGTATATAGAGACACATGGACGTATGTACAGAACAATGAAAGCCGGTGATTATGATGCAGGGGTTTAAGTGTTAATCTGTTGCTGCAGCCTGTAGACTTCAGCTTCACCCGCCCGTCCCCCTCATGCACACCGACACGTGTGTACATCATGACTTGGCATTACTCACAGCTTGCCTCTGGCTATGCATTCCACGAAAAATGCCATTTTTAGGTGTCTCTCTAATAATGCAGAATTGTGGACAGTAAATTCTAAACGACGAATCAGTTAAGCAGAATAAGCACAAAAAGAATTGATCCCACAAATGCAGACAGTCGACCTTTTCAAACGGCTCCTCATGCAGCATAAAAGATTTGAATTCAAGATTTATAATTCAAAGATCTTTGTTATTCCCAGGGGGAAATAACTGTTCAAGAAAGAAAGAAAGATATACACAAATATTATATTATATTATTATTATGTATTAATCTACAGGGTTTTACGAGTACTGTATTTTACAAGTAGTAACACAGTGACCACTTTCAGTTCCAGTTTTTTAAATTTTTTTTTATAGAGACGAGCCAGAGAGACTGGCTGAATGTGTTCCTCTGTTCGGCCAGCACGCTGTGTAGAGCGTGAGTCGGACTGTCAAGGATTGAGCGTTCAGGATTGAGTGGAATCTCGAAGGCATCCTCCTCTTCGCCGCAACATGAACAGGATCCAGCTCCATGCATAGGACAGAGCCAGCCCTCCTGATTAATTTGACCAGTCTATTTTTGTCCGCCCACTTCATGCTACAGCCCCTGCATACTGTAATAAAAGGAAGGCACAATCTTCTAATTTTTTTTTGTTCAATACATAATTTCCTAGTGTGTCTGTGGGTGTCTCCCAGCCAGATTCTTTTAGGAATTTGTAGTTGAAGTCAGAATTTTGCATACACTCATCAGGAACAGAAATGTCATGGAAATATTTCAGTGATTTCTTTGAACTGGTTGTTTCTGGGGAAGAATGAGTTTACAACATAGATCTTTAATATAAGAAAAAAATATTTAACAAAAAAAAAGAAAAAGAAAAGAAAGAAATCCTCCAAATATTTTGGTTTTGGGATTTCTGATTTTATTACAGAACTCAAAAATCTGCAGCTATGTTACCAAGGTTTGGAAGAAGACCCATTACAACCATCACTGCCAGCTGTGAGGAAACTGAATGAGGGTCAGGGCTGGGTCAGCGCTTTAAGTATTGAACTATGGAGCAGAAGATCCTGGATTCAAACGCCAGCACCACCAAGTTGCCACTGTTGGGCCCTTGAGCAAGGCCCTTAATGGAAACAAAAAATAAAATAAAAAATTAGATCATTCTGGACAATTTGGGTGCTTGCCAAATGCTCAAATGTAAATGTAAATGAATGATCAGTAACAGCTCAGTAACTCCAAGACACAAGCCATGAACTGGAAGCTGCCGAATCACCAGTGTCACTGTCTACAGTCAGGTGAGGCTTACAGCACCATGGACTGGGAGGCTCTAAAATCTAAAGCTTCAAGCTTGACCATATGCAGCTGAATATAAGACAATGAAAATGGATGTAAAAAGGAGTAAACGTCAAGTCAGGATTTGGGGCTGTCAGTGGAAGTGGACGGAATAACGAAAAAGGACATCTACCTTAGAATTCTTCAGCATAAACTGAAATCTATGGATAAACCAGGCTAACGTTATGATGATGGCACTCCTACCCAATCAAAAAAAAAAAAAAGTAGACCTTGTATAAAAGTTAGGGGCATTCCAGGAAAAAACTTAATTGAACACTAATAATTCCAGCAAGAAGCATGTTCAAATATCCAGCCAGAATTCTGACACCTGTTGATGGCCCATTCTGACCAATCGGCTTTAAGAATTCAAAACTACTGCAATATAATTGCTTTTCCAGAAATATCTGATATACCAATAGAGGAGGATTTATGTAAAGATGTAATTTTTGGGAACTGGCCTGCACATTTTAGTGTTTTCCCTAATGCAACGGGCAGGAGGTCCTTCAGACTGGATTTGAGAACCACTGATGTAAAGCTTACCTTATGTCAAAGCTCATTAGGTGTCATACGCTATGTAAGGAGGCCTCACCTATCATTAATAGCACTTTCATATATCAAGCAGCAACCGGTCATATTTTCATGAAGTATAAAACATGAATTCACTATTCCAACACAAACTTAATTATTTAAGAAGCTCATTCATCAGCTCTATTTAAACCTTGGATATGAAGCAGTAATGTCTACCTACTGTACAGTACCATCACTTCACTTAATTAGGAAATTCCTATGGCAACTAGAATAATAATAGGACAATTCACAGAAATGTCTCTAGGATAAGTAAATGTGCTACTAATCACATGGTAGGGAAAATAGCTCATGATAATCAATGATACGTGAGGCCTTGATTTCTTATAAAGAGAACATTTCTTTAATTTCTTATAAATCCTTCTGAAATGCGCATTCCATTTATTCTTCAACATTACACAGTAAAACGTGTGCGATACTTATTAAGAGTTTATCAAGGCCCAAGTTAAGCACCATTAAAATGAAAATGTTACCATTTCTTATATTTCTTTTATTATGTTAAGATCTTTAAGCTTAATTGACTTGAATCACTATATTCAATAAATATCACAGCTATGTCACATTCTGTGTTGTTTATGTACCTCGTGGCAGCCGAACACACACTAGCTGGGCCTAGAACAGCACACGTGTCACTGAGAGAAGCTCCTGTCAGTGAGTGAGAGACTGACAGCATTATAAATTTAACATACAGTACTGTGCCAAAGTCTTGAGACATCCCTCATTTTTAAAAAAAATATTTTGCTTCCTGAAAGTCAAACTTTCTTGTATTTTTAATGTAGTCTTGAGGAATAATCCTCCAGGCCTCCTGAATGACTTTTCAGCTCTACTTTTTGGAAAGTTTTTCACGTTCATTTTCAGTCCAGTCCCTGACCAATTTCAGGGGAATGCTTTTGTTTGTTAAGCTACAAAGTGACATGTGAATCATGAACCAGTGAGAAACAGGTGCAGATGATGACAGATGATCAGGCCGGTGATTAGTATACTGCTGATGCTGAATGCTGATTGGTTGGAAATGATGAGAGGGGAAATGAGGTTGCCGCTTACATAACAATATATTATTTTTATTGCATCTTCAGGCACTTTTTTACTGTCTGTCACAGTAAAACTTTTGGTCCAATTTAATTTAATTTAATAAGAGGTGGCTTTTTACATAGTACTTTTACACAGTACTGTAGGCCATAGAAATGAGAAATGTGTAGACCTAAAATAACGGCAATACTGTAGCTGTGCAAAAAAGAATTATAATCCAATAGCTTCTTAAAATATGAACCATTTGAAAAATGGATAATTAATTAAAACAATTTGTGAAATTCAACTTTTAATTTAATTAAAAAAATTTTTTATTGTACTCAGGGGCGGATCTACCCCATTTGCCACCCCAGCACTAGTGTTCTAGTGTTCTAAAAATAAAATAATTTTTTTATTTATCTGACGTTCCAATCCAGATATCAGGTTCAAGTCAATCACACATCAGCCTTTATTTCATTTTTATAGGACAATGTAAATTATACAATATACACCGAATAAGAATAACGTTCATTGAATCCACAAAAACCATGCAAGGAAGCTTGCTTCAGTGTAGCCACCCCTCATAATTTTAATAACACCCCCTTGCCACCCCATGAATAATTTTCTAGCTCCGCCCCTGATTGTACTGCTAAAACAACAACTATATCAAAGCTTAGGCCTCTCTTGTCTGCTGCATTGACCTGCCACAGGACATTCAGAGATGGCTGTGTAATCATGAGAGAAGTACTTCCCCCCTGCCTGAGTTTCCTGTAGTGCTGCTTTGATCACTTATTACTCTAGAGATCAGATTATCTGCTTCTAAAGATTCAGCATAGTTAAGCTTTTTAAAAGGTAATTATGGGAAAATTCTAATTCACACACCTCTTCCAATTAACTTTAAGTTAATCTTTAAATGAAGTCAAATCTGGTGCCCACATAGTGCTCTGTTTTTTAATAGCTTACATGGATAATGTGGGTAACAAATCCTGTGTGCCATTCTGTGTAACTGACATTGTTTCTTTAGCTCCTGTGCAAAAGCAGGAAAGCTGAGACAATATCCACACCTACTGTAGGTTAAAAACCTATTTGTCAGGCACTCAGTGTTGTTGACAGAGCATCGAGACACTGATGTCCGAGGGTGACCTCATGCCTGCGTTGCCTTATGGCACAGTCACTGCAGGACCTGCTGGAGTCCATGATTGCGCCATGATCATAATAAACACCTCTTTAAACCAGTGTAGGGAAGATTTGATTGCATTTTATTTACAATATATGTTTTTAACAGTGATGAGGATCACATTTACATTCATATTTATGGTATTTGTTAAATTAAGTCTTGATATGGATTTTACTTAATACATTTATATTTTTACAACAACAACAACAACAAAGAGCATCTTTAGATGAACCAGATTCAATATTGAAACCATTCTCTTTTGTGGGAGACCAGAGAGTATGATAACACTATGTAAAAAAATTATAATAAAATCTGGGCAGAAAGTATTATTTCCCAATTAATGAAAAATACCCATTTCTATCTTCAAACTTTGCTTTTGTGACCAGGGGAATGAAATTTTCAAATACAGTGGCACCTTGGCATACGAATGTTTTATTTTATTTTTTTATTTTTTATATTGATAATATTTTTAAATTGGCTGGAAAAGATTATTTGCATTTACATTATTTCTTATGGAAAAAAACCATAAAGGAAGTGGTGAAGGGTTTGAGTTGGGATAAATGGAATACTGGGTGGATCCGGAGCGCCGCAGGCAGCTGGAGCCGGTAGGTGACAGTGTTAATCCGGAGGGTAGCGCTCCAGTTGTTGGTTGGTCCGTTCCGTCTGACCGTTGGTGTGGGTGGTATCCAGAAGACAGACTACAGGTGGAATTGATCAGACGGCAGAAGGCCTTCCAGAACCGTGAGGTGAACTGGGGCCCCCTGTCCGAGACAATGTCCCTTGGGAACCCATGCAGGCGGACTACGTGTTCTAATATCAGTTCGGCTGTGTTTTTGGCTGACGGGAGTCCGGTGAGGGCCACCAGGTGGACAGCTTTGGAGAACCGGTCGACGATCGTGAGGATGGTGTTCTTTCCTTCGGAAACCGGCAGGCCCGTGATGAAGTCGACAGCAATGTGCGTCCAGGGCCGACGGGGAACTGGGAGTGGTTGAAGTTCTCCTGGAGATGGTCGATTGCTGTCTTTGGCCCGGGCGCACACTGGGCACGCCTGGACGAACTCATCAATGTCCCTCCTCATGTTGGGCCACCAGAAGGCGCGTTGGATGAATTGTAGAGTGCGACGCCTTCCAGGGTGACCTGAGAGGAGGGAGGAGTGCCCCCACTGAAGAACCTCTGGCTTGACGATGTTGGGCACATAGAGTCGTCCAGGCGGCACACCTGCCGGTTCGGTCTCCGCAGCCTGTGCCTGACGAACCCTCGTCTCTATGTTCCAACGGAGCGGTGCGATGATCTTGGTAGGTGGTAGGACAGACGCGGGGTCCGCCCGGGGAACGTCTTCCTCATACTGTCGTGAAAGGGCGTCAGCTTTGGTGTTCTTGGGCCAGTGACTCACAACCTCCAGCTTCTGCGGGTCCATGGCCACACCCTGGGGCGAGATGACAAAACCCAGGAACGTGGTGGAGTGCTCGTGGAAAGCGCACTTCTCCAACTTACAGTACAGCTGGTGGCCGAGCAATCTCTTTAGAACCGCTCTGACGTGTTGTACATGTTCACTGACAGTCCGGGAGTATATGAGGATGTCGTCTAGGTAGACGAACACCCATCGACCTAACATGTCTCTTAGATCGTCGTTAATTAATTGCTGGAAGACAGCAGGAGCGTTGCAGAGTCCAAATGGTATTACCAAACTTTCATAATGGCCAGTGGGAGTGATGAAGGCCGTCTTCCACTCATCGCCCTCCCTGATGCGCACCAAGTAGGTAGGTAGGTAGGTGTGTCGCCCGTCTTTTACAGAACACCTCAGCCAGGTCCCGGTACGCACTCAGGATGTTGTCTGTGTCGACCTCGGGGGCCTCGTACTCCCTAGAACACGTCCCAACCCGGGCCCGTAGGCAGAGTTCAGAACAAGTCAGCCCCCATTGTAAGATCCGACTTTGTGTCCAAGATATGAGTGGGTCGTGGTGAAGTAACCAGGGGTGTCCGAGAATAAGAGGAGGCGAGGAGATGGGGGTGAGGTAGAAGTGGAGCTGTTCCTGATGTTGGCCGATGTTCATGGTGATGGGTTGTGTTTGGAAGGCGATGGGGCTGGAGGAGAGGGGCTGACCATCGACAGATGTAATATTTACGGGCTCAATCTTTACCCCTAGTTTCTTGGCGTAAGAAGAGTCAATGAAGTTACCAGCAGCACCGGAGTCGATGAATGCGGTACTTCCGACCCGTTTGTGGCCAAACTGGAGGTGTACTCTTACCGTGAGACGGGACTCATTGGTCAGGGTGGTGGAGAGGGAGATGGAACCCGGTGAGTCACTCTCACTCCTCACCGGGGCTGCGCGTTGACAGATGGCTCGGTGGTGCGCTGCTGACCCGCAATACGCGCAGATGCCCTCTCTAAATCGGCGTTCCCGTTCTGCAGCGGTTAAGGAGGCGCGCCCTAATTGCATGGGTTCCCCGGCTCCGGTGTCAACCACGGCGGGAGGTGGAGAGCCGACGGGTCCGGTAGGTGCAGTAGAAAACGAGAAGCGAGCTTCCGGAACAGGCATGTGAGAGAAGAAGGAGGGAGTTCGGGGTGTGAAATGAGGCAGTGATGGCGTGATGGGCGGCAGGGTGCGAGGGGGTGGCTTGGGTTGGGCGAGCAGACGCTGGTCGATCCGGAGGGCGAGTTGGATTAAGCCCTCCAATGTAGCTGGAATTTCTCGTCCGGCGAGCTCGTCCTTGATGCGCGCAGCCAGTCCCTCGTAGTAGGCCGTCTGGAGAGCGGAGTCTCCCCAGTCGGTCTGGACGGCGAGCGTTCGGAAATCCGCCGTGTAGCGGCTCACGGATGAGCCTCCCTGCCGCAGATGATATAATTTGGAGTCAGTCTCCACCTCAGCAGCAGGATGTTCAAAGGTGAGTTTTAGCTGGCGGGTGAACTCTGTGTAGCATATTGATCAACCACATCGCAGAGGTGAGCGTAATCCGCTGGGTTTACTGCTGATGGCTCAGTCATTCTGTCACAAACAAACGGAGACGGACCAGAAGACTAGCAGTTAGCCCTGTAGCGTGGATGCTAAACCCAAACGCGGAAGTAGCGCGAACAGGCAGGATAACCACGCTGTTTATTTTTAGAACTCTCCCGAAGCGAGAGCAAGAGTTTACACAAATCAACCCGCGTTCTAATAACACACACTCAATCGAAAGTGAAACCCAAGAAAGTGAGTACTCACGTTTAGACGGACAGAGCGTCGGCGATAGCATGGGCAAACTCAATGACTGAGCGATGTGTGGAGCCATCTTGTCTCCTTTTATGCTTCCTGAATAGCGACCGTACTACTTCCAGGTCCTAGTGCCGGTCGTGTTAAGAGTGCGCATGACACCAGCTTATGGGTATATAATTGATAATCAATGTTAATGCCAAGTCAATCTTGACAGACTACTACTACTTTTGTTTGTTTATTGCTATAACTAATTTAAATACACACACACACACATATATATATATATATATATATATATATATATATATATATATATATATATATATATATATATATACACAGTATATATACACAGTATATATACACACATATGTGTATGATGACACTTTTTAAATACTTTTACAACATGAGCAATTAGGAGATAACACATACTATGCAGAGAGAAAAAATGGGTACATAGTGTTGAATCAATATGCTTTTACATGGGTTGAAAAGCACAAGAGACAATCATGGTTTTAAAAGTTCCTATTATTCAAGTGAAGTTATCTCCAAGTGATATATCCAAGTGAACTGTGTGTGCATGAACTGAAATCCATCCATCTATTCATCGATCTACAAACCTCTGTAGTCCAAATAGGGACCGTGGAGGCCAATGGTGTCCCTTGTATTTATTAACTGGAATACCTAAATTTTAGTTTTAATATTATAATCTTGCCTAAGTTGTGTCCCTTTCAAGATCCATTTTCTTCAACAGAAACGTTGTGATCAAAGTTCTTGTGTGTCAGCCTATAATCCTTATTTATTTATTTATTTTTTTACCTTAAACCAGACTTTAAAATGGTAGGATTTCTTGATCACATACAGTACAGCAACGCACAGCACTGTGTGTTAGTTCAACACTGTAGGTGTTAATTGATCTCAAGGGATTTTGCTGTGAAGACAGTTCATGCTGATGCACGACTGGTCCCTAATGAAGCTGCTCTACACTGCATTCAATAGAATCCAGATGCCTCGCCACTAAAACAACATTTCTTATTTACCCACAAGCCCTGCTGTTTATTTTTAGTCTAAATACATTGAGGGAAAATGAAGTTCAAGAAGAGAGTTCTTATAGTCTGAGATAAGATCAGATTTGCTGTAAAACAAACAGTATCATTTTACAGCATATTATTGTCTACCTATAAATCTAGACTTTTGGAGATTGTAAAATTAAGATACCTGATCCTTACATGTTTAGACAAAAAAACCCTCTACCTTGAAACATATTATATATGTGCCTAATGAAAGATTTTGGCGTAGTGGGTAGAACTGTACGTGGCACAGTGGCTTAGTGGTTAGCGCTGTCGCCTTGCACCTCCAGGTCCTGGGTTCAGTTCCTACCTCGGGGTCTGTGTGCATGGAGTTTGCATGTTCTCCTCGTGCATGGTGGGTTTCCTCTGGGTTCTCCAAAGACATGCAGATTAGGCTAATTGGTGTTTCCCTGTAGTGTGTGAATGTGTGAGAATGTGCGTGTGAATGTTTACCAGAGGTCCTACCACGCCTGTACAAGATGGGAATAAATACAATGGTCACCACTGGCGTCCACGGTCCCTGGTTGGACTACAAAAGTGCCTGGATGAATCCATGAATGGATGGTAGATGCATGTGGGTCTTGCACCCCCTGGGTCCTGCTCTCAGGTCCGTGTGCATGGAATTTGCATGTTCTCTTTGTGATTTGTGGGTTTCCTCCAGGTGCTCTGGTTTCCTCCCACAGCCCAAAGACATACAGATTAAAAATTTTCCATAGTGTGTGTATGTGTGTATGTGTGTGTATGTGTTCATGCCCTGTGATGGAATGGCACCCCATCCAGGGTGTATACCACCTAGTGCCCAGAGTCCCCTGGGTCCCCCGGTTTAAAGAGCGAGTGAGCGAGTGAGTGCATGAATAATAATTTTGGTCATAATTTGTTGGCACTTTCTGTACCCCTTAATCTTATAGACGGCAGACAGATTTTGACATTAGCTTCTAAAAAAAACAAAAAAAAACCCAGAGCAGCTTTACTGCCTCACCATTTTTAAACGACATAGAATGTCATATTAATGAGACATCTAATACAGAAGTAGTGAAGACAGAAAGGCTGGAACGGCTTAAACTTAAAGATGCAAAGCAGGCATATGGCGCATTTACAACAAAGACTAATCTCAGCTACTGTACTTAGCAATCTATGAGATGACAACTGTGATTGAATTGATGGTGGTATTATAACTTGATCTGTTCGTTTGGTGTGTATTGATGAGAACGTAAGAGAGAGAGCTGTATGACTCTTTTAATGCAGACAAATAAATTGTAAACTAAATATTCAAACCTCATTACAAAATAATTCCCATTAAATAGATCCCATTGACAGGCATATCTAACGTTTCTACTGTATGTTCAGGACAGATTTTTACATTAAGTCTATTATACACCAAACCAGCCAAGTCAATGAGATGTTTTTTCAAGGTTATTATTGTGAAGGTACTGTGAAGGTAAGGTAATCAATAATGAAATAGTAACCGCCCCAAACACACAGTCGATTTTTGCACAATCGAGGACCCGGTACTAATAATAAATTGTACTGATGAATAATTTAAACACAGTAAAAAGGGAAAGCCAGGCGGCATTAATGGCTCAGTGCTAAGTTTCATGCCTGCCATGTGGAAAGCTCGGTTTGCTACACAGTTGATGCCCCGAATCCAGCCATCCAGGCTGTACAGTAGGAACCCATAATACTGGTCTCAAGTTGGATAAAAATGGCCAGGAATGGCACCCGGTGTAAAACCCTGTGCCAAATCAAATGATCATGTCATGAAAGACCAGTTGTGATGAACCCTTAACAGAAGGAGCTGAAGGATGAACAACAAAAAAAAAGGGGGAGCCGGTGCCAGTGCACACATTTATGCTTTTATCGCCCTCTAGTGAAAACACAATAAAACACAACAAGACTCAAATGTTGACAGGGTGTCAGGGAAATTATTTATCCGCTTAACATGCGAGCTTCTTATCGTAATGATTTGTTTTTGTTGCAAAAATACACCCATATAACCTATAAAAGACTCGTTTTTCATTCTGTCTCTAACAACAACTTAAAAATAAAAAAAAAGACGGAAACCGAGCCCGAATGCTGACGAGTGCACTGAGCAATCACAAAACTGTGCTCTTGTCAGCAAATTGTTATTAGAGCCAGGCCTATAGAAAGAAACAGACAAGCTGGAGAAAGACTGATATCCAGTCTTTCAGTCCTGTCCGCTCTAATTTAACACAATACCACTCGACTGACCGAGCAACACCATCAGGTCCTGAGTTTAGCCATGATACAAGCACTGGGTGCTTGGATACTTGATGAAAGATGAACGTTTTCCAAGCGCTAAGATCATTTACTCTTTGTTTCCGCAATGAAAAACAGCATGTGGTCAGAGTGCATACTGGAAAGATACTTAGAAATCTTCTGGTAACTCTAATACGTTAATGCGAAACAGATTTGTAAGGAAATGACAGATTCCTTCAAATGACAGGATGATTTCTTTCTTATTTTTTTGTTGTAATTTTCTGTGCACGCTTCATTACGAAAAATACTTCCTAATTAACACTGGTGATTGGGTTGTCCGGTTACATCCGTTAAAATTCATTCTAGATGGTTTCTAAAGTGGTGTGGGGGAATTCGGTGCCTCTGACGTCTCCTTCATGCGTCCAAGATCTAAACAACATGGCCGGATTTAAAGCACGAAGATTAAAAACCTGACCGGATGAAAATAAAAACAAGTCTAAAACATTAGAAGTTAAACTTTTCTTTTTTGGTACGCCTCCACCACAGGCCTCGAGTCATCCTGTACTTATTTTAGAACGATTTTGGAATGGGGGTCTGAACTTACACTATAAGATGATATAATAAAGAAAGGTTATTTTCAGCTTAAATACTGCCATTTCCTGTACTCTGCTCATAGAATTCCCTGTGACATGACAAGTTTTGTTGGATAGTTTGTTCAGACATTGAGACCTTAGCTCTCACGAGGTCCATCTAGGGAACTGTCTGTGCTGCTGAGGTCATGGACAGGTTTGTGTCATTGCATGAGTCAGCAAGGGTGTGGTCGCGTTCGCGGCGGCTCATTAAAACACAAGGCTAGTTCTCTTTTTAGCGGAATGGCATGTGTCGCTGGTTCCACGTGCTTAGCAACAGCGACTGGATGGATGAAGCTGAACCGGCAAATAGCCATACTAGAGGTGGACGGGTTCATTTGAGGATTCCAGAGAGATGGATCACGAAGGATCTGGCAAATTGCACTTTTCTTCATTGCATTTTAAACAGATTTTGTTATTAAATGGAACTCTCAGGCCTTGGCTCAATTTTAAACTCATTAAAAAAAAAGAAAAAAGAAATGAGAGTACACATAATGAAAAAACGATGCAACATCTGAAAGATTTGCATACATTTTATTCTTTCGTAACAAGGCCTCCAATATGTAAAGAACATTCGATCGTACCACATGTTTATGGCGTTAATACAACTTTACATCATAACAGTACCAAAGAGTATTTTATCTGTGTCAAACTCACAGATTCCAAAAGAGTCATTTGCGAGGCACTGGCCAACTAAAAATTCATCCAACTACAGATATGCACGACAGGGATTATAAAACTTTTGGCAGAGCAATACAGATTAGTACTTTTGTTTATTCCCTTATCAGCGATAATACGAACGCTCCAATACTGTTATCCTGTACGCCACTGTACATGATTATCACAGAGCATTTTGTTCATTTGGTTGTGACTTAAAAAAACAAAAACAAATCAGAAAAAGAAAGAAAAAGTGCTGGCCCTGGTTATAAGGCAATGTCAAAATATTAAGACAAAATTTTTCAGTTTCCCTTATTTTCTCCTCTTAAGGAGTGAAAGACAAATACATCTATAAATCAATTACAGTTTGGTCACTAACAAGTCACACGCACAAATTAAAAAAATAGCATTTGATGCATACAAAGCACTAATTATGTATATTAAGCAAGCAGCAAGGTACTGAAATCAGGCAGCTCGTGAACTTGATTGGAACAAGACTGCGGTGCTTTAAGTAGAAACACAAAATACATTATATGGCAAAGCGATTTCTTTGCATAGTCGGTTTATTCGATTTTGCAGTTAATACTGATGGAAAGTTTTTTTTTTTTTTTTTTAAACTTCCGCCTGTACTTACCATATATGGTATAAAACCCTAAATCAAACACTTCATACCGAACTGCTGACTGATCATCCGCGGCCGTCTGGAAATGACCACGACAAACTAATATGCGAAATTCTAAAAGACTACAAAACTGCAATATGCACAATAAGTGTTTCAACAATACCTCTAATCACAAGGTAATACACAAAATATGGGACAATTAAATGCAAATACAATAACACTATACATGTAAAGATTAAGTGACGCTCTGCGGGATTATTGCAGGAGTGGTTTAGCTACATCCGTGATAAAATGCTGTACTGTAATAAAATACTAAAGGCTTTTTTGAAAAGCTTTAAAAAGGCACTTGATGGGTTCGACCTGGAAAAAAGACTGGCAACATTCACAGCTTTATATGCCCATACGCTGTTAGGATTATGGACCTCGTACCCTTCGCTTCTGCAATGGCACAAACTGTAAGGACCCTAATATTTTGCATGAATGTAATAAAGCACACAAATGAACTTGCTTTTGAAATGTCTTATTTTATAGTTGCGTTACATAAAGAAAGTGGTGAAAGGCAGACGAAGAGGTAGTTAAAACAGCTGGATCTTGCAAACTAAAGCGCTGCATTAGTAATGTTCAGGATTTGATCATTTGATCAGTGTACGAGTGCGTGTTTCATCCTTTGGTAGAGGTGTATGAGGGATGTCGAGGTGGAAACATTGATAGCAAAAATCCTTAGAAAAGAATTCCTAGAAATTGGAGAGAAAACATGGACAAAAAAAAATAACCACAAAAAAAAAACAAGCCTAGAGTATGTTAGTGGACACAGATCAGATATTTTCTTTTAGATGTGCGCTAAGAAGCAATAAGACAAGAATGAGGAAAAGAAAAAGCCTCATGTGTCTCGTACTTGCAGCGAGCAGCGCCTTCATTTTCCTTATAAACGTTACCACAATCAAAGAGGCTACTGGGTGACAAATCAAAGACTTCACAGGTCAAAATTCACCAAGTCAGCATGAAATGAAACCAAGAGCAAATACATGCCTTGTGTCCTTTCCCCTTTAGTGAATTCATGTTTCCACTTGGAGAATTTTATTCCATTCAGACTAACTGCTGTTTTTTTCTTAAAACAAAAACAAAACAAAAAATCATAATTTTCAGGCAACTCCAATATCGCCATGGTGATAAAGCGGCTAAAAAGTAATAAATTCTATGGCTAAATCTTGCCACTGCTGCCCAAGTCTGACCAGCTTCATATTTTTCCATCTGCAATAATTTCAGCTAAACTTGGATTTGGATTTCCAAATGATTCCATGATACATTTTTGTACTGTATGTCGTACGATTTTAAACGTAAGCTTGCTGAAAACAAACATTCCCATGCACATTCTCTCTGACTTGCAGTTTGCTGGTGATGATCGGAGAGACTGCAGTCAAGGTGTTCATAGTCATGTAAGCTAAACAAATGGACCTAAATCTCGTCTTTGAACTATTTACTACTTCTAGGAAAAACAAACAAACTGCGGCGTAAACAATCTGAGTTCCAATGCATCATAATTAAAGAGTCTTAAAAAAAAAAAAAAAAAAAGAAGCCCTTAATCGAAGGGTCTTAATCGTAACCTTGTAAGTGCTATATACTGTACGTTCTATGCACATCTTGCAGGGCAGACTAGAGAGGAATCAGCCCACAGGCAAAGTATTTTGTACTCTTAAAGTGCAAAAAATTAGTATGACACAAGTCTAAGAGAAGGATTTAAATAAAAAAAAAAAAATACTGAACTAAGTACACAGACAGCTCCTTATACAACAACAGTGCAGGAGCTTTATAAATCCTTCAGCATTTCCTTCATTTCCACATGAGTACCATACTGCAAAGAGTACCATATTGTACAAAATATTCAACATTTACACAAGTCCTCCAAACTCAAGCTCATTTCCAAAAGACATTCTTTGTGTATTTTTTTTTCTTTTTCTTTTTGGCACTGATTCCCAGGGTTTGGTCCAGTATTGTTTATTAAGGCATCGGGAATGGCGTTGTGCAGTTAAGGCTGTCTACTGTGCATCAGAAGGACCAGGGCTCACCAGCGCCCACTTACACTGGCAATGTCAGCGTGGTACTGGCGGGGCAGACGCCCGCTGGCGCCCCCCTCTAGGAACGAGGACCGGATGTTTGGTGGTTCAAAGAGTTTCCTTCGGTTCTTGTTCAGATCTGTAAAACAGAGGCATCAGTGAATAATGTGCACCTTACAAATAATGTACAGTATATACATACACACACCTTACTTATTGTTGATAAATATGTGTTAGCAGCATTATTGTCTGTTATTGTGAGAAAACTATTTCGCCCAGGGATCTATAAAGTGTCTGTCTATCTAAAAATGCTTTCTAAAGTCCAGCAGTGCCTGCATTGTTTTAGAGAGCCACCAGACTCCAGACTCGACAGATCCAGAGCTCTATGAAATATATCTTTTTTCTTACAAAGGACAAAAAAGTAAAGGCAGGATGCTCATCTCTCAGTACAAGATTCCATCATCCCAGACTATACTACATTTTTTTACTGGCTCAAGACCTCAGCAAGAGAAATAAACACTGGCCCACAGGCATTTCCTGTCCTCAACACAAATTGGCCTTGTCCTCTGTGTACCTCCAAGCTCTGGAATTCACAAGCATGTCAGCATTGCCCAAATATAACAACAAGTATTAACACTGAAGAAGAGGCTCTTTGAGATATCCCCAGATCTGGACTCTGTATTTTAATCCCTTGGGAGAGCATCAGCATCAACAGAAACACCTGCGTCAAACTTTAAAAAGCCATCATTGTTATTGAATTGTGGATGTTTTCACCACAACTATGTAAAAAGTTGATTGCGATCATTTGTGCAACTTTTGACTGAAACCAAAGACACAGATAGACACAGACAATTACAAGGGCTGTACCGAATGTAATGCAAAAGCGGGCATAGCTGATTTATTAACTGACTTAGGTTGTTCAAATTGTGCATGTTGGTAGAGTAACTATTCCTCTATACAAAGTTAGTACTCATAAGCAATGCATTTGCATCATCATTTAACCCAACTATCGAGTCCTCTTTGAAAATCCCCTTTGTCAAAGTTAACGGTCTCCCGCTGCGTGGTTTGTCCTCAATGATTGTTTCCCCTTCTTTAAACTTCATCCATCTGTGCACATTGCTCTCGTCACTGCTGTCATCTCTGTAAACATTCTGCAGCGCCGTGGGACAGACGGAATTTTCAAAGATGATTTGTGACTTGGGTTCAACAATGGGGCAAATACATCTCTTGCGTTGAATACTATGCTGAATAGTGAGTGCCTTTGTATAGAGGAATGTTTGTTACTCTACCGACATGAACAATTTGAATGACCTATATGTCAGTTAATAAATCAGTTATGCCCACTTTTGCGTTATATTCGGTTCAGCCCTCGTAACTGTCTATATCTCTATCAGACAGTAATGTGAGCCGGTTGTGGTTGCTCCCATCTTTCTCAGGCTTTGGTTCCAAGCAAAAGTTGCTCAATTGATTGCAATCCCCTTTTTACATGGTTGCAGCAAAAACGTGTAACTATGCAAGTTAAAAAAGTAAATAAAATAAAAGAAAAAGCACTTCTGCTTCTCTATCCACGCATTCATTATTAAAACTGATCGCACACGACAGTAGGAGAAATCACACACCTGAGATGGCCAGTAGCATTTTTCGGCGTGCTCCAAATGTGGTGATTCCCAGCTCCTTCAAGTCCTGATCAGTCAAAGTGAGGAAAGTCTGCAGGTCAATCTATGAGAAACACAAAATGCCAGCTGTTGAGCCTCTAGGAGCTGACACATCGCTAATGGTCTAATGCATAAGTCACAGATTGGATTCTCTTTCCCTTAGACTTGAGTTTTAAGATTCAGCATTGAAGTTTTTTGTAGATTGTTATTAGAAAAAGAGAGTTGTTCCAGGTACTAATTCAGAAGTCTGATTATATGACTACAATAGCAAAAATGGAATACAATATGGACCAGCTGGGGCTCCTTAAGCCTGATACCTGAATATCCTACAAATCTCTCTTTGATAGTCATTTTAATTTATTTATTATTATTTTTGGATCGTACCTCCTGTTGCTGGAAGACATCTGTGTACTTCCCGAGGCCCAGCTTGCTGAAGAGCTCTGGCAGGTCAGAGCCTTTCAGAGAGGTGCTGAGGTTACAGCCATTACTTCCGGTCACTGAAGAGATGCAGTCCATGTAGTTACTGCTGCTCAAATAGTGTTCCACTGTAAGAAAGATAAAG
Organism: Clarias fuscus; assembly: GCA_030347435.1. Lineage (NCBI taxonomy): Eukaryota > Metazoa > Chordata > Actinopteri > Siluriformes > Clariidae > Clarias > Clarias fuscus. The sequence goes on from CM059220.1 coordinate 22,004,966, forward strand.
GATCAGGACTGTTGTATTTCAGACATTATTTTGTATATTTTTTTTAAAACAACCAGCTTAAATTTTTAGATAGCTTTTTTTGGCCGGATTTTTCGCCTTTTTTTCCTTCTTAATTTAGTCGTATCCAATCCCCATCCATCATTGGTGCGTTCCCCCCATCAAGGCTACTACCAGTCAGGAGGTAAACTCTCAGGTGTTTCCTCCAAACTACATGATGCCACCATTGCTCATGACACCACCATTGGGGTCACAGTTTAGCAAAAATGGCCAGTACTAGCTATCCGTTCCTTCTGCTTGTGTAAGATCGCAGACACCCTTGCCTGGCTGTAGAGCTGTGACTGATGCAAGAGCGCAAAGTACTTCTTATCCCTTCCCTCTGAGAGAGCTCCACGCCCCCGGCTGCGACAGGTTACAGCATGAGCTGAGAATCTAACTAGCGATCTCCGGATGCTAAGGCGAGGACTTTACCACTGCGCCACTCAGAGGCGCCAAAAAATGTAGGAAACTGCCCCAAAATGCACAACGGTGGTTCTGATGTTTTGGTCCATCAGCATTTCTGAAGGAGGACTACAGGTATTTGGGCATTATTAATCTCTACTGCCTTTCTGCCCTGCTTACCTGACTTGTTCTGCTTCCTCTTGGGACTGATAGGTGTTGGGAACTCGCTGTGTGTCGGGAGCCCGCTCCCGTTCCTCTCTCTCCAGTTGTCTGAGTCGCTTCCACTTCCCACTCCTTCTCGGCTGTTGGAGCGTGACAGTGATAGTGGAGATCCCTGCCATGAAATGAAACATAGCTTCATCACTACTGTTTCCATAACTCACATAGCCCATAAAAATTATCTGAGAACGTCTGAAAAATTAACCTTGAGCAGCCACTCTGAACAAACTGTTCCATATCAGGAACTGGTCCACTTACTTTGCTTTTTGTCATCACTGACCATTAAACCCTAAAATTACATATTTCTGCAGCTCATCAGCTCTGGTTACCATCATTCATGCGATAGGTCAGATGTGTTGAGGCAAGGAAAACTAAATCATGCAGGAGAATGACTTTTTATCTAGAGTGACTAATTGACCTCATATTAGAAGGTTTGCATTCCACCGAAGGACATGGACGTGTAAACCTATTCCCAAAACACCATGTAAAGATCAAGAGGTTGTTCTCACCTCGTACGTAGTGGACATGGTAGGTTTGTAGGCCACATGGTTGGCCCTGCGCAGCTCCTTAATGGTTTCCGCAGGCATGGACTTGGAGAAACCCAGGCCACTCCATGTGTTTGTTGGCGTTCGCACCTCCGTCACTACCGGTTTCTTCAGCATGGCTGAAAATGCACCGAACCACAAGTCTTTCTGTATATTCTTTACTAGAATTTAAAATGTACATGATACTTTTAAAGATGTGCCCTAAGTTAATCAATCAAAGCAAGAACGTTGACTAAACAGTGGCAATATCAGATACACTGTATTCATAATACTAGTTTACTATTTGGCATCTTTAATGCACGACCAGCAAATGGATCAGAAAAAGAAGTTATTAAGATTTTGTTTATTGTAAAAGTATTGCGGGATGTTTATTGTAAAAGGAACCACTGCTGTAATGACATGCTAAACACTGCCAGATCCTTTGCCCTTGGAAAATCATCAGTTCTATTCTATTGGCACTGTGGATTAAACATATCAGACTGCCTCATTTAGTTACTTTGCAGCTGAATGTTAATTTGTCCTTTCGTCCTCTATAACCGCATTATCCTGATCAGGGTTGTGTTGGATCTGGAGCCTATCACCCTGAATTCTAGGCCAGAACACTTCTGGCTACCATAAATACACACACTCACATACTCAATCATATGTAGGGCAATCAAAAAGTCACCATTGTAACTACTGGCATGGTTTTGTATAGTGAGATGAAGCCAGAGACAGGAAACTGGGGACCAACAGAAGTCTCTAGAATTTATAGGAAGGATACCAACACTTCAATAGAGGTGTTCTTTTGTCTACCGCTTACCTTTGGTTGCCAGCAACTTCTTCTGCTCATAGTCAAAGGCCTGGAGAGAAAGGATGGAGTCAGAGAGTGTTTAGGCTATGTACAGTAGGGAAGAAGAAAGTTGCCCTATGTATCGCCTGTCAGCTTACAGTACTTTACAGAGATGCAAAGGCATGAGCTAAACACTGCCGCATTTTGTCACAAGTATTTACAATACACTAATGGACAGATTTGTACTAGTACTAAATAAAACAACACAAAGTCTGAGTACCCTTAGCATGTGAGAGACTTTCTAAACGAAAAAACAAGTACAGCACACTACTTCTTGAAGAATTGAAAACTATGCATCGTGGCTTGTTAGAGATTTTGCATACTGGATTTCCTGAACACTGTGTTGGATGGTGTAGCTACGCTGGCTCTGGTAAAGGAAGATGATGAGATGCATGCTGGAGTACCTGCATGTTGGAGAAAGAGGACTGCGGTGGAAGACGGATGCGCTCCGAGTTTTGCTGGGCTGCTCGTTCGGCAGCTCTTTCGCTTCCCGGAGCCCGTTTATCAGCCACGGGACTCTCGGAAGCACTGGAGTCCGAGTCGGAAAGCAAACAATCTGAACTGGAAAGGTGGCGGCAGATAAAGGTAGAGTAGAAGAAGAGGGGAAAGAAGAGGAAGAATAAAAGAAAACAGGAGGTAGATTTGATTTTTGTAATATAATGACAACAGTGAGCGCAAATTAACAAAACAAAAGTCGTAGCTTCAGCATCACCACCTTCAGACACACATTGTTACTAGAGATTAATTTACACACGTGGACAAAATTGTTGGTACCCTTCGGTCAATGAAAGAAAAACTCACAATGGTCACAGAAATAACTTTAATCTGACAAAAGTAATAATAAATAAGAATTCTATGAATGTTAACCAATGAAAGTCAGATATTGCTTTTCAACCATGCTTCAACGGAATTATAAAAAATAATAACTCATGGAACAGGCCTGGACAAAAATGATGGTACCCCTAACTTAATAGTTTGTTGCACAACCCTTTGAGGCAATCACTGCAATCAAACGATTCCTGTAACTGTCAATGAGACTTCTGCACCTCTCTGCAGGTATTTTGGCCCACTCCTCATGAGCAAGCTGCTCCAGTTGTTTCCGGTTTAAAGGGTGCCTTTTCCAGACAGCATGTTTCAGCTCCTTCCAAAGATGCTCAATAGGATTGAGGTCAGGGCTCATAGAAGGCCACTTTAGAATAGTCCAATGTTTTCCTCTTAGCCATTCTTGGGTGTTTTTAGCTGTGTGTTTTGGGTCATTGTCCTGTTGCAAGACCCATGACCTGCGACTGAGACCCAGCTTTCTGACACTGGCCAGCACATTTCTCTCTAGAATCCCTTGATAGTCTTGAGATTTCATTGTACCCTGCACAGATTCAAGACACCCTGTGCCAGATGCAGCAAAGCAGCCCCAGAACATAACAGAGCCTCCTCCATGTCTCACAGTAGGGACAGTGTTCTTTTCTTCATATGCTTCATTTTTCCGTCTGTGAATATAGAGCTGATGTGCCTTGGCAAAAAGTTCCATTTTTGTCTCATCTGTCCATAGGACATTCTCCCAGAAGCTTTGTGGCTTGTCAACATGTAGTTTGGCATATTCCAGTCTGGCTTTTTTATGATTTGGTTTCAACAATGGTGTCCTCCTTGGTCGTCTCCCATGTAATTCCCTTTGGCTCAAACAACGACGGATGGTGCTATCGGACACTGATGGTCCTTGAGCATGAAGTTCACCTTGGATCTCTTTAGAAGTCTTTCTGGGCTCTTTTGTTACCATTCGGATTATCCGTCACTTTGATTTGTCATCAATTTTCCTCCTGCGGCCACGTCCAGGGAGGTTGGCTACAGTCCCATGGATCTTAAATTTCTGAATAATATGTGCAACTGTAGTCGCAGGAACATCTAGCTGCTTGGAAATGGTCTTATAGCCTTTACCTTTAACATGCTTGTCTATAATTTTCTTTCGAATCTCCTGAGACAACTCTTTCCTTCGCTTCCTCTGGTCCATGTTGAGTGTGGTACATACCATGTCACCAAACAACACAGTGACTACCTGGAGCCCTATATATAGGCCCACTGACTGATTACAAGATTGTAGACACCTGTGATGCTAATTAGTGGACACACCTTGACTTAACATGTCCCTTTGGTCACATTATTTTCAGTATTTTCTAAGGGTACCATCATTTTTGTCCAAGCCTGTTCCATGAGTTTATCTTTTTAAATAATTAGGTTGAAGCATGGTTGAAAAGCAATGTCTGACTTTCATTGGTTAACATTCATAGAATTTTTTTTTCAATTATTACTTTTGTCAGATTAAAGTTATTTCTGTGACCATTGTGAGTTTTTCTTTCATTGACCGAAGGGTACCAACAATTTTGTCCACGTGTGTATATAATATAATACAATTCGTCTTTGCCTCTGTTACAGGAATCACTCAGTTTAAGGCACAGATTCCATAGCGATTCATTCCCTACTCAAGCAAGTTGTTTGACATCAACCGCTGAACTTTAAAACTAAACAATAGTTCATTTTAAGTGTACATTTTAAGAAGATGTTAAGATATGTTTTTCTGACTTGTGAATGGCCCCACAGGACTGTACAGGTCATACAAAAGATGATGAAAAACAGTAAGCCATTTAAAGTAGGTTCAAGTCAAATTTAAAGAAATGTAAAGAAAATGGTTTTCTTCTATCCACACAGCATTTTAGTTTCAATCCTGTGAGTACTTTCGACATTGTTCATGTGGAAATGCTCCTATTTTCTCTATAAGCCATAGTTGTAATCTCTACTGTCGATACTGATCTCCGATCATGGCCATTCGTGATATTTTTCCGACCATGTTTTTCATCTGTGTAGTTGATGCTTCAGCACTATCCTACTAATTTTTAATAATGCACTTGACAGTTATAAACCCAATTCCGGTAATTTTTGTAATCACATTCTGACTTAGTTGTTTAAGAAATGTGAAGCTATTTAATGCATCAGTTAAAGATAAAAGAACTGTTGTCAGCTGAAACATATTAATCACTAAAGTAATAATGACCCTATCAAAGGCTCTTAAGCATTTGCTTAAGGAGCTTATGACTTTTTTTTGGGCTGTGCAGTGTATTTTCTAAAGTTGCCAGGAAAAATATATTTGAATAAAGAATAAAACAATCACTGTGCAACTATTGATGCTTGCTGTGCCGTAAATTAATTTTACACCAGAGACATAGCTGGTATTTATACTGTCTTTCTATTCATTTCTTGCCATTTGACTAATTGATGTCTGAACTTTAAAAGGCAATAAAAATTCTACAAAAAAATTGTAACAATGCACACCCTTATCTAGCAGTTAGAATGTGTTATGCATTTGTAAGAGTGTGTCTGGATAAAAGAACATACTGTAAATGCGAGTTCTTTGTGCCCTGAAGTAACTCCACAGCCTGTCTCTTGCCTGAGGCTGTTTTACAGGAGGCCAGCATCTGCTTTAGTTCACTGCTGTTTCCCGAGTGTGAGGGGCTCCGTGGCATGCCCACTTCCACGAAAGTATCAGATCCTGAATCACAAAAACCCGATCACACACACAGACACACACATACACACATATATACACATTTAGGCATTTGGCAGATGGTCTTATCCAGAGCGACTTACAAAAAGGAAGTACAAAAAGCACACACACACACACACACACACACACACACACACACACACACACACACACACACACACACCTCTGAGCCAAATGACAGCAGACATCTTTGGTTAACAATTGTATAGCATGACTACTCTTGGCATAAAGGAATCTGGAGCCGACCGCCCTCATTACAGCTTCACTGCTCACCAGAGACAGGAAACTCTAGTTTAATCGACTCCTGGTCTGAGTGAGGTACAAAAACCATACCCTTATCCTGGCTTTTGGAAGTTCAGCCAACTCAAACAGATCTTAATGGTTATAAAGCAGAAATTACCGAAATGCTTGGCCTTCAAGAAAGCATGGCTGAACCATTTGGAAGCATATGCACATCAAAACATTAATGATCTGGCCAAAGTCAATACAATTTCAATTTAAGGAAGGTTGGGGATTAGTGCTAATCAAGGAGTTTACCACAATTATCCCTGAATAACATGAGAATTAGCAGAAAATTTAATTCACAGCTCGTACCTATAACAACAGCTCTACTTTTACAGCTTTATCTATTACTTTCATCCTGGAGTTTCTACTACTCAACTACTCTACTGCAGTTACATTTTACTTAAACACAACACAATGATGCAAATGCGACCATTTCTAAATAAAAATTTGCTTATTCAAACTTACAGTAACAACATGAACTGAAAGCATTCAACAGCATATACAGTACCAGTCAAAACAAAACGCAAGATTCGGTTTATTTTCTACATTCTTGAACAATCCTGTTCTTTTCTAATTAAAAAAACTATGAATAACACATTTGGCATTAGGTAATTAACTAACAACAACAATAACAGTCAGCTGTTAGTTTAAGACACAAGGGTTAGTTGTTCTGGAACAGTTCTTGCAAGAATAGTACTGTCATGTTAATTTGCAAAACCCATCAAGCACTATGATTAAACTGGCTCTCATGAAGACCATCCCAGGAAAGCAAGACCAAAACCTAACTCTGCGGCAGAGTTTACCAGCCTCAAAAACAGAAACTAGTTTGAAAGTGTGACTAATATATTGTTTTTCTTTTTCTTTTGTGTTTGCAATTTTTTCTTTTCTGCTTTAACAAAGAAATTCGCCCACTGTGTGACGAATAAAGGTACAGTATCTTCTCTTAAAAATCACCAATTAAAAGCACCTCAGATTAGAGTCATTATGAAGGCTTTACAGAGCATAAGTAGCAGATATCTCAATCTCAACAATCTCAACAATATTGTGGATGCATTGTTTTACAATGTAAAAAGAAATGAAAATCAGGAAATGGAATTAGAAGGTGTGTCCAAACTTTTGACTCATAATCCATGGTGGGGGTACCTTGGTCCTGACTGGACTTGCTAGACAGTGGTTCAGATGGACAGTGAGTGCTGCCGTCCTGGACTGCATCTCCATGTGCCACATTTAGAACTTTATCAGCCAGTGAGGAGGAGGACATTCTGCTGTACATAGAGCTGGTGTGCTACAGCAGAAAACAGACACAGAACCATTTCAGAATGCAGACGTTTTTCCTGCATATGACATAGCATATTTTGCCATATTATGCGCAGATTTTCTATGTAACTGGAACAGCTGATACATTATGAAATAGTCGAGGCTATGTCACCTTGCCGTTGAGGGTGGACACAGCCTTGCTGCAGTCTGTGACTCCATTGACCTGTGGGTCTATTGGGGCAAGGCCGGGTGGAGGAGACGGTGTATTTTGTGTGTAACTCTGAAGCAGGATGTTGGTCAGTGTGGCCTGGGTGGCTGGATGGATCATCAGCGGTGATGAAAAACCTGGGGGTTTTAGGGGGGGAAAAAAATCAGTATATACACTGTGTGCAGACGTTTTTGGACACCTGAAAGTCACAATTATATTTTCTGGGGGGGAAATCCAATTCCAGATTTAGTCCATATTGCTGTTATAATAATCTCCACTCCTCTGGAAAGGTTTTATACCAGATTTTAGAGAGACACTGGGGGGATTTGTGTTCATTTAGTCACAAGAGCATAAACGAGGTCAATGATGTTAGATGAGAAGGCCTGAGTTTCAATAAAAGTTCATAGCCATGGTTTTCAGCCATGGGGTTGAGGTCAGGCCTCTGTGGAAGATACTTGAGTTCTTCCAAACCAAACACAACTATGTGTGCAATGCTCTGGGACACTTTCAGCTTGGAACAGGTTTAAGTCTCTTATTTTGAGTGAGGAAAAATTGTAATGCTTGCTCAGACAAAGACAATCTACAGTATACACAATTTTGCTTCCAGTTTTATGGCAACAGACTAATCAAGCATCCACCTTTTGGCTGTACTGTACATTTATTTAGTTCTTAAAAGTTTAATCACAAGATGAAAATGAATGAAATATTTATCTTGACCGCAAATGTATTTTTAAATAGATGAGGAGCGTTCAAGTCAAAACGGGACTTGTGATGAAATTTAATTTGAATGAAGGCATCAAACTGATCGACATTTCCACAATACTTCAAGCACAGTACAATGATGAGACAGTACGATGATGAGTAAAACACTTGAATGGTCCAGCTGTTTTAAAGAAGGCTGCATATCTGTGAATAATGATCGAGGTGAGTGTGAGCCGACTGTAGTCGCTCCGGTCAACATTTTAGCGAGCGTAATGCCTGATCTTTGAAAATGCAACTTGCAGAAGTGATGCATTTGACTGTTGGATATGTAGACATAATCATTCACGAACACCTCTTGCACATTACAGGAACGTGGCTGGAAGTTATTGCCACGCCCCCGTACAGTCCTGATCTCACTACAAGCCATTTTCACATGTTCGGGCCATTAAAGGAGCTCTTAAGTGGCCAGAGTTTTATACGTAAAACAGGCAAAATTCAATCATGGCTTCGGCCTACAGAGAAAATCGTTTAACTTGATTAAAGCACTAAACACTGGGATAAATGGATCAATGTAGCTTAGGATTATCTAGAGACATGAAGGTAATTTTTACTCTGATAACAGTGTTCTATTATTCTGCACAATCAAAAGTGCAGGGCTAGCTAGCATTAGGATGTAAAATAACATCCTAATGCTAGCTAGCCCTGCTATCATCCTTGCCTACAGTTTCTAAAATATAATAGTTAGCCTATGCTATAGTGTCCCAGCTACTTTGACTGGTGGTTTAAATAATATAATACAATAATTAAAAAATAGCTTGCTAATGTGTTGTTTATATGTGTTTGACAGTTTAGCTTCCTGTAAGCTATTAAAAGCCTCTCATAGCTTAATCAAGATTTCACTGGAGCTATGGTGCTAAGTTATTAAACAAAGAGCCTATATAATACTTTACACTGAGAAAACCTGACTCGATATATAGCCTTTTCATAGGATGTCAATAAATGTATCTGAATAAGCACAAAGCTAAAATATAGGGTCTATTTGCACAAAGTATATTTCCCACTTGGATAATTCAATAAAATAACATCCTAATGCTAGCTAGCCCTGCTATCATCCTTGCCTACAGTTTCTAAACTATAATAGTTAGCTAATGCTAGCTAGTGTTCCAGCTACTTTGGCTAATGGTTTAAATAATATAATAGCCTAATTTAAAATAGCTTGCTAATGTGTTGTTTTACAGTACGTGCATGACCGAATATGCTATTAATGCAAGCTTGTTTGCTAGCTTGTTTGCAACTTAGCTTACTACTTAAGTCAAAAAGATATAACAGGAAAGATAGCACTATCTAAGCTAACCAGATCAGGTGGTAACCACTGAGCTGGCTAGCTTAGCTAATATTTCCATCATGAGTCAATTATGGACATGTTTGTGTGGTTTTCTTGCTTAACTGTGAAAAAAGCTGCACTTTAAAAATAGAAACAATGCCCTTGACATTTAGTTCAAGCTTCTAAGTTCACTCCCAAAAGACTAGTTGAAAATTTGTTGGCAAAACTGGTGTGTGTGTGTGTGTGTGTGTGTATTTTTCTCACACCTGGCGTGCTGGTTGGACTGGCCAGTGAGCTGGACCAAAGCGTAGGACTAGGTGTTCCAGATGAGGAGACGTGCAGGGGACTGATGGAGCTGTTGAGGGCGTTAAGGAGAGAATTGGGGGTGGATGGAGCACTCAGAGAAGCAGCTGTAGGACCAAGCAGACCTGAAACATAGGTTGAAATAAGCATCATGAGCCATATAGTCTCTTGTACAGAGACAATATTCAAATTTAAGTTCTGCAAAACCTCCAAAAGTTCTTCATGATTTTAATAAATACAAGGTGGTACCTCAGCATACATATTTAGTCCATTCTGCAGGAAAGTTCTTAAGGCGAGAATTCGTATTGCAAAATGCATTTTTACATAGGAAATAATGTAAATGTAGATTATCTGTTCCAGTCACCCAAAAATATTACCAATATTACCAATATTACCAATTTCTAACACTATAATCATATTTTTGCATATAAAAACAATCAAAACATTTAGAAAAGACATGTAAATGAAAGCAAATATGAAATAAATAGACATTAAACCTCACTTAATTTATGATTCCTCTTGGCATTGGCTGCTTTTAAAACAAAACTGAAATTGGCTCCCTTTTCTTCTTCCTACCGTCCTTGCTTCTTGAACAAAAACCTACAAAAAAATATGTAAACTCGCTTCGCTTGGCTTTCCACTGTTTTGAATGGCTCCCATAACTTACCTATAGTGCATGTGCAACATAGGCACAAGTCAGATATACGCACAACGTGGGTGCAAGCTGGCGCTTGGTTTTGCTTGGATCTTTGGCTTGTATGCCAAAAATGCTTCGTATGCCAAGGCAAGTTTCATGCACAATTTCTGTTCTTAAGGCGAAAATTCTAAAGGCGGTAAGTATGCCAATGTACCAGTGTACACATGAAAATGCACGCATAAATATGAGTCAGTAATGTGAATTTACAAATCCACTAATTTAATTCATTAAGACTAGCTTTTTAATTAGGACAATGGAAATGTTTTCCTATATAAGAGAAGGTCTGTGCATATGGTAGCTGACAGGCTATATTAGGTGAATAGCTGATATATGTTTAAATAATGTATTATAGTCTACTTTGTGAGCATCTCTCTTACCCAGGCTGGTGAGCCCCAAGCCTGCCGAGGTCAGGATGTCGATGCCTACAGGACAGCTGAGAGTCGGGGTCAGGGCGGTGCTGCTGCTGCTGGAGGAGGTCGAGATGGACACATACACTCCACTGCTGTCCAGCCCCAGCAAATAACGCCGGGCTTCATACATGTTCAGAGCGTTCCTCTCCACGCTCTTTACTATCACTGACTGGAGACGAATGATTAAATAAGAGATGCGGAGTCACAAATATCCTGAAATCATTTTTATTTCAAATGATAAAAAACAGACTGTTTATTTTATCTGACAAAAACAGAAAAGCAAGTTAATATAATATAATGTTATTAATGTTCGTGTTGGCACTAAAATCAGGGCTGTTTCGGTCATTGCTTGGAGAATGATGGAAGAATTAGGATTTTTTTGGGACGGGGTGCTCTGAATCTCTGAGACTAATATAGAGTAGATAACAAATCTACGTCATGGAATTCTGCCCCATCCATAATGTGATGACTTTCTGTAATCTGTAAAACAAAGTTCTAACATGTGGCTAAACACAATAACATTAGAAGTGCAGCCATCTTGGGAAACTTTAATGACTATTTGCATCTTAGTGGCATTAACCTCGTCACAATCTTGTTATTTCATGCAAAGAAGGTATATTCCGTCCATCCTTAGTCAATCTATATTCTGTCCATCCATTGTCCATTCCAGATTACACCCTACACCCTGTGTAGGGTCATGGAGGCCTGGATTCTGTACCAGCAACAGTAACTCAGGAATTGGATGTTTACCCTTTGCATGGGGCAAGCACACACTATCACACACTATGGGCAATTAGGAAATACCTCAACCAACACAGCATCACTCATCGTCCATACCGCTTTTTCCTGTATTCAGGGAAGTGGAGGCAATCCCAGGAGGTTTAGGGCACAACCCTAGACAGGGTGCCAATCCATCGCAGGGCACACACACACACACACACACACACACACACACACACACACACACACACACATATACACTCACCCACACACTACGGGCAATTTGGGAACATCAATTAACCTAATCTGCATGTCTTTGGACTGTGGGAGGAAACCGGAGTACCCAGAGAAAACCCACAAAGCACGGGGAGAACATGCAAACTCCATGCACACAGACACGGGAATTGAACCTGGCCGGGAATCGAACACGAACCCTGGAAGTGCAAGGACTACACCACCGTGCCGCCCCAACACAGCACATCTTTACATAATTAAAAAAAAGACTGAATATACTGTACATATCAGACATGCAAAGTGCAAACCTAAAGATGCAAGAAAGACATCTTGCCTCACTGACTACTTTTGACATGGAAAATTGTGCAAATGTACTGGAAGATTTATTTAAACCTGTAATGAAGAACATCCTTCTAGGTAATCAAATGTATAAAGATGATTATCAAATAAGAGGCTAGCTTACAGTAGTGTGCTCAATCATCATGAACAACTCATATAATGTATGTAGAATGATCTTGTTGCCCATCCTACTGTAGCATTTGTTTTTTAAAAATTACTGCTTTTAAAAGTAGAGGACCCTTCAGGAAATATAATAACAAACAGGCCAATCAGCATGTCATTTGGAGGAAGTCAGATTTATGCGCTGAAACGGCGATTCGCACAGTCTGCTGATTTAGAACGGAGCCGTTTAAGGAAAAACACAAGATCCTGTTTCGTCGTCTGACCGTGAGTGTGGATATGAAAATGAATGCTCGGAAAAGAGTTCCAGTTTCCAGATTCCCAAGTAAAAACCGCACACTACTTCAACATGTGCCTGGCATGCAGTGCGCTCATACGCTACTCTGACTCCAGCCTGAGAGGAGATCAGACCTTCAGGCTCCTTTACAGGTATTGAGTTATAGGTTATGAGTTATAACTTTTTATAATCTTGGTGGTATATGTGTGTGTGTGTGTGTGTGTGTGTGTGTGTGTGTGTGTGTGTGTGTGTGTGTGTGTGTGTGTGTGCGTGTGTGTGTGTGTCTATACCTTGCTAGGCTGTTTGGGTTTGGGTTTAACACTGATGAACACATCCAGCTGTTCCATGAGAGATGTGACACACTGTGGATCTACTGCAACGTCCTCTTTGATGTCAAACATCAGGACCAGCGGAAGGCAGCCCTGTATCACAACAATGCCCACACACACACACACACACACACACACACACACACACACACACGCAAACACAAACACACACACAGACAAAAACATATCTAACTATCCATGTAAGGATCTTCAACAGACCTAATTATTAACGCTGCTATTTAATGTCATGTCTACCCCCAAATCTATTATTATGTATACAGTATTTTTTAAGCCACTTGTCTGGTGGGAACCAGTCGGATGTCCCCATAAGATCAGAAGTCTAAGTGAGGACATTTAGTCTCCTTCAGGATATAACACCCAAGCACCAGACAGTGAGAACTGAAGAATAGAAAGCAATTTTCAACACAGTATTAAATCATTGGAACATTAAGTGCCTTAAGGACAACTTGGCTCACATCCTAAAGTAGCAAAGCTACAGTTATTGTACTGTGATCCACCCTCTTGTTCTCATGTTGAAAAGAACAACATCAGCAGGTACGGCATTGAGGAAACTCTCTGCACAGTGACTCAACAGACTCAGCAGGCTCTCTGGAGCCACTGCGAATGCTCTAAAAGTCATTTACTGTTCACTCTCACCAAACCTTCAAAAGATCTTAATAGAAAACTTCTTTTGTAGACGAGATTGGCTAATTGTTTTTGATTGCCTTTGATTTACTTACTCATCATCTATGTCGCGTTATCCTGTATACAGGGTCGCGGGTCGCATGGAGCCTATCACAGGGGACTTGGAGCACAGGATGGGGTACACCCTGGAGGGGGTGCCAAACCATCTCAGGGCAGACACATACACACACTATGGGCAGTTTGGGAACGTCAATCAGCCGTCTAATATGCCTGTCTGTGGGAGGAACCCGGAGGAAATATAAAGATGAATATCCTTCTACACTATAATGGTATAAACTGTCTTTTTGGATTTATAAACGTCGGAGTACTCGAAGGAAACCCACTAGGCACAGGGAGAACATGCAAACTCCATGCACACCAACTCCAAGGCGGGAATTGAACCCGGAACCATTAAGCCCATTAATGATTTAATGAATATTCCTAAAAAAAAAACCTTAGACACTATAAAGATATAAACTGTCCGGTCAGAAAAGTCAGGATTTATAAAAGTCGGAGTACTTGAAGGAAACCCACTAAGCACGGGGAGAACATGCAAACTCCATGCACACCAACTCCAAGGTGGGAATCGACCCCAGAACCTGGAGGTGCAAGGCAACAGTGCTAACAACTAAGCCCATTAATAATTTAATGAATATTCTTAAAAAAAAAAAAAAAAACTTCTACACTATAAAGATATAAACTGTCTGGCAAAAAAGTCGGCATTTATAAAAGTCGGATTACTCGAAGGAAACCGACTAGGCACGGGGAGAACATGCAAACTCCATGCACACCAACTCCAAGGCGGGAATTGAACCCGGAACCACTAAACCCATTAATGATTTCTTGATCCTATAAAGAAATAATGCCCAGGTTTGTGCTTTGCTTCAGTAGATAAACTCACCTGGATAATGCAGACTTGTAATCATTAAGACTTAAAACATGAATCCATCAATCCATCTAGGAACCTCTGTAGTCCAACTAGGGACCGTGGAGGCCAGTGGGAACCATTGTATTCATTCCCATTTGTACAACCGTGGTAGGATCTCCGGTCAACATTCACACGCACATTCACACAGTATGGGCAATTTGGAAATGCCAATTAGTCAAATCTGCATGTTTGTGGACTGTGGGAGGAAACCAGAGGACCCAGAGGAAATATAAACATAAATAAAAACTCTTCTACACTATAAAGATATAAACTGTCTGGCCAAAAAAAGTCGGCATTTAAAAAAAAATCTAATTATTGGCCTGCATCAAGCAAATAAAACTCTAAAATGACACACACACACACACACACACACACACACACAGGATTGGGAGTAAACAGCTGTGTGATCATAAAAAAGCTGCTTGAAAGAGAGGAGAGGGAGCATAAAGATAAGACTTCAGATTACTCATAATCAGCTTAAACAATAGCTGCTAATACAAGTCAGGATGTCTCTTATTAACAGCTGCAGAGCTAAGAAGAGACAAAGCATCTGTAAGTGCTGTAATTGCTTTTTTTTTTTCCTGCCGGGAACATTCTCTTCTTGTGTGTTCTCGAACGAGGATCCTATGTTTATGCTATTTCTTTTCTTTCGCTTTGTGCACTGCCACCCCCGCTCTCGTTCTTACTGACCAACATGTAATGAGTCTTCTTCTTCTCTCCGTCTTCTACACTGAGCCGGCCAGAGGGCTCGGCAATCTGAAGAAGACCACAACAGCAAGTGACAGCTAAAGTCACTGTTTTCTATTTCGCCTTGAGGAAGGAATGGAGGAATTCACACACACACAGACACACACACACACAGACACGAACACACAAACACACACACAGAAAAAGAGAAGAAAAACAGAGAGGCAGAAATAGAACAGAAAGACTTAAAAAGGAAACAAGTCAGCAGGACAAGAGAGAAAAGAAAAGAAAAAAGAAAGACTCTATTACCATGAGGTACTGGCGTGCCAGGCATACGGAGTCGATGGTGCCCTGGATATAGACGGTCGACTTTTTCTGCGGGCAGTTTGGATCAGGGAAGTGCACCTGAGCGCCGGTTCTCTGCATGATGTGCTTGATGTTGGTGCCGTTGCGGCCCATCATGGCAAGATGGTGCTGGGGCGCGATGTCCAGCTGTGTGCTCACGGTGATGGCGCTCGCCAGGCTCCCGGCTAAGTGCTCCAGCAACATGGCCGTGCCCCTCTGCAGCACAACCACAAAGAAAGAGTGAAATGATGGCTCACATCCTCCTGTGGCTTTCTTCAGCTCTAACAGTGGCAACTCAATAGCATAGCGCTGTACATCTTTAATTCTCTTTAATTAAAAAAATAGAACATGATGTAATACAACTGCTACAACAACCTGAAAGTGGATTATTTTTACATAACAGCATGGCCTGGAACGTGTTATACATTAAATTACCAAAGGGTACAAGTTCTAGTTTTATTCAATAATGCAGTCCGTTTTTTTTATTTATTTTTTTTTTTTTACAAATTATGGTTACACAATTAATTTTACGGAGCATCCTTAAAACTTGTTAACTGATCATAGATAGTACATTTAAGTACATTCAATTTTTTACTCTACTTAATGCGTAGTGGTTAGCACTGTCGCCTTGCACCTCCAGGGTCCGAGTTCGATTCCCGGCCAGGTTCTATTCCTGTCTCTGTGTGCATGGAGTTTGCATGTTCTCCCCGTGCTTGGTGGGTTTCCTCCGGGTACTCCGGTTTCATCCGACAGTCCAAAGACATGTAGGTTAGGTTAATTGGCATTCCCAAATTGCCCATTGTGTGTGAATGAGTGTGTGAGTGAGTGCATGTGATCGTGCCCTGCAATAGATTGCCGCCCCCCCCCCCCCCCACCCTCCTGAGATAGGCTCCAAGCCCCCCATGACCCTGAATACAGGATAAAGTGGTATAGAAGGTGAGTGAGTGAGTGAGTGAGTGAGTGTACTTAATGCATATTTTACATATCTATACTTTTTTTAGTAGATAATTTTTACTTTTCCTCCTCTACATCCTACAACAAATATCTATACTTTCTACTTCACTACATTTCTGCATGGCATTTTGTACATACAGTCTTATGCAAAAGTTTAGGCACCCCTTGAAAAATAACTGATTTTGGTGATTTTTTTAATTGAAAAGATCAAAAAATCCACAATAATGTTTTTATCTTATTTTAAAAAAAATCTTAGCTCAATTCATGACATAAAAGGTAAAAAAGTAACTATGCACCAATGTTTGCTGAAAATAAAGTGCATTTGTCAACTGTGTTAACATCTTTCCAACTAAAAAATCACCTAAATCTGTTATTTATCATGGGGTGCCTAAACTTTTGCACAAGACTGTAAACATAGCGGTATTAAACTTTTCCTTAAGGAGAAATGGAAATTAGGGAATTTTTATTTTATACATGATATCTTTTTTACACAAGTAAAGGATTTACCACTGCTTTTAATAGACTTTGTTGCAGCTATAAACACTCATTTCTCACCTGCATCTATTTTTCTTTTTGGTAAAAACTGTGGTGAAAAACTGCTACAAAGCACTGATATTGGGAAAGTTATAGAAATGTTTTTCTTGCACACACACACACAAAAAAAAAACATGTCAGAGATTAAACTTTACCCAATTTAAAAAAATTCATCATCTTATAAATCACGCTTAGTTTACGTGAAGCGTCCTGTGACGTGTATAACGTACAAACACTATGCGTATGAGCTGTTACTATAGAAACGTAATACAAACTTGTTTAATTGAAAGCTAAAAAATATTGTCATTATTGAATCATGCCGTTATACAAAAATGAATCCACATACCGGATTCTAGTTCGAGAATTCAATCCGCACTGATTGAAATTCCTTGTATGCCTCATAATAATATGAGATATACTTCTGGCCTCTTGGAATGACCTAGTTTTTTTTATTTTTTTTTTATTGGTCAGATGTTGGACAGGAGAAATTGGAGAACAGACTGCTTTGTCTGTGACCCCTTTGCCTCCCATTCACTGCCTGCAGAGGAACTTGGCTTTGGCTTGGGTATTACCACCCAAGCACAAGCCACACATTGCGACTGCCTTCAGGGGGCAGACCTGGAGCTGTTTCCAACAGGTCTGGCTCCAGCAGGCCACATGGTAGTGATGAGGGGATTATGAGCAACAAGATCAGGCTCCAAGTCAATACCAGCCTTTGAAAAACCCAACAACCTGTAGCTGCATTTACAGTACCTGCATGTTGAAAACGAATGTCTGAATCATCATCTGAAATGTATGTACTTGTAATACCAGTGTGAGTTGAAAGATGTGTGTCGTTCCTACCTTGACAGCTGCAATGTTGTTCTGGGAGCCTCTCACAACCCCGGTAGCACCGTAGAGCCTAGAGCGCTGCTTGAAGGCCACGGAGATGTTGTATGTCTGAGAGATGTGCTGGATGGCTGGAGAGCTAGGGTCAGGGTTCAGCTGCACTATGACCGGCAGCTCAAACATTAACACCAGAGGCAGCAGCTCCTTCAAAGAGGGGAAAATAAAATGCTTTATCTACAGTACTGTATATTCACTTTAATCTCGTATCTAGGATATTTAATACCTGCTGATCAGTATAAACGGGAACTGGGTATTTGGCGCCACCACTGGGGATGTGACCTTAGCCAAATCCACACCCAAAACCGCTTTGTTTGGCCTGTGGCCACATAAACTTTTAAAATGCACAGAAGAATTAACGTTCCTTGCTAAATTCCTGTGGTCATAGATGCAAGTTACAAAGGAGTCCGGAGAGACAAGTCTCCACACAAATGAATCATGAGCAAAAACATTGCTCCATATTATCGTCATCTGTGATTTTGATTCTTCATGTGCCCTAGAAAATGAAATGCTAAACAAGAGCGACCAGTCAGACAAAATGCACCCTTGATTGGTACCATATGTGACAGGGCCTGCGCATGCACTCGCATGCTGTACCAGGGGCCAAAATGAAAGGCCTTGTGAAGCCCTTCAGATGTGGTAAAGGAAGGAACTTCCCCTGAAATGTGAAGGCCTCCATCCATCAGGCTGAGCAGAAACATCAGCAGCAGTCAAGGACTAAGTGCTTATGCTTCAACATTCCTACGGTGCATGTAAGCTCACAATTTCCTTCTTCCCATGAGGCTTAAAACCAATACGCAGGTTCTGACACTATTCATAAAAGCATCCTATCTGGATTGGACTCAGAATGGATCATTTTAAATGGAGGACCGCGTTCGGTTCGCCGCATATTTGCGAAAAGAGCCTTTATAAATCATCCTGGCTCGCAATAAAAGAATGAGCTCAGATCCAAGAAGAATGCAAGTCTAATTTTTAAATCGCCTAATCTCACTGAAGCATTAAAGCAACAGTTTAATTCTCCGAAAGCCAGTAAGACACACGGGTTCTGGTCAATCTTACTAGAAAGACGGCTACAGTAAGACGAAACGTAGGATGCTTCTCACGATAGTAAACAGCGCCTTCATGAAGCCTCATGAATATTAATATCGGCTTGCAGGGCTCGGGTCTCACGCTGGCAGGAAAGGAGAAAGGAAACCTTTAAATTTCAGGCTGCTACTTAAATGGGTCGGTCCAACGTGCTCCATCTCTCTTCATGCTGTCCACTAGCTGTCAAGACAAATGAGCAAAACTAAGGCAGGCACTCCTTCAAAGACCGAGAGGAGGAAAAGGGAAAAGTGGAGATGATTGGAGTGGTCAGGAGTGGAATTTCCAGCAACGTAAGTCACGCGAGAAAGATGGCGAGGGAGAGCGAGAGAGCGAGCGAGCGGCATGTTGGTTTTTCAATGCCAAGTATATGTTTCACCCACATCGCTTTGCTTAAACTTTATGACTCAAAACCCACACTCGGACTTCCTGGATAGGTGCTCATTTCTTACAAATTGCTTTATAAATGGTAAAAAGTTTGTTATCGTTTCTGGTGTAAAAACCTATAATTAGTTGGGGCTCAGTTTCTGAACAAAATCCCAAAAAAGGGGATCTGGTCTTGTTCGTGCTTGTTTTTTTGTTTTTTTTTTAAGGAGGAACCTCGGTAGGCTTGTAACCTGAGGAAAGAACCAGGGTGCCATTGAATCGCACCAGAGCAGCAAAAACACTCGAACGGCCAAGGACGCCGGCAACTTACAATTTTACAAAAAACAGCCCAGCTCTGGGTCACTGCCATGCGTTTCACATCAGAAATACACCAATGCCTTCATTTACATCCACCAAATCTGGGTAGAGACGTCTCTTTCTGCATCTTTCCTCCCTGTTCTACAACACCTGATCCGACTAATCTGATCTGTAACAATCTTTGGGAGCTTCGGGGAGATGTTAGAACTGAAACCGCTAAAATATACTGTACAGAACAAGGCTGCTCCAGGACTCTGTAAGGATATCACCAGCAGGGGGAGACACGCCAAGTCTTCATACAGTACAGAGGCTTTTCCTTGACTCGCAAGAGGAATGCAGGTGAAAAACAGATCTGATGTGTTGAAAACGTTATACATGTCAACATCATGCGCTTCCAACAACCTAACCATAACCTCCACTTAGAAACGTTCATCCACTGTCCAGGACAGCATGTTGGATGCCAGTAAGACCTGAAGGAATTAACTGTGTGTTCTCATGCACGGCTCATAACAAGCCGCTATAAAGTGTTTATGAGCCACTGTCCGGTGTTTTTGCTTACCCTGATTCTGGCCCGGGCTGCCTCTACTCCTCCTGGCTGGCCTGCAATAGACACCTACAGAGACAGAGGCAGAAAATTCACATTACTAAACACGTGCTTGGTGCATGTGAGGCCGTGAAGTTATTTAACAAATGTAATGCCACGTTTGTTTATCTTTTTCCCATCGGTTCTGAGTCAACCGTAGTGATTAGCTAATAAACAGACGGGTGTAACCAAGGACAGATAATAAAGCGCTTCAGACCTTTTAAAAAAAAAAAAAAAAACATTTTTTTTTTTAATGAAACTGGAGACACAGCTCGGGATGTTTAACATTCCTACAGTCTCCTTTAAAATGAAACATGTGTTGTCATAATGAAATACTGCATCTCTCGAAAGCGCAAACAAGAGCCTCGCCATCAACTGTTACCGTTGGTGCATGACCAAGTCCCTGGATCTTTCTTCGGGCGTAATCAGTAGTGTGAGGGGGCCAACACATCTCTTTATTGCACACCTTTTAACTGTTATTGACACGACGGCAGGAATTCCGACAGTCATATTAGTATCGATTTAGTGCAGGCATTTCACTGCCGTGATGAGGAAACCGTAGAACCTGGAGGAATCCCAGGCGAACACGAGGACAGCATTTGAAATTCTGTAAAGAATTATATAAAAACCCTATAGAGGACTCTGGAGCTGAGATTTGGTGACACTACCAGCTGCGCCATCATGACATCACATGGTGGAAAAGCTCAATTTCCAGGTGCTCTGCTGCCTCCCAACTTGTACTGAGTTGGAAACATATCTTATGTCCAATTAACAGAGCTCTAACCCAGGGCTATTTACTATGTTTCAGAGAACGCTTAGGTCAGGGGAAGGTTATAAAAACAATTCCAGATGAGGAGCCAAAGACATTTGATCATGTTTTGTTTTCAGTAGGCTGTACCATGAAGCATAAATACAGTACACTGAATCAATAGCCGTACTGTATGAACACAAAGTCACTTAAAGCCTTAATATATTCAAATAGCAACATACATCATGACTCACTCATCATACCACTTTATGCTGTGTACAGGGTTGCGTGGGGCCTGGAGCCTTTCCCAGGAGACTTGGGGCACTCGCTCAGACATACACACACTAATGCTCATTCACACACTACGGGAAAGTTGGGAACACACATTTAGCCTAATCTGCATGTCTTTGGACTGTGAGTCCCCGGAGGAAACCCACCAAGCACAGGGAGAACCTGCAAACTCCACGCACACAGAGACGGGAATCGAACCTGGAGGTGCATGGCGAGAGTGCAAACCACTACATCACCGCACCGTACCATACATACATTTGATTTCTTTTATATTAAACCAAAGCTGTATACACCAGGTTTCAACGTTTTCAACAAAACTCTTTTTTTTAATAACAATAACACTGAAGGCTTATAAGTTGTTAGTTAAGGCACTTCATTTATAGTGATTTAATTTTAATGCAATAAGCTATGAGAGGGGACATGTTACATTAACTTTTATTATTTTACCATTCTTGGGCACAAAACAAAGTGGTTAATGAACCAGTGTTCAATAAGTAATTGAGTTTATTATGAATAATGTTCATTAAAAACAAATGTTCTGCCACACAATGTAGTCTGTTATAAGTAAGATTTGGTTGCTGTACAACATAATAAATAAAAAGTAAGCCAGATCAGTTGCCTAAGTGTAATGGTTTTATTTGTTTAAAAGCAGGCACATTAATACGGCTTTCAAATAAACAGTTTGACGGCAACAGTTTGACTCATTCTGGAAAATTCTTTTCCTCTGGCACACAAGGCTGCCTATAATAAAATGTTTAAATTAAAAACCACTACATAGCCTTGTTTTAAAAGCTTTTAACCTCACAGTTTTAAAGAAACCATGACACAGACCTGTTTTCCATTGAGATTTTTGAGTTATGATATAACCTTATGGAATCACAGAGGTATGGTACATGCAGTCAAATAATAGTTGAATGGACATTATATGGCTCATACATGTGCTATGATAAGGTGCTGTCGCCAATGACCGAAGTAAAACCTGATGACGCATTTTATGATGCACAGGTTTTTATATTGTTTGATTCTCATTATATTCAACAATGTTTTGAATTTTATTTTATTTATTTATTTTTTTGGATTTTTCCCCGATTTTCTCCCTAATTTAGTCGTGTCCAATTCCTCCCCGTCACTAGGGGGCTCCCACATTAAGGCTACTACTACCACTCAGCCGGGAGGGCCGAAGACTATCACGTGTTTCCTCCGAACCACGTGACGCCAGCCGACCGCATCTTTTCGAACTGCTCGCTCGCGCACCGTTGGGGGCGGCGTAACACACTCGGAGGACAGCGCTATCCGCTCCCTCCGTTGCGCGAGCTCACAGACGCCCCTGACTGGCTGTAGAGCCGTGATTAATGTGGGAGCGCTAAGTACCTCTCATCCCTCCCCTCTGAGAGAGCTCGGCCAATCAGCTCTCTCTAGACCTCCGGCTGCGAGAGGTTACAGCACCACCCGGGATTCGAACTAGCGATCTCCGGATGATAGGGCGAGCGCTTTAACCACTGCGCCACTCGGAGGCCCAATGTTTGGAATTTTAAAGTTTTTTGTGCATAAACTCCGTACATATTTTTCTTGAGTTTATATATATATATACACACACACACTACCAGTCAATATCTTTCCTGATTCTTACTGTATGTCTTTCAAAATTGTTAAACAATGCTGAAGGTGTCCAAAGTATGCAATGATCTCCTTTGACCAGTTAATATTGAGATGTGTCTGCTACTTATACTCTGTAAAGCCTTCGTAATGGCTCTATTCTGAGGTGCTGTTTGTTAATTGGTGGTTTAATTAGCAGAGTAATAGCACAGTTTTGCTTAAAATATTGCAATGCAATATTGGTGCAATTATGGGTGACATATCAGAGTTCAAAAGAGGACAAATCGTTGGTGCGCGTCTCGCTGGCGCATTTGTGACCAAGACAGCAAGTCTTTGTGATGGATCAACAGCCACAGTATCCAGGTTAGTGTCAGCATACCACCAAGAAGGACGAACCACATCCAACAGGAGTAACTGTGGACGCAAGAGGAAGCTGTCTGAAAAGGATGTCCGCGTGCTAACCGGGATTGTATCCAAAAACCATAAAACCTCAGCTGCCCAACTCACTGCAGAATTAAATGTGCACCTCAACTCTCCTGTTTCCACCAAAACTGTTCGTCTGGAGCTCCACAGTGTCGATGTACATGGCCGGGCTGCTATAGTCAAACCTTTGGTCACTCGTGCCAATGTCAAACGTCGGTTTCAATGGTGCCAGCAGCGAAAATCTTGGGCTGTGCAAAGTGTGAAACATGTATTGTTCTCTGATGAGTCCACCTTCACTGTCTTTAACACAGAGTTACGGTGTGGAGAAGCCCCAAAGAAGCGTACCAGCCAGACTGTTGCATGCCCAGAGTGAAGCATGGGGGTGGATCAGTGATGGTTTGGGCTGCAATATCATGGCATTCCCGAGGCCCAATACTTGTGCTGGAGGACCATGTGCACCCAATGGTTCAAACATTGTATCCTGAAGGTGGTGAAGTGTATCAGGATGATAATGCACCAATACACACAGCAAGACAGAGTGGTTTGATGAACATGAAAGTGAAGTTGAACATCTCCCATGGCATGCACAGTCACCAGATCTAAATAATATTGATCCACCTTGGGGAGTTGTGGAGGAGCGAGTCAGGAAATGTTTTCCTCCACCAGCATCACGTAGTGACCTGGCCACTATTCTGCTAGAATAATGGCTCAAAATCCCTCTGGCCACTGTGCAGGACTCTGTCATTTCCAAGACAAACTGATGCTGTATTGGCCGCCAAAGGAGCCCCTACACCATACTAATGAATTATTGTGCTCTAAAACCAGACGTTTCAGCTTCATTATCCAACCCCTGAATATGCAATATATATATTTAATATTGATATTAAATTGCATGCTTAAAAAAACACACCCGTTAGCTGATTTATCCATTGTGACCCAGCTGAGGGAGGTGGAGTTATTGTGTTTTGCAGAAATACCCAAAATCCACATTGACATAACCAAAACAATTTTGACATAATATTTTGCCCTTTGTGCATTTTATCACTCTTCTGACTCAAACAAAAAATGCACAAAATATTCCCCATCAATTTGCAGTACTTCTTGCTTCATTTAAAGCCATTTTATTTAAGAACCTGTATTTCAAGGACTGGATTAACTATGATTAGTTTCTGTATCTGTGTCAAACTATTTTGTTTTGTTTTGTAAGACGGAAATACTGGTGACCACTGATGGCCGGTTGCAGCACTTTATCATCCTCCATCCTACTGAAAATTAATGATTGCTTTGTTTTTGTGTAAAAAGCCCTTACATACATACATTCAATAATCAATACATGCCAAATACGGGTTTTAATTTATTTTTAATTTAATTCAATTTCACCTGTTAATAATCAAATCATAGGACCTCAATCATAATAACCTCATTCACTGGCCACTATTTGAGTAGCACTGCTCTAGGCCCGTCTATTGTATCAAGCAGATGCTTTCATTTACTTTCAATTTCTTTCCTTGCCACTCGAGGAAAAAAGACAGTAATAAGATTTTCCAGATCAAGCTGATAAAATTCCTGCTACATTCACTCACACGAGGCTAAAAAACGTGACCGTATAATTATAAAGCAGACGCCAAGTATTTGGGGAAATGGAGAAAATGCAGGTGCTTTTATTTACAATAGGTGAGCAAAGCAAACGATCGAAACCAGAATCACAAAATGATCTAATGAGATTCAGAAACATTAGAACTAATCAAGGTGAAACTGAAACCAGGTGTGCACAATCGGAGTAATGAGCAAATATTGATGGATGGAGGAAAATCAAGTTCAACAGTCTTTTTTATTTATTTATTATTATTACAGCGCATCCTGAGAAATTGACATCATTGCAGTAACTGGCACTAACACAACAAAAACCTATAAACCTACTAGAGGTGTGTTATTCACCACTAAATACTAATGATAAAAATGCTTAAAAAGCAATATATACTGTACATTGGATTGTTCTTAGATGCCTTATATATATATATATATATCTTTCTAGCATTGATATAGATAGAACCTTATGATTAAAAGGTAATGGAAAGATATGTATACTGTATATGTCTAAATGTATATATGTGCATATGCTTGCATGAAAGCATGATAAGATCTGACCTGGTTGCTCTTCTCTGCCTGGTTGTTGCGGTTAGAGTCAGGGAAGTGAATGTGGCAGCCCGTATCCTCCATCACCTTCTTGATGTTGTTGCCTCCTTTGCCAATGACGTGTGAGTGCTCGGTGTGTGAAACGTCCATCTTCAGAGTCACACGATTACTCTGCAGCAATAAGCAAAATAAAGCGTCACCATCGCATCGCAAGCATGGACCATAATTTCACTAAATCAGATGATATGGAAGCCCTGATGCCTAAGAGAGCATCCAAGCTGTCAGTAAAGTTCTGATAGAGATCTTTACGCTCCAGGAGTGAGTCATAGTTTCCCTGTATGATTCAGGCTCACTTTTTCTTTCCTCACTGCAATGTATCATCACTATTAAAAGCGAATATACTGTAGTTTTCTAATCAGTTATAGGTGTTCTTCAACAAATTAACACAGGTCTCAAAGGTCACCTGAAGTGTAATAAAGCAAGGAATGTTTTTCTCCCTTGGTTTTGTTTGCACATGCATACTGGAGACCCACCTGAATGTGTAAAACGACTAAAAAAGTCATATTAGCATAATAGGACACTCTAAAGACTGATAAATGCATTATATTAGAAGATTTCACACGTAGCATGATAAGTATTAAATTGCGCAAACTATTATGGATACTTAATAGAAGTCTGTAAGGCCTGGTTGGGTTTACACCATACCTACGCTGCTGCCTGCCCAACATGCTAGGCTAGAAATGTGCAGAAACCTGCTATCCCTATGCAAACCGTTTTGTTCAAACAATCATCGTCCTATTGCATTTACAAAAATTGGGGAAAAAGGATGATTGTGTAAACAATCCACCTCACTCATCGTCATTGTACCTAGGGATTTCATATCAATACATTTTAAAAGTTAATCAGGCAGGACTTCAATCTTCCAGAACTCTCAGTCTTGGGCTGCATGAATCTGAGCCAAAAAGAATACCATCACTGATGGTGCTATTGTGCTTGGCTTCTCAAAAGTCCCAAATAATCCAAGTCGAAGACATTTGTTAACAAAAAAAATAATCTGATATGGATGCAAAAAAATGTAACTTTATATTGTTAGAATAGTTGCAGATTTTGCAAATTTTCTCAACTAATAGTTGAACACTTTAACAATCATTAATCTATTAATCACTCACTCACTCGTTGTTTATACTGCTGAGCCCATACAGGATCATGGGAGCCTATCCCAGGAGATTCAGGCCATTGATGCGTTACACCCTTGAGGTGCAAAGCCACAACTGGACGACTCGATAATTGTTCAATCAAAAAAATATGCACAGATTTTATAAAATAAAATAAAATGCACAGATTTTTTCTGGAGTTAAATGAAAAGATATGTGAACTACGGAGAATTATTACGCAAAACAAATAGCACTGATTAACCTTCATTCAACCAATTATAATTTTTTAATCAAATACATACCTAATTATTAAACTGGTCTTCATAGTAAAATTAACCTCAAATGTACAACAGTGTACGTGTAGTAATGTAGATATATTTATCCAGGCAAAATAATCTTGGACTGTTTTCTTCCTGTCTTTCTGCTGGATTATTCCCAAGCTCTGGCATAATACAACTATTATTTCTGCAATTAAATAAAAGACAAATGAGGCTGTTTCCCTTTAGGAGGTTGATAAATTGCATCGAAAGATGTCATTGTTACATCTAGTACATGCTGTAATTGTTATCCATGAGGAGCTTGGCTGGACAATTCTCCCCTGATGATCTAAGGTCAGATTCCAGTCGGATAAAGGGCTAGCTAGTGAACATTGTAGCACCTGAAGCTCATCCTAGAGTGTAACCAATAAAACATAAGAGAGCGGGTATAGATAAAACAAGATACAACCCAGTCTAGCAGTCCTGGCCTTAACAGCACAAAGGTTGCCCTCCCGTAGCGGTGGAATGCTTTGCAGATGCTGTTATCACAGAGGAGCTCAGGCCTCCCTGTGCGAGTTATTATCTAACCAATGAATGACGTCTATCTCTGTTCCGACGGCCAGTGGAATCTGAACGTGACTGCTGAGTACAGGGTCACTGGCTTAAAGAGACCTCTGAACTATGTGTAGACCAGCAGGGGTCTTGGAACAACAAAGTCGCAGTCTATGAGCTAAAGTTTCTGCAGCGTAGAGGACGTGTTTTTAATCTACAACTGGACATCAAATAATTAAGAAAAAATCTTACTTTGCTTTAATTCAAAATGCACCATTAACAGCTAACCTACAGAAAGAAGCTTAACACACTACCAAACAAATAGAGGAGGGGGAAAAAAACGATTTCAGTGATGTATCGTGATTTTTTTTTTTTCCTGTGGCAGTTCATGTATTGCCACACAGGCTCCAAAATAGATTTGTCAAAAATTACTTTTTAATTTATATATCTGTTCAAATGTTGCTTTTCCTCTGTAATCCTACAGGTGGTGCATTCTAAACTATTCTTTATTATTTGCTTAAACTTTGTTTAAGTTTGTTTACATTCACTCACTCATCATCTATACCACTTTATCCTGTATTCAGGGTCACGGGTGGTCTGCAGCCTATGCCAGGAGACTTAGGGCATGAGGCTGGGTACAGCCTGGACAGGGTGCCAATCCATCGCAGGGCACACGCATACACACACATACTCGCATGCTCATTTACACAGACTTGAATTCATACAAGCAATTCAGGGAACGCCAGTTAGTGTAATTTGCCTGTTTTTGGACTGTGGGAGGAAACCGGAGAACCCGGGGGAAACCCACCAAGCACATGGCGAACATGCAAACTCCATGCACAAAGAGGCAGGAATCGAACTTGGACGGGATTCGAACCCAGACCCTGGAGGTGCAAGACGACAGTGCTAACCAGCTTGTTTACAATTCTAAAAAAAATCTGAAAAATAAATATTGGAACTGGATTATTTATAAAAAATCATGGTACTTGGTATAGATTCGCAATACAAATCAAACCGCCATCTAGGTATGATGGTGATTTCCATGCTTACAAAACGTTTAATAGATACATGTTATGTTAAGGAAATGCTGTGAGATTTAAGGTTTCAGGACAGAGGAGTTTGTTCTTTCCGATTTCTCTGTAATATGGCAAGCTGCATGGTTTTGTCTTATTAAATTAAAGATAAAAAAAAAACGAGGCTGGTAAGGAAATGCCTCCTATAACTACTATAATGTCAGTGATAAAAAGAAACTAACTCATGTGCTGGAAAACATATGGACTTTTACATACTGCCAAGGCTCCTTCCCTAATCGCTAAACAAACGATTGTTATAGAATATTATCCAACACCTAAAGTATTCATTCAGGAATCCAGCTGTACTATGGTAGAATTCCTTTTTTAATCAACACTGTGAAATACGATAATTCATAGGTGATGTCATAACACGTCAAATCTAATGATGTTATCTTAGGATATATCTCGTGATAAAAACTTCAAAGCCCTTTTGTAAGTCGCTCTGGATAAGGCTATCTCCCAAATGTCTAAATGTTAATGTAATGTAAATAAAGTGTCTTCCCTGATGCATGCTTATGCAAAGGCTATTCAAGTCAAAATAACAGTTTTAAGAGTAAAAACTACATTTATGTCTCTGTAGTATCCCCTGCTACACTAATGCACTTTTTCCAATATATGATTGCATAACATACATTTGAATAGAATTCTATGCACAAGATTTGATTTATTTTGGGGTTTTCTGAAATCAACACATGGTCAGAATTATACATCTGAAGCACACCTAATATTTGGTTGAAATGTTCCTTTGCAATTTCCCCTTTAGCAGAAGCTTTTGGTAGCCATCAACAAGCATCTGGCAGAATTCTGGCTGGAGCACTCTTCTTGGCAGAACTGGTAGTGTTCACTGGTAGGTTCTGACTTTTGAAACATGGTCCATACATGGTCAGTTTTTTCATAAGGTTGAGACTCCAAATGTTTAAAATGAATCTGCTTTTTTCATTCCACAACCAGGGAAATTCTTCTGAGGTAGTCCTTCTTATTCATTCTTCCTTTCACTTTGTGCAATGCAGTAGTTCCACTGACAGGAAAGCATGGTGCTCCACCAACATGCTTAACATTGCTCCAGTGTCCTTGGGGTTGAATGCTTCATCAAACATACAGTACTCCTCCAAACATACCTTTGGTCAAAACTTTCAACCAGAAGGCTTTTTCTTTCGTCCATGTGGTCAGCTGCAAACTTTAGTTGAGGATAAAAGCGTTATATACGGTATGGAGCAGGGGATTGTTCCTAATATGGCAGCCTTGCAGGCTATGGTGATGTAAAACTTTAGCTGTAGATAATGACATTTATGTTCCAGCAGCTTCAACTTCATGGTAGGCCAGTACATTCATGGTTCCATTGTTGATCCTGACTATCAGAACAAATTTCTTCTTAGCTAAGGTTTGGTTATTTTCCAGACCTTGGCAAAGTGCCTACATCTCCCAATAACGTATATTACTGGTGAAGTGATCTTTGATTCTACAGTTGTTTAGAAATGGCTCCAAGAAAGATTCCATCCATCCAAGAACCTCTGCAGTCCAACTAAAGACCATTGACCATTGTGCCTACCACTGTATTGATTCCTATTTGTACAAACATAGTAGGACCTCCGGTCAACATTCGCAATTTCGAAACGCCAATTAGCCTAATCTGCAAATTTTTGGACTGTGGGAGTAAACCCACCAAGCACAGGGAGAACATGCAAACTCCATGCACACAGACCCGACACGGGCATCAAACTTAGGACCTGGTGGTACAAGGTGGACCATTCTAACCACTTAGCCACCCCAAGAGAGATTAATTGTGTGTAAATCTACCATCCTCTTCCTCAGAACTCACTGATCTCCTTGGACTTTCCAACTGTGCTGTGTGTTGGTCATTCCAAAACCTACTGTAGCAAACCTAGCTTTTTTATGTTGGCACAGAGCAGCTACCTGTTGTTCAGTTCAGTTCAGCCATTGTAGTCAATCATGATCACTAACGGGAAGCTGAAAGGCATTTCGGGAACATTCAGAATCAATTACTTAACAATCTAAATGGTTATATGTATAATTCTGACCATGTGCCGATGTCAGTAAACCCAAAATGAATTAAAACATCTGCTCCAAATTCTCAGTGTTTTCTTTTATTAAAGATGTATGTTGTACAGTTATTCTGTTCCAAAAAAATGAAAATGGATGAATGACATTATTATAAGCACAATATTGCCATGAGATTCATATGATGATAACTGATTTAATTTAATCATTTAATCACATCATTTTGCAAAATATTAAAATCATAATTAAATCTAACGGTGTTCACTCAAGGGTTTTTTATTGCGCTCGAAATCATTTGATGTCAGTAAAAAAGTCATTTTCATATTAGATCTCTATTTTTCAAAGGGTTATGAATTTGGGTTTGTTACTAAAAGTCATAAATATGAACAAAATTTGAACCGTTATGTTGGTATGCTAAACAACATCACTTTTGTGATACACCTAATAAACGGCCACAGTCTCTCCTGCAGTTCTACCGTACCTCAAGAAGTGCTCACCTTAGTATCGAGGACAGACATGATCTTCTCCTTAGCTTCTTTCACGTCATCCCTTTTCCCACTGACTTTGATATGTGGATCTGCGAAACAGAGGACGAACAAGTGACATCACCATTCTGAACGATGCGATTTCATTTCCTAACATTCGTCTTCACCATGTCACATTGTTTTGCGTGTAGTTATTTAATAACATGGAGAATACTTTTTTTGCGCGCAATAATTGCATCCTTCTGTGATCCTGCTTTTCATCCATCAGGTCTGAAAGTTGTTTGGTCCACAGACTATGAACAATGTTGAGCTGCACGTTTAGCCAAAGCCAGGCTTTTATTTGTGTCAAACAGATATGCGAAACAGAACGTTATTGTGTTCGCTAAGTTTCCATTACTCATTCGTTATACAAAGGTTTCACACTTGCGCTTAAATATAGAGTCTTTCTGGCATCGGCTTTGATTACCATCTATCAGCGTTGGGTTTTTATTAATCAGTTAGTCCCACAGGCCAGACTTCTAGTGTTCACTAGATCTTATATTAGTCTCCAGTACTAATCGGCCAAGAGCTGCCTTTTTATACAGAACCTGGCGGTATGAATGACATGACCGAACACTTCCATATGACTTGACTGAACATGTATTATATTATTTACTCATCATTAACTGCTCCAAAAATAACAACAGCCATCTTTTAAAAATGGGGCAGCAGGGCGGCGTAGTGGTTAGCACTCTGGCCTTGCACCTCCAGGGTCGAAGGTTCGATTCCCACCGCGGGTCTTCTCCCTGTACTTAGTGCATTTCCTCTGGTTACTCCTGGTTCCTCCCACAGTCAGAAGACGTGCAGATTAGGCAAATTGTGTGTGTGTGTGTGTGTGTGTGTGTGTGTGTGTGCCCCCCTCCGCAATAGATTGCCAGCTTATCCAGGTTGTATCCAGCCTCGTGCCTGGATAGGCTCCAGGCCCCTGTGACCCTGTGCAGGATGAGCGGTATAGAAGATGAATGCATGAATCATTAAAAATGATTTCAATCCAATGTGTATATCTTGCTCCGAAAGCATATCGTGACACATTATTTAAAAGTTACTTTCAGAGAGCCAATCAGATTACACGTTTAAAATTCTTTAGCCTCCAGCCAGAAAAGTGTACAAAAGATCTCACGTGCTGTGTGGCCTGTGAATGGAGCAGCTACGCCAGTGTCTATCAGCAAGCGTTTTCTTCGACTTCGAAAACTGAAGTCACAATGGCAACCATCAAAGTAAAATTAAGAGACGAGAATGAAAAGCAAGGCATCATTATATGTGAAAATGACCTCCATCGTGCATCGTCCACTGAATTTAAACATTCATTTTATAATGATGGCTTTGAGTGCCAAACTCAATAAAATAAAGCCACGCTGAATTGCTGTGCGACACAGAGGCGGATCCCTCCACCGCAAGATCCTGCAGAACAACAGTCCGCTGCGATTAGGTGGACCCTGGATAGGGAGCTCGTCTGAATGTGGCTCTGGCTGCTTGTTCTGCGCTGGTCAAATGACAGACTATTAGTTAGCCACTACTGACCTTGGTTTAACTGCATGTAATGCAACCTTTTTCTGTGGTCGGACTCAAGTGCCCACTGGAGGTTTCTCTGTTTGCACTGTGGTACAGGAGGAACTTTGGAGAAAAGCAAAAATATATATTCAAAAAGTGTATTAAATAGCCAGTTTTCTATTGAGGGGCTAATTCTTGGTGGTGTAAGTAGTAGGATTACACGAATGAACGATCTCTCGCTTTACGTTTTAAGCCATAATTCTTCTCAGCGCTCTGTCCTTGACTGGCATGATCTTGAATCGAGAATAGAGTAGTACTGGAACGTGGCTGGTGGTTTTCTGCTTAATTACACAAACAAAGGGTGTTTAGATTGTATCCCCAGGCACCAGCCAGACGGCCCACTTACTTGTGCGCCAACCAGATCAAGAGTCATATCGCTGGCCATACAGATGTGAGATGATGGGAGGATTTCTGCATTTGTTGCATAAATGTCATTCAATAATTTAAAATAAAAAAGAAAAAGTAAGGCAGTTTCGTTTTACAAATTACATGCTCAACTATTCATGAAACCTACTGTCAGCGATTTAATAAATACTGTAAATGTATGGGACCTACTTTATTGGCACTAAAATTAACCACATGCTTTCAGTAGCTGTTGATCTGCTGGAATGTGTTGAGTCGCTGTTTTCCCATTCCTCTAGTCAAAACTGGTTCAGTTTACTGCATGTGTCTTCGTACACCCTATTAGGCGTGCTTTGGATCATACCAGCATTCAGACCATTTGACTGGGATCGCAATCAGGATATTGACTCAGCCATTCCTTTGAAAAAACAAAACAAAATATTGTTCTGTTGATGATTTACGTCTAAGTTTTGGAACAATATCAAGTTGCATGACCCAAACTATTTGGGAACTATTAGTTTGGAAGTCGTTGGTCCCGCAGTGATCTAACCCCAAGCCAGATATGCATTTCCTCACACCCTGAATCATTCTTTATTTCTAAGACAACATTTTTGTGTTCGCGTGCACTTATTTAATGAGTGAGATTTTGCCAAATGATTCACTTCTCGGGCTCCGAAAATATTCTAGCTGGATGTAAGACTTGAACTTGAACCAGATGATCGTGTATCTTTCGGCATTGTTTTCTAACCGAGTTCAATCTGGTTGCAGTAGAACTATCCGGTCACACACTCGCTCACTCACTCATCGTCTATACCGCTTTATCCCGTATACAGGGTTGCGAGGAGCCTTAGGGCACGAGTCGGGGTACATCATGGACAGGGTTACTAATACACCGCAGGGCACACATATACTCACACTCACATGCTCATTCACACACTAACGGCTAATGAGCTTAAAATGCATTTGGACTGGTGGAGTACCTGGTGAAAACACAGGGAAGACATGCAACCTCCTGCGGCGGGAATCGAACCCGCATACTGGCAGTACAAGGACCGTGTTAACCACTAAGCCGCTGCGGTCATACAGTACACAGCAAAAAGTTGAACCTGACCCCCAGGCAGGTGTGTACCTTCTGCAAACTGTTGCCAAAAAGTTGGAAGTACAATTGTATAGAATAGTATAGTATAGTATTGTATAGTCTTTGTATGCAGTAGTATTAGAAATTTGCCTTCCCTTTCTATACTAAGTTTAGAACAAACTCCTTTGGAGAAAGCAGAAAAGGCATGATCTGCCAAAGCTGGAGAGGAAGAAGAGCATGAGTGGTCTGCACAGAGCCTTAAAATCACCCTCACTGAACATCTTTATGGATGATGAATCGTAACACAGACTGTCTGGGCCGTCTCGCTCACCATCAGCGCCTGAACTCAATAATGCCCTTGTGGCTAAATGAAAGCCTTTCCAAAAGCCTGAAGGATATTACTGTATAACAACAAATGTGAGACTATATCCATCCTTGTGGCCATAAAACGTACATTAATTTTAACTGATATTAGAATAAAACAAAACACAAAATACTGCACGATCCATGACATATACAGCTGACATGAAACCATAGCCAAGTTCACAACGCAAGACTGTACTGCGATTGGTTTATAATAAAAGCAAAGCTACAGATCAGATCTGATGTAAAGCTACACCACCTCTGGTTTTGCCAACATCTGGCCACAGCTAGCTTTCCTCTGCACTGTGAAATGATCTTAATGACTGTTGAGCCTTCATTTCCACCGAGACACGCTACATGTCCTACGAGGTGAAATAATATCCTGGACCCTGTCAAATTATTATTTTTTTTTTTTCTGGTTTACTCCAAAATAATTAAGTCATCACATCTGACTGGAAGGAAATGATGCAAAAACAGCTCTCCGTGATTGCTTCAAATTGGAGTGGAGTTTGGAGATGCTGCTTCTCCGCGCTAGGTCAAGCAAATATTGCGGCGTGTGCAATGCTAATCACAGCTAATGTGAGAATGACGTTATAGGTGAGTCATAAGTCAGTGTGAAGACAATGCGTTCATTCATCATTCGAAAACTGCTTAACTCTCTCTGGTCAGGATCACTGATGGATCTGGAGCCTAACCTAGAAACTCTGGGTACAAGGAAGGAATATACTCTGTATGAGATGCCAGTCTCACTCATTCCGTAATTTATTTATTCATTCGCTCATTTTATGACATTTCTTAGAGGACACACCCTGAATAAAAAGTCAAAGTCAATCACATGGCACCGTATCCCCCGCAATATTTAAGATTGGAGCCTGAACCCTGAAACTGTGATACAGGAACACTACCCACCACCATCAAATCCATTTCAAAAATAACATAAAAGAAATAAAGATAAAATTGAGTTAGCTTCAAATTTCAATCAGATGATTAGGGAGAAAGAATATTCACAATTAGGTTAGACATGTGGCAAAGCTAAGGCATAATTAGAGATTGAAGGGTAGGACACAGGTTGAGGGTGGAAAATGTGGCAACAATATAAATCCGAGCAGCAAAAACATACATGTCAAATGAGTGGATGACTCTGCCAAAAAAAAAAAAAAAAAAAAAAAACATTTTCTGCATAGTTTGATATTTTTAAAAGAGAACTAGCCATTTAAAGCTACCCCGAAGAGAAGCTAGCACTTAAACTGCCCACAGCTGAAATAAGCATGAGCCGCGCTGCAGGTCCTGACAACATCGCTAACACAATGCTACAACTGTCTGCCAGCTAGCATATACGTACACACACTGATAGATGTAAAAAAAAAAAATTTTTTTAAATGGCCAAAGCTTTTTTTTTCTGACATCAGTGACATCAGTATGAAAATTAGTTCCACACTTGAAAAATAACTCTTCAACCTTCTTTGGATCGTCCTTAAACCTCTAAGCATTCTTTACATTGATGGTTCTCCTTTGCTATAAGGAAACACATACCGTTTTAGATTTTCCTCAAAGGATCAAAGAATCTTTAACCACTTCTTTTCTAGAAGTGTACAGACTACAGAAAAATCAATATAAACAGATAAATTGCTAAAAATTTTAGAGCTTTGTACTTCATAAACCTATCATTTTAATGCTAAGACATGTATGTTTTAATTTTGTATGTGACACCAAGCATTGTACAGTATATGTTAACCACTGTGGGTCTGCGAAGTACAGTGACATGGACATGTCTAATTTTCACTAATTGCCATGCCCAAAACCATCCACTATTTACGAAAAATTCCTTATAAGCAAATAAACAAATAAATAACAGGAGGCACTGTGGCTTAGTGGTTAGCACTGTCGCCTTGCACTTACAAGGTCTGGGTTCGATTCCCGCCTCTGTGTGCATGGAGTTTGCATGTAAGAGTAGGCTCCCTGAGCTTAATGGGTTTCTTGCTGGGTTTCCTCCCACAGTCCAAAGACATGCAGATAGGTTAATTGGCGTTCCCAAATTGCTTGTAGTGTATGTGTGTGCCCTGCGATCGATTGACGGTACAGGGTGTACCTTGCCTCATGCCCTGGGTCTACTGGGATAGGCTCCAGGCCCCCTGTGACCCTGTATACAGGATAAAGCAATATACACTCACCTAAAGGATTATTAGGAACACCATACTAATATGGTGTTTGACCCCCTTTCACCTTCAGAACTGCCTTAATTCTACGTGGCATTGATTCAACAAGGTGCTGAAAGCATTCTTTAGAAACGTTGGCCCATATTGATAGGATCGCATCTGGCAGTTGATGGAGATTTGTGGGATGCACATCCAGGACACAAAGCTCCCGTTCCACCACATCCCAAAGATGCTCTATTGGGTTGAGGTCTGGTGACTGTGGGGGCCATTTTAGTACAGTGAACTCACTGTCATGTTCAAGAAACCAATTTGAAATGATTCGAGCTTTGTGACATGGTGCATTATCCTGCTGGAAGTAGCCATCAGCGGATGGGTACATGGTGGTCATAAAGGGATGGACATGGTCAGAAACAATGCTCAGGTAGGCCGTGGCATTTAAACAATGCCCAATTGGCGCTTAAAGTGTGCCAAGAAAAGATCCCCCACACCATTACACCACCACCACCAGCCTGCACAGTGGTAACAAGGCATGATGGATCCATGTTCTCATTCTGTTTATGCCAAATTCTGACTCTACCATCTGAATGTCTCAACAGAAATGGAGACTCATCAGACCAGGCAACATTTTTCCAGTTTTCAACTGTCCAATTTTGGTGAGCTCTTGCAAATTGTAGCCTCTTTTTCCTATTTGTAGTGGAGATGAGTGGTACCCGGTGGGGTCTTCTGCTGTTGTAGCCCATCCGCCTCAAGGTTGTGCGTGTTGTGGCTTCACAAATGCTTTGCTGCATACCTCGGTTGTAACGAGTGGTTATTTCAGTCAAAGTTGCTCTTCTATCAGCTTGAATCAGTCGGCCCATTCTCCTCTGACCTCTAGCATGAACAAGGCATTTTCGCCCACAGGACTGCCGCATACTGGATGTTTTTCCCTTTTCACACCATTCTTTGTAAACCCTAGAAATGGTTATGCGTGAAAATCCCAGTAACTGCGCAGATTGTGAAATACTCAGACCGGCCCGTCTGGCATCAACAACTATGCCACGCTCAAAATTGCTTTAAAATCACCTTTCTTTCCCATTCTGACATTCAGTTTGGAGTTCAGGAGATTGTCTTGACCAGGACCACACCCCTAAATGCATTGAAGCAACTGCCATGTGATTGGTTGATTAGATAATTGCATTAATGAGAAATTGAACAGGTGTAGCATCTACATTAGGTGAGTGTAGATGATGAGTGAGTGAGATAAATAAATAACATTAGAGAAGAATATTTGCATCCATGTAAAAAAAGCAATATATTACAATACTGTATACAAAAACAACTATAACATACTAGCCCATTAACAGTGATTATCAATTATGTAACAGGTTAAAACATCATGGGCACCCAAGGCTCATCTGTCCGGCCCGATCACACAGAAAGGCCAACATCACAAATCAGCATAAAAAGTCAATGCTGACAATGATAAAAAGACAAAAAACACAATGCGCCACAGCTCGCTGCACCAGGGGCATGGCAGGCAAAGAGCCCAAGGTCGTTCAACCGCCCTCCAAACTCCCCAGAACCCCAATCTGATCAAGCACCCATGGGATGCACCTGACAAACCAGTCCGATTTACAGAAGTATCTGCTGACAAATTCCTGGTGTCAGACACCACAGCACACACCCAGAGGTCTTGTAGAGTCATGCCCCAAGTGGCCAGAACTGCCCTTTATATACTGTAACAGCTTCCGTTCTATTTCCGGTTAAATACTTCACAGCAGACAGGACCACACTGTGCAAATTTTCATTCTGATGTGCATATAAATGCACATCTAATCAGATCATGTAAAGAGTTCAAATGGAATCTCTTATTAGAATGATTTCAATCACCGAAGAAGAAATGGATTGAGGAAATATTGTTCATGTACATGTAGCTGTTGTCACTCACATTATGATTCTATGGTCCTGAAAGCAAACTCGTGGATGCCAGATTTTCTTAGAAATGCTTTTATAACCCCTTCCAGTGACCTTCTCTGAATTTTTTCCCAAGGTTCTATGAAACCTCTTTTCATCGGGCCTCATTGCACTTGAACAGAATCTTGTTGTAAAAAGCACAAGGTGTGGGCAGCTCCAGTCCACACATGAAACCTATTAAAGTTAGCCATCTTTCAAAAGTACATTATCCTAAAAGTTCATTTTCCATCACTGGTCTGGATCATTCAAACACGTTATTTAAAACAAAAATTTTTTTTTTGCAATTTGAAATGTCCTGTGCAATAAAATCTAATCAAATACAACTGCCTTTATTAAGGAAAAATGCCCTATTATATTTTATATTTTTTTAAACTGGCAATTGCGTACATCCATGCCTATAGAGTAAACTAAACTTGACACCAACATACCTACATAAGAGCTGCATTGAAGGAAGAAATGCACTCACATGGATTTGATTTAGCGCAGCAGCATATCTCAGGTGGGGAGATGCCCTTACACACTCCCGGCCCTGTCGCTACATTAGCGGCTTTAAAAATAGCCACATCTGGAGCTGCTAATACACTTCCAAAACGCTCTAGTCCACCATCTCACTGCTCGCCCCCCATACACAGCTGGTTTTGATAAGTGTTAATGATGGCGTGAGGCACATCTGTCCAAATAAAATCCACAGAATGTTTACTTGAAGCAAATTTCAGGTGCGTATTTGGAATGTGAGAGGAGGACAAACCGACAGACTGACATTTCTCGGACATGAAGTCAGTCGTACACCTCGGGTTGCTTAATGCAGATTAGAAGAGAATGGTGATAGAAGTCTGGCTACTGCTGCAGAACAGAACAGGAGCCAGTTGTGCCAGCTGAATGAACGAAATTTCAAGCATAAATCAGGGTGTAAAGTCAATCCTAACGCGGAAAAGACTTGGCAACTAGTTAACTAGTGATCATAGATGAACATTATATCAAACTGAATGACTTGACTCACTCTATAACCAACCAATCTCTATCCCAGGAGACTTAGGGCATGAGGCAGGGTATACCCTGGATGGGGTGCCAGTCCATCGCAGGGCACACAAACACTCGTTCACACACTACGTGCAGTTTGAGAACGCCAATTATCCTAACCTGCATGTCTTTGTACTGTGGGAGGAAACCGGAATACCTGGAGGAAACCCACCAAGCACGGGGAGAACATGCAAACTCCATGCACACAGAAACCGGAACCTGGAGGTGCAAGATTGCATTGTCGATAATTAGCAAATATACTCACTCACTCATCGTCTATACCACTTCATTCTGTATACAGGATCGAGGGGTGGCTGAAGCCTATCCCAGGAGACTTAGGGCACGGGTCAGGGGTATGCCCTAGACAGGGTGCCAATCCACTGCAGGAACACACATAGATACACACACACACGCTCATTCACAGGCTACGGGCAACATGGGAACACCATATAGCCTAAGCTGTCTCTGGATGTCTTTGGACGGTGGGAGGAAACCCACTAAGCACAGGGAGAACAAGCAAACCCCATGCACACAGACCCGAGGCAGGAATCAAACATGGACCATGGAGGTACAAATTAAAAAGAGAGATTCTACTTTAAAAACCAAACGAGGACTGAATTTTATATTGGATTTTATGTAACTTGTATTTTACACTGGTATGAGCTTGTTCAGTTCTACTGCTTGGGCTTTTGTGGAACAAATTTTATGCTGTTTTAGTAATCAAACCACATTAACGAGAAGCAATAAAATGCAATAAACACCAACCAACAAAGCACGATGGTTAGATTAGCGGTTAGCACTGTCTCCTTGCAACTCCAGGGATGGGGCCTTGAATCTCACCTCCGATCCTGTGCGTGTGGAGTGTGCATGTTCTGTTCATGCTGGGTGGGTTTCCTCTGGGTGCTCCAGTTTCCTTCCACCATACAAAGACATGCAGTCCACGTTGATTCCAAATTGGCTATAGTGTGTGAATGGGTATGCGAATGCTATACTGTACACAGTATGTACAGTGTGCCTTATTAATAGGAACACCTAGTAATATAAGCTGCATGTTTTTGGACTGCGGGAGGAAACCGGAATACCCAAAGGAAACCCCCGAAGCACAGTAAGAACACGCAAACTCCGTTTACACAGGAATCAAACCCTCGACCATGGAGATGCCACCGAGAAAAAAATCCTCTAATAAAAATGGATTTATAGGTTTACTCCTGGTTGTTCTGTTCTCTTTGATTTAATGCTTATTTTTTACTTTCCAAATAAGCCACAACAGATCTTATGTCCAGGATGTGATCATAATTATGTATGTATGGATGAGTTAATAAGCTTTTTTGGAAAATACCAGTCTTACCAAATCCTTTTCTGTTCTAGTATTTTGGAATCATTACATATTGCATTAATCACCCGAGCCGGCATGTTTGGAACCAGCTTGAACAACAAATAAAAATGTGACTTTTTTTTTTTTTTGTGCACACTGCATGTGACTGAACAGATGTTCCCAAGCTTCGCAAAAACAAAACACACTCACGCGTGCTGTCAGAATTCGCAGCATCCAAGAAATATTCTTCCAAGTGAAATTACTTACCAAGTACTTAATGATTTCATTTACACCTAACGGCTGCATTTTTGCCAGGATCGGTCAAGAGGTCAGGAAGTTGTAGTGTTTATTTATTTTTTTTCCCCTCTCAGAAATACTTTGTATTGCGCCATTAAAACGCAGATGCCGCAAGACACCATGTTTTCAGATTCAGTCTGTTTTGAAGTCTTTAAAACTCACATCATCTGAGACGCAACCAAGGAAATATTTCGCAACGGTCTCAAGGGAGGCAAGTGAAGTGTACTCTCAGTGTTTATTTCGATTGTAATTGCTGTGTACTCGTGTGATTTCTGGCTTTTGCACCTAATAGACACCGTAAGCACACAGTGAAGGCAATGAACTGGCCACTTCACCATCAACGTGTGGGCAAAAATACAGTATTTGTAGCACATAATGTACACTTTTAGAGGTGCCAGTAATGCTAATGGGAACATTCTAACAGTCATGAAGGAAAAAAAAAAGAAGAAGAAGAAGAACGCTACCACAAAACCCTTTATTGTTGGGGAATGAGGCAGCTATTTTTTCCAATGATGCACTCCAAGAAAGAAAATAGCCATGTCTGACCACAATTATTAAAACAATGCTTCTTCATTTTTCATATTTTCCTTTTTTAATGAAACAAGTGGCTCAAGAGACCCATGAATTCACAAACAGTACTAGTCCCATTCTCGCCTGCCATACGGAAGGCCCGGGTTCAGTTCCCACCCAATGCCCAGACCCGACCCCGGCCAATGGACACAGTGTGGGTCCCAAGCCTGGATAAAATGGCAGGGTTGCGTCAGGAAGGGTATCAGATGTAAAACCTGTGCCAAGTTGCGTCCGCTGTGGCAACAACCTCAACCGGATCAGCCTAAAAAGATTAGGACCAACAACGAACAGTACCATTCACAAATTTGGAGACACCTTCTAATTCAATGGTCTTTCTTTCTTTATACCATTTTCCACACTGTAGAACTCATCCAAATGCACCCAAAATATGAGATGTTCAGTTGAGATGTTCAGATGTGTCTATAACTTGTGAACCCTGTGAACCATTCATTCATGTAAGCTCTTGTCTGCCGATCAGTTCATTTGTAATTTCTCAGGCTGGTAGTTCTACATGAAGTCCTCCTCTGCAGCAGATGTTCGTCTTGGTCTTCTGTTCCTGGGATGTTGCTTTTGAAAACCAGCTTCATCATATCATGTCTTTTTTGCGACCACGCTTGAAGATTCATATGTGTTCATATGTGTTACTCCATACTATAGTTCTGATGTCTTCAGTACTGTCCTACAATGCAGATGATGTGTCCAAAACTTTGACTGGTACTATAGATGGGGCCTCAAGCCTCAAGTAAGTACAGTGGAACCAACGGAAACACTTATCTGTCGGGATTTATTTGTCCTTTTTTTTGTGCAGATTAATTTGTTTTATTTTCATTGTATAGATTGTATTAATTATTTCTATGTATTTATTTTTTGGGGCTGTGGAACAAATAATTTGAGTTTTCATTATTTCTTATGGGAAATTATGTTTTGGTTTACGAGTGTTTTGGAACATGAGCCCACTTCCAGAACGAATTATGCTCGTAATCCAAGGTTCCACTGTACTTGCATATATCTGTCCACCTTTTTGCTAAAACAGTATACAATACTGTGCAAAAGTCTTGACCCCACTCATTTATTCATATTTTGCTCCCAGACTTTCTTGTAGATTTAATGTAGTCTTGAGGAATAGTCCTCCTCACTTTGCTTCCCCATGCTCTCATTTTCAGTCATTTTCAGTGTAGTTCTTGTACCTGAGCGGTTTCAGATGATTGTGTTTTTTTATGACACACAGTGACCTATTAATCATTCAAACTAATGATGGAAACAGGTGCAGATGATGACAGATGATCAGGCCGGTGATTAGTATACTCATGGTGACGCTGGTTGGAACAGATGAGATGAGAGGGGAAATGAGATCGCTGCTCAGTTTGTTACATAAACAACCCATTTCTAAATTGTATCTTTAGGCACGTTGCTGCTTCATTAAGGATGGTGATGATTTTATCTGCACCTATTGGCTCTATCTTTGAGTCAACACAGCATTTGCCTTTCTTTTAAGACACAACGTTTTTTAGGTTAAAAAATCAGCCTTTTGCAGTAAAAAAAAAAAAACAAACAAAAAAATTGTTCTCATTTCTATCATTTATTCTACATCATGCAATTTAATTTAATATGAAGAAATGATGGGTGGCTCGAGACTTTTAAATATTTCTTTTGGGTGTTTCCCACAAAGTAGAAGCAAGGGAACAAAAACTGTTTTTGCTGAATTAGGGCTAAATGGTAAATGTTGGTGCTTTAGAACAATCCAACTCAACAATGTCATTGAATTTGAATGATGGTGTCTGGAAATGCGTATTCAACTCCTGTATTGAGAACCGGGTTTAATAGGACGACAACGGCTACTTTAAACCAACCATAAATTCCAGTGTCTTCCCCATCTGGTGTCCACAGCAAAGCTTCATTGTGTGCCCTTTAGTGTCCTGTCTTCAGACTAAGCAATTTATTTGATCTGGTTTAAGGAAAAGCGAGGTGATCGCTGTCTGAAAAAAAAAAAAAAGAAATCTGCTGACAAAAAGACCGAAAGGTCTTCATTATAAGCAACAGACCTTAAATCCCCCCTAGGCTAACAGGACTATCTAGTGAGTGACATACCAGATTGCAGAGCTCCAGCAGCCTAGCACGATTCGCCATGGAAATAGCGACGCATTCGGCGGCCATGCCACATGGGCCAACTGAGGGGAGCTGCAGAAATGGTACGCTTCAGATTTGTTTTTCCAGCTGCTGCGCCCCTGTACGAAGACCCGTTTCGCTCCTCTTATAAATCATGCCATACAACTGAACATTGATTTATCAGCGGATTTAGACTGGATTGGCCTGCGTAAGACAGGAGGAGAGGAAAGAAAAATAGAATTATCGGTTTTCTATTCAGGATTCATGTGTGAGTGGGCGCTTGGTCAAAGGGCGCAGTCGAAATTAGGAAATTCTGGATCGATTCAGTTCTCTGGTTCCGTCTTAACAGAACTCTATAATCGTTCCCATGCATTTAGATTTTTTTTTTAATTCTTTTTTTTTGCAGAAAGATCTAAACTCTCCAAACAGAGCTTCACTGATTTATTGTTCATTCAGCAAAAAATGACTCTTCATCTTCATCTCAATCTCATCTTCATCAAATAGAAGAAAAGGCTGTAAAAACTTTTGAAATATTTGGCGTACTTCAAAGATGGAGGAAATGTGGCAGGGTTTAAAAATACTCCAGGCTCCATAGATACCAATCTGAATTATGTTTTCTAACACACCTCATTACTCTCAAGATAAAACATTTATGAGTCTTCCAAGAAATACATGTGACACCTGCGCACTGAATATAATAACTAGTGCACATCTAAGCTCCCTAATAAAGGCTCTGAAGGTTTGGTCAAATTCCCATGAATGGTTCAGGAGGAGTTGCAGATAGAAGGACAGTGTGCCAGATGTGAGATGATGGATAGTGATGCTTTGCAGGCAGGAGACACAAAATCATATGCACAGGATCTCTGTTCCATGAATAGGATTTGAAAAATGGGTATTTTTACATGCTTTATGTATAAAGATGTCATGTTTAATAAAAAAACAGACCTTTTTACTATTATATTAATTTTAAATGGGTCAAATTAACAACACAAAAAGCAGGAGGATTATGACCCGCCTTACACCAGTGGTACTGTTTTTTTCTATATTTTCTATATTTGTGTAATCTTTATAATTATATTCTTATTTTACAATTTTTATTTTAATATTTAATTTTTTTATT
This sequence comes from Clarias fuscus, assembly GCA_030347435.1. Taxonomy (NCBI): domain Eukaryota; kingdom Metazoa; phylum Chordata; class Actinopteri; order Siluriformes; family Clariidae; genus Clarias; species Clarias fuscus. The sequence continues at coordinate 22,049,766 of CM059220.1, forward strand.
CTCTATTTTTTTTCATATTCTTTATTTGAATACTCAATTTTCTTCAAATTTTTAAAGCAAACGTTTCGTCTGTACATTGGTCAGAAGTCGCTCTTTTAATGTTATATATTGGAGGACCTGAAACCAGTCTCAGAAAAATTTCTGTCTGTATGTCTATTTGTCTGTCCACAGCATCACGCAAAATGGACAGAACTGAATGAAACTTTACTAGCCCATCTGTAATTGTTTAATCTGCGGCATAAATTTATTAAAAATGTTGGAAGTTATGAGCAAGATTATGTCACAGCATCTAGCACTTTTGAATTTTTTAAAATAATTTAGCGATTTTACCTCAAGGTGGGCGTGGCCATACACGTCACTCAACAGAGCCTATCATTGTGATAGTTTACCGCGTACACCGAGAGAATGTTAAAGACACAAATGCATGTATAAGCCACTAAAATCCTCAATAAACACACACACACACAAAACAGGCAAAAAATTTACTGAAGTAAGAGTAGCTGTTCTTCAAGATAATATTACTCAAGTAGAAGTAAAAAGTATTTGGTGAAAAAACTACTCAAGTACTGAGTAACTGTTTCAATTGTAATGTCTGATTTATTAAAAAAAAAAAAAACTTCTTAGAAACAAGTTCCCACTATGCCGCCTGACCTGATTCGTCAAACGGAGTCATGTGATTATTGTTGCTGCGTCTGATTGGTGAAACAGTCATGCGGTAGATCCACCGGCTGCATGTGTAGACTAAATGGTCAGAAAAGTAACGAGTCGAGTTTAGCCGAATGTAGCGGCGTAAGAGTATCGTTTGTTCTTCATAAATCTACTCAAGTAAAAGTAAAAAGTATGGTGTAGTAAAACTAAATTTTAAGTACATTTAAATGTCATTTCTTTCCAAAAAGTTACTGAAGTAAATGTAACGGAGTAAATGTAACTCTTTAGAACTCACCTCTGATCATGGCTTATTTAAAAAAAAAAATGTTTAAATGGTACTGTACGGACACAATGACAACTGAACCTTGCGCCATAAATTAAATCATAATGTTGAGTAGAAGGGACGTTCTGAGTTTTTATGTACCAGATGCTGATCAGCCTATTTTTATCTTTGACCTTTGAACCATTTTACAAACTTTTCCCCATTAACATGGGAATGTACGCTAGTTGTCAATAACTGACACCAATAATCAAGGCATTACTATGACGTCCAAAAGCACATCAAAGCTGAAAACGCAAGCATGTGATTTTTTATAAATGTTAGGCTTTGTATCTCGGACTTGGCCTATGATTCTGAGAACATTCCTTGTGTCATACCATTCGCAGTTACAGCAAACAAAACATCTGGAACGTTTCCCATTTTATAAACTGTGGTTTGAAATTGCTCACTGCTTCATCAGTGAGCTAGAAGAATAATGCAAAAAAGGTACTTTGAACTCAGACATTGAGAGGAGCAAATAATCGCCAGCCTATAACACGTGAATAGGCTAATTTTAGACTTTAGGATAGTGAAATATGCCTCGACCCAAAGGGGAGCACAGATCAGAACTGAAAGAGAAATCCACTATTGTTCAGAAGTAAATGGCAAAAATCTTGACGAAACAAAGTTTTCGTTGTTTTAGGTTTAGTGGAACAAAATACAGCGCCATACAAATAACAGCAAGTCATAATTTGTTGCTCTATCAAGTTGCCAGATTTCACAGGTGTCCCCGTAATGCGTCTGTTTCTGATTACCTTGAGCCAACAATGCATTGCCTGTATTTATTTGTTTTTTAGGGCCCTCTTGTTTTCCTTAGGATTTTTTTTTCCACCCTTTTGGACTTTTCGGGGGTCTTAACATGCTCAAAAACTCATGAAATGTGGCAGACAGGTTGGAATCTGCTGCCATCAGGATGCCTGAGAATGTCGTGGCCCGGGGCCCAAAGGGGCCCCCACACGAGATTTTGCCGCCTAGCTCATACACACTTTCATGTAGGCACACGAAACTCGGTACACATTTAGAGCTCATCAAGCCGAACAACTTTTGCGCTGCATGTCCTGGGCTAAACTCAACAGGAGGCCGGTTATTTTGGGTCGTTTGCAAAAACGCACCCGATGCATTTTGAAATACTCCTCCTAGGGAAATTATACAATCGCTACCAAACTGGGCCAAAGAGATCTAAAGACATTGAGGATGCAAAATTGCGGAGGGATTTTCAATATCTCAAACGGGTCAGCCGTGATAATGTCTTAAACTTACACCGAAAAATGATTAATAACTTTCTGTGTGGCATTATATTCAGTGATACTTTCAGTGACATCACGTTCAGGAACATCATAGTGTGAGGCTTTTCTTCCAGCACCTGCGGCTTATTGTACACACATACACATCACAAATGTTAACACACACAAACAAATCTCACACACTAACACACACATACATCACTAATGTTAATACACACCAGACTCAAACCATACACACAAACAAGCACAAACACAAGCACATTTACTCGTCACACACAGACTGACACATCTACACGTCACACACCTCTCTCCCTCACTCTCACACACACTAACCCTTACACACTAATGCGCGCGCACACACACACACACACACACACACACACACACACACACACACAGACTTGCTGCATGCACACACACAAACACACTCATACATCACACACATGCACACATACATATACACCCATATTACAAATGTTTACACTCACGCACAAGCACACACACACACACACACACACACCACACACACACACACATACACACACCCCTCTCTCACGACACACACACACACACACACACATACACACACCCCTCTCTCACGACACACACACACACACACACACACACACACACACACACACACACACACACACACACACACACACACACTAATGCACTCCACAAATATTTAGGGCCCAAACTCACATTAGCCCTGTATAGTGTGTGATGTGTGCAGGTTGTGAGGTGCAACCGAATGACGATGGCTTTTTCGAGGTCTTAACACACTCGAATAACACAGGTTGTGTGGTGCGCCCGGGGTGGGAATGGCACAGGGTGCTTGGGCCCGTCATCGTTGCTTGCAACTATATTTTTTGTTTGTTTTTTATGTTGAGGGTCTGAATGAAATTGACATGGACACGTGTTTAACCTTGATAATAACCGTTAACAGTGTATACAATCCGGCAACCTGAAGTCATTACACGATCTGCATCTCTACCCAAATTACACATCACATTCTTATACGTCTCCAGTGTCCCAGGTTCAACCTGAGCTCATGTAACGTCTGTACAGCTCACGTCTTCTGGGTGTGTGTGAATTTCTTTCCTGCTTGCTTCTTTCCCTCCAGACTGACACCGCCTGACATTTAATAACTGTAATTCAATCATACACTGCCTGAAAAAAGTCACGCACTCAAAGATTTCATCCAGTCACCTTTAGCTGTGATTACAGCACACAATGTGTTGGCGAGTTCACGTGTGAAAATGATTCCCCATGCTCCCAGAACCCACTCTTTCACAATTTGAGTCCTGGAATTCATCAGGGAAAAACAAAACTCAAAAGTCTAGACCTAAGCAACTGAAGTAACCCCTGATCATAGTGTAACACTGCCTCCAGAGTACTGCTTGTACAGTGGCCACTATGCATGATGGATGCAATCCGGACTCATCAGGCCTCATGATGCATCTTTATGCTCCCTGACAAACCGGACCAGATTTCTGATCACTCGTACTAATAAGTGGTTTTCAGCTGTTTAATTCATCACATTGTGTGCGTATGTAGTGGTTAGTACTAATGCCGATGTGGGCAAACTTTTTTTAATTCACTGATGTTGTTCAAATTGGTAGAGCAACTCTTCCTCTACACTCTCAAATCCTGATCACAAATCTGCTTTCTCGATGTGATGGTCTCCCCTTGCGATACCGAATGTTTACGAGCCGTGTGCACAGATGGATGAAGACGTTTAAATATCTGCAAGGCAGCATTAAGGACAAACCATGCAGTGCAATAAGCAAAAAAATGTAAATGAGTGCATTTTGTTTTATGTATTCATTACTATTGTTATTAGATATGACAGAAATATGTGGGACAAAAATCACAATTTTTCATGTCTACAAGCCAAATGACATCTTGTACAAGACACATGATATTATCGTGTGATTATGGAATGAACACTGATACGATTAGGTTTATTAAGCATTGCAGTGCTGAAACATAAGGGAAGGAGGGAAAATAACATGCAGGAGAGTAGATAAGTGGGAAGTGAGAAGAATGGGGTTAGTGAAAAAGGCCTGGAATCTTCCGAAATTGACGGAGCCTCACTGAAATGATGACGGCTTTGCTGGTGTGATCTCCAGCTGTGCGTCCAAGGTTTATTGTGCAATACATTGTTCGCGTTTAAAACTATTTTGTCTAATTGTTGGTCAGTTTTCACTTTGGTTAACAGTTTCCTACATCACCCACAATGTGATATGACTATCCAGTGATAGTGGCACCAAAAGATGCAGCATTGCTACAGTATCCTGCTCTGCTCAATCCGAGCGCTTCAGCCACATAACCGAACCGAATCTTTGGTGTAAACACGTCTAATAGCAGCAGTGCGTTCTAGAGTCGGTATTTGCTGACTCCTTTATTTCCATTCTGGATTTTCCGATAAATTGACATTCCTTGGAAAGACGCTCTCGCTCCTAACAGCGAATCCTGACCGTTATCCGTTATACAAGAGATCCGAGATATTTTTCTTCTTCTATTCAACAACATGCTAAACGCTCGAGCAGATTTTATGTGTTTCAGGGTGGACCATTCCTGTAAGGACCCTGCCGGCCGGGGCGAAGGCAGACGGACCGTCCGGATAGTATAAAAGACTGGACATGCATATTATGGTTAAGAATGTGGTGAGAAATCTCTGCTGAAAGTCTTATTTTAACTCCAGCTGCTACACAATAAGGTCTGTTGAGAATCAGTCGGAGCTTTATAGTGTCAAATGAGTTAAACAGACGAGCGGTTCCAGAGTTACCCAGCATCACCTCGGACGGACTGTGTGGAATGGAATGCGTCCCCCTGAGACACATAAGTGTGCAGCTGGCAGGAACTCCACTGGAACCGGCATGCAAATATTTCAAGCCGAAGACTGTCCTTGTTTGTGCCTTTTAAGTGATTGGACAAATGATCAGATCTGGTTTGCGGCTGATACGAATAGTCGAGACAAACAAAACGTCGGGGCTCCTACTGTAACCGAGAAGAAGAAGAAGAAGCTGAGAAACATCTGTTATGACTTAGTAATGACAATAATGATGAGCCTTGAAGAGATTTTAGTCATGGGAGATTGCTCAGATTCAGTGAATAATGTTCCAAGTAGCCACTGTTGGGCCTTCGGGTATGTATCTTAACTGTAATCCTTTAAAAAACTGCTTTAATTGGGTTACTCACATGGTTAGAGCATCTGCCAAATACTTGCTTCGATCAAAGAAAGATGTTGACCATCTGAACGAATGGTATATATATATATATATATAAGAGTGAGAAATGTGTTGAACACTAACAAAATGCGATGTTCTCAAACACGTGCCTTGTGGTCACCCAAAGGGCTGTCATCACATCTCGCAAACACCGGGGATAAACACGACGTCAAAGCCAGATTGTGTTTTGCTCACAAGGCAATATCCTGGACGTTTGGTCACGATACAGCGCACACACATACACACACACAAGCCCTCGGTGAACCTCCTACAACTCAGCGGAGCCCCCAGGGGACAGAGGAGTGCGACGCAGCGCCTGGTGCGGCCCACATGTCTGAGCCTCCGCATATGTTTTCCATCCTTAATTAGCCGGGATGCTTGCCACGTTCGGTCACCAGATAACGGCGAAAGATTATGTAAGGTTTGTTCGTCAGTGCAGCCAATGCCCAGGGCTGGCGGCCAACACCAGAGAACATGCAGTGGAATTTCAACGGCCTCTGACCGGGCCGCGACCTCCTGCCTGAGGAACCAGAGTGTGTGTGTGTGTGTGTGTGTGTGTGTGTGTGTGTGTGTGTGTGTGTGTGTGCAAACTTGGGTCGGATTTTAGAAAACATTGCAAGTATGAAGTGTGGTTGGAAAAACAGAACCTATCTTAGGTAACAGATCATCGTTATTGAGTTGGATAACAGCTTAGATGAGAACTGTCGTATTTGGAATGCAATAAAGCTACAGTAGTATTATAACCAAATATTATAATTCAGTCTGTTGCATATTTAGTGGCAGACCGGAACAAACCGAATGGAAGAATGATCAAAAACAATCATAAACTGTCTATTGTGACTCACATTAAGCCAACAGCAGTGTGGAATGTACGTATGTGCAAGATGTTCTACCTTCGTGATAACCGTTGCAAAACATCTCGAGTATAAAGACAGCCGAAACCGAGATAACGTGCAAAGCGCTATAGCGAGGTGCCAAGAGGATGCTGGTGCTGTTTACTAAAGACATTTTTTCTCCGTGTAATACTTTGATAAAGTGAAATGTTCTAAATTTGTTTGACTTCGGCTGCAAGTAAGGAACGGCCCGGAGTGTACGCGCACACACTTGCGTTCACAGTGTTTTCCTTCGAGCTGTGAAACTATTACTAAACCTGACAATCTGGGAAACCCGTCCATCAATGTGGCTGAATTCTGGCAGGAAAAACAAGACCAAAAATCTGGCTTTGACCAAAAGAAGGTTTTTTTTCTTTCTTTTTTCTCCTGCTCGTAACATACCTTGACATGTTCCGCAGTCTTTATGTGCAATTTTCACTGCAATTTACTCAATTTCTGGTCGGGTAAAGTTACATAAAAACAGCCAGCAGGTCAGGAATGCCTGTAGATCTCAGAACTATAATGTATATATACAATGTCAAACATGTAAATATCAATCTATCCCTAACCACAGTGACCAAACGCAGCACAGCAGCACAGTTTGCAGATATCTCAACTTTCTGACATTCAGAGCGGCGTTCAAGTCAAACCAAGACCTTTGATTCTGCAGAATAACGGAAAACAGTTATGAGAGTAAAAGCTGCCTTTATTTCTCTATATAATTCCCCGCTACACCAGTGTTTCACATTTAGTGCTCGGATAGGAATGTTCTGAGTATGCCAAAGACATGATGGTACTGGCCTTCCAGGAGCTCCTTATGGGTCCAAATGGCTTGGATCGAGGTCAGGACTGTATGGGAAATGTGTAAATAACTCGGAGGCGAGTTCCTGTAATGTGAAAGTGGTCAAGGTATCCATGGATTTGAAAAAATCAGACGACTGAGGGTTCCCGAGTGGCGCAGCAGTAAAGACCGCTAGTTCGATTCCCGGGTGATGCTGTAACCTCTCGCAGCCGGAGGTCTAGAGAGAGCTGATTGGCCGAGCTCTCTCAGAGGGGAGGGATGAGAGGTACTTAGTGCTCCCACATTAATCACGGCTCTACAGTCAATCAGGGGCGTTTGTGAACGTACGCAAGCGGAAGGAGCGGATAGCGCTGCTTACGACGCCCCCAACGGTGCGCGAGCGAGCAGTTCGAAAAGATGCGGTCGGCTGGCGTCACGTGGTTCGGAGGAAACACGCGATAGTCTTCAGCCCTCCGGACTGAGTGGTAGTAGTAGCCTTAATGTTGGGAGCCCCCTAGTGACGGGGAGGAATTGGACACGACCAAATCAGGGGAGAAAATCTGGGAATTAGGCGACTGCACTGGGCTCCGATCCATATCAGCGAGAATTGTCATTCACGGACGTACGGCCTTCTTTAAAACGTTCGCACCCTCAAACGTTTCGCGACTCCATTCAAGAAAAATTTCATCGCAAATCCCGGTTTGACTTGAACGCCCCTCATATACACAGTGCACACATACAATCACTGGAGAATACAGACAGGGTCTTACCCTTCTTAGATTTGGCACCTATTTTCAGTTTGGAAGGCCATGCAATCTGAGTACTGGTCTCCTCCATGACCTGTAGGAAAGGAAGAAACAGATATTACGATATGGATTTATTACAATGCATCATCAACATAGTACTTATACATGCACACGAAGAACAGGACTGGTGGGTAAAGAATATTTACAGTGTACAGTATAAAAACCATGTCATCATGTTTATGCCATTTCCTTACCATTAAACCACTCACTTTTCCAATACAAATCCAAACCATAAACGCATTCCCTGGTTCTACAGTATGTTAAACAGTTGTCAGGCATGATATGGTTATAAGATTGAATGTGAAATGAAAATACAATTGGGAAGCATGCCTAAACTATTACACAGATCCATCCACATTGCTAGAGGGGTGGATACGTCATACAATTCCTGCCAACTGCAAATAGATCATTCAAATCAGAATTTCAATTCGAATCCCATCCAACTGGACTCACATGCCCTCCGCACGTGCCTGAGTGCGTATTGAAAGTGCTTGGATTATGTTAGGCGGTGTTAAAGTGGAGCTCGGTTTAAAAATCTGCCCTGCCGCACTGGTGGCTTGCCCTTTTCATCTGCTAATAGTGGCAAGAGTGAAAGACACACGTTGTGCTTGGCACACGGCATCGCATTCCAACCACTTGACTTCTGCTATTGGAATTAAAAAGTCAAGAGTACAGTCACTTAAGCGGTGATTAATGACTAACCGCTAACGTCCCATCATGAGCTGAGAAAAAAAAAAAAAAAAATTCTGCATCCCTTTGGAGTCCCTGATTCACATATGAAGTCATAACGGTATGTAGAAATGAACAATTTTCCAAAGGGAAAGGAATATTCGAAGCAAGCCTCATCAAATTATAGAAACATAAATGTTTCGCACAGTGCCAAGCTGAAATTTCTTTTTCTTTTTCCTGCCTGAGGTAGGTAGTCACCGAAACAGATGACACGCTAATAAATTCTTAGGGCATTTTACACACGTGTCTAGTGCTAGTCCTAGCGGTTTTTCGAGACAAAAAAAAAAAAAAAAAGAAAGAAAAAACATAGCTCTCTTTGTCACGCCACCGTGCCGCTGAAAGCTGCCAGGCCTGCAGTGCTGCGGCTCGGCATCACCCAAGAACACATGTCCAGCTGAAAGAGGGAAACGTCCTCCAATTAAAACAATCTGAGCTGAAACGTTTACAGTAAAAAAAGCCAAACTGTTCAGTTCCTTTCTGGAAACGAGGGATTTATTAGAGGGCGGGAGGAAAGAAAGAAAAAGAAATCCTGCTGAATTTTTGCTGCATTACAAAATGGACTGGAAAGTCGTCCACGGCAATCAGAAAAGTCGTAAAAGTGGTGGTGTTTATGTCCACCTAGTGGACCTGCATATTCATGGAGTGTTCTGTTAACATTCAGACTGTTGCACAACTGGACAAGCCAGAATCCAAATTAGAGTACATGACCCGATCGCTTTTTTTTTTTTTTTTCTGCAAAGAGGTGATTTTTACATAACACTCATTTTTCTTTCCCAGACTTGTAATGTTTTCACGATGAGCCACGAAACTCAACAGATGGCGTCTGACGGGGTTCAAATGGCACAGGCTCGCTGGGTCGGCGATGTAATCGCTGTCTGCACTCGTCACGTTGGTTTGATCGATTTGAGTCATGCTTCTGCACATCTTGTACAATATGCTTCATTACGAATTAGGCGTGTAAAGGCCACGGCTCCCTCGGTGGCAAATTTGCACAAATGATTCTGGCTCGGTATTGAACTCTATTGTGAACGCTATTCCATGCTGATGTCATTGCTGATTTTGGCAGCGCCTTGCCCGTGTGAGCGGCACTTTCATTCAGACCACACACACTACAGAAGGGCTAATGCGGTTCTACATTGTTGCACCACAGAATGCACTTTGATGGAATGATATATTTTATAATTGGAAGATTTAACAAATTCACCTAGCTGCAATAGATAGCATAAAATCACTCACTCATCACCTATACTGCTTTATCCTGTATTCTGGGTCATGGGGGGGGGGGGGGGGGGGGGGCTATCCCAGGAGACTTGGGGCACAAGGCGTGGTACACCCAGGGTGCCAATCCATCGCATACACGCACTCATTCACACACTACAGGCAATTTAGGGAACGCCAATTAACCTAACCAGCAGGTCTTCGGACTGTGGGAGGAAACCGGAGTACCCGGAGGAAACCCAGCAAGCCGGGGAGAACCTGCAAACTCCATGCACACAGAGATGGGAATAGAGCCTGACCGGGAATCCCTGGAGGTGCAAGGAGACAGTGCTAACCACTACACCACCTACCATAAAATTAGTTAATCTATAAATTTTCATGTCATAAACTACAATTAGTCAGTTGTATAGTATAGTGTGTGCAGCTTAATGCATGCATTAAGAAATTGCAATATGACTCTAAGATGATGACCAAGAACCAGGTCGAGAGCTACAGGACACATGCACCTCATCACACACACACGATGATCAGAATTTGCAAGGAGCTGTAAATTTTCCCACATTGTCATGTTTTAATCTCCAGCTGAGCAAAGTGTGAGAACTGACTGCCATGCTAGCTCTTCTCTGGCACCTGCTTCCTGCTGTAGTCCCACTGACAACAGCTGTTCCTGCGCCACCCTCGGTTCCTGAACCTGACTCGGTCAGACGCTTAATTCGCATAAACAGCTCTTGGCCGTTGTTATGAAACCCGTCCATGCAAAAAAAAAAAAAAAATCCCTGTTTATTGATTCAGCTGAGTCTTTTGGGTGGGCTAACACTTAATATTTTCATCGGATTCAAAGTACACAGGGTGCAAGAACTTGAAGACACTCATGAATCCCGAAGGATGATGTGTTGGTCGGTCCGCCCAGTATGAAAAAAGAATGAAATGCCATAGAGGTCCTAAAGACCTCCTAAAATAAGTGGAATGGGAGGTTGTCTGCAAAGGAAGACGGAACAACAAACAAATGGCAAAATCTCAGAGTTATTCAAATCAACGTGTGAACACACACTGATCAGCCATAACATTAAACCCAAAACATAAAATCCAATATTGTGTAGGTTCCCCTTGTGCTGTGGGTTGCGGTGTGGGACCTCCACGGATCATGGACTTGTTTGTTTGGCGCATTCCATGGATCTGTGGAATTTGGAGCCCAGATCAACAATCTTGAACTCTTCGCCTGCTAAGCCCCGAACATGGCAGGCTTAAATGCCATAAGTGTTCTGATACCTTTCTGCCATGGACAGCATTGACATTTGTCATCAATTTGTTCTATATTAGCTTTTCCGTGGCATTATACGGGACGCGCAGGCCTTTGGTCCCCATGGGCACAGATGAACCTTGGGTGTCTATGACCCTGTCACTGGTATATAATTGATAATCAGTGTTGTTTAATTCACCTGGCAGTGGTGCTAGTGTTGTGGCTGATCTCCGTGTCGTTGCGGTCTTAAATGTAAAATGAGTTGATGCTCTTTGCTGTAAAATCAAATTCAAACCAGATATAAAATCAACATCTGGTGTTTTTCTTAAACACGTTTTGAAGTATATTCTGAAATCTGAACTTATTATTATTCACACTTCTGGCGCAATTACTGTATCTTACTTACACAGTATGAGCTGAGCTTTTTCTCCATTCTTTCAAAGTTTCTTGACTCGTAACCTAGTTTGATCCTGGTCTGTCTGCAGTTTCTCATGTCCTCTCTGTGTGCAAGTAGGTTTTTTCTACATTCCAAAGATGAATGAATGAATGAATCATCAAGAGACATGAGTCTTTTTTTTTTTTTTTCATTCTGAGTAATCATACAGTAATAGCAAAACCTGCTTACTCAGTGTTTGTAACCCATATGGCTAAAAAGTACATCATATATTGATAAATAAATACATCAGCTTTCTTGAAATCCAACCAGTGGCGGCCGGTCAATACGGGCCGCAGGCAGGGGCGCCGCCCCCCTTAAAGTTAAGCAGAGAAGAATGCTACTTTAACATGTAATCATTTAGCATAATATTTTTTTAAATAATTAAATAAAGTCATTTAGTCACAATATTCTGCTGTATTTCTTATATAAAATTTATATGCAGTTAAAAAAATCTAAACTGTATTACATTCATTTGTGTTCGTGTACGCGGGGCACCGGAGAAACGAGTGTCTATGTAGGCACGTAAATCTTTGAAAAGCATGTGACTTGAGGCTGAGCTCTGATTGGATCTTTTCAAATCATCCTTCGGGCGCAGCTCTGTGCGCCCTGAACCCTCCCACTTTTGTTCTTAGCGAATCAATATTGTTTTCAAATATTTGGGCTCATGTTATTGGACCATTCTCAACGAGTCTTCCAGCACTTCTTACGGCAAGCGGAGCTGCTGACTGAAAGTCATGACTTTATTTTATATTAGTAGTAATGATGCTTAATCACCTGATAAATGCCTATTTACAGGTGAGTATTAAAAGTAAAATTTTAATTTTGAAGTTTTGAAATTTAAGTTTGCACCCCCCCCCAAAATGTTTTGCACCAGCCACCACTGAATCCAACACTCACTCACACACTCACTCATCGTCTATACCGACTTGGGGCACAAGGTTCGGTGCACCCTGGACAGAATGCCAATCGATCTCAGGGCAAATACACACATTTGTGTACAACGGGCAATTTGTTAAACACCAGTTATCCTAATCTGCATGTGTTTGGACTGTGGGAGGAAACCGGAGAACCCGGAGGAAACCCACCAAGCACAGGAAGAACATGCAAAATCAAACCCTCAACCCTGCGACAATGCTAACCATTAAGCTGCCTGAAATCCAACCATGGCTTTTCTAATTATGGAAAACTCCCTTTTTCCGCCCTATCATCCGGAGATCGCTAGTTCGAATCCCGGGTGATGCTGTAACCTCTCGCAGCCGGAGGTCTAGAGAGAGCTGATTGGCCGAGCTCTCTCAGAGGGGAGGGATGAGAGGTACTTAGTGCTCCCACATTAATCACGGCTCTACAGCCAGTCAGGGGCGTCTGTGAGCTCGAGCAACGGAGGGAGCGGACAGCGCTGTCCTCTGAGTGTGTTACGCCGCCCCCAACGGTGCGCGAGCGAGCAGGTCGAAAAGATGCGGTCGGCTGGCGTCACGTGGTTCGGAGGAAACACGTGATAGTCTTCGGCCCTCCCGGCTGAGTGGTAGTAGTAGCCTTAATGTGAGAGCCCCCTAGTGACGGGGAGGAATTGGACACGACTAAATTAGGGAGAAAAAAACTCCCTTTTTCCATGCAAACAGCAGTTTCCACGGTGGTGACCTGATGATTGCTAGATCATTGGCTGGATCTTTTCTTTAGGGAGGTCCTATAGGAAAAGACCTACAAAGCCTAAAATCCTCAAAGTAAACCTAAACTCAGAGTCCTCATGATTTAGCAGCACATTCCTTCCTATTTTTAGCCTCATGTTCTGCCTTTTTTTTTTTCTTCATTCAGTCGGCTTTCAGCTGGGGGTTTCAGATGGGGGTTGGAGTGTGAGTCGTAAATGAGAGTTGACCTACAATCCACTCTGCATTTCCTCTGTTAAAAAAAGCAGACGTGACTCTGCTTTTAGATTAAAGCGAAAGTCCTTAACCCTGAACATGACCTTTATATTTCAACCTGGTACTGTTTAGAGTACAGCTCAACTGTGAGCGATGAAGCATATGATTACGGCATCATAAACAGTTTGGCCAAGTTGAGTTAATAAACAAGCTTCTCATAATCAAAGTTTGCATGGGATTATAAATAATATTCAGACCACACACATGCAATTAAACAGATATACACCCTGGTTTGAGGTTTGAGGGAAAAAGAAAAGAAAAAGAAAAGAAAAAAAAGAAAAGAAAAAAAAAACCTTGCCCCTGTTGTTTCAGGATAAGCATGCGTCAGAAAAGGAAAAAAAAAAAAGACAAAAACAAATCCATGCCAAGCAGAACACTTCATCACAGAGCTCAGCGGAAAGAAGGCAGACAGACAGTGAGCAAGGCTGTGAGGAGTCATCTGTTCATAGGCGTGAGGAGTGGCCTGGCCCACATCACAGGCCAGCATGACCACTGTTTCCATAGTATCCCTGTCCTAGGGAGAAGTGTGTTTTTAAATTGGCATGAACCCTGAGTACATGCAGAGAGCCAGGAGTCTCAACCATCATTGAGGAACTTACCTCACAGCCTGTGTACTCGGTCCAGCGAGTGGAAGAGTGTGTGATGGGACAGAGCCGGTCGGCAGATCGCCGTTTCCATGCGCAGACGTTTTGTAGAACGGTACGAATCATGTCTACATTTTCCCTTTGAGTTGGCGCACAGGATAAGTCAAGTTCAATATTCCCTGATATCACTTTTTTAATGGTAGTTTTATTGGTAGTCGGTGTGTTTACTAAGCTGGGACTTTTGGAAAAACCCATGGCTAAGCGAACCAAAGTTAAGAAAGAAAACAACAATTCTGAGGCAAGGTACTATGTAAAAAAATAAATAAATAAAAAACAGATGAGAAATCAATACAGAATTCCACAGGGAATGAATACGAAAGGGGCTTTGGATTTTTCGGATTTCATATCCATTTCAAGGCCAGATGCAAATGAAAAAGTGAAATTAATAACAGAAACACAGCACAATGTCAGCCTTTGTGCTAACAGGAGGAGAGTGTTTATTTGAACTGAGAAAGGAAGTCAGGATTCTTTTGCTACCATTAGGTTCACAGAGCTGTCAATTATAATAAATCTATTAAAATTGATCTTGAACATGCTTTGAATATGCAGTGGAACAAGAGGAATAATAAATCCTTTATTGAAAATGGAAAAAAAAAAATTACATTAAAACACCTCTGCCCAGAGGAGGTCATTCACAAAAGTCAATAAGGAGGGCAGTAGAGAAATAACTCTGATCGAACTAGAGAAATTCACAGCTTTATGAGAAAGTGGTGAGAAGACAAAAAAAAAAAAACAAGTGAACGCCCATAGATACTCTAGACCAGTTAGACCAAAATCACCCTGAGAATGCCATCGCCACAGTGAAGCATGGTGGTGTCAGCATTATGTGTTTTTTTTATTGCTTTTTTAACAGCACGGCCTAGGAAAGTGGTCAAGAATCAGGCCAATACAAGGAAATCCTAAAATAAAATCTGTTCCTGTCTGCATAGTCCTAAGACTAGAGTGGAGGTTTTACCTTCCAACAGGACTTTGATTTTTAACTTGCTGCCAAAGTCAATCCATTTAAGAATTTGTTGCAAGATTTTAAACCTGCTGTTAATCAATGGACTTCAACCAATATGACAGGTCTCTAAAGAAATTTTACCACAAAGAACAAGATATAAATATACCAATATATTCCAGAAGACAGCTGTACATGGTAAGGCAAAGTTGAGTCTACTAAGTATTAAAACAGCACATTTCTGCTTTTTATTGAAGGCATTGTTCGGACTTCTAGCCCAAATGTGATTTTTGGCACATCCAGGATTGAAATCAGTTAGGAATCAGATTGCTTTCATGTATTCTGAACTACAAAAAAACACATCAAATCAAATTTTTGCTAATCCAGTTTGTACCATATCCTGAGGCAATTGAAAATCAGATTCTAATTGGATTCCTAAAGATGTGTCTCAGCCTGGATACCTTGGCCACCAGAATCGGAACAGTCCATTACGTCACTCGCAATGTGATGCGCAAGTTCAAGTCCGCATGGTTATGTGGTATAGACATGGATCCATGGTTAAAAAATGAACAGGAAGATGATGGAAGAAACAATGATGGAAATACTGTGGTTAGGCCAGCTGCTCTTCCTGAAAACACGGTTAATCTTGCATCACGGAAAATTCAAGGGCGGGGCTTTTGCAGTAATACGGCCAAAATTCTCTCTGCGATCTCCGGCTAGCCTAACTGCAGTATAGAAGTGGAGAACAATAGTCCCTGGACAGAAGACAAAGTGAAATGTCTGATAGCATTATTCAGGGTGCATTAGTACAGGCAAAGGTAGAGGGAATACACAGAAATCCTCCGATATTGTTACCAGAAAAAACAATGTAGAATGGTTGATAGTATGTTGGATTTGGGCTGCCGGTCGGAACAGAGCCAAGTCCGATATGATCACTTCCAAATAACAGTGTGGACAATCAGTTTATGAGTTCAAAGCCTGTATTGACTTATCATCTCAAAGTAAGAAATTGCTCCTAAGTGGCCCAAAATTCTCAGAATAACACAATTGTGGTCCTACTTTTATGAGTAGGAGTAAGAGCAATTAATCAACATTATTAAAACAAGAAATCACTCCTAACTCCATCAAAATGTAGGAGAGCTCTGGAGGTGTGCTAACTGGTTAGGTGGTGGGAGGAAATGGCCTTTATGCAGAGACGCCATGGTGGAGAGACGTTTTGGTAACACTGAGCTCATTTGGACAAAACTGGTCCATTAACAAACATGCTGCTCTCCACAGTAGACTACTTTACATTTTTTTTGTAACAACAGCGAAGATGCTTTGAAACAGCTTTGAAACATTAATGATTTTGGTTGAGCACAGCCGACAATGTCAGAAATAATCTGATAAATGCCAAAATATACAGTACTGAAAATCGAACATCACAGACGAGCATGTGCGTTTGTCAACAGGGGGCAAAGGTCTAGACACAAGTGCTCCCAGGAGTAAAAAGGACGTTGAGTTGTGCAGTTGTTGTTGGAAATGGGTCTCTCGAACACATTCCTTCCCAACCCCATTAATGTGGTTACATTAAATAAAGACATTTATATTTAAATTTTATATATTTCTATTAAATTTAATTGAGTGTACACAACTTTTTTTTAGATTCTCGGTTTCAAACAGCACTTCATCACTTCATTAACATGGTGTACCCCTGTTTTTCACACTCCCCGGGATACGTGCAACAAACTAACAGGTCACATTGATGCCTTTTGATCAGATTATAACAGTCCTACACAGCTCTATTATAGAGCCTTGAAATAGTTCTGATTATTGCAGTCTTTGAGAATGACATCACGCAGCTGAGTCACGCATTTATAAGTTTTGTGTACTGTATGTGCATAAAGCTTTGACACAACTGCAGCTGATTTCACCATTTCGCTTTTCCACCATTGAAAACTACAAAAACCTGACAAGATTACAACAACCACTATAAGGTGGAGCCTACTTTGCGGCTCTCAGTGTCGTAAACAGCGATGTCACTTGCTTTCCTAGGAGCAGTCCTACTCCTCGCTGAAAGTAAGAGTAGGAAGCTTCATAAACAACTTGAAGTGTGATTCTGATATGTATAGGAAATGCGGGCGCAGATTTGTCAAACAAATCAGATTCGCCTTCAGTCTGAACAAGGCCACTTTAATGTTTGATCATTTTTATATATTCAAAATTCAAAAATTGCGTACATTCTTTTTTTTATTATTTGAATTCCAGGTTCCGATACTACAAAAAGTAATAAAATTTAAGAGTTGTGAATACTGATGCAAGTCACTATATTCTGTGATTCTATTTCTTTAGCATCTGAGTGTACAGCTGGTTGTTATTGTAATGAAAAGTAGCAATCCGGAAGAAATTTAACATTTACTCCAACCACAGTCTGCTTTAAAACAAAACATCTACCCATTGTGTTGAGGCTTTCTGTTAGGCTCATGTTACTATCCCCATCTGGTTAAGAACTCATGTTAAATGCTAGTCCGAATGTACTGCAGTGTTTACGAACATGCTTTCACATTGTGCCCAATGAAAAGTGCTAATAGAGCCGTTATGTTCCAGGACTCACACACCTGCTTCTCATTACCTCCAGCTCCAGAACTAGTCCCACTACAAATAATGCTCTGTTTACAATCCGTCTTCACTCGATACACAATTGTGGGTTTTGGAGGGACTCAGGAAGACAGGAATGCTGAAGTGCAGCCGCCACACAAGTTCGTTCCGTCGCAGGATAAGGAATGAGTCAACCAGGCAATAGCGATGGTCAGAAAACTGCACTGGTTTCTTGGCAGGAAGAGTAGATACACTGAAAGTCCCTTATCTATAAGTGGGGTATTGAATGTCTGGCTAAAGTCTCAGTCTAGGAACAAGAGTTTAAAAAAAAAAAAAAAAAACCTTCCTTCTTTTTGATATATGCATTAGATATAAGATGGAGCAGATGAAATAAAGCTTAAATAAACATGAACAAGTCTTGACAGGAGATCCACAAGCTCAATCAGTCACATTTAATTCTAACAATAATAATATCTTTACTGCTACATTTGTCCTCCTGAGCTCCAGGGAAAGAGCTGATAAAAACCATACATCACGCTGCAGTACTCTGCTAACACCCACCGCCTTCAACTGGAAATCCTCAGACAGTAACGAGAGCCCCAGTATTCGTCCATGCTAGAAGGAATGGTGAGAATTCCTAATGTTGAGTCTCAGTTGGAGAACTGATCCCAGCTCTCAGGATGAGTGTAAACATCCATGGAGACTGAACGTACCATTGTGCTCGACCGCAAAGCTGAGACCGCGACAGACGGGAACTCACTGCTGCGAGTGAAAACATCCCTGAGCTCTGACAGGGGCCGACATGTGACAGGCAGATCACTCGCACAGGACGGAGTAAGGTGCGAATCAACAGACAGATGACAGTCTGTTTAAATGAGGAGTTCTTATTTAAACAGACTGTCTAAAGTGACTTTAATAAAGATTACCGTGTGATTTTTAGGCCAGTTGGAGATTTTTACACTACGTGGCATTTCGACCCGCACAAAAGAAAGTGAACGGCAAAGAAGTCCGTGCTACTTAGGCATTATAACCATTTCATGAACAGTGCAAGTCAAAGGCTGTTATTTTAGGTAAATATAAGGTATAAATCCCCTCCAAATTATTTGACACTATTATTGAAATTAACATAATTATAATTATCCACAGTTTAGACTTTTTGCCTGTCTCTGGTATCTCTTCTACACAATTTTTTCGTAAAAACATTTTTAAAAAATAGAATTTGTTAGATTTTCTTTTCTTTTCTTTAATGTAAGATTACCTCAAAAATCGAGATTTGGAATTTATATTTCTATATTGACCAAACAGTCCATAACAATAAAAAAAAAAATTATATATATATATATATATATATATATATATATATATATATATATATATAATGGTCACAGAAATAACTTTAATCTGACAAAGTCATAATAAATAAGAATTCTATGAATGTTACCCAATGAAAGTCAGACATTGCTTTTCAACCATGCTTCAACAGAATTATAAAAAATAAATGAACTCATGGAACAGGCCTGGACGAAAATGATGGTACCCCTAACTTAATAGTTTGTTGCACAACCTTTTGAGGCAATCACTGCAATCAAACGATTCCTGTAACTGTCAATGAGACTTCTGCACCTCTCTGCAGGTATTTTGGCCCACTCCTCATGAGCAAGCTGCTCCAGTTGTTTCCGGTTTGAAGGGTGCCTTTTCCAGACAGCATGTTTCAGCTCCTTCCAAAGATGCTCAATAGGATTGAGGTCAGGGCTCATAGAAGGCCACTTTAGAATAGTCCAATGTTTTCCTCTTAGCCATTCTTGGGTGTTTTTAGCTGTGTGTTTTGGGTCATTGTCCTGTTGCAAGACCCATGACCTGCGACTGAGACCCAGCTTTCTGACACTGGCCAGCACATTTCTCTCTAGAATCCCTTGATAGTCTTGAGATTTCATTGTACCCTGCACAGATTCGAGACACCCTGTGCCAGATGCAGCAAAGCAGCCCCAGAACATAACAGAGCCTCCTCCATGTTTCACAGTAGGGACAGTGTTCTTTTCTTCATATGCTTCATTTTTCCGTCTGTGAACATAGAGCCGATGTGCCTTGGCAAAAAGTTCCATTTTTGTCTCATCTGTCCATAGGACATTCTCCCAGAAGCTTTGTGGCTTGTCAACATGTAGTTTGGCATATTCCAGTCTGACTTTTTTATGATTTGTTTTCAACAATGGTGTCCTCCTTGGTCGTCTCCCATGTAGTCCACTTTGGCTCAAACAACGACGGATGGTGCGATCTGACACTGATGTTCCTTGAGCATGAAGTTCACCTTGGATCTCTTTAGAAGTCTTTCTGGGCTCTTTTGTTACCATTCGGATTATCCGTCTCTTTGATTTGTCATCAATTTTCCTCCTGTGGCCACGTCCAGGGAGGTTGGCTACAGTCCCATGGATCTTAAATTTCTGAATAATATGTGCAACTGTAGTCACAGGAACATCTAGCTGCTTGGAAATTGTCTTATAGCCTTTACCTTTAACATGCTTGTCTATAATTTTCTTTCGAATCTCCTGAGACAACTCTTTCCTTCGCTTCCTCTGGTCCATGTTGAGTGTGGTACATACCATGTCACCAAACAACACAGTGACTACCTGGAGCCCTATATATAGGCCCACTGACTGATTACAAGATTGTAGACACCTGTGATGCTAATTAGTGGACACACCTTGAATTAACATGTCCCTTTGGTCACATTATTTTCAGTATTTTCTAGGGGTACCATCATTTTTGTCCAGGCCTGTTCCATGAGTTTATTTCTTTTAAATAATTCTGTTGAAGCATGGTTGAAAAGCAATGTCTGACTTTCATTGGTTAACATTCATAGAATTCTTATTTATTATTACTTTTGTCAGATTAAAGTTATTTCTGTGACCATTGTGAGCTTTTCTTTCATTGACCGAAGGGTACCAACAATTTTGTCCACGTGTGTGTGTATATATATATATATATATATATATATAATTGAATATGGTGGAATTTTTTTTTTTTCGTATTTCAACTCAAAACGTGAAACTCAAATATATAAACCTAGAATATGGTGGAGTTTCACTTTTTGAATGAAAATTTTAAAAGTGAAAGAAAATCTAAAAAAATACAAATGTATATCGAATCGGTGTATATATCATGACATCAGGTTCACAATAAAAATTGAATCAGCACCTTGGTATTGTGATAACATTTCTATACAGAGTTGGTATTTAATATTTAATACTTCATTACATGTAAAGTTACATTTTAATTTCTTTTTTTTTTAAGCCATATTCATCAAAATTAAAAAAATTAATTATTTTAATAAAAAAATATTTAAACATTTCACTTTAGCTTCAGTGAGCCTAGAATATATAAAAGTTTCACTTTTTAATTAAACAGGTTATATTTAAAATCATTTTAATAAAATTAAGAAGACTAGTGGTGTAGTGGTTAGCACTGTCGCCTTGCACCTCCAGGGTCTGGATTTGATTCCCGGCCAGGTTTGATTCCTGTCTCTGTGCACATGTAGTTTGCATGTTCTCCCCGTGCTTGGTGGGTTTCCCCCGGGTATTCCGGTTTCCTCCCACAGTCCAAAGACATGCAGATTAGGCTAATTGGTGTTCCCAAAAAAATTGATTGGCACCCCCTGCACCCACAGCAACCCTGAATACAGGATTAAATGGTATAGACGATGAGTGAGTGAGACGATGAGTATATATAGTCATGTTCAAAAGTTAGTACACCTCTCTTAATTCTGTTTTTTTTTTGTGTGTAAAAAAATTATAAAAAAATTATGATCATAGCAGGTCTTAGTATTTGGCAAATACAACATTAAACAAACAACAACATCTAACTTTTTTTTCACTGTGCAATTATTAATTTAACAAAAATGAAGCCAAAATGAAAAAAAAAAAAAACATGCCGGCAATACTAAGTAACCCCTTACTGCTTTCACAGCATTTAAGAGGGTAAGTTGCAGCCAAGTGCTGTTAATCATCAGCCCTTGATTAGTTGATCATCAGCAGGTGTGCAGACCTCTATAAAAGCAGTTTTGGCAGTTTGCTGGTCTGACCATACAGGTGTGTTAACACAATGCCAAGGGAGAAAGACTTAACTAATGGTCTTACAGAAGCAATTGTAGCTACACAACAATCTGGAAAGAGTTATAAAACCATTTCTAAATCATTTGAAGTTCAGCATTCAACAGGGAGAAAGTAAAAAGCATTCAAGACAGTTGCCAATCTTTCCAGGAGTGGACGTTCCAGCACATTCATCCCAAGCTCAGACCATGCAATGCTCGCAGAAAACTGCATCTGAACAAGCCATAGGACCTGGGCACCTTCAGTCAATAAGTGGATCATGAAGTTGACTCCAAAGAAGAATGGATCAAAAAGATATGAGAGACTGATAAAGTCATATAGGTAACAATTACTTCCAGTTATTTCTGCTAATGGTGGCGCTACAAGCTACTGAATCATGGAGGTGTCTTTTTGTAATTATAATATAATAATATTTAATAATGATAAATAATGGCACAGAGAAAAAAAAATTATTCTGTTGTTCGTCTGAGGGTTTTTTTTTTTTACCTAAAACTGAGACCTGCTACGTTCAGATGATTTTTATGTTCTTAAACAAAAAATAAAAGAGAAGGTACAAACTTAGGTTTGGGACCAGCACTGGGGTTTATACATGGCAGGCGAGAAACCTACAACTGAGCCCCCAATGCCCTTATACACATGCGCGCACACACACACACACAGAAAATAAATAGATATATAATTTTTGTCAACATTAAATATATTAGCAATTTACAAAATTGTACAAGAAATGTGTTCATAAATAGTTTTGAAAATTTATCCAGGTGTAATGTTTAAGGTACAGTATATAGTGGTATGCATTGTAGTATCTTTACTACAATATAGTGTTTTTATTTTTGAAATGTTCACGACATACTATTTTAATTATCAATAAAATGACCTCTATAGAACCCACATATGCTTTAAAACAATTTATCCGTGAAAACATTAGCTAATAGCTTGTTAGATCGGCTTTTTTTTTATAAATTTTTTTAGATATGCCTCCATTTTTGCTGCCTGAGAATTCCAGTGTGTAATGTGTTACAAAAGGGTTACTGTCTTTAAATGTAGCCTAAACCCATTTACTAGTTTTTAAAATATCTTTTGTGGGGGGACCCAGCACAGATGTGTCATTTCTGAAATCACAGGCTCCTTCCTCTCCATCGAATCCTTTCCTTCTAACTTGGCTGACGACTTGGTAAATGATTATTTGAAAAGCCAGCACTGGCATTCCTGAAGCTCTGGCTGCTACTATCTGAAGCGGTTTGAGGTCCAGGCCACAACAGTCTATCCTCGGAAACAGGCTCCTTCAGCCTCGTGGGTTTATTTTCCCACACCTTTCAGGTTATACAAACCTTTTAGCCTTTAGCGTGAGCGGGATTCTTCAGTGAATCAGAGCCACGGCATGCTGGAGAGTGTATTTATTTTGAAGGCGTTACTCCGTTCTGCCTGTAAAGTAGCCAGGTCTTCTACAGGAGTGGGCCACCTGCCGTGGTCTCACTCAGGTCCTGGCTTGCATTTCCCACCTCTGGGCCATCTGGCGAGTCACACACATTCGCTGTTCTGTGTTTATCCACGCTGTGCTCTGCTCAAAAGCCTGCAACCATTTCCCCTATAAAGGTATCGAAACAGGTCAAATGTGCTTGTCTTGGCTTCGGCAACACAAGGATTCAAGTCCACCTCAGCAAAAATGGTCGTGTTATCATTCACCAACTGGACAGGGTACGTGAAAGTCATTAATCAACAGCACAGCAGCACTCTGTGGCACTTTGGGCACACTTGAGCCACACACGTCCGTATGTCATTGTGTAGGCAATGTGATTTCAACCTATTTTATACCAACACAAGGGCCTGCCAAAGCTGTGTGGTTTTGCTTACCTTCTGAAAGAAATCCTCACCTCCGTTCACCCTCCCTTCAGCGGCAGCTGCGGAAAGGAAAGGGACATTTTAGAAAGAATAAAACATCAGGCCTCACTTATAAATGTGTATGAAAAAAAAGTTAAATAAAAATCAGCAAGTAACCTTAACACATTTTACCACATGGCCAGCAGTGGAAAAATCCCTGTCATTGACATTCAAGCAGGTAGCGTGCACGAGCCAATTTCCTGCTTATCGGCATAAAGATGTATCTGCGGGAAATGTGTGGGCTTGCATTAAGTTAAGGCTCATACAGGGCCTGTGTTCGGTGCACAGCTGGGTAGGTCCAGTATTGAGTAGGTTTAATATCGGGGAAATTCCATGCTCCACTTCAGAGGCGTGTAGCTCAAACACCAACAATATCAGTATTTTATATTAGTATATTAACAAATATGCACCTCCAGACACGAAAGCGTTAACATACAGTGAGCGTGCTTTAAAATAATCCATCCAACATGTACATGGACCTTTAAATGGTAGTAATAACAATAATCAACACATCCGGTTCAGTATGCTGAAAGCAAACTTGGATCCTCTTAACTACTGTATATACCGCATGACAAATAAAACATGTCAGTGCTCGGTTAAAGGTAATAATGACCCAGGTTGGAGACATAAAAGATAAAGTGTAACCTGAAAAGCCGGCATGACCTTGAGTTCATTTGGTGATGAAAATCCTGTTGCCACAAGCCTAGAAAAGCCAGACGAATCCCCAGGGCGTATTTATATCCTCGGAATTACAGGGGTGTCTGAAGATTCACAAGAAACCGCACAAACTAGCACTGCAGGACATAAATCTATGAAATGAAATGAAATAAATTACAACACATCCTATCCTGTGTAAAAGGATGTGCACGAGAAACACGACATATAAACAAAGTGGTCGATCAGACCACGTCCTGATATTTATGATAATAAACGGCGACGGCACAAAAGCACCCCGCTTTTAGAGAGTCTAAAGAAACTAAAAAGGAAAGTGTTCAGGATACAATGTCAACAAATCTGACCAGGCTGTAGTCAATAAAGTCCAAAGATAAATGAGCACATGTTTGAACCATCAGAAAGGGACTCGGGATATAAATCATATCTGTCTCTAACGAAAACACTACACGCTAATCTATTTTCAGGGCTACTTCTTGTAAAAACTGTACTAACATGAATATTACCATATGAAAGTCCACACATCTATATATCATATTTTCCAGACTATAAGGCGTGGCCTTCAGCCTATATACAGAGACGAGTGATGAATTAAAAGAAAACCTACTGGATGTTATACTGCAGGAGTCATTTATTTTCCTGCTATGGCTTACACTTGGAGTACCCTTGCAGTGTAGCAGCATTACACTACCATCAATACAAAGTTCCCCTGTTCACTTTTACGATATGAGGAAACATTTCAATAATGCCCAGATCCACAGGGCACAATGGCACACTGAATGGTTTAATTAGAATAACATTATGTAACTCATATGTCTTGGCCATCACAGTCACCAGACCTCAATCCTATTAAACACATATTGAAGATTTTATTTACCGATACCTTCTTCATCAATGCTCTTCCCCCCACAATCATCAAAATTCCAACTGAGGAAATACGAATTTAATCCGTTGCAGAGGTGAGTTCTTAAGGCCAAGTTTTGTATTGTGAAACGTATTTTCCCATAGGAAATAATGTAAATGCAAATAATCCGTTCCAGCCACTCAACAAATACTAATAGAACCAATTGCCAACACTATAATCACATTTACGCATATAAAACCCACATGTAAATAAAGTAAAATATGAAATAAACAAACATTAAACCTCACTTAACCTTAATTTATAATTCCTCTTGGCACCAGCTACTTAAAAAAAATAATAATAAAAGCGGCTCTCTTTTCTTCTTGCTGCTGTGCTTGATAACAGTCTTGGGAACCATGGTGTTATTTCCTGAATAAATCTTGCACAAAAAACAAAAAACAAAAAAATATGCAAACTCGCTTCACTTGGCTTTCCACTGGCGTGAGTAAGTTTTGAATGGCTCCTGCATGTGCACGTTAGCCAGCTTGGTTGCACATATCCCGAAAATGCTTCGTATGCCGAGTTAAATTTCTTGCAAAATTTCAGTTCTTAATGCGAAAATTGTTTAGGTAGGCATTCATATACCAAGGTACCACTGTATTTTAAAAGAGTTTCAGAATCTATTACACAGTGCAATTAAACTGTTGTAGTGGTCCGATGTTTTACTAACTGTAGGAAAGTTAGCACACTGTTTTTCTTTTAATTTATCATACATACATACATACATACATACATACAATACGTAAAAAGATATATACAGTATAGAGAGATTGTCACTATTTTATTATATTTTATTGCAATGTATAAGTTGCTTAGGAAACAGAGTACTAAATACAGAAACTGTTAGTTAAGTGCATAAAAAAATGAACAAAACAATTCACAAAAATCTTAATCTCCGGAGAGATCCCCGGGTTCCCGGGTGCTAAGCAGTTTGCCCATGCACTCTCAGTTTCAGTACCTGTACTCTCTCATCATTCATGGTGACACTAGCCGATCATGAGCACCTTTGAGAAAGGGTGGATAGCACTTCCGAGTAGTGCTGCGCGATATGACCTTAACTCACCATCCTGATTTGTTTTGTTTTTGCCCTCATAATTCACTGACAAGTTTGTATTGTAAATATGCTCAGCTGTTAAGGCTGGGATATTATATTCATCGTAATGTAGTAGAAATGGCGTTAGTTATTTCTTTCCATCTTCTTGAATCCTCTACATATTGTGTATACTTTCGATATGCTTAGTGGAGGCACTTGTTGCAGGGTGCTTGTCAGTCTCTCTCGTTTATTGAGCCAGGAGCTAGTCATACGCGGTAATGTGATTGTGCTCCGGTTATTGAAACAGATTACTTTTGGTTGCTGCAACTGTTTTTCATTTGACTTCTTTTTGTTCAGCGTCTTCACTAAAGCCAAAATGTGTCCAAACGACAGACATGGCATATTTTCTTTGGCACAAATTGGGTAGTATGTTTTTAAGGAGACGGTATACTGTATGAAAACACACCATGGGGAAAGTTTTAACTGAATTAAAAAAAACTGGCTGCTGACTACATCTTTTCAAACTCCTACAAATAAAATAGGGAGAAAATCTGGGGAAAAAATTGCAACATGGACCCATGCTATTCTCTAATCTCAAAATACTGCAGTTTGTTACAGGTACCTGCACACGTAGACAGAAACTGATGTTTAGTTTTTCACTAAATTGTACTGAACTTGACCGTTGCACGTGCTAAAACTGTCCAATCAGACGCTTCATTTATCAGTGTGTTGCTTGTTTTAGTGCCATGTATGGTTTTGAAGATAACAAAAAGCTAATCTTCCCCTTTTGAATACTAAAAGAATGCAGCATACAGAACACAGGAGAGGGAAGAAGGTTAGCTGGTGGCCCTAAAATTCTCTTTCTGTAATTTGGCAGTAATTTGGATTCAAAAACAGCGACACTGATAAATTGGAAAATGTCTAAATGTGTATTTTGGTTATTTATTAAAATAATATTTAAGGTGCTAAATTAATATCAACGAACATCCTCTTAATTTGCTGTTGGATAAATGTATTCCCAGGCAGAAGTCTGGACACACCCTCTAATTCCATGGTCTTTTTTACATTTTCTGTTCATTTCTACACAGTAAACCAATACTGAAGGCATCCAAAATATGCACAAATCACCTCTGAACATCTGATACTGAGATGTATCTGCTACTTATGCTCTGTAAAGCCTTCATAACGGCTCTAATCTGAGGTACTGTTTGTTAATTGGTGATTTCTGCGTCTGGTAACTCTAAATGAACTTCTCCTCTGTAGCAGAGCTAATGCCATATGTGTTACTGCATAGGTTTTAAATCTCCAGTATTGTTCTAGAGGGTAGAAAATAAATCCCTGTGTCCATACTTTTGACTGGTACTTGAAATTTAAATACTAAACGGTGCTTTTAATGGTTATATAGATCGCCGTTTACAATCACAATATGTGTTAAAAATAATCACAACGCGATTTTCTGATCTACTCGTGTAGCCGCATCACAAATAGGGTGACCAATGAGCAGAATCTTGAAGTATGTGTGTACTGTATTTCCAGGCAGCTCTAGAACAGCACACTGTTTTTCTTTTCATTTGTCACACATACATGCATATAATACTTAAATCATATGAAAAAATGTGCACAAGATTGTTTTGGATATTGTTTCATATCCAAGGACCACCCGAAATGATATTGGTCCGATACCTTTTGATTTGATTTGTATCAACATGCGTTCAAAACGTCCCTCTGCAGTGGCCACGTAGAGTAGGTTATGGGAAAATATTTGTTTAATGAAACTCATTATTCTTCTCACTCCTGTATTTATTTCTTAAATCTCGCAATGTGATATTCTTGTCTCCGGAAAAGCTGCTTATTTTCTACTTATTAAATCTGTGGATTTATTTATCGTCAGCTTTAAAAAATATGCTCCAGCAGAAAAACTTTGATGGTTAACATTTTCGCACAAAAATACATGGAAGACATTAAGCAAAGAGAAACAGACTAGTGGCACCAAACAAGAAAAGAAAGTCTCCCCGCAGCTACTACTAGAGTAGTAGTGGTGCTGTCAAAGCACCACTACTACTCTAGTAGTAGCTGCGGGGAGACTTTCTGAACGCACTTTAGTTATTAGTTTTACGATTTTAAGAAATATTCCAAATCCTTTTTTTATTTTGTTTTTATTTTGTTTTTCAAACTTGGCAAACAATTTGCACCTAACACACAGAATGCTGTGGAATTTCAACACCTGAAATGCAAAAATATATCAATTTAACATATTAAAAAAAATAAATCGATATTGGAGTCAGTGTTACATACAGATGTGTGAAGAGGAGAATGTCTATTACCGCCGCGCTCACCGCCGCGACAAAACGACAGCGGCCAAAATAAATCAGTTGCATTTCAAGGCAATTCGTGAAATGACCGCCAGGTGGCGCAAAGTGACATTTTCCGTCATCTCGGTTTTTAAAAAATAATTAAGTCATAAAGTCAAAACAATATGCTGTATCGAAGAAATACTACAGTAATGGTAATTTCCACATCTGTATATTTTATACAACAAGCATGAAAAATCTGAATCAGAGCTATTGATATTTGCTGTACAATAGTGTAATGATTAAAAAAAAACATTGAAGTTGAACATTAAAACAAGTACACTATACTGTAAACCCTAATGCTCAAAGTAATTAAACACATTGAGTACTATTAACCTAAATAATTGAATGAATAATAATTTTGAGTACGTAAGTAACAATAACTTCCACCAGTATAAACTCTATAGAGCTCTCTTGGTGCGGTGGTTAAGTGCCTCGCCTTCCATGCGGAAAACCCCCGGCTCGATTCCCGTGCAGGATGGGCTGCAATATATATATTTTTTATTTGTTCAACAAACTCAAAAATTTATGTTTCCAATTTTAAATAAACAGAACTATCATTAATTTTAAAAAATATATATAACTGATTACCTCAAATATTTGACGTTTTGCCAACTTAATCGGGTTTACAGTGTAGGGCTTTGGGTCATCTTAAATGTTGTGTTCTTTAAATTTGTAGTAGATAATACCGAAATAAATTAAACTAAATGACTATAAAATTAAAGCATTGTCAGGACGTGCTACTGCGTAAGCAGATGTCGTTGTCATTCAGCCCCGCTTGTGTTTTTGCGGTAGTATGGGAATGAAATGCAGTACGATGTTATGATCATAATTTTCTTTAATAAATAATGACCCCTATTGCGCTGTACCGCCGCTGGCAAAACCTTCTAAAATATAATCACAGTACTAAAATTATAGTAATACATATAGCCGTTTCTTATTTGCATAAAATTTAAGCAAAGTAAATGTATATTTGTTTTGTGCGCCTGTGATGGGCGTGCGCCCAAATCAATATCGCTCCTCGCTCACTAGCGAGGCGGCCTCTCCTTCTGCTGGTGCGCAAAGGAGCAGGGCCACGGAATTAGGCACGGCTGGTGAGCTATCGCAACTAATGATCCCGGGCTTCTCCCCACGCTATAAAATACAGCGGGGAGTGTAACTCGGGGTCTGTTGCACTGTAAACCCGATTAAGTTGGCAAAACTAAAAAAAAATTGAGGTAATCAGTTACATCATAATTTTTAAGTTTGTTGAATTTGTTCAGCTAACTTGGAAAGTGTCAGGTCTACAAACTCATAAATGCCAAAACGTTCCGAATACTCAATTATTACTCATTCAATTATTTAAGTTAACAGTACTCAGTGTGTTTAATTATATTGAGCATTAGGGTTTACTGTGTAGTGATGAAGATAATCATGTTTTAGGGTTACTGTGTCTACTTTACAATGTCAGAAACATTCAAATGCAAATAATTCACCCCTCCCCAGATGTGAATCAGCGGTTCTCACCTATACATTCAGAGAAACTAAAATGCACGCCTCCCCACTTTAAGACCCTCTTGGATCTGAGGCTCTTCTGAAGACCTGCAGTGCTTCAGGCCTCTTTTTAATCTTCATCTTCTGGATTCCAGATTCTAAAATTGAAATTGTTACCGTTTTTAATCCCTGGAATGGAAGACATTGAGATTTTCCTCATCATAACATGAATTGTTTTGTTGTAATCCCTCTATACACAATTTTCTTGGGTATTTATTTTTAAATAAAATATAAAAATTTAATACAAAATCAAAATCAAAAACAAAATAGACAATTTGTATTTTCATTTGTTGTGTATAGAGTGATTAAAAACAGTACAAGGCATGTTATGGTGAGGAAACTTTCTATCTCTTCCACACTGACTGATGTGCCTAACTTTTGTCAGCAGAGCCTCTGTTACACTGAATAATCCACGACTTTTCATAAATATGTAAGACCTATTGACACCTCTCAGTTGACCCCCCCCCCACACACACACACCAAAGCACACAGAAAGCAGACCACTACATACATAAGATTTACAAATTTATAATTTACATTAAAGCAGACATTTCGCTTTTTATAAGTATATATTTTTCACGTCTGTGAGGCGAGTATACACGGAGTTTCGGTTCATTTTCTGACGTGCTCAAGTTAGCGCACCCTGTTTACTTTCATAATTTAAAAAATCATAAGGGTTTCAACGAAAAAAAACTAACAAGTAATTGTGAGTGCACTTAAATAAAAGTGGAGTCTTATAAGGCTTGTTTAAAGTACAGTAAACAAGCCCCCAACAGACCCCGAGAAACACTCCCTGCAATATTTCAAAGCGCATAGAGAAGCTCGGGATCATTAGCGCCGATAGCTCACCAGTTGTGCCTAGTTAGGCGGCCCCGCTTCTTCGCACACCTGTGGTGTGCACCTAGGCCGCCTATCTAGTGAGCTTCGAAGTGAGTGAGGAGCGATATTGATTTGGGCGCACGCCCATTACAGGCGCACGCCGTGACACATTTACTTTGCTTAAATTTTATGCAAATAAGAAACGGCTATATGTATTACTATAATTTTAGTACTGTAATTATATTTTAGAAGGTTTTGCCAGCGGCGGTACAGCACAACGGGGGTCATTATTTATTAAAGAAAATTATGATCATAACATCGTACTGCATTTCATTCCCACACTACCGCAAAAAGACAAGTGGGGCTGAATGACAACGACATGTGCTTACGCAGTAGCACCTCCTGACAATGTTTTAATTTTATAGTCATTTAGTTTAATTTATTTCGGTATTATCTACTGTACTACAAATTTAAAGAACACAACATTTAAGATGACCCAAAACCCTACACTGTAAACCCGATTAAGTTGGCAAAACGCCAAATATTTGAGGTAATCAGTTACATTTTTTTTTTTTAATTAATGATAGTTCTGTTTATTTAAAATTGGAAACATAAATTTTTGAGTTTGTTGAACAAATAAAAAATATATATATTGCAGCCCATCCTGCACGGGAATCAAACCGGGGGTTTTCCACATGGAAGGCGAGACACTTAACCACTGCGTCACGAGACCTCTATAGAGTTTATACTGGTGGAAGTTTTACTTAAGTTATTGTTACTTACGTACTCAATTATTTAGGTAAACAGTACTCAATGTGTTTAATTAATTTGAGCATTTGGGTTTACAGTGTACACGCGTAGGCTTTCTAATTACACATGATAAAATCTAAAGGCTCACTGTGTTAACATTTACTTAGCTTAAATTCGATACTAATAAAATTGAATTCTACATTTGTATTGTAATTTTAGTACTGTTATTATGAATTCGTTCAAGTACAATGTTACACTTGATTTTATCCGCTACTACGTGCAGCTCTAAAGGAGCTGCGGCTCATTAATCCTTGAGAGAATGAAATAAGGTCTGGCGCGTCGGTCTATAGTTATATAGCGCCACTCAGTGGTCAAAGCCAGCAACTGCATACCGTCGCCGTGAGGTGCGACGGCAAAACTAGAAAACTGCTCTTCACACATCTGTAAATTGTGATATGTTACTGAATCAACTCCCCGCCCCAAACCCATTTTAGATTGACAGCAGTGAATCTGTGCGAGAAGTAACCCATTTTATTGCAGTTACAACATATGTAAATGGGTAAGCCAAAAAAAATCCCACTGTACAAAGTACAAATTCCAAAACCCTCTAGAGTTCTGTGCATATTTATGACATTCATCAGCAAATGCCCACATGTGATTATGTAAGAATGTGGCTTTTATACCAGTGGATACATGAGTTACTTTAAAAGTTTGATGATTCAGCACTGGTGCATGAAATGCCCATTTAAAACCAGCCCAAACATTCTGTAAAACCAATTATGTGGCTTGATTATGCAATAATTTAACTTCTTTTCCCTAAAGGCTGACAGAATTTTTGTGTCTTACACTTTGAAATATTTTCATTTCATCATATCACTTATGCTTTTCCATGCTCAAATTTCCATCCCTTCCAATCCACAGTTTTTGTATTTTCACTCGGCAATTCCCAGATGTTCCTATGCCAAATTCGAGACTAACTGGGTTCTGCCTCATGGTGTCTATCCAGTGGCATCGGTCTATAAGAGCTTTAGGAGGCGTCTTTAAAAGGTCCCAAAACCACATCATGGAAAGCAGCGGTTCTACTACAAGGCTCTCAGAGATTGTACAGCTCCTAATCCTATGAGAATGAGTAAACTCAGCAAAGGAACCTCATTTAATCGGCCTACTTATTCTTCTGGTCAATGCCAATGGCTATAGAAACACAGCTGGATCACTAGACAGAGGTCTTTATCCAAGAAACTGAGCTTCGTCTTCACCACCAGATATTAATGCAGCTGCTGCAACACTGCTGTCACTAACCGTTTGTTATACTCATGATCTTTTCACTCTGGCACAAACCATTGCAATTACCCTTTATTAAAACATAAGTACTAATTACATACATATACCGTAACCTCAAAACCCTGCGCCCAAAGACTCAACGCCAAATAAATCATCACTCATTTTAAGTCATTACTCTTGTT
This sequence comes from Clarias fuscus, assembly GCA_030347435.1. Lineage (NCBI taxonomy): Eukaryota > Metazoa > Chordata > Actinopteri > Siluriformes > Clariidae > Clarias > Clarias fuscus. The sequence goes on from CM059220.1 coordinate 22,082,884, forward strand.
CTACATGTTCTTATTTTGAGCCAGCTCCTGTATACAGAAGCCAAACCCACAAAACCATCCGAAGTTCACACAGAGTTAAGCAAGGGACTTAGAAAGGTAAAGCAATGAGGCTCGACATAGGCGAGTATTCCGGTTCCAGCTGAGGACTTGCAGAGTGCTGTGATAAATCTACTGAATGCCCAGGTTGGCAGGCTAATATCAAGACTTTTTACGCCAGTCACCGCATTCGTGCAGTGAATAAAAAAAAAAAAAAGAAGCATGCTCTTAAATGGAGCACATCTTCGAATCATCGTCATCCAACATGATGTGTGCAATGGTTTCATGAAGTACAACTGATCCCTTGGTGTATCTCCACGTCCTCATGTATGAGAACATGACATTGTCTCCCAACATCACTGTCTATATATTTTAACTGGACTGATGGGTATAATTCGTTTGCCAAACGTCTTCCTGGTTGAAGTCATTGATTACATCTATAGTCATCAGCTATGAATAAAGAGAAACACTCAGTATATATTGCCATGTACACAACAGTAGAGTCCGGGTCTAAATATATGATATATAAACCAATAAGGCCAATATCGACTCTTTCATGTTACTCATTCAACAACCGCTTGGGGAAAAAAAAAAAGAGTTCTTGGCGAGTGACTCTTGGAGAAATAATTGGCAAGATTTGATTTGCATGAAATGATTTCAAGCCACATCAAGCTCTGTACTACAGTCAAACCCAAAACCCCAAACATAACCAGTTTTTAATTCACTAAGCCGGTCTAAAATATATTAAGCAATTCCCACCACTGCCATCAAAGGAATGCATCTGAACCGAACGAGGCGCAGATTTGTGTTAGTGATGGATCACTCTCCTAATATCTCCTTTCTAATATTATTTTACTTGCTGTCTATGGAAACGAGTTTCAGCTGCTGCGAAACAAAATACAAAATGCACGGGGTTTGATTCAGTTCATTGCTGATTTTCTCCGAACTGGACGTTCGCTCACTATGTCATCAGCTCATCAGCTGCGCAACTAACATCAGGGAAAGACTGAATAATGTGGAGTTACGGATGCACTGTCAAACGGACCCAGTTAAATATGTCACAGATTAACAGCATTCCTAAACGGCATTCTTGCGGAGGGCAAATGGAATCAAAGTTCCATTTCATGTCATCTTACATAAAATGGATGGATGATGTAAAACCACAAGGACACAACCGATGGCCATGCAGGCACCTAACGACGGGTTTAAACTACAGAACTGCAGAAGTTACTGAGCTGTCAGTCAGTATATACAGCAAAAGAATGATGTGATTGCAATTTCCCAGTCAAACACCTGGAGAAACTAATCTTTAACAAGAATCGTTCTTATGGAAAAACTTTTTCCATGTAAATTACTCTCATTATCCAGACGATTTAAATGATTCCTTATCCATCATGGGGAAAATCCCAAGAGTGTCTAACACAAAATAATCACATGGATATTGCACACATTACGTAATGGATATGCTGTAACAATACTGTACATAAACAGCTGAAATATTGATTATGATAATCAGCTGTGATCCTGTATGCACTGTGCATACCTTTTTAAAAAGTGATTTGGTTAGTTTTTAAATCATTGGCGTGAAGCGAGCGGTCAGTGCACATTTCTAGCTTTCTGTCACATTTAGCTTTTCTTGTGTCTTAGCAGGCAAATAAGTCGCCTAGGAATGAACAAAAGAAAACAACAGAACCATTTTCATGCTTTGGAAAATAGAAAGCGACTTCTTGTATGCAGTGGAGATTCTGCCAAGAGCAACAGTAGCACCAGAGTCTGGCCTTTGAAATATGCATGCGGTAGGATAATCAGAGTTTTCTGGTGGTGTTGCAACGGTAAGGTGCAAAAAAAACCCTGAAACAATATCTATTGCGCACTATTGCTAGCTCGCTTGCTCACTCACTCACTGAGTAGTTGTACGTGTGTGTGTTGCACATAGACATTAAAGGTTCATAATGAAGGCAGTTCTTGTGTGTCCTGTGAAACATAATTCTGATGGCGATCAGAGTCAATATAAAACATTCCAACTATTCCAAAGTCTCGAATAGTTGAAAATGTGCCAGTAATTGGACCCCATCAGGAAAGATTCAAACGTTTATCTACTTCAAAAGGCTTTTCTTTTTTTTTCTTTTTTTTTAGAGCGATTTAGTATACCTTATAGTACTCTGTATGTGCTGTTACATGGACATTAATATTTCAATAATAATAATAATAAATGCATCATGTAAACGGTTCAATCGAAACCTGAATGAAAGGGGTGATGTAAATATTTGATAACTATCAAATAAATATTAGTCATGGAAACACTTTGTAATCATTTCTCACTTGTTGGAATAACTGTATTGTTTCTGTTCGTTTTCCCTGTGTTGGGATAATATTAGGGAACGTCACAACTTTCCAAAAAGAAAATCTCGCTTCCATTCCAGATCGGTAAACTCTTTTAGAAGAAACTCTCTTCCACCAGTCTTTCCTTTCGTTCACCTGGTCTCTGGCTGAGGAAGGGGCGCTGACTGGTTACGTGCTTTACGACATTTGAAATGTTAGCCAATCATAGATGAGAGTGAATCCTAATAACCAATCATAACGTAGAAGGCGGAATTTGTCGGAAAAGATGGGAAACCTAACCTTACTTTATGGTTGGAGAAACAACAAAGTCTTCTTCTTGTTCTGTCGTATTACTGAGAGGTAAGCAGAATGCACATGATAGAAAAGTTCTGATTAAATGCCTTGAGCACGTAAACACACACCTTATACTGTATAGAGAGTTACTGTAAATTGGAATCTCTAGTCAGAATTATTGCAATCCGATAAATAAATTGTCCATGTAAATGTAGTTATTGATATCCATACCAGTAATGACGCCTATGTTAGAACCTGACTTTGTGTTAATCAATCATGAGCTAATATTTTATTTGTTGCCTTGGTTTACATAATGGCTTTACAAAGTGCCTTTTTGAACTACTAAGTTCATCCTTTCTAGTGTTTCATTAGTTACCTTAGCTTGATCGGAGTGACAGAGGAGAAGAGTGTCTTTTGTTTTGTCATTCTTGATATCGATGGCTCCCTATACAAAAACTATTAAAAACCAAAATAAATACAAAAAAAATGCTTTTTAAAACAAGAGAAGCCCATGAAATGAAGATGCACATAAACTTTTCCAAGCATCATGGGAAATAGACAAGTTACGGTCAGATAAGACCGTAAAAACATCTCGGCCCCACACACATTTTTGGCGATAGAGTACTGTATAGCGGGAAGATTCCCCAAACGCTGTGTAAAATATGATGGTGGATCACTGATGCTTTTGGGTTTATTGTCTGGTTATCTCAGGTGCTCTTGTAAAGATTGATGGCGGCATGAATTCTGCAAAATTCTAGTATACTTTAGCCCACAATCAGGTTACCTTTGCCAAGAGTCAAAAAAATTTATCACACACAGCCATAGATCTTTCAATAAATCTACTTCTTACAACCTAGGCGGAAAAGAATTGATGTCTGAATTGAAGAAGAAAGTCCACATGCACAAACCTTATAATGTGAAGGATGTTAAAAAGTTTTGCATGGATGACCAGAATTCTCCATTTCAAGTCCACTGTACAGTATATTCCCAAAAATCTACTTTTATTACCTTAGTACTAGTATTAACTACCTTGGTGCTTGGATATCATGAAGATTGAAAGTTTTCTCAGTAAGTCAGAGCCATGATCGAACTGCCTGCTCCATGTCTGAAATGCTGGCCTGCCAGGAACTCCTTTAATGCCTCAAACATGTGGAAACACTTCGACACTGCGAGGTCAGGAATGTTGTTGGGGGGGCGGGGACTCCCAGACGTGTTCCTGTAAAGTGCAAGTAGCGTGGTGGCCAACATGCGATTGTGCATGGCAAAAACATAACGCCTTTTTGGTCATCAAACCAGGCTGTTTGTTTTAAATAATGCAAGGGGCCATTAAAGGAGTTCCTGGGAGGCCAGGGTTTCAGACGTGGAGCAGACAGTCTGAACATGGCTGAAAGGAAAAAAATTCAACCTTGATGGTATCCAAGCACTTGTGAAACACTAGGATAAGTGAATTAGTGTAGCAGAGGATTATATAGAGAAATAAATTTTGCTCATTGTGTTCTGTTATTTTTCACAATCAAAAGTCCCAGTTTGACTTGAACACCCCGTGTCACTTCCTCAGCCCAAATTTATTTATAAAATACAAAACGAATTTTTGCAATTTAGGGAATATCAGGTTGACATGGATTTCTGCACTTCCTTGTGCAAAAGCAGATGATGCACTGGTGTTGGTGTATTATTAACAGATTTAATGTTGAAGCTCAGTGCCCCCATGCAGCACACTCTCCTTTCTAATAAACGCCCGAAAACAAAACCGACGATGTTGAACCGACACAAAAACTATATTAAAAAGGAAGCATGGAGTCTGTCTGAGCGGTGTACGGCTTCATTTGACACATGAGTCAGTTCAGAAAAATGTGTACTGGACTCCTGATTATCTGTGGATGCAGGGTTATGAGCCAGTGATGTCCACACCATCTATGAAATTTGGATGCAGTGGTTTGTTGGGAAATCGTTATCAGCAGCTGTGTTCCTTGGCCGCATATGACGGGAGTATGGTCTGTCCATGGGAGGTTTTCGAGTTAACGCTATCCTCATTAAGAAACCTAGATGATTTGCTGCTTCTCATGCAATCGGCATGGGATGTGAGCATGTGCGGACACCTAAAATAGGCTTTCAGTAACTACAGCAACTATTCAAGGAATTCGTCTCACATAATCTGAAAAATGTGAAAAACTATTAGTGCAGCAAAAACCATTAACTTTCTACGTATATAACTAGAATAGTTGATTTTCATATGTTAGTTAGTGCATGGTTATACGTAATGTCAACTTGGCAAATAAATTATGCAGATCATCTGAAAACCGCACAAAGACAAAACACTATTAAAGAGTAGTTCTTGGAAAATAGTACCATGGTGCACCTCCAGTACATAGTCCTGCTGCAGTTCTTATGGTGAACAACAACCATTTTGTTTTTGTCTTTAAGCAGTCGAGCTGGCTCTGGAGTAACAGGACCATTTCTTTCCTTGTCATAACAAAGTCTCTGGTCTGAGCCAGGGTGTGTTTTTTTTTCCCTTTCTTTCTTGCTTTCTTTCTTTTTTTTAAACCAGAGTCTCTCCAACAGCTGCATTGAATTATGCGTCGTGAACACTGGGAACCTTCCACCCACTGCTCCTCCGGGGTCCTTCTGACCAGAACAGCTCAGAGCCGAAGCATCAGACCCAGCATGCCGATTCACATCATTGGCAGCATTTATTGACCTGACAGAAGCAAAGCATTAGGTTTATGATGTGACAATTAAGATTGTCAGAGTTTTTTTTTTTTTTTAGTTTTTTTTTAGTAGGATTAATAATTTGTCCAAAACTACAAGCCAAGGAATGGCTCTCTCTGCCATGAATGGAGGCCCTGGATAGCGACGGCTGGCTCTTGGGGAGAATGCCATGTTTAACCTCTAAAAAGCGTGGAGAAGTGTTTCCCTAGGCTACAGCCCAGAGGACAACCGGGCCTAAACACATTCCAGCCAGCGCTCACTCACTGCTTTATACTTTCATCTAGCAAAACAAAGATGAACTCTTTAAAACACATACACACACACAGACACCCACCCGAATAGAGACGTCAGCCAAAGTATATTTCATTCACTACGCTTTTTTGCAAGAGTGAATAACTTGCACTAAATTATTTATGTTCATTAAAAACATCCTAAAGCCTCACGCTGGCGAAATACCGTGCTCTAAAATGGGAAATGAAAAAAAAAAAAAAACAGGAAACTCTGACTGAATATGTCAAATACACGTCTCAGGATTTGCCAAGTTCGCTCCGGCTGTTTTTCTGCAGCACATTTATCACTGCTGTAGCAGCAAACTCTTATTTAGAGCACTTCAGAAGCAATAAAGCTCTAGTGTTGTGTCAGAGTCGCGCTTGTTAAACGTAACATGTTATTTGCATGAGTTCAGATCTCAGGTAGCTAGACAAAGCTGGACGTTACTCCATGGCTGGGCAAATAATTAATCCATGCACTGAGAAGTGTGTCAACGGCATGAGCCAGAATATAATGAGGGCACTTAGCAAAAATGGTTCTAACGTTTAAAAAAATAATAATAAATCACTAAATCCCATTTGTTCTAGCGAGGCTAAAAATATTATTACTGGCAAGCCTACGTCATGATGCCAACTGAAGTGCCTGCGCTAGCCTAGCATTAAATAGCTGCCCAAAATAGACTTTAGATTTGGGTAGCTTCTTTGTTGCCGCTTATGATTTTTCTTTTTCCGCGTCAGGCGGAATCGGTACAGACGTACGTGCACAGCTAAAATAGGGTTTAAAAAATTTGGAGAACCCATTACAACAAATATTCTGGATTTGAACCTAAATCATCGGTGCGCAGACACAGCTTTGCTCTACACTCTGTATACAGCTAACATGCTAACACGCTTATGAACTCTCATTCACCACTACAAATTAGCACAAATGAGCAAAACTGTCAAAAAAATTATTTTGGGCAGAGCATTGATTGGTTTAACCCCTCCCACTCACACACAAACACACAGACCCATCTGTGAATAGCCCCCCCCACCCCTCCGTGCACACACATCGTCCGTGCACTTGAAGCGCTTGTGAAACACTCGCGAACATGCTGCTCATGAGCGTTCTGATGATCAAAGCGCTTTGAAATAACGATGATGTGACGGAATCAAGGAATCACGGAGACCCGACTCTTCAGATAAGTTCTCATCAAGCATGTAAGCAGCCTGGCTAGTGAGGATAGCTAAGCTAACGTTAGATTACAACAGATTTATCAAAGTTACCACTACATGCAAAACCAACCGTAGCGGTTGCATAATGCGTTTTAATTGGTTATATTCTTAATAGTAATAAGTCGATTGATCATAAATCATTAACATCTATGATATATATGAATATAGGGTTAGGATTATGTTGAAATATCTATGCTTGAAACTGGATGAGAAAGAAACGTGATTAATCACCATTAAGCATTAACAAAAACAAAAATCATATAATATGATAAATCAATAAACATTTACTTGAACAGTCTGGCTGCCGAGTTATTTCTATTTTTTACACATTCTACACACATTCGAAACATAAATATGCATTTTGGCTGTTTTTCATTTACTCTGAAAGCCTGCAGTACAGTTCACTGCCAAGTCTTCCCCGATCCATCTGGTTTATGGCTTTGCTATGGGTTTATGCATGTGTATGTATGTATGTATGTATGTATGTGTGTGTATGTACGCTTAGACGACAGCTTAAATTCTGTTTTTTGCAAACACCACGGCCTGCTTGACCTGTTGTCATGGCAACAAAAAGACCCTTCCGTTCCCAGTCTCTGACAGAACTGGTTCCTTTCAGACCATCAGATTTTTGGTGCTATAAGAGAAGCAATGCTACTGACTTGCTCTTTTGCAGCGCAACAGCCCAGAACAATCTGAGGTTAGTCACTGAGAGTCTCAAACATTTTACACGATCTCAAAGTTGCATACGATTTTAAGTGTGCTGCTGTGCTTTATAAGCTGTATAACAGGAAATGCAGATAATGGGAGATGATCCAGATTTGAAGCTGTGTGTACAGTAGTGTGTACATATAATCTCATGGCATAAGCTTTCTAAAGTGTATAATTTAGCAGGAACAAACTGCCTCTGTTTATAGACGATGGTAAAGCATGCTTCTTGCCATTTTTATCTTGCATTTCCTCAGGACTATCACTTAGTGGGCTAGAATATGTGTGTATGTCTGTGTGGAAAATCTTTCCGTGCGTGTTGCATTGTGCGCACATGCACGGTGAATGTGTAGGAGAGTTTCCTGAATATGCCTGGATTTTTGTGTGCGTACACAGTACATCAACACAAATGTTTTTTTCAGTGTCATGAGCGTCTATGTCAGAACACTGATATTCTTCAGTAGTTTGCTACCATATGTCCAAAGTGTGTGACTTGGGTATTAGAAGCAGGTGTGCAAAGAATTTAACCATAGAGGGCTTTAAATTCAGACAGGAAACAGCTATGCTTTCTTGCTCATGTCTTGATGGTGTCATTTCACCTCTGGGCCCCGATGATGAATTCAAACACATGCTCCAAATGTCTCAGGGTCTAAACTGCATAATGGAAGCTGACCGAGACAAAAAAAGAAAAAAAAAAAGAAAACAGCATTTCAGCTGAATTGAATTCAAATGTAGAAACACTGCACGTTGCCATTCTGCCACGATGTTGCGCTGAGCATGGGTGCCAATTCAAATAAACCCATTTTAAAACCAAATAATTAACGCCATTGTCCGAGCTGTATAATAGCCCTCGACCAAAGAAAGGGCCTTGAATTTTGATCGATCGGCTCGGAGGGTCTAGATGGGTTGGCACCTGTTCTGCTTACTCTCTGGTACTGAAGAAATAAACCCTGTGATGTGCTATTACGCTGATGAGCGAGAGCTGCGGCAACATGAAGCAGCCGTGTAAAATTCTTTTAAAGCCGGGGAATGGAAAAATCCCTCTTTCACACGCATACATCTACCCGAATACACAGAAGCTAAAGAAAGAAGAAATCGGTGCACAAACCTCTGAATAGTGACGGGACGTGGCGTGTGACGCCTCTGCGCTTTGCACTTTGAGGAAAGGCTTAAACGTTACTAAGTACAGGCCCTGACTGGGCTTTATTTTAACACACCTTTTGATGGATCGGTCAACTTTGTGAACCTTAGCTGTGCCAGCTGTTGGATCAAAGCTGTTCGTGAGCAATTTATATCAGTATTTCCGCTTTACGTCGGACACTAAATCTATTTAATCAAACAGCCATGAGACTGTTACATTTGCTTTGGCACGGTGAGCGTGTTGTTCACTGAGACCTTTCTCTTCCTCTTCCAACAAGCAGTACAGAAAAGCATACGCTACATTTACGCATAGTTTCTCTTGTATGATGATTTTTTTGTATGTGGTCGATATTAAAAGGAAATTTGCAATGCAATGCAGTTGAATAGTACGGTTGTTACGCTGTTATGGTGTATAATAGGATGTTTTTTTTTTTCTTTTTCTTGTGTGCGAGTTCAAATTCTTGGACTGCCAGTGAATCACTGTTGGGCCACTGGGGGCGTGAGCAGTATATTTTCAATATGGTCCTTTCAAAAATCAGCAGGGAATCGTTAAAACCGTAGTATGTGTATAAGTGGCGACCGGTTCATTTAGAGTTTTTATTGGGGGTGGGGTGGGGGGGCCGGGTGTAGGATGACTGATCGTTTCCTGTGTTTGCATGATAACTCATAGTAACACAACAGCATCATGTTAAGATGCTGACTTTCCACACAAAATGCCTAAAGGTCAGGATGTCTGCACTGGTAAAACCCTAAGAAAGCTGCTTGATGGGTTTCGTCCGGATTCTCCGGTTTCCTCCCACAGTCCGAAGACATGCAGATGTCCTCCCATAGTCATAAAAATGGGAATAAACACTAGATTCCTAGATTACAGAGGTTCCTAGATGGATGGATGGAATAATAATAATAATAATAATAATAATAGTAAATGTTTCCCTGTGTTTGCATGATAACTCATAAGAACACAACAGCATCATGTTAAGATGCCGACTTCCCACACAAAATGCGTAAAGGTCAGAAGGTCTGCACTAGTTCAACCCTAAGAAAGCTGAGCTCAGGTTCCAGCCTGTTTGGACTTCCTGTGCATGACCAGATCAATTTCCTTTGGGTTTTCTATTTTACGTGGACCGCCAGCTTGGCTACATTAAATTGCTCCTACAGTATGTGCGAATGTGAGTATGCACACACACGATGCCTTGCAATGAACTGGCATGCTACTCAGGGTGTATTCTGGCCTGGTTAGGGTTTTAGACTCCGGATCCACCACTCTAACCAGAATACTGAGGATGAATTATAATTTTTTTTATTTGGCTGCTGTTTTTTTTCTGAATGACATATACAATGCACATCAGCAGTTATTCTCAGAGTGGGGTCCATGAAGCATATTTAGAACGTATAAATTTAGTTAAAGTGGTGGAAATCACGTTCTGGAGCTGATGTGAAAAGAACTGGAACAGAGATGACACTTCTGGCTCTAATAAGTAGAAAAACGTTGGCGTCAAAATAAAATATCGGCACTGAGGTCAGTGGAATTTCTTTTACATTTAAGGGGTCACTAGGGACAAATGTTTGTTTGTTTGTTTTTCAAAACAGTTTCGTAGTAAAAAGGTACTAAAGTGCAATATCATACAGTAGCTTAAGTACATCTAGCCACCTTTTGCAAATAACAAATAAAAATGTAATTTAAGGAGGGAACTAATGAAGTAAAATAACTGGTAAAAGCACCTTTCAACACTCACTCTTATTGGTGAAGTTTGTATAATACAGTTAAAATATGACTTTGCAGTGGTTGCAATAAATAATGATAGGCGGTGTGATGGTGTAGTGGTTAGCACAATCGTCTTGCACCACCAGAGTCTGGGTTCGATTCCCACCTGGGGGTCTCTGTGTGTGGAGTTTGCGTGTTTTATCCGTGCTTGGTGGGTTTCCTTCCACCGCCTAGAAGCATGCAGATTAGGCTAATTGGCGTTCCCAAAGTTCCCGTTGCGTGTGAATCTTGACCGACCACGACCGTAAACATGGGAAACAATACTAGATTCCTAGATAATAATAATCATCATCAAAAATATTATAATAATAAAGCGTGAATGTGCCCTAGTTGAAAATAAAAAATGAATACAAATGACAACTTATACTGAGTGACTGACTGAGATTGGTCAGGATGCCCATACAGAAAATTTAGGCATTTAATAAATTATTTAATCATATGGCAAAAATTTATTTTCAGTCTTGGGGCATATTTCATTATCACTGTAGCCAATCATATGATCAATAAACAATATATTGTGTCATACTGATGTTGATGATGATGATGAAATATGTAAATCCCTCATAGATAAAGATAGAATACAACATATGCAATTGGCATTGTTTGAAAATTGTCAAATTGATCTAAAAAATTATTATTATTATTATTATTATTATTATTATTATAACATTTGAACGGAACCTTGTTGACAATAAACATGAATACAAATGACTATAACTCATACCAACTGACTGAGACTGGTCAGGGTGCCCACAGAGAAAATGTAGGTATTTAATGAATTAATTAATAATATAGCAAATATGTATTTTTAGTCTTGCAGCATATTTCATTAACCAATCATATGATCAATAAACAAAATATTGCATCTTACTGATGATGATGATGATGATAGCTTTCTGCGGAAAATAAATATCCTCTGGTGTAAACAAACGATGCGACCCCCCATGTGAATTAAATGTACTGGGATTGTTTGAAATTTGTTCGGAAAAATATTAATAAAGACAAAACTGACCAGATGCGGTTTGGGGGAAAGATGTTCAAGGAGAACATTTGTGTCGAATAGAAAATATAGAAAAAGCTTTCCAGTGTTTTAAGGCAACAGTGAAGAATAGCAAACCACTGTTTTAAGATAATGGTAGGAATAAAGAGGACCGAGTAAACCTTAAACGCGATCTAGATCTGTGTCCATCTTAATCCAAACCACCACCAACTTTACGCGCGAGCCCTAAATGGCACATTAATGCTTTTTATGTCTGTTATACATTTTTGCCTTTTCATGTCGTACAGGGGTATGGACGTGGCCTTATTTAGTTCACGGCTCTAACATCTGGAATACTACTCAGTATGAAAGCAGGCATTTAGTTAGTTAGTTAGTTAGTAGCCAACGCATCCAAAGCAGCGGTGGAGCCAGCTGTTATTTCTATTAACGGTTTTTTTTGTAATTATTCTTATTATTATTAAAGTTCGAGTCATGAGCAGAACTTTTACCCAGGAGCATGAGTTCGAGCTTCTTGCGGTCGACCCGGAACCTCTCCTCAGTCCACTCGGGATCGTGTGGCGCCGCTGCTCCGCCGTGCTCCTGCTGCTGCTCCTCGTCCTCGGAGCCGTGCGGCGGCGGCGGCGGCGGCGGCGGCGGGGACTCGCTGGAGCTCGGCGCCTCGGGCTGCTGCATGAGCGCGCTCACCGAGCAGCGCCCGGCGGCCATGGTGTCCGCGCGCTTCCCGCCGACCCAACGTGGCGAACACACACGCACACAGACGCACACACGCCTTGGCTCAGAGCGGGATACACACACACACACACACACGCGTGCGCGTACTTGCGTCAACGACTTTCTAGCATCCCGTTAAGTTTCCGAGGCATTTGCTGTCCGTCCCGCTCGGATCGGGCGCGCGCTCTTTAACTGCGGGAGCGAGAAGAGCGCCGCCCTTCTGACAAAACGTCTGAGCAGGACACAGGAGGATGGACTTGAGCGCGCGGCTCGCACCCTGTGGCCCACTGCGACACCAGGTCCACGGAAGGCGAACTGCCTCCTCATCCCCTGTTTGATTTTTATGACTTTTGGAGAATGTTAAGACCCCTCAAAAAAGTGTTAAAAAAAAAAAAATAATAATAAATATATAGTGGTAATAATAATCTTAGAAGAACAAGAGGGCTCTTCACACACTATGACATCAGCACTATAAACAATCTTGGTCTTATTGTTTTAACGTGCATAGTAATATGTAAAACTGTCAATAATGTAACCTAAAATATAATGACAATTTTACTTGTGTGTACACACATACTGTATATAATATGCTGTATGTGTGTGTGTGTGTGTGTACACCTTACAGATTTTTTAATGAAGCATAATATTACACATTACTGCCTATATTAGCATAATATTGCCATATAAGCATAATATTACACATTAGGGCCCAAGCTTTATGACGTCAACACGATCACGGCTATTACGTCATCATCAGTGACATCAGAAACTCCGAAGGTGACGTCACGTTGCGTGACATCATAATGTGATGCTTTTTCAGGGCTTTTTAAAGGTCTTGATGTAAAATCCCCCCCCCCTTTCTAATATGATCTCATAATGGTATTGGTATGTCCCCTTTTAAATGCATGTGCCCACAGTGGCGATGGTACAGGCGCTTGGGCCAGATCATCGTTATTACGACCATTTTCTCTCATCGTTCTCCACCTGGTGGATTTTCTGTGTTTCTTGCTCTTGCTCATATACCTACAACACACTTGACCTAAAAACCTAGTAACCTTAATAATAATAATAATAATAATAATAATAAGCACAGCGGTACAACTTTTACATGTTCTCCCTAGGTGTGTGTGTGTGTGTGTGTGTGTGTGTGTGTGCGCGCGCGCACATCCTCCCTTGCTCTGGACTGGTGTCCCATTCATGGTGTAACCAGTAGCATTACTGCCTCACACCTTGTGTCTAAGAAATAAAATAAAGTGATACCTGAATATAAATGAATGATATATATACATTTGCCAAAAGTATTTTCACACCTGGACATCACAACTGTATGTAAAGTATGCCTTTCCCAAACAGTTGCCACAACACTGCGAGCACAGAATTGCAAAAGTACCTTTGAATACTGTAGTATCGCAATTTACATGACAAACCATAGGCTCCATGAGCACATGGTTCGACTCAAATGGCCTACACCCGCTTGACCTCAACTCCACTGAACAGCTTTGGGATTAGCTGAAATGCTGACTGTAGACCAGACATCCTCACCCAACCAACATCGATGCCAGACCTCATTAATGCTCCTGTGGCTGAATCAGCACAAATCCCCACAGCCGCTCGACAAAACCTAGTGAGAAAAACTTCCCAGTGGACAAAATCGGGAATGGATCCTCAACAAGCACATGTGGCTGTCAGTCAGGTGTCCATGTAATTTTGCCTAATTAGTGTATAGTCTAATAGTGAGCAGTGGAGGCACAACAGTTTAAGGGTTGCTGCCATTGTTATGCCAATGAGGAAGCCCTTTAAGACTATCTGCCCCATGGGCTGACGCTGTGCACTGACATCAACTTACTAACAAGCTTGGGATATGCAAATCACAGAGTTTCACTGTACTTTTAATGTACCATATGTTACAAATAAAGGCTTTGTTATATAGGCCTTGGTTGTTGATGTCGTTGCTGTTTAGCCAATAAGGCTTCTCTCCAACAAACATCATTAAAACTAGCACCACAATCCTTAGATTCTTGGAAAAACCAAGACAAATTTCACAAATAGTCATAGTCAAGGATTATTTTTTTCCATGTAATTAGCCTGTGTGAGTAAGCTCGTTTCAGTCTAATGCCATCAAATTGCCAATGTCAACATGAGAGCAGACATATTTAAAAAGGAGTTATTCATTTCAGAAAATAACATCTGAACAATGGGACCATATGTCCCACATGGAGAGATTTAACATCTGAAACTAAATGGAAGTGCAGAAAATACACACATGGGCCCTACATGAATAAAGCCCACACCAGGTGAAATATAACATTCTGCTTCTCTAAAACATACTTGTTTAACTTTATATGGGCTTGGAAGACACATAGCTTAGACAAAACCGTAATATAAAACAGACTACATACAGTATGAAAAATAAATTCCGATCTAAATGTACTTATAATGCAGCATGTTGTAGGGATCAGCATGGTTCAACAAGGCCAGTCTTCTTCATCATCCCACTGTGCTTCATATTACTTTTGAGAATAGTGAGCATCATGTTCATCATCATCATCATCATTGTTGTCATCATAATCATCTTCATCTGACCTAAATTCTCTCTCAATACATTCTATTTTGCTTTTCTCTTGAGGATGAGCAGGAGCAGCAGGTTCTTTGTCATCGTTGTCCTCCTCCTCCTCATCATCTTCCTCATCATCAACATTATGACTGAACCAAATTCCTCCTTATCCCTTTCTGTTTTGTCTTTCTCCAGAGCACAAGGACAAACAGATTTCTCCTCCTCCTCCTCCTCATCATCCTCCTCATCATGAGGATGAGTGTCTGAAACCATTTCATTCTTTTCTGCAGGCCATTCTGTTGCACCATCACTTCTCTCATCACTTACATCCTCTTCTTCAGAGTGATACTTGCCCCAGGTTGAGACCAGACCTTTTGTCAGGTCAGCTTTCTCAGCCTCCAGCAATAGACTGCACAATGGTTGGGTGTGTTCATCCTGACAATACAACACTTACAAATCTTTATTTACACTCCCAATTTGGACACGCCTTCAAAAATCAATATTTTTTTGTGATTTCTTTACTAAATTCTAGAACAGTTCTGGATTTTTTGACAACCATGAAATGACATATGACGTAATAACAACAACAGGTGATATTCTAAGACACTATTCTGTGTCTAATTATTATAATGTTATAATATAATTCATATGATTAATTTTGATATTGTTTTTATGTTATGTTTTATTATTTCATTCTAAGATACGCTACAGTATGTAGGCTTTACAGATCATAAGTAGCAGACACATCTCAATATTAACTGTTCAAAAGGAGATTATTATAAGGAAAGACCACTGAATTAGAAGGTGTGTCCAAATTTTTGATTGGTAATGTACGTTTACACAAATTCAGACATAAAAAAGAGTACGGCTTAAAATAAACCTGAGAGTTCACAATAGCCGTCATTCATGAGTACTTTTAACTTCTTCGTCGATCGTGACGCTCTTTTGATCTCATCGTACGCCACCTGATGGATTCCGGAGAGTCTCTCGCTCTTGCTCACATTCCTCCAACACACTTGATCAAAACAGGTTTAAGCTTATTTGTTTAATGTTTAAACAACTATGCATTGTCATACTTCTACTCAGTTAAAAAAAAAAAAAAGCTACCCGATAATACAATTTTCATTTAGGTTGAATTAAACTCATTATGCAGCATAAATATGAAATCCCCTCATGTCAGTCCACTCATAGTTATATTGTAGAAAACTGCAGGGAATTTTTTGATGCTTTGTTATAGTGCGAGGCATCTAAAAGTAGGATTTACTTCTAGTTCAGCTAAAGCTTTGGTGCTTATTGTCACGGTATCTCCTTGGCCAGAAACTGTGACTTCAATTTGACTGGGTTTTCCCAACATTCTGGGTTTAATCTTGAGTTCAGAGTTCAATTATATTACAGTCATTTCTGTTATGTGGCTCATTTAGGATTCATTACTATTCTTATTTAAGATCAGTGCTATTTAAAAAAAAATTTTTTTTTTTGTTTCTATTTCTATTGTCAATATTGAGTAACAGGGTTGCCAACATTGGGGTCATTATGATTATTTACGAATATTTCTGAATCAATGTATGACAGATGCAAAAATGTAATTTGAAAAAATGTATAATGTAAAAAAAAAATTCTTGTTTTGTTTTGTTCTTTGAAGAAGATGACAGATTACGTTTTTCTACTGATGTAAAACAGTATGTACTACATGCTTTAAAAAAAAATATATATATAAGATCCAGAATTAGTAATTCGCCTGTGTGCTTGTGTGTGTGTGTGTGTGTGTGTGTGTGTGTGTGTGTGTGTGTGTGTGTGTGTGTGTGTGTGTGCGTGTGCGTGTGTGTGTGTGCGCTGGCTAATAGCTTTTGTGGCATAACACATTACATAAATATCATCCCAAATAGTTTCATATCATGACCAATCATCACTGCTCTCCTCACTCATGAGCATCATACTTCAGTGTACAGATGTTTTGCATTCTCAAACATTTACACCATATGTTGCCCATATTCTGTTGACAAGTAAAGTTTAGTTTAAAGTACTTTTAAAGACTTATCTCTTACATACTTTGCTTTTCATGTCGCAATCTCTGTGCTTCATAGAGCAGCTCCTCGAGCTCCCACGCTCTGTCCTCCAGCTGAGTATTGGACACAACCGGTTTCTGAATCTTCTCCCCAGCCTCATTTACAGTATAGTATAGTATAGTATAGTATAGTATATCCTGAAATTCTCCATCCAAATATTATTGCTTTATGTATTTGTTGCAAAAATGAGCACTTACATTCAGTCTGAACCCCATGTTTAGCTGCAGCTTTGTGGTATCTCTAAAGGGCCATATCGCCAACAAACATGCTGTATAACATTGAATCTCTGTACTCATCAACTTCTAATGCATTGTTTTTCTAATAGCATACTGGAATACAGATTTTATTTTGTCCTCCATAAAATCTCAACACTTCAATACAGATATTTAAAAAATTTATATGAAGGAATACTGGATTTTTCCTCTCATGATCAACTGAGAGTTTTATTAAATTGTGCAATATTTTATGCATCCCAAGAACTGCAAATGTTTGCGAAAGATATAACGACTAAATATAGTCTAATACCAATAAATCATTTTGTTCCAGCAGTGCTGTAGGAACAATCACAAATTGCTTGCAGTTCTGCCGTTACTAAGACACTGGAAATATACATCATATGGTTACTGGATGGAGTAATACATTCCTATCGTGACCTCACCATCTGGGATCGGAACCTCAATCAAGAATCAATCAATCAATCAATAAATAAACAAATTAAATCCCACATCATGTGTGTTTTGAATCTAAGAACTTGCACACTGAAAGACTTGATTACACATTCCGGAATCTTCCATGTATATGTATAAATCATCCAGACACTCATATCTTGTCAGTCATAACTGTCAATCATTGCAAACTGGCTAAGGATGTGGAAAATAAATCACAAATCACAAAACAAAAATCTTCCACTACAACATCAGACATTATTTTATTACATACAGTCTATCATGAATTAATTATTGTTATGAGAATGAATACAGTAAATTATTGAGCAGTTTAGGGCTGTGTAGCATTTTATGGCTTGATAAATTGTCAGGATCTTGTATCAGGTTTATGTGAGAGTTAATTAATAAATTTTCTTGCAGTTAGTTTTTTTACCTATATATAAGGAATCAGCATGGCTCTGCATGCATTAAAGTGGGTTATTGTGCATGTGAAAGGACTTTCACAGGCTGCACTTGGGTACATACACAATTGTTGAATGAGCTGCTTGACTTTACACCTCTTTTTAACTACTAAAACAAAATAAAGTACACAAATGCGCGGTTAACTTTTCTATTTAGATGTAAACAACACAGAATAAGTTAACCACGAACAACAGTAATAATAGTTATTACAATAAACTAATAATTATAACACCAATAATATTTACACTGTGTATTTCTGTAATCATCTTAAATCTTGTATTTTTCAACTAGTTCATTAACCATAGCTTAAAATAAAAAATATTTATAATAGTGAGGCCTGTGAGCTTATGAATGCAGAACAGGATGGCTAACGCTTTCCTCTGAGTGTGATGTGCCGCTCTATGACACAGTGTGATGCAACAGCTTTCAAAGATAGGTTTGTCTTCATGTGTCTTAAAGAAACCACATGTTAGCATTCTAGTTCCCTGACTGGTAGCTGTGGATGAAAAGAGGAGAGTTGATTGGTAGAGGATAATTAACATATATATATATATATATATATATATATATGTATATGACAAAATAGTGTTATGGTTCTGTTGAAAAAATTAAGCTTTAAATTGGATCATTATAAATTAACAATAAATAAATTATATATACACACAATATGATAAATTACAAACATTTACCTTAACAGGCTGGCTACCGAATTTTATTTATTTATTTATTTATGTTTTACACATTCCACACACATTAGTAACATAAGCATGCCTTTTGGCTGTTTATCATTTATCTTGAAAACCTGCTATACAATTCACTGCCAAGTATTTGGGTCTCCCACAATCCCTCTGGTTTGTGGCTTTGCAAGAGATTTAGTACATTGTTGAAATATATAATATGATACTATATACTATTGTAATAAAAAACTAAAATAAAAATCAAATAATAATCAAAATAAAAAACTAACTCTTTAGACTTGAAAGTGAGAGTTGAGACTTTAAGGCTGCCATGTGTCGCCAGTTAACAAAAAAAGTTACAAAACCTTTAAAGCAACTTTGTTTAACCCTTTTTTTAATAGTTAAGAACTGGCATAAGTGGTTTATAATCATGTACTTTATTGATGTGACATTAAATCATACACAAGCTGTGCCTCATGGCTACATAAAATAAATACAGTATGTTGCTACCAACAGAGAAACACTGCCATCTCTTGGTGTGCTATGGTAAAAGATCATTGCTTTAATAACAGTATGAGTGCTAAAATATTATGAATGACACAGCATTCATGAATGATGTAACATAACATCCCTAACATAAGGGGGAACAATAGATCTCAAACACACAGCTGAATGTCATGAAATATATATAATATTGATATAAACTCTATAATTAACCTACATATTCATGCATTCAATAATCAATTAATTTAATAAAAACTTCAATCTCGATCAGTGTGGAAGTTAACCTGGAGCCTAATCACAGAAATGCTCACCGAAACAGCTATTTTGCCTACATGTATGTTTTAAAAATTACAATTATGCTCTAAATGTTTGGTCTCTGTACTTTGGTAGTCTAAATGTATTCTGCTGATCAGAATAAAAAAAATTATTCTATACCCATTATATACTAAATATCTAATAATCAATAAAAGGATTAGTCCATAATCGGAGTAACATTTGTAACCCACTATTATCCATCCATCCAACATCCAGGGACCATAGAGGTCAATAGTGACCATTGTATTTATTACCATTTATAAGACCGTAGTAAGACCTCTTGTCAGTATGTACAGACTATGGGCAATTTGGGAACCCCAATTAGCCTAATATGCATGTCTTTGGATTGTGGGCGGAAACCCAGAGTACCCGGAGGAAACCCACCTAGCACAGGGAGGACATGCAAACTCAATGCTCACAGATTCCCGAGGTGGGACACAATCCCAGACCCTGGAGGTGCCAGGCAACAGTAACCACTGTAACCACTAAGCCACCACTGATATTATTTATATATATTATAATATAGCAGATATAATCTGTATATAAAATCACAGACACCCAGCACCAGCAAACCCTTGAATGGCCTCCCAGTGTAACATTCCAAACATGTGGAATTGACTTGGAATGAGGTCCAAGCTGAGATTCCAGCTGAGGTCCTGTAATGTGCAAGTGGTGTTTGTGTGTACAGTTCCCACAGACAGATGTGTAGTCCCAGGTGAAGCAGCAATGTACAAAATGTTTGTTTCCATGGAGTGCCAACAAACCAGCCAATAGGCACGCGTGGAACTGGGTCACGTGGTCGAACGTCGGCAAAGAAGAAGCTGTAGGAGCTCTACTGTTACGGATGTTATAAATCTCCCGATAAACGCGTAAGTCTTGCGTTGTTAATTTTGTTTGTTTGTTTAAATATCGCGTATTTTATATTGTAAATGTGTATTTTTGTTCTAGCTTTTTTATTTTGTTGTTTGTGTCTGTGTGTGTTTTTTCTTGCAGAATCGTATAGCCTTTTGCTAACAAAACGAACGCTCGCGCGTACAGGTCCGAATCCCAAACGGCTAGTAGAGGTGTAGCACACTACACAGGGCGGATAAATCGTTACGTCATTAGAGGCGTTTGGTGACCTAAAGAGGGTATTTGAGCGTATTTGGGATTGTGCCCGGAAAGGAACGCCCACTCTAAGCACTGGCGCGATTACTACTGTCTAAAAGCGCTTGTACAGGCTGTGTTGTTTGTTTTCTTCATTAAAACTGTTTATGAGATCAGTCACACTGTGAGTTAGGAATTATAGGTTTGTGCACACCTGACCATTGTATTTATATATGTTTAATAAACATGCAGTTCCTAATGCATTCCCTCTTTGCTGTTATAATAACCTCCACTCCTCAGAGCAAGGCTTCCACTTTGTTTTGGAGTGTGGGGTTGTGTTTTTTTGGAGTGTGAGGCTGGGTGAATTTGTATGCGGATGTACTGCTCACTGCACTGCTGTCAATTTAATTATTCTCTTATAATTTACTATTGTTCATTTATATCGATGTATCTAAATAATCCCACAGTTGTTGTTTACCTTCATGCTTTACAAGATTTGATGATTGCAGTTGCAACTACATGCCTGTTATGTGTTCTATCCTTGCTAAAGTATCTATCTATCTATCTATCTATCTATCTATCTATCTATCTATCTATCTATCTATCTATCTATCTATCTATCTGGGGTCAGAGCACAGAGTTAGCCAGTATAAAGCACTCCTGGAGCAGATAGGGTTAAGGGCCTTGCTCAATGGCCCAACACTGGCAACCTGATGGAGCCGGGGCTTAAGTAAAATAAAGTAAAAAAGTAAAGCCTTTATTTTTGTCACATATACATTACAGCACAGTGAAATTCCTTCTTCGCATATCCCAGCGTAACTGGGGTCAGAGCGCAGGGTCAGCCATGGTACAGCGCCCCTGGAGCAGTTAGGGTTAAGGGCCTTGCTCAAGGGCCCAACAATGGCAACCTGGCTGAGCTGGGAATCGAACCGCCAACCTTCCAATCAGCAACTCAGTGCCTAACCCTATGTGGCAGCAGTTTGATGAAGCTGTTAGTCGGGTGTCCACAAACATTTGGTCACATGTATGTAAAAAGGGACCACATTTATACACGTGTTAGGCAAGGTGGTACATTTGTTGTGTTCATTTAATCATCTTAAGTAAATGCTTTGGCTTGGGTATGGTTACTATAGTAACTGTATGTGGAAAGAGTGACAAGGTTGTTTCTAGTTTGTCTGTTGTGGGTGTGCAGTGACTTCAGATGTCGTCACATGTGGGTGTTTAACGTACAGGAAATTAACCACCAAAATCTCTTTCTACATTTTAAATAAATCTAACATTTCCCTCTTATATTTCAGTGTACTTTTAGTAAGCAATCTTCAAAATAAGAAAATGCAAATTGTTACCTTTTTATGTAAAAGTACAAATCGTGATGATTGATGATGTAAGCAGGATGTAGTACTTTTCTTGAAGCACAACAGGGACAAACTTATAATTGTAATTTATGCATGTTGCCTCACAGTAATTTCTATAATACTGAACAGTTTTGTGAACCTGCTTTGTGACAGTGACCATTCTTAAAAGCTAAATGTAAATAAAATTGAATTTAATTAAATTAATTATCTTCTATGTAGAAGCTAAGTGATCTAGCTATGAGTATGATTATTTGATGTATTATTTGATGTTTTACAGAATGGCGGAAGGTGATGATGGAGATTCCGCAGCCAGCTCATCTGGGACTCAGCGTCCATCTTTCTCTTTGGGAAGAGGACTGGCCGGACGCTCGTTACTGAATCCTCCACCTCCAGGCAGACTCACATCCCTGCGTTCCAGAGACCTGACACTCGGGGGATATAAAAAGGTCTCGCACACACCTTTATGTCATATGAAATATAGCACTTATCGTATGTGTTAAATTTGTTGCTAAAGTTAATTATTGGAAACTTTGATTGCTGGGTTTCAAGCACAGACCTCTGTGCTGTTGTTTGTTGTCATGCAATCAAATAAAGGTGAAGTGATCTTGGGCATTTTTTTTTTTACACATTTAAATACAGGTAGTCCCAGATTTACGAGCATCAGAGTTACGAATTTCCTCAGATAAGAACAGTCCGCGGTTCTACTTCTGGTTTAACAGCGGAAGTAGCTCACCTGTATTGTACCAAAAATATACACTGCAATGCATCAAATACCAATATTTAGAATTATATACAATATTTTCAGTGTGTAAGTGAATGTATAAAATGTCCAATGTCCGGTATGATGTATGTGTGTGCATGTGCGGGAGAAATGAGAGCACGATGATAGAAAATGGCTGTCCTGTAAAGCTGTCCTGATGAAGAATAGTCCCAATTTCGGAAAGTCCTCAACAAAACAGAGGATTCCCCTTGCGATTTAATTTCCTTCGGTGCAATTGCGGCTTTTGGCCACATGATGGCAGTGTGAGGAAAGGGGACAGATTTAGTCACGTGGATTGGTATGGTTTACATTGTATATTCGTGTCAAAGGTGTATAAGACTCACTTTATCGGACGTAAGAACAAATCAGACTTATGGACGTGTGCCCAGAACGGAACTCGTTCTCAAGTAGGGGACTGTCTGTATTCTTTTATTTATTTCTTATTCAAAAGTGAGGACAGGCAAGGTTTATGTGTCTTGCTTAAAGGGTTTACATTGCATAGACCCAAATCAGGATTTGAACAAACATGCTAATGGAATCCTGGAATCCAGGGAACCAGCACATGCTTATACAGATATACACAATACATAAATAAATCGCACACCCTAATATTTCATTCAATACTTTTTCCTGCAGAAAACATTTGTACCAAACGTCCACTCCATTCGTAAAAGCAAAGACGAGTAAGTATCTGAAGTATCATCAGCCACAATTATTTAATTCAGCAGTTCAGCCAACTAAATCTTTTTGTTTTTCATGCAGGTTAAAGGAGGAGCCTCGTACCGCGCCAAAGAAGGAGAGAAGAGAAAGGGAAGACAGGCAGAGAGAGCGAAGGCGAAGAGAGAGACCCCAGACTATACAGTCACACTCCATTTTTGAACAGGGACCTGCAGACACCTTCAGGAAAACAGGTAGAGCTAATTGCAAATTGTTTCGCACCAAAAAAACGAGTGCAGAGTGTAGTAACAGTAAAGGGTGATGGCAGCCGTGGCACTTTTATTTTGCAGGAAGTTGGGGGACGACAAATCTGAGTGACTATGATCCTTCAGTTCTTACGAAGAGCATTAAAAAGGAGAGGAACGTCCCTGAAGAGGAGGACGATGAAATTTTAGAAAAGCTTCAGCGAGATGATGTAAGTTGTAGTCATTTGTGCTTAATTGATTTGAAATCTATCCTGTATATAATTTTTTTTCTCTCTAACAGTCATTTATTGTTTGCTTTGTAGTTCATAGATGATCCTGGCCTGAAAAACGATCCCAAGCAGACACCGATAAGACTTCCATTGCATCAGTCGTTTGACTACATACCGACAGGGACATCACGGTCTTGTAGGTTCAAAAGCCTTTATCACAACAGGGTTTTTTTTTTTTTTTTTTTTGAATGAAGGGATACGCTGACTTCAAAAGGAAAAAGATCTCAGGAAGTGAGGAAACGTATGCAAAAACATGTATACGTCAGCTTCTTTAAAGTAAATGTTTATTATAATGAGTGTTCGTGAATAATTGTTAATGGAACAGATTATCCACATTTACATAGTTTTCTATGGGAAAATGTGCTTCGCTATACAAAATTTACAATCTCGCCTCTGAAACGGATTAAATTTGTATGGCGAGGGTCCACGCGCGATTTATTGAGCTTTTCAAGCCCTACTTTTATTCAGATTGACAGCTGACTGTCTGCTCCAGTACACATGATAAAGTGATGACAGCACACAGAAGCAGATGGCATTTTTGGTTTGCTGCAGGTAGATAATTTAATAAAGTTTGGCTTTTTATTTCATAAATACGAGGAGGACTCAAATAGACATTTTATTTAAAAGTAACCTTCAACCCTGTGTCTTTTTGTTTTCAAAATATTTTTGTTGCATGCAGAAATAAGATTTTGTTTTCTCTGTAGCAGTTCATCGATTTCATAAATGCAACACACTATATTTTTTTTTTCATATATACATAGCATAAAGGTAAAAATGATATATGCAGTGTTATCTTCATTTTAGATGTCAAAAGATGTTTTCTGTTCTGTGGGAAACAGGTCCAAGTGGCTCTTTGTGTGTTTAAGGTCTACTTTGTACAGTTTTTGTCACAAGAAAATACACTATTTCCTGTCTGTTAACTATTATTGCTAATATAGTATATTACAGTGTAATCAGATGACTGATGAGTGCACATCTTACTCATGTTGTTTTTCACAGTAAAAGAAGTGTCGCCTGATCACCCTGGATCGAGGTCAGTAAAAACCCATGTCGGAACTTCTGCAGGTCCTCAGCCTCCAAGTATCGGAGAACTTTTCCAGCGGTTAAGCATATCAGAGAAGGAAGAGATTTTATTCATCCAGCTTCCTGATAGCATTCCTGTCTCAGTAAACGCTTTAAAAAGTGAAAAGTCTGTGAAAAAGTGTGATTCTGAAGACAAGCGTGCCTCTAATATCAAAGCACAAGTAAGTCGAAGCTTCAGGAAATCTATCCTTCTCTTCATTTGCAGTTTGCTCAGAAATTGCTCGTTTTTTTTAAACATCCTTGAGCGTTGTTCATTTGTCATGCTTTAGGACCCAGGGGAAAAGGGGGCTGTGCCTGTGCTGTCGGACTTCGCAGAAGGATTCATAGGGAAAGTGCAAATTAGGAAATCTGGCAAAGTGCAGCTTGTCCTAGGAGACGTTACGCTGGACGTATCGGAAGGAGCCGCATTTTCTTTCCTGCAGGTGAGCTCTCCCCCTGCTGCACAAGTGAAAATAGTTCAGTCAGCATGCTTGTATTTGTCTTTCTCGTTTGAATCTAGATCGAATCATTTGTTAATTATCTGTTAATATGCTGAAGCTGTAGTATAAATATAAGGAACAAAGCATTGAGGTGTGCCTATTCGTGCCTCTTCACAGCAACTCGTGTGTGTGCGGCTCGCTGAAGGTCTGACCGGAGACATGACGGTGCTCGGAGACGTCAAACACAAGCTGGTGTGTTCCCCTGACTTCGAGGCTCTGCTCAAAGTGGTCAAGGCGCATCCAGAATGGCGGATGCATCCATCACGCATCCAGCCACTCTTAAGTACTGTTCAGACGGGTTGAGCTCTCCAGAAAAGCTGGAAAGTTGGCAGAGGATGTTTTTAATAATCATGATTGATTTTCAGAAGATAAGCATTCCCTGTGCACATCACAGAGACTCGTCGGATGTTTTGAACGATGCAACGTTTCCTGAGAGACTATTTGTACCCTTGTTATTTACTAACTCGCATAGTTCTTTTATACTGTGGGGAAAAATTACATAAACCAGGGTTTCTCAATCCGGAGGTCGTGACCACGCACATGGGGTCGCTTCATTTAAAAATGGGGTTTGGGAGAGGAACTCGGCTAAACTCAAACTCCTTCATTTTTACTGAGTGTTATGGACTGAATTGTGAAAATGGATTTTGAACGCTGTTATTCGGAAGTGTTTTTCATTCTATCAAACCACACTTGAATAGCATATGTACTCTTTTAGGTAAGTATCAGAGACTCGGATTGATTCAGGTACACGTCACAATTGGTTTCAGCGTCAGTTCACATATTATCACTCCAGAATCAATTTATTTTTCAATCGCACTCACTCACTCATCTTCTATACCGCTTAATCCTGTGTTTAGGTTCACGGGGGGCCTGGAGACTTGGGGCATGAGGTGGGGTACACCCTGGACAGGGTGCCAATCCATCGGAGGGCACACACTCATTCACATGCTATGGGCAATTTGGGAACGCCAGCTAGCCTAATCTGCATATTTTTTGACTATGGGAGGAGACCAGAGTACCCGGAGGAAACCCACCAAGAATGGGGAGAATAGGCAAACTCCATCCACACAGAGATGGGAATCGAACCTAGACCCAGGAGGTGCAAGACGACAGTGTTAACCACTACACCACCGTGCCGTTCAGTATTTTTTTATTTATATATATTTGCATTTGAGGTGGTAAAACGTTGGCCACGGGACATTTATAAAATTGTAATAATAACAGAATCGTAATGCAAATCCAAACAATATCGTGTTGATATTGTATTGGGTGATCCCTAGTAAGTATATCTCTCCTGACACAGAATTTTTTTTAATACCAATACTAGATCAGTTGATGTCAACACGTCATTATTCTGACTCAGTGGGGGGAAATGTCACTTAAACACAGTTGAACATTTATTAAGTATGCATTAACAGTCACTATGCTGAAAATTAATGAGGAATCAACATGCCCGGTGTTTGACTGAGCACCCAGATATTTCTTTGCACCGAAAACGACTCTTCGCTCCGTAAGTAGTTATCAATATAACGCCCAATTCACATGATGTTATAAGAGAATAAAACACTTTGTGTATAATGTTATAAGACATTAATACACATTTGGATAGTGTGTAGCTCTGCTCCTAATCACACCGTATATATATAGGAGCAGATTATATATATATTTTTTTCAAACATATATTGAAAAATGTAAAAAGTGCATGGCATTTCCGCTTGGGATAATAGATAAGGAATAAAACACGAGAAGGGGAGAAATACCACCGGCGTATCATACTACGAATGACCACAAGTTCACCTCTCCTGCTAGGCAGCACAAGGAATATCCCTTTGGTTTTTATTCATTGCATAGACTCATTATAAAATGTTTTTAAATGTAAGAAAAGTTCAGAAACGTGTATAAAAAAAATTTTTTTTTAAACGTACAGTGGTCAAGACTTTGCAGTTGCAGAAAGGTCAATGTCAACTTCAGAAAATTGTGTTTTAACCCCTGTACAGTCTTTCAAAATACAGGAGGAACAGGAAATCTGTATACAATGAGATTTTCACACACAGATACACACTAATTATATTCATACCTTGTGTTTATTGTACTTGAACAGTGTACTATTGTAAGTGCTAGCTGCTGACCGTGTTACACTGCATAGACAGTTCATGTAGCTTGTTTCATTTTATAGAAAATGTAAATATTTATTGAGTAAAGATATGATACAAAACTTGGCAGTTGGGATTTTAAATCATGAGCACTTCAAAGCAAAGCAAAAAAAAAAAGAAAAAGGAACGGAAGAAGTAAATGTTGCAGTTATTAGTTAACTTCATACTGAACGAAAGCAGATGCAGTGGTCGTACGCCTTACATTTTAACGTCCACAAAATGAACCACCAAACTGGCCTTTAAGGGTTTGTCACAGTTCCAAATACTTCTTGCTGTTAACACCATGAACAAGCAGCACTAATCAAGGAAATGTTTCATTAGGACGGTGTGCACCTTTATTTATTTTTTTTAATGCACCCCTTCCAACTAAACATAAGCAATTGCTCACTTTTTAGTGCTACTCGTTGAAGTTTGCGTTTTAGCAGTAGCAGTCTTTTTCTCCACTGTTTTCTTGGCAGGCGCTTTGGCCTTTAACACTTTCACTCTAGATTTCTTTTTGCTGCTTTTTGTCGCCGCCTTCTTACGTCTCGACTCCCTCCGTCGAACCAGATCCTCCCTCCCGAGTTCAACCATGTGCTCCTCCCATGCCTTGATCTCGTTTTTATATCGTACTTTGTCATCCTCTGCAAGCTGCAT
The DNA here is from genome assembly GCA_030347435.1 of Clarias fuscus. Lineage (NCBI taxonomy): Eukaryota > Metazoa > Chordata > Actinopteri > Siluriformes > Clariidae > Clarias > Clarias fuscus. The sequence continues at coordinate 22,111,037 of CM059220.1, forward strand.
ATATATCTAAAGCACAAAAATGTAAAAATAATAAATTTAATTGTCAGTTAGGTGTCTATCTATTTAATATGATCTTGGATAGATAACAGCACTGAAAGGGGACTTGCTTGTTTCTGTGACAAGGACAGACTCTTCCAGTCATCGAACAGAGACTTCATTTTGCCCTGGAAGAAGAAGAAACAACTTTAAATGTCACAAATCCTGTACAGATTTTAGCTTTAAACGTACAGAAAAAAATAATCATATCCAAAGACAGATCTTTACCGTCATAGTGCTTCCTCTAGCTTCTTCAAAATGCTCTGCCATGAAGATGTTGAAGGCGGATCTGGGGCGTTTGGGCTTGCCGAGACTGTTTAATTCCTACACTTGCGCAAAAAAAAGAAAAGAAAAAGATGAACAGTTCTATATACAAGATAAATTAAGCTGTAAAAAATTTGGAAACACTATACATTTGATATAATGATTTTACATTAAATGACTTGCAATGTATTGCAGTAGAAACTATAAAATACTGCACAGCTTTCATTTTTACTGTTAATCTGCTGCTTAAACAGAGAGTTAAAGAAACAAACTGAATTGGACCTGAATGGCACCTAGTATGCCAAAATCACCTTTTAATAATTTTTAGACATTCAGGTGGGTCTCCTTTTATTGTCAGTGACTGTCAGTCAGAATCTTTACTGTGTTTGCAAACATGAAATTGAAAAAAAAAAAAAAAAAGAGTGAGAGAGAGAAGAAAAAGAAGAAGAACAACAACCATTCCCAGGATTGTAGCTTAACTCTGCTGTTCTCTTCTGGACGTGGCTTAGCATTAGGTCATTTAAACAGACACTGAATAGGCGTGTTCAGAGAAGGAGTAAAATAATAGGGGGGGTTGGGGGCATTAACACACACACACTTTGGGGGAGCTCTAAGATCTGTGTTAAAGAAATAGTCTTATAGGTCTGATATTTTACTATTAAAATTATATATTTTTTAATAATATGCCTGTTTTCCTCTTTTGGAAGATTTAAGGTCATATTTTTGATCCATATTAGGTTACATATGTGAGGAGTCAGTAGTTCAGATGTGGGTTGATAAAAGTTTAAAACACCTACGTGACTGTCAGTCAGAGTCTTTGGCACATCTGCTGTTTTAGTACGAGATAACTTGGGTATTTTTTAGCAATTACGTCAGCCAATCGTGTGGCAGCACTACAGTGTGTAAGGTCATGCAGATACTGTACAGGTCAAGGGCTCCTGCTATAACCCAATCTCACCTACGCGGTTTCGCACGGTGACCGTAAGTATGGTTCATCATGATTCACCGCGAGTTTTGGCATTGTGATTACATTTCCACCTTTCCGTGCGAAAAATTAAACATGTTTAAATTTTTTCGGCGGATGCTTCAGGACCTTGCAGAACTTCGGCGGGTAATCGTGGCGGCTCACGGCGCCCAACACCGCATCTCACCGCGAGTCAAACCGCAAAGGTGAAATAGGGGTATTACTGTTCACACCAAACATCAGAGATGGCAACGCTGTGATCTTATATACGCTAAACACAAAGATTGTCAATTCAGTTGAACTTAATAGCAAGATAGTTTACTGTCTCAAACAGTAAGTTTGAGAAATAAGCTACATTTCTTATCTTTTTTTAAAGGGTTAAAAACAACAACAAAAAAAGTACTGGGCCGTTTGTGTTTCCAGTCCAGTAGGGGGTGGAATTGAACCAAATGTGCATAAAAACCAAAAGAAGAAGCAGCTGGTTCGTATTTTTAGCTAAACCTGTGTTTATGAAATGTTTATGAATTCTTGTAGAGCATTTAGTTTTTAAAGGCTTACCTAAATAATTGAAAAACGTATGAATCGATTCTGAACCTAAAATATGACTCATCAATTAATTGAATCAATCAACGCGTGACTGCTTAAATTGCATAATCAATTAAATTGCACATTTCTAACATTGACTGATATTTTTATTGGTGCTAGATGGGATGAAAAGCAACAACAACAAAAGCCCACATCAGGTTCTCTTCTTCTTAGCTGATGTGTCAATGCGATGCACAGTGGTCATGTGATTAGCTGTCAAGATAACGGAATAAACAATCTGGTGCTCAGACTGGTGCAGGGTGCAGTGTCTTATGTCGTTTATGTCTAAAAAAAATTTAAAACATTTTTAAAAATCAAGTCCTTCAGGATATCTCCAGAGGATTTGGATCCTACAGACCGACCATCTTGAAAAACTGCGATATCAGAAATATTTATGCAATCCTATTGGGTGAGCAGCATTCAATCAAACCTACGACACGAAAGCGTACATGACTGAAGCAAGCATTACTGACGAGCCCGAGCGTTCACTCACCCTCTTCTTCCTGATTGCTTTTCTTTTTGCCATCTTCTGACGTTTCTCCTCGGCGATAGCTGCAGACTGTGCGGGCGTCAGCTGATCCTGGTACGCCTTCTTATCCACTTTGTACTGCTCTCTGGCTGCCATGGACGCTTCTTCAAAGGGCTACAAGAGGAAACCGGTCGCAGTGACGACACGGTTATCATTTTGTGGTGCAAGAGTAAAAAAATGAAACAATACATTTTAATTCCCCCCCCAACCCCATTTTATCCTCTAATTTTAGTCAGTTCCCACCAGTCACTACGACACTCTTCCATCAAGGCTACAACTACCAACCAGTTCTCAGAGAAACCAGACAACAGCACATTTATCGTATGTGTTCTGCAGAGAAACAGTTTCGCACGGCTCTTTCAAAAAAAAAAAAAAAAAAAAAGGTTAATCGCGAAGAGTAAGCGACATGAATCCGTGATGGCAACACAGAACTGGTCAATAACCGATTTAAAATATCTACCTTATTGATTTTTTATTTCTCCATCTGAAAACTGGTCTGTCATGTAATATGTCGCTTTCATTACAGGCATGCAAATATTCTTCTGTAATGTTATTTAGTCATTCATTTTAGTGTATATTTGTAGGGAATGGTCTTGTACATAATAATGCAGACATAATAAACTTGTATAACAAAATTGGTATTTCATAGATGATATGGCGTCTAAGAATTTTGCACAGTACTGTATATAAAATGTATATTTTTATACGAAAGTCCGGTGTGTGTCAACGATGGAGGATTCAAACATTAATTTTCTGATGCGTCATGTAGAAACATGAAGTTATCCCTACTTTTAAAACATTTACTGCAAACAAAATTGTTGCAAAAATGTAGAATGCACAAAATGTGCATATTATCATTATTAGGCCTCAGAAACAAACATGTGATCTTATGAACCTGTGCTATTTATTTGCCTATGTGACCTTATTAGTTTTTTTTTTTTGCTTAGTCATGTTTGTGTCCATCATATCACCTAGGTTGTGCTAAAAAATTTTTACAATTAAAGAACGTCACTCTATATTGCACAATTCTGAGCCCTGTATATATTTAATAAAACATTGTATAGCAAAAAATGGTGTGCTACAAATGGGTTTTAAGGCCCATGAGCTCTGACAAACAATGCCAACAATGTTAGTACACCAAAGAGTGTTTATTTACTTAGTCTTACTCTTCACATTTAAAAGGGGAGATGGAGGGGAGGGTTGGTATGTTGAATCTCTGAAACGTGAAGTTAATAGATATATCAAATCAATCGAAATGCCTTGTGAAAGGTCATATATAATTGTTAATACACATAATAATACACCCCTGTAATACACAGGCCAATCGGATCTACAGCATCAGCCAGGATTTGAACACATAACAATTGTAAACATTTCTTCAAGTTCTGTTAAGAATGAAAAGACTTGCCCGTTTCTCCTCAGGTGTAAGAGTCCTCCATTGCTGTGCTATCTTTCGGACGATGTCCACAATCTTGACATCTGGAGGTTTGAAATAAATAATGATAGTTTTACTCATCCTGAGTTACACATGAGTAAATGAGCAGGCTATTGATAATACGGTCCTGAACATGATGCAAATGGAACAGATCTATACACATGGGCTGAGTTTTGTGGTGAAACATTTTGAGTTTCTACATTTAGTGAACCAGACCTTCATGGGGTTCTCACACTACAGTCTCAGGCACAGGAATGCTTAAACCCAAATGTCACTAGAAAAGGTGTGAGGCCACAGTGCCAACCACTACACACCCATTATTGACATGTTTTTCAAAATATCCATAATATTAGGCATCATGTGAAGGTTGACTTCTTGTTGTACAAGTAGTCCCAGACTTACGAACATCCTGGTTTCAATGAATCAGGCCGGGAGCACAATGATAGAAAATGGCTGTTCTGTAAAGCTGTCCAGACAGTGAATAATCCTAATTTTGAAAAATCCACAGTCCAATACAGTGGATTCGAGGGGAATCCCAACTCTGAGACCTCCTGGGACCTCCTACTTTTGACATGCAAGATTCACTTCCTTAGGACCGGTTGCAGTTTTTGGCCACATGATGGCAATGAGGGGAAAGGGGACTGAGATTTAGTCAAGTGTATTGGTATGATTTACATTGTATATTCGTGTTAAAGGCGTACAAGACTCATTTTGTCAGACTTAAGAACAAATCTGACTTGCAAACATGTTCCCAGAATGAAATTCATTCGTAAGTTGGGAACTACCTGTATTCTTCTTGTCTTTGTGTTTAGGTGCATACTGCCCCCTACTGTATCGGGACTGAAATGACATTACTAATCTGACAGCTGGCCAGCAGGTTAAATGGGATAGAAATCAGGCTATACCCGGGCATTCCTAGTATGAAAGCAGCTTAAGTTTCCACTTGACGAATAAAAGAAAGCCTTTGAACTTTTAAATGTTTTTGGTTTTATGTGCAAATATGTACGATGGTAAGTCAAAAATGATCCGCATCCCGGATATATTAAAACTTCTGATTGCCGAACTGTCCGTTCAAGGCTCCTGTCTCCCCAGTCACTGCTGTGCAGGTGTGAATGTGTTACATCAGTTGATTTTTAACTAAATTTGTGCAAGCAAACGATTTGTGCAAGCAAAAATGGATGCCTCACTTGTTGTTTGTACAAAAGAAGAGCAGTATGCAGTGATTTTTTGTTTTGTTTTTTGTAGTCTGAGGGTGTACCTGTTGCCAAAACAACTCAGGGAAGAGAGTAAACAGAAGCGTTGGGATATTTCCCAATATTTCATCACTACGAGCCTGAGAGTAAATGACAGAGTACGGAATGGAACAATGCAATCAAGAAAAAATTCAAAAGCCAATCAACTGGTAAATTTATGCTTACATTTTCTGGCATTCTCAAGGGCCGGTTTTGGGAAATTACCAGGAAAAAGGTTAACGAATTAACAGTGCTCGTTACAGTAAGATGCTTACAGAAGAGCTGCGTTACACTTCAAATAAACACAGATGACTGCTATCCAAGGGCGATGTGATCCTGCATGACGATGCACATCTGCACAACTCTGCCCACCCTGTCGACACTCTGCACAAACTTCATTTTCAGGTGTTAAAGCATCCTCCCTACAGTCCTGATCTCCATCAATCAGACTTTCACCTGTTTGGTCCACTGAAAGCGGAACTACAAGGATGAAGATTCACTTCTGATGAAGTAGTGAATACAGCGGTGCGTTTGTGGCTCGCAGCTCGTTTTTCAATGTGGGAATACAACAGATGTCAAAAGGGTCCCTTATTTAGTTAAAAGGATGTACTTGCCTTTTCTAAAAACTAGTTAGAATAAATTCTACAGACTTATTTCTTACAGGATTATTTCAAACTCCCCACTCATATACACAGCAGCTAAAATAAAATGATTAACAAAATGCATGAAGCTTTTTGGGAGAAGACAGAATACCTGGATTCTGTCTGACCACGATGGGCTGCTGCTCCTTGACGTATCGCATGTATGCAGTCAGGGGTCTTTTTGGAGGGCCAGCTGTAGTGCTGAAGTGTTTTAATGCTGGAGCGACACAAGAACACCTGCAAAGGGCAATCACACACACACACACACACACACACACACACACACAGTTATTTTACTTTAAGTATCCCATGAAATCCACACATTGATCTCTCTCTCTCACACACACACATGGAGTTATTTTAAACAAGTTTCACATAAGGAAATCTACACACTGATCTCACACACACACACACACACACACACACACACACACACACACACACACACACACTAATGATGATCTTTACCTTACAGTAACTGCACTCGAAAACAAACCCAGTGATCTGGCCAAAAGATTAGCACCAACTGTCACAAAGTTGAACGGAGCCATGTTGAAATATAAGTCTGAGATACACTCTCACACACACACTCCAACACTCTGACCTGGTGTGTACGTGTGTGAAATAAAATACAGTTAATTCTGATTAATGAAAGTGTGTTGTTGTGCGCGAGCTACATGTAAGCCCCTTGCCCTCTTCAGCAGCATGAAAGGCGCCTTCTGCAGCACAGGTGCATTATGGGAGAACACGAGACTATCTGAAATTCACAAATTCACATTCGCACTGTTTTTCATATGTTAATTATAATTCCATGGACTTCCTAATCACAAAATAAGCCTGCCATTTTCATGAAAGAAAACCGTGTCTGTGATGGATTTTTATAGTGAATATGAATAAGAATATTGCGAATGAAAATGTGCAAAACTCAGATAGAAATATGTTTGGACTTTTATTATATATAAAAAGTCATCTTAGTGGTAAACTTCCGCATCGAGATAGCAGTGCGGAATGTCGTGACCGGTGATTGGTCGCTGGAGAAAAAACGTGATCGTTGATTGGCTGAAAGGAACTGACGTGATCAATAATTGGTGATTGAGCACTTCGGTTTCACTCTGATTTATGCTCGTAGTTTTTTTTTAAATAACATAAATACATACATTTTATTACATTGTGTTACACATTTTATATTTATTTATGTGACGATAATCTTATTCTTTTAACCCTTAAATATTGATGTTTTATTTAGTTGTGGTTAATAATTGTTAAAAAAAAACTAACAAACAAACAAACACATCTTAATTAGCAGAGAATTAATTAATTAAGCTGTGTCTTAGTACAGGTTAATTACTTAAGCTGTGTCTTAGTACAGGTTAAACATTATAATGAATCCTGTTTTATTTTTATGACTGTAGTAATTTTTACATTTATCTAAAAAGATGTTTTCCAAACACAAAGAAAAATTAGCAAGAAATATGTATTTATTTATACTATTTGTGTGTGTTTATTAATCTCACTGCAAAGACTAAACCGCCTTGTTCACGGTCGTTCGACTTTTATTTTAAAGTCTGCGAACGTCCCCGACTCGATTCTAAACCAAGGACTGTTTAAACGCAGTGCACTAGATATATTCTCGACATGCGCTTTGTATTATATTAGTTGTCCATCCTGGCTAAGTGTAAGTGCGCATCTACACGGACTGTTTGTAGATTTGGGATGGAACTCGTCAGATCCCGGAAGTAGAATTTGCTCGAGTATCGGTCGCTTCAGCTACACACACCAGCTTCTCTCAGGGAAACAAAAATATTGTTAGCTTTTCTATAGCAATAAACTTGGACGCGTTATCCATAAGCTTCTAGAGCTGACTAACACACACATACACACGCAGAGGTGCTATGGCGTTAAAAAGAATACAGAAGGTAAGAAGTCATCATTATGGAATCATTTGAGACTTGAAGGGTGAAGTTTGATCCAGGCAACAAACCTCGATTTTATTGATTTGGATTTGTTTATGATGTATCTCACTGTGTATACTGTACCTGTTTTATTTATACTTGTACACACTCTCTCACTCATTCTTATTAAAAAATATTATAAGTTAATTTAGAGCTAGCTTTATAGCTAAACATACTACTAAACATTAGCTTGTAACGTTAGCTAATTCTTGAAATATGTTTATCTCCAGTGTAGTAACTACGTCGTGTCATATATGTCTATACGTATTATAGAAATATTATACATTTCTATATTTTATATATTAATAAACGTTAATATGTGCTTTGTCGTCTTTCATTTTGAGTCGCGAGACCTGAGCTCGCGCAACTTGTACTCCTTGGATGGAACGTTTTGTTTGTTTGTTTGATAGTTTAGCTAACGAAGTTGAAGAGTAAAATGCTAGTTTTGGGGTTCTGGTTATTTGCTTATGGGTATATTCTCGTTTTATTGGTTAGCATGTCAACAGCATGACCTTATTATTTTTGTTTGTTTGTAGAAAGGCCCAGACTAAAGAACGCTGTAAATAAACCGTCACGCCTATCTTTGTTTTTCCTCCTCTAAGCTCGCTTGTCATTGTGACAAAACATACGAAAATAATTAAAAGCCCCGCTGTGTGTGTGTGTGTGTGTTCGCGCACGCCTCACGTTTTTCCTTGAAACAAGTTCCTCTGTTCGGGAATGTGGAAGCGCCTTTGACTTTACTCGAGATATGACGTCACAGGTTGCCACGCAACCATCCCTCGGGTTAAAAGGGCAAGAACATGTCATTCATTCAGTATTGAATAGGTTGATCAGTCATAACAATAAAACCACCTGAGTAACTGGGATGGGAATCGCCCACCAGTCACCTCCCGATACGATGTTATAAAGATAATGCTGTGCCGATTAATATTGCGATTTTGCTAGTACAGAATTAAGATTTTATAAATATCCCTTTTCAATGTTAAAAAAAAAAAACTTTTAAGAGCTTGAACTTTAGTAATAGTTTTTTGTATTTTTAGTCGTTAGCACTGTCACCTTGCACCTCCAGGGTCCAGGGTCCAGGTTCGATTCGCGTCTCTGTGTACATGGAGTTTGCATGTGGGTTTCCTCAAGGTTCTCCGGTTTCCTCCCACAGTCCAAAAACTTGCAATTGGCGTTCCCAAATTGCCTGTAGTGTGTGCGTGCGTGCTCTGCAATGGATTGGCACCCTGTCCAAGGTGTACCTTCTTCCCTAAATCTCCTGGGATGACCCTCAATACAAGCTAAAGGCGGTATAGACAACGAGTTAGTGGTACTTCAGCACACGAATTAATTTTTACATGAGCTGAAATTTTGCATTGGCATATGAACGAACGAAGCAAGGCGAACCGAATGCTGGCTAAGTTGTTGATACGTCTAGGGGTTATCTTTTTTTGGGGGAGTGGGTCGTCTTTTTTTTGTGGGTTCTGGCATTTTGTGAAAGATTTAGTGAGGACATAGCACCATGGGTCACAAGATTGTTAGCAAGGATGGTAGCAAAAAAAAAAAAAAAAAAAGGTAGCCACTTTCAGTTTCATTTACAAGGCAGCAGGTGCTAGGGAGTGAGGCTCTAGGTTGTTGATTTGGGGATCTGAGAATCCGGGTTTGAGCCCTGCTGTTTGTTGCCACAGCCACTAGATGCAGTGCGGTCCAAAGCCTGGATGAAATGGGAAGGATGTGTCAGGAAGCGTAAAACCTATGCCAAGTTGTGTGCAGATCATTGAGGTTTAATGTTTATTCCTTTAATATTTTACTTCATTTACATGTTTGTTTGTTTGTTTTTTGTTTTATTTTACATAGGCTGTCTGTCTCTGGTTCTCTCTATGATTGACATGTTAATCGCAGGCTTGTTTGATATACGGGATGTACGTGATGCAGTGTACCTCGTGTGTGTGTGTTTTTGTCCGTCTCTCTTGGTTTGGGCCCGGCCGGTAAAAGTGTTCAGATGCATCAAGCAATATGTCGTCTTGTTTTAATTAATCTTAAAATTTAACATTTTGGACACTTTTCTTTAACCTAACAAAGCTAGTCATAACGCAAAAGCTTTATGCCTTAGCTCTAACTGGACATAAGTATTATTATAAATATTAAATTGCTTATAACATTAGTTTTCTCACTTACAGACCAAGCGCAGCATTTAAACAATACAAAATGATTTCAAATACCAGAGCTTAACATTTAACTTGAAATAAAATAAAATAAAAAAAGCTACATTTAACTAAGCAGTATGTGTCTGTCCAGCAGAATTGTCATCTCTAAACAAACTTGACAAATAATCCATTTCCACCACACGAGATGCCAGTGTGGGAATAGTTTAGAGTGTACCACCTGTAGGATTATAAAGAAACGGCATTGTCTTACTGTCACAAACGCCTCCAAAATCTTGAGTGCATGTCGAGCAGCTGTCGAGCATGTTATAAATTTATACACCATTTAAAAGTCGATTTTTAGAGTCACTGTGTTAATACATGAATCGGCACACAAAAAAATAGCGATTCGTAACTGAATATTCTCCACACCCACCAAAACAGGACTGACTGTTCGAGGCACGTTCACCACAAGACCCCTGAAGGCGTGCTGTGGTATCTGGCATCATGACATTATTATGACAAGTATTTTTAAAATGCACCTTTTATGCAAAAATAAATGTTTTTTTTTTAAACCCATTTTTTGACAGGTCTCTGTTTGTATTGGTCAAGGGTTTAAACAAGATAATTAGGTTTTTCCCCCATTGTGACCTCATGTCAGGAAGTTGGACGTGGCTCTGCACAGACATGCTGAGACCGGGGTTAACTTGTTAAGACGGGGAGGAATTGGACACGACTAAATTAGGGAGAAAATCGGGGAAAAATCCAAGAAAATAAATAAAGAAAAAGTAAAATATGGGACCTTTTTAAGAGGCGGTGTCTCTGTATAACTGTGTCTGATCATCGATGTGATGGTGATTGAGGTCTGCGGAATTTGAAGGCACCTTGAAGTCAGCACCTTGAACTTTGCCATGCTCCTCAAAATATATCTGAAGCATTTTTGCAGTGTCCCGGTCACATTGTCCTGCTGGAAGAGGTCACTGCCATTAAGCAGTACAGTTGCTATGAAGGAGTATACTTAGTCTGCAGGAATGTCTATGTAGATGGTACTGTATGAGTTAAAGTAACATCCACACGAATGCCAGGACCCAAGAGTTCCCTGAAGGAACATTGCTTCTACTTTGGTGCCTTATATTTTTCTCTAGATAAATGACTCACACGCCAGGCTGTCCACATGATATAAAATCAAACATGATTCGTAACATCAGGCCACCTTCTTCCATTGATCATTGTTGAGGCTTTCAGAGGAGGACAGGTGACAATATGGGAACTCTGACCTCTCTGAGATGACACGATCTCTCTTCGATCCCTGAGTGCTCATGACCCTGTCTCTGCTTCACCAGATGTCCTTCCTTGGGGCAATGTTATTCGTTACCAACTACTGCCTACCAGGAATACCCCACAAGACCTGTGGTTTTGAGGATGCCATCACAATTTAGCCTTTGAAAGTTGTTCAGATACTTGCACTCGCCCATTTATTCTGCTTCCAACACTTTAACTTTGAGAACCGACTGTTCACTTGCTGGCTAAAATAGCCCACTCCTTGCCAGGTGTCAGTGTAATAAGGTAATCAATGTTATTGCCTTCACTAATGGTTTTAATGTTATGGTGGATCAGGGATGAGCAGACACCAAAGTCTGTCTTAACATACTGGAGAGATTGTGAGATTTGATCCATCCTTGCATGTGTTGTTTTCTCTCTCTCTTCATAGAACATGCTTCACACGTTCACATCTCAAAGGCAGCCTTCTTCACAATTATCCTATATATATTTAAATTTTTATGGTAATCTTTTTATCTATCCATCTTTTTCTGGAAATCCACATTTCTACTTGGGTCACAGACTCTGGGGCGTAATTATTGAACACAAATTGGATGTAGGGTTTACAGTCAGACCTCCATTAGATCTTTAGTATTGCTGTTACCCATGATTGACTATTAAGTTATGAGTGCTGCTATATTACAGTAAACAAAATGGACTCTGCCGTGACTTTTTGGACATTAATTTTCCATTAATTTTTTAAATAACATCATCCTTAAGCCACCATCCGTATTACTTTTCTGAGAATAGCATGCCTGGTTTTCATGCTAGAATATCAGAACTTAAAGCTATATTAAAATGAATTAAATAAAAATCAATACCCGTCTGCTTGGGATGCGTGTGCTGACTGGGGACGGCCCTCGCCTCGGCTGATGCAGACAGCTGTTCTCTGAGAACTTGTGACTGCAGGTCGCTCAATAGTTTAGGATTGTCTACCTGAGCCTCCAATTACAAACTGGATTCCATATTAACTCAAAAACATCACCTGTTGTATTGAACCTCCAGCTGCCTAACACACATTATGACTACAAAACAATTCCTGCCATCCTTATCACCCAAATGAGGATGGGTTCCCTGCTCAGTCTGGTTCCTCTCAATGATTCTTCCTATTGCCATCTCAGGGAGTATTTTCTTGCCTCCGTCACCCTCGACGAAGCTCATCAGGGATTATTTTGATTCATACATGTTTTTTCACATTTCTTACACATTTCCATAATTTTCGTTTGAGTCTGTAAAGCAGCTTTGCAACAATGACTTATTAAAAGCACTATACAAATAGAATTGAATTAACATGACATTAAATGTATAGGAAATTAGCCTCCAGAGTAAGCAATCACAACATCGCCTTAAAGTAGTTCATATAGATAGTGTGCGTGGCTGTGTAGTTAATGACATTACAATAAGTGCAATAGCTTCCTGCACTCCTGGATGTTTAATGAGCATGGACTGAAAGCTTTTTCTGTAACTACAGTTTACTGTAAGAGTGTTTTTTGTTTTATTTCTTTTTTTCTTTGAAACATCCCTCTTAGATCTTCTCCTCCGCTACGTCCTTCTCCTTCAAACACTTTTGAACCAATCAGTCAGAGCAGTGAAGCCTGTGCAGGTGCTTTACCTCATTCTTAAATAGCTGCCGCTTTATTCATAAACAATACCAATGCTAAAATTAGCTTCAGATCTTCCTGTACATGAGATGCCTAAACATTCGGCACTCAGGTTACCTGATTACAAAATCCTGGCTCCCTGTGTACCTGAATGCTGAATAACCGGTACCCATGACACCTAAATGGCAAAACCTGCTACCCAGGATACTTGAACACTAAATATTTATAATAGACAACTGTTACACAGGAGGAACCTAAAAATGCTGTCTATGTATTTGATTATTTTTATTATTATTTTTAGGAGCTTCAAGATTTGCAAAGGGACCCTCCTGCACAGTGCTCAGCCGGACCTGTTGGAGATGACTGTAGGTCTATTGTTCTGTCTTTAAATTGTTAAAACTTATGATTCATTTTATTTTTAATCGCTACGCCCAGAGCTCTCGGATGTAAATTTAACGTAGAGTTTTTTTGTGTGTGTCTGTGTGTGTGTGCGCTTTGAAGTGTTTCACTGGCAAGCAACTATAATGGGACCTGTAAGTATTTTCTCCCAGTATTTAACCCGACAGGATGCAATACAGAAGCAAACTTAAGATGGCATTTAATTTTCCTTCTATTTTCCCCCTCAGACCGATAGTCCATACCAAGGAGGAGTCTTCTTCCTTACTATCCACTTTCCCACAGACTATCCCTTCAAGCCTCCGAAGGTAAATCAGAATAACCCAGCCTGCCTTTGTGTTATTCAACTTTGATTTGATTTAACAGACGTTTCCTGTCTTTAACAGGTAGCGTTCACAACGAAAATTTATCACCCAAACATAAACAGTAATGGAAGTATTTGCTTGGACATCTTGAGGTCACAGTGGTCCCCAGCACTAACAGTTTCAAAAGGTAGAGGTACTTTATTTTAAGTGATGCCGTACATGAATATATTATGACAATTATACCACTTCTTATAACTTCTTGAATCTGATTGGTCCAAAGGTGTTGATTTATACACCGATCAGCCATAACATGAACACATAAGCATAGATTATCACTTTCTGTGATTTTATATAATCAGTAAACTGGTGACAGGGTCATGGGAAACCAAGGCCAGTCTGTCTGGTCCGATTCCATAGAATCGTAGCACAAAAAACGTTAAAGATGGCTATGATGGAAAGATATCAGAACATCCAGTACACCACAGCCTGGTGCCAAGGGGACACAGAACCTAAGGAAGCAGACCCGGCCGACAAACTTCCCTGAATCAAGTCTGATCCTCACCAATGATGCGCACTGGACAAACACCTTGCAACCCACACCTCCCAAAGGAGCCGTCGGACACGGAGAGGTCTTGTGGAGTCATCTCCTAAGATGTCAGAGCTGCCCAGGTGGCACAAGGGGAACCTACACAATACTGGGCTTAAACATCTTTCATTGTAATGTTATGGCTGATTTGTGTCCATTGGCATTTAAAGTTTTAATGGCCTTGTTCTCAGACAGTATAGTTTCTAAAGTAACAGCTCGTACACACTTTCAACAAACATTCAACAAAATTGTAGACTAATTAAAAAGCAGTTAAATGTTATTGCTGATGTGACGAGGTTTTCTGTAAGGAGACATCTATGTAACATTTAAGTCTAAAGTCTCAAATGTTGGCGCTTTATAACCGCAGTTTTTAGGCCAGTAAATGTTTTACTTAAACTATTGTTTGATTGTTGCAATGACGAAAGTCATAGCAGAAATGAACTTATCTCATGGGCAGTTCTGAAGGTTAAATACATCGATTAAAAGAATCTGTAATAAAATTAAAAATGCTCATGGTTGGCGAATCGTTGTGGTATAACATTTTGGGACATACTGCTATTGGATATTTATCTTAATAGTGGGAACAGTCTTTCTACTGTTGATTATTTTCCTTTGACAGCGCATCCCTAGGTTTAATCCTTCCACACATGTATATAATTTAAAATTTTGTTATTTCTGAAATTGTTTTGCCTTGTTTCCTTGTTTTTTACAGTTCTATTGTCCATATGCTCCTTGCTGTGTGACCCAAACCCAGATGACCCCTTAGTCCCAGACATAGCACACATCTACAAATCAGACAAAGAAAAGTAAGTGCTGCCCCTAAACACCCAGATTTCTGCTCTCTGGAATGTATAAATTATAAAAGTTCTTTCTATTATCCTCTATAAGATCATTAAATAATTTTAACAGACACTCATTAAAAAGGGAAACGTATTGTGAAGCCTTGAGAGAATGCAGTGAGGTATGGCCCGACTGGTTCAAGCTGACAGAAAAGCCACACTATCTTAGATAGACAATGTGTATATGTTTGTGGTGAGGAGAAAAAGGATCAGTGGTGCGCATTAAAGCATTAGAATGCACAGCATGCTGAAGCAGAAGACTGAAGCTTGAGGTAGCGGATAAGCTACAATCGTAGATCACATCAAGTTATGCTTCTGTCGATCACGAACAGAAAGCTGAGGCCGACATGGGTACAGATTAAATTGTCCATTATTATTTTTTATTTTTTTTTTAAGACTGGAAAAATGCACCCGGGTCAGATGAATGTCAATTCATCAATAGGGAATGTTTTTTTTTTTAATACCTTTGCCTCATTAATACTAAGCAACCAGCTGAGCATGTGCTCCATTTCATGGCCACAATTTACCAATCTTCTACTTCCACCATGATAACCCACCATGTCAAATCAAAACTGATTTCATGAACATGACATTGGGTCAGTGGTCATCGGATCTGAATCCAGTAGAGCATCACTAGTATGTGGTCAAAAGGGAAATTGGCAGTGCATTGGCTTAGTGGTAGGTTTCTCGCCTACCATGTGGAAGGCCTGGTTTTGATTCCCAGCCAATGCCCAAACACCAGCCACTGGATGCACTGCCGGTCCCAAGCACGGATAAAATGGGAGGGTTGCATCAAGAAAGAAATCCGTTGTAAAACCTGTGTTGTGCATTTCAGTTGGTCCACTGTAGTGAGCCCTCAGGAGGGAACAGCTAAAAGACTAAAAATCTGCAGAAATTCTGTCATGCATTCGTGTCAACATGGATCAGTATTGGCAAAGGAGCGTTTCTACAAATGTTAAAAAGGAACTTTTTGTAAATCATGAAGAATTGAATTAGTTTTGAGAGCAAAGCGAGCTTCTTTTTTAACGTCATGCCGGAGAATCAGTTTGTTATTCAAAAACTAGATAGGAAGTTTAAGATTAATTTTTTTTCTAGAATTTTATATTGAGCTTTTAACGAGTACTAGTGAAGCATTCCTTATCAAGTGCTCAGTCAGTGCATTATTAATGATGCTAGCTTTCTAAACAGGTTCTACTTGATATCTATATAGATTATAAAACCCAACATTACCGAGCTCCACCTAAAACCTTTAAGCGTTCCCCGAAGGTTTTTCTTTTTTTTCTTTTTTTTATGTTAAGTAAGTGTCTTAATTTATTACACAAGCCGTAACAAGCATGTGTTTTTGTGCATTTCTGTGTAACATTTAAGGATTTTTATTCCTTTTTTTGTGTGTGTTTTACAGATACAACAGACTAGCAAGAGAATGGACCCAAAAGTATGCAATGTGAAGACTCAATGGAATTTTTTTTAAAGTCACAGATCACTGTCAATTCTAGTATCTGGAAAAAAAAAGTACTTAGGTTATATTATTAAAGACATTGTATTGATAAGATTCATCATCTGCAGTGACCAATAAGAATGAATAGCTGATCTAGTATTTAAGAGGGGAGCGTTTTCTTTGCACAACTCTAAAAACGAAACGGTTATTCATTCAAACTGTTCGTTTGCTCCCTTCCACCCCATGCCCCCATCCCACTACCCCACCTTCAGGCGGTGTTGGGCACTTAGCAATTGTTCTATATCATGTTTAAAATTGGCATAGCACTGAACAGCCTCATTTATCCCTGAAAAAGGGGAAATTAAACAACCTTGTTGTTCAGTCAATCCATTTTCTTTAGATATTTTTATTGTATAGTTAAATGCAACTATACTTGATTTTTTTTATATATATATCATTAAAAGTTGTTTTAAAACGATATGTTTCTTTTTATGCTTTCTGTAAGCTTTATAGTCTATATCATACTAGAGATTTACCCACCGCTTCACCCACGTACATCCACCTAATGAGGATCTAGAAATCAAATTAAGATATATTGTTCTTCTTTGTTCTCCAATGGAGGTTCGAATGCAGTAGCTTACATTTACCCCTTAATCTATCTCATCTTACCTCACAGTATGACATAAGTTGATGATTATTCTGCCTACTGTTACATTCAGTTACAGGGATTGTTTTTTTGGATTGATTAATGAGGGGGAAAAGTAGGTGTGTGCGTGAGTTGTTGTTTTTTTTTGCGAGGGGGAAATCATAACTCCTGCCTACGTCTCTATAGTCTTGTTGACTTGACCTGACAAATCTTTAAGAGCTGGTCAGATAAAGCTTATATACCTAGGGGTGCTTTAAAAAAGCAGTGGTGTACATGAGGTAGTGCTACTTGTCCCATTCCAAATCAGTACATTCCATTACTTTCACACCTCAGATCAAACCAGTGTTGTTGCCTAAATTACTCCAGGTAGGAATGGTAGTAAGTTTAAATTAACTTGTTTTTCCCATTCGGAATTCGCCTCCAATTCCAGCATCTCATCCTCAAGATAAATAAATGAACAAACTATCATGTTAGCATCTTCGCATGTGTGCATAATTACGGTCAATGTACTTTTCGATCTTAATTAGTAGTAAACTATGATACTAATTAAGTATGATAATGGACCATCTGAATTACAATCTAGAAGTGCATAATACTCATCTTCCCAAATTTGATCATCCCTTATTCACATGGAATGTCTGGGTAAATGCATTTTTTTTTTAAAAGTCACCATGTCTGTGCATGTCTTCCCACAGGAAATCACATAACATTTTGTTGTTCTCTACTTTGGACTGTTTGTAAGCTGGATAATAACCTGCAATCATCATTAACTGATAAGAGATTTTTTTCCATTGCAGTCGCTTCCTCAGTTACTTACTCGCTTGAAGCAATTTATCTACAATGGCATAAAAATACAATTGCTATCGGACCGTTGTGCAACATACTGTATTACGTGAGCTCCACAATCAGCACCATACAGAAGTTTGAAACTTTTGTGAAATGTGAAAAAGTTTAATGGAAAAATCAGAAAAACAAAAACTGGACATGCAGCATAATGATCACAGTTTTCATGTGCTATGCTTTTACTTTGGCTTTCATCACAATCTGGTTATTAAAAAATACCACAGCAGGACATTAAGCAAGGTCATCATTGTTGCCTCGTCCCAAAAAAAGGTTTTTTGTTGTTTTGTTTTTTTTTGCGTTTAAAGATTGTTAAAAGATACTACAAAGATCCATGTTCTTGGGTTGGATTTTTGTCACAAACTATATGTTTTATGGGTCAAATATGAGTCGAGATAACCAGGTCATCAATATTCTCACTTTCTTTTCATACTTAAATAATACTAGTACATCACTGGAATAAAAGAGGAGAGCTCTTCACGTGATTTCTGTGTGACTTTTTAATAAGAAATTGAATTTGTATTTGCCATCTATATGTATTTTTACATCTGTGATTGCAAAAACGTTTGATTTTGTGTCAAGTGTCACTCATGGGTAGAATGTAGAAACCATCCCTGCATGAATGTGTTCAAAATTAGATTTTAGAAAATGACAGATTAGTGAATTGAAACACGAACAAAATAGAAATCTACTACAAACTGAAACTATATCTATTTCTGGCTAAGAGTCTCCTCACCGTGCTGTGCTTGAAGTCTGTTGTAAATGTCAATGTTTTAGGGTGTCTAATATTCCAGCATCTATTCTCTGAAATGTAAGAGGAATGATCATTTAAGTCTATGTACACTATATGACCAACTGTTTTTTCCCCCCAACAATTACATACAATTGTTTAGGTATTGAGATTTACTCAATAAATTTATATGTACTGATACTGATATTTCCCGGCCCAAAACCTGTTGACAATTTTGGAACACAGATTAACCCAATCTGCATGCACATACTGCTGCCACAGCTAACCACTGCACCACCATGGTGCCTCTTACAATCAGTTGGTTAGAAGTGATTAGATTGGTAACCTGTAGCTTTAAGATCTCCCTTCACTGGAAATAAACAGCCCAAACCTGTTTCAGCATGACAATACACAAAGCGACGTCTGTGAAGACAAGGTTTGCCTAGTTTGCACTGGACAAACATGAGTGTCCTGCACAGACCTGACCTCAACACCACTGAATGATTTTGGAATGAACTGGAAAACTGAGTGCCCCAGGACACCTTGACACTGATTCATACTCTTGTGGTTTTATCCATCCATCCATCTAGGAGTATTTTTAGTTAAACTAGGGACTGTGGAGGCCAATGGTGACCATTGTATTTATCTATTTATTTGTTACGACCGTGGTAGGACATCCGGCAACATTATGGGCAATCTGGTAATGGCAAATAGCCTAATCTACTGTGGGAGGAAACCGGAGTACTCAGGGGAAACCCAACAAGCACAGGGAGAACAGGCAAACTCCAAGCACACAGATTCCAAGGCGGGAATTGAACCCTTGACCCTACAGACGCAAGGCGACAGTGCTAACTCTTGTGCTTGAATGAGCACAATTTTCCTAAACCTAGTGGAAATCTTTCCCAGAGGAGAGACAGGGGGACTTTGAAATGGGATATTAAACAGGGCATGAGATTCACTACTACTGTAGTGTCAACATTATTACATTCATAATAATGAACAGTATGTACACATTAACCCAGGTTAACCATGTTGCTTGACTCACTTGTTCAAACATTGGAAAAAACAACATAAATTAGAAATGAGACAGAAACTTGAAACTGTGTAAATACAGATGATGCAATTTCCCCTGAGTCATGTTCCTGGAAAAAGGTTCCATGCTTGTGTAATGGCAGAATAACCCACACAAGTACGTCTAATACAGTATACATGTAATACAGATCAACCATAACATTATGACAACTTGCCTGATATTGAGTAGATCACCGTTTGTACACAAAACAGTAATGACCTATGTATTCTGACACCTTCCTATAACATTAACCTTTTCAGCAATTTGAGCTACACTAACGCTTCTGTTGGATCGGACTACATGGGCCAGACCCCGCAGTTTTGGAGTTGCTCTGGATCAGTTGTCTAGCCATTACAGTTTGGCCTTTTTCACAGTAGCTACATTTTCAATATCGCGTTACAATAGTGGCTGGATGTGGGTGAGATATACAGTATTAGGCAGCAAATCAACCTTAATTTTATTTATTCATTTATTTTTAAAACTTGAAGTTTACTTAAGATATAATGGAAGCAGAAAAAATGGGCAAGCGTAAGGACTTGAGTGACTTTGATAGGGGCCAGATTGTGATGGCTAGAGGACTGGGTCAGAGCAAGTCCAAAACTTTACCTCTTTTGGAATGTTCCTGGTCTGCAGTGGTCAGGACATGGCAAAATGATCCAAGGAAAGAAGGTAGATGAATTGGTGACAAGGTCATGGGTGGCCAAGACTTAATGATACACATGGGGATCGAAGGCTAGCCGGTGTAGTCCGACCTAATAGAAGCGATTCTGTAGATCAAATGGTGAAAAGATTAATGCTGGTTGTGAAGTCATTATTGTGGCAAAGAGGCCGAGCTACTCAACATTAAGCAGGTGGTTATATTATTATGACTGATCAGTGTATATTACCTTTTAACACTATGTATATTTCATAACAGTCTACTTTTTTAAAAAAGATTAGTGACTGCTTTGAACATCTATATGGTGTTAATTGTTTAAGTTTGCTTATTTGGCCACATGTCTGCGTCTACGTACGTGCAGAATTAAATGTTTCACTTTGTGACTTTTAACGTGATAAATGAAGTCGTAACCCGGAAGTTTTTTTTTTCTGTTTTCGCTCGAGGTACTCAGTAGTTTTTTTTATATATATATATATATATATATATATATATATATAAATATATAGTGTATCAGGGAAAAACACCGCATGTAATGTTAAAATAAATTAATATATAGATAAATTAATTATATGTATATACGTATGGTATTTTTTTTTGTAACGTGACCTTTGTCTGTGTGACGGCGGTACGTCGTGAGTGACGTCACGCGCCTGATGCGTCGTCAGGGATGGATGGGGAGGCAGCGAACAAGAAGAGCAGGGGTTGGTGATGTGTATGAGGAGGAATATGAGCAATATAATTGGTGATTTCTGGTTTAGTCTAGTTTAAATTGGTCGGCGTGTGTGTGTGATTTTTTTCCGGGTGGGGTGTTTTTCTTGTGTGGTTTTCCCGGAGTAATTAGAAGGGGGTAAACATCTCTGAAGTGAGGAAGTGGGATGTGGCCCGGTGTTGTATCTTCGCCTGAGATGTGACACAATCACAACGCCTTGTGTGTGTGTGTGTGTGTGTGTGTGGGGGGCGGGGGGCACGCACGCGCTAACTCTCTAACATAGTATATATAAAGGCTCGCGCGATGGCATCCGCGTCATGCGGCGGCTGGTTCGGATTCACGGCGCGCTGGAGGAGACTGCGGAACGCGACGTCGTAATAATAATGTTTGTGCCTTCGTGACACCGCGTCGGATTTACGATGGACTCGCCGGTAACGCTGGGCAGGCTGGAGCTGGCGCGCGCAGCCGCCACCACCACCACCACCACCGCCGTCAGCACTGGCACGCGCCTCAACGGACCGGGGACGAAGGAAAGGAGCGCGCAGCCGCAGCAGCAGCACGCCGTGCCGCGCGCGGGACCTCTCGGCTGCGTGCCGCTCACGCACCAGGTCGCGGGACACAAGTACGGCGTGGACAAAGCAGGTCAGTGTACCTTACAGATTAAACCTGTTCTCAGGGTTAAAGCGCCGAAATCAAGCAGCAAGTTGCAACATTTCTCTCTCTCTCCCTCTGAGGGCTGATAATGTAGTTTAAGTAATAAACACACCGTTTTCTAACGTTTTTTTTGCCCTTTTGCAACAAGCCCTTTAATGCTGCAATGACGTCACTAAAGGCATAGTAAGCCCCTTCGGATTGTACTCCGGTTTAAAGGTGCGGTTAGGAGGATTAGGCTCAGCATTCAAGTAGACAGACATGTTTGCTGAGTCTCATAATGTATGCGTCTTGTTAGATTGTTTTTTTTTTTTTTCATTTCTTATTTTTCATGATATTCGTAGATTCGCAAAATAAACAGTTCTGAGAACAGTTCTAGAATTAGGGGACATGCTATTACACATATACTTGTATATGAAATATACACTATGTATCAGGGCACTGCTAGCTCAGTGCTAGGTTTCTCGCTCGGGTTCGGCCCAGGTTCATTGTCCATCCGAAGCCCCAGCCACTGAATGCAGTGCCGGTCCCAAGCCCAGATAAAACCTGCGCCAAGTTGTGTGCGGATCGGATGGTCCAATGTGGCGACCCCTCGATGGGAGCAGCCGAAAGTCCAACAACTATAAACATACACACTACCAGTCAACACACCTTCTATTTCCATGGTCAAATTCTTAGTTCTCCAGTTGATATTGAGATGTGTCTAATCTGAGGTGCCGTTTGTTAATTGGTGACTCTTGAGGCTGGTAACTCTGAATGAGCACAGATAAATTTTAGTTTTGCTTTGCTGGCATGTTCTTCATGAGAGCCAGTTTCATCACGGTGCTTGGTGTGTTTTGCAAATGCACTTGAAATTAAGAGAACTATTCCAGATCAGCATGACCTTCATGGCTTAAAATAACATCTGATTACTGTTGTTAATTAATTATCTAATGTCTTATGTGTTATTTAATAGTTTAGAAATCTCCAGGATTATTCTAGAATGTAAATAAATAAATCCAACATTGTGTCCAAACTTTTGACTGGTACTGTAAATGTGTGGTTTCTCTGACTCAAACAGGTTTTCTCAGCGACTTGGTACAGCTTTGTCCGCAACTTAATCCATCGTTTGTTAATTGTGTGCTACAAATCTCTAAGATTATTTGTACAAGTAAAGTAAGGAATAATAATAATGATGATGATTGATGATGATGATAATAATAATAATCATCCACTATATCCCCTTTAAGTGTATAACAGAGTAACCTCTTTAGTAACCACTTTATGGCAGAGATTATTATAGAAATACTGGGCGTGAGGCAGGGGCACACCCTGAACAGGACACGATAAAGTGCGCGCATTTACCACGCAATCATTCACATCAAATGACAATTTAACACAGCCTGGTCACCTCCCATGTGATTCGGGAGGTGTTAGGAAACCGGACAATGGAGTTGTGAAACTCGACACGGAGATTAACTCGAGTTCAGGATCGAAGCAGGAAACCTGGAGCTGTGAGGTGGCAGTACTACATACAGTAACGTAGTGACGTATTTGAGGTTTCAAGATTATGTTTTTGCCACCCGAGTGCTGGTGGGATGTGGGTTCGGTACACATCAGTCATCAGCATTACACAAACTCCAAGACACTAGAGGCAGATTGGTGATGAGTCAGAAAGTGCACATTTCGTGGAAATGTTGCAGTAGTACGGACAGAGTGAACGGCAATGACCATAGACTTGGTGTAACTAGTAGTTAGTATGTAATAAACAGTAAATAAGTGTCTTGTTAGACAGGCAGACCATTCGGTAGTAAAACTACATGTTGTTTGTTGGGTTTAACTCTAGGTATACTGCAGCATCCTGATGGAACGGTACTAAAGCAGCTCCAGCCTCCGCCCAGAGGACCCAGAGAGATGCAGTTCTACAGCATGGTGAGTAAAGTATGAAGGGATACATTTACTCTCACTCAAAAACAAAAACAATGTTCATAATTACTCTACAGTTTTTTTTCGTTGTGGACGTATTGGCACTCGTGAAAGGAATTTGGCAGAAATGACTAACTAGCAATTGGACACAAGAAGTTTTATTAAAAAAAAAAAAATTACATATTGATTATATGCTGGGAACGTGATGCCCTAATGAATATTCAGTTATTTATAACAATGACAATAAAGTTAATTAGATTGATTGAAACTTTTCCTTTTTTTCCTTTTCTGATAATATTACATTCTCTCAGAATTAGGAGCTTTGGGCACAGGGTGGAGTAAACCCTGGTCAGGATGCCAATCCATCACACTGCACACATACAAACGGCGGGCAATTAGGGAACGCTAATTAGCCTAACCTGCATGTCTTTGTACTGTGGGAGGAAACCTGAATACCCAGAGGAAACCCACCAAGCACCGGGAGAACATGCAGACTTCACACACACACACACACACACACACACACACACACACACACACACACACACACACACAGACCCCGAGGTGGAAATCGAACCCTGATCATGGAGGTGCAAGGCGACAATGTTAAACCCAGCACCCACTCCCCATCAAAAAATATATATTTTAAAAAAAGTCATGCTAAATAAAAAGGTTTCAAGAGTCTAAAATATTTTGAGAATTTTCCTTAATTTAAACACTGAAGCAGACTGACTTGAAATTCATTGTGGAAAAGGAAGGAGGTGGAGACGGTGGTGGTGGAGACGGTGGTGGTGGTGGAGTAGACAGAGTGGAAAATCAAGAAGCAAGGATTACAAATTCTCACCATTTAGTAAATTTATAGGCTTTCAGTATCTGAAGCTTATTAGATCCTGTTTCAAAAGCCGTTCTTGAGAGCACTGGTCACCAACTTCACCAAATGCTAATGGATCTACATCAGGACTCTCTGTAGACGTCAGATTGTACAAAAAGATCATCTCATGCGCAAGGAGAACTAAAATATTCCAAGGTATCACTGACAACGAGCCTGTCTCCCCCATTTATCCTACCAGCATTAATGTCATCATTGAATGAGCCAGGATATTTGATCTCAAATTGAGTTGCCTCTTCCAGCCCGTCATATCCTGGACACATTTAGTTTCCAGATTTGAAATGAACTGAAAAACTTGTGGTTTGGGTTTGAAGTTGGAAATTCACACACACACGCACACAAAGGCATGGAAGTGTTCTGCATTCAGGACGAGACCAAGATTCCACAAAGAGGAAAGAGCCTCTGTGCTGATTATATCTCCAGAAAAGGCTGCATTTTGAAATCAGGAATTTTAAAATCATGTATTGTGTTAAAATGAAGGTTCAGTAAGATCAAGAATGATAATTGCTGCTCATTTCCATTTTCAGTGCCTCTAGCAGAATGTTCATATTAAGCTTGTGTGAAAATGTTCTTGGCAGTCTGTGTGCTCATTTAAGAAGTACTTTTTTTTAATATAAACTTTGCTCTGTTTAGAAGCCTGTCACTGATGCTCATAATCGCGGCGACTCCAGACGCCTCACTCACTCCTGAGAAAGCCGAATAGACGATGTCTTGGTTCAGAATTGCTTTTTGAATGTAAATGTTAAGCAGCCCGACTCAGAAGCGCGTCCTCCAAATGACAGATGGTGCTACCCAGTCGTCTGATGTCATGTTTTGAGTGTTTTCAATCAAGATTTAATCTTCTTTCTGTGCTTCAGTTATGTAACCAGATCCGCCCACACCACAGAACATTTCATTCACATTTCCTTCTCTAGTTGACCCGGTCCGATCTTGTTATCTTGTGCAGGTTTACGCAAAGGATTGCTGCGACCCCTGCTTACTCGAACTGCGGCAGCATCTTCCCAAGTTCTACAGCACCTTGTCTTCTCCTGACAGCCCCACAGGTGATGTGACACACACTGGTAATGCTCAATGGCTAATACTGTATTAACATGAGGTGAGCTCTGATCGGTCCGATCGGCCCATAATCACTTAATGTTTACAGATCGATGCATGAGTCGACACGCGCATGAGAATATTACCAAGACGTCAGACGTGCAACATGCAAACCTTTTTTTTTTTTCTAAAGCAAAACATCTTCCAAAAACTTTAACTTAACTTTATTCAACACTAAAAAAAAAAAAACTCAACAACAAAAAAGTTATCTGCAAAGGCAGCAGCTACAGTAAATCTCCTAAGTCAACCCTCACTCACTCAGTCACATATAGCAGAAGCGCTTAAAAAGCTGGAGCCTCACTCTGCAGAGAGTAAAAAGACTAAAACCGTTATCACAAAAATAATAATAATCTGTAGGTTCCCAGCTCTGGCCCGGGTTTACCTTTCGGCTCCGTGCATGCGTGCCGACAGTGAGCCGTACATACACATACTTTATCTTAAAAATGCAGAAATTCCGATATTTATGCCCTCGCTGCTTACTAATGAATAGCCACGATCGGCTCGCCAAACACCAAGCGTGTACTAATGGGTGTGTTTATTAAACTCTGCTAAAAAAAAACATTTCTATGTAATTCCTTGATGCAGCCTCGTCCCATGCGCTGCACGTTATAATGAGTCTGTATAGCAGGACAGTCACGTTTTTGATAAGCCCTTCAGCGTGTGTGGGAGCAACTTGATGCTAGATAAGGAATGGAACATTTTAGCTGAGCGTGTAGGCTATTCTATTGGTTTCAGTTTCTTTATAATCTACATGAAAGTACTTTATAAGAGAATGGAATACGTCGCATATGTTGCCTTCCAGTGATTAATAGTTGCTATCAAACTGTTTAAAATGTTTGTTTTTTTTTCTTTTGGTAAAAATAGTAAAAGAAAAAACACAATAATACATAATAAATACATTAAAAAGGTATTCTATTTAATGTATTTAAGGTATTTTATTCTAAAAATAAAAATATTTATTTCCCCCATGTACGGAAACTTATGGCCCACTCTGTAGAACACTTTAAATGGAAGATTCCAATAACACACACACACACACACACACACACACACACACACACACACACACACACACACACACACACACACGAGATCAGCGATCAGTAATCAGCCCTAAAACCCCTGATCGGAGCTACCCTACAACGTGTGTCTCAAATTTCGTACATCTGTACATTTCTAGGTCATATTTCAAATGTTTATTTTACATAATACAGTACTGTGCACAAGTCATATTTTGCTTCCAAAGAACCAGACTTTCTTGATATTTGTTTTAAATGTAGTCTTGAGAAATAGTTCTCCAGGCTTCCTGAGAACTATTTATTTTTTACCCCTCATTTTTGGCTAGAGGAACCTGACATGGATTTCTGTTTTGTGAAATGCATTTTGGTTTTATCAAGTTCCACAAATCATCCCGTCAGTTCAAACCACCTCATCAACTTCGTCTTCAACAAAGTGTTTATGCCCACACACCAGCTGTTCACTGGAGGCTTTTGTTGTTGTTGTTGTTGTTGTTGTTGTTGTTATTTATTGAAAATTCTGTGTAAACTAAAAGGAGACTCCTCTGTCTTTGTGTGTGTAAATCCCAAGAGATCAGCAACATCTGAAACCAGTCCATCTGTCACTAGAAAACATGCCATGGTTACATGAACAGGCTGATGTACAGATGTTCAAAATAAAGAAGCCTATGATAGCCATGACAATGACAGGACAGGTGTAAAGATGCACCCATTTGTTTAGTCTGTGCTGTCAGAAAGCATATTTCTGATATGATGGTGATGATGATGATGATGATGATGATGATGATGATGATGAGTGATCCTCCTCATGTACAGAGCTGTATCTGAAGCTGGAGGACGTCACGCGCCGCTTCCAGAAGCCCTGCATCATGGACGTGAAGATCGGCCAGCGCAGTTACGACCCTTTTGCCTCGCAGGAAAAGCGTGAGCAACAGATCAGGAAGTACCCCTTGATGGAGGAGATTGGCTTCCTGGTGCTCGGGATGAGGGTAAGCACTCACTGGCCATTTCCTGTTTTACTTGAAAATATTTACGTTAAAGATGGACAGTACAAATTAAATGCTGAAACGTTCCAGTCCCAGAGGAATCCGAACCGCAACCAAACCTTTAGTCATAACATTCATTAAAAAATTAGGTCATGGGTGTAGTCTGGTATCTTTCCCACATTTAAAAGGTAATTTTAATAGAAATTATTATATTGCTTGATTAAGAAAATTACATAATTATTTGAAAACATCTTCATCCGTTTAAATTGTGTGAATGTTTTCAAGAGGAATAAAATAACACGGATTAATTAGCAACCTAATAAAGCCCCCCCCCCCCCTAACCACATAAGGGAAAACGTCTGCCAAAAGCTTTAACGCAACAACAATGCAACGTGAATAATCCGAGTATGAAAAGTTTTCCGCAAACGCAGCAGATAACTCCTGTAAGTCGACTCTCACTTAACCTCCTTCACCAGAAGCTCACAAAAAGCTCGAGCCTCGTTCGCTGCTGAGAGTAAAAAGGCTGAAACCGTTATCACAAAAATAATAATGAGGAGAAATAATTCTGGATTATAAGATGAATAGACTGTCTCTTTTAACTTCTGATATTTCTAAAGAAATGCCTAGTTTTGTTTGTTATTCATTGACACAACCTTGTTCCAGTGTAGCAGGACAGACTCAGTTGAGACGTGTGTGAGAGCACCTTGATGTACTAATTAAGGAACGGAAAATTTTTGTTTTTTTAGTCGAGCGTAGGTTATTCTATTGGTTTCAGTTTCTTTACTACATGAAATAATAAGAGAACATAATATGTTGTGTATGCCTTTCAATAAGTACAATTTTAAAATGTATGATACTTTCCCAGATGTGAATTATATTTGTTTACAATGGTTATTTTTACTGCTATAAATAGTAAATAAGTAAACACTATACAACACCTTTAAATGGAAGATTCCAATAACCCACACACCTGTATTGACGGATGTTATATATATATATATATATATATATATATATATATATATATATATATATATATATATATATATTACATACACACACGCACACACACATTGTGCAGTCTTAACACCCCTCCCCCCCCCCATTTCTCTCTATTTTGTTTCCAGCCTTCTTGAAGTACCTTTTTTTTTTTTTTTTTGGTCTTTCATTTTCAGTCCAGTCCCTGTACCTGAGAGTTTTTGTTCGTTAAGCCAACATAATGAAATATGAATCATTCAAGCATAAAAATTATTTAACATAAGTCATGAACCAGTGAGAATCAGGTGTAAATGATGACGGACGATTAGTATACCGGTCATTCTGTGGTTGGAACAGATGAGAGGGGAAATGAGGCCTGCTGCCGAGGTTGTTGCACAAACCAAGAATTTTTTTTATTATATCTTTAGCATATCCTTTGCAGCCTGTCATAGTAAAACATGTGTTCCCATTTCTTTAATCTGATCTACATCTTTTCATTGAATTAAATTTAATACAAAGAAATGAGGCGTGGCTCAGGACGTTTGCGCAGCACTGTATGCCACGGGGTGTGCGAAGCATCCAGCAAAATCCTCATCACAGATTAGCAGGAAGACTTTGTAGTTTTCCGGTCTCAACAGATCTGTTCTGTGGAAATGGAAAGACAAGATAAGTGATGCAAATCAAATAACGTGGAAGTCAATATTGGTGTGACTCACCATCCTCAAGAACCCCATGGGCTTGATTCCTTAAACAGCCCTGAGAGGAGACTCGTATGGAGGCCGACAGATGTGTTTGTCTGCACCTGTTCCAGCTGCTGTAGTGTCCTGAATTACAAACGCAGCAGTGGATTAAAATAGCACTTTCAAAAAGGCAGCTGATTTACTGTTTACTATTCAAGATGCGTTAATCTGACACTGGCCTGATTTAGCAATGTATATATATTTTTTCCTTGTTTAATCTACTGACATTATTTCACATCCTGAGCTCTATAGATGTAGCACATAAGCAGATCTAGTACACAATGTGTATTAAAGTATATTACCATGGCTGTGATGTTTTGCATACCAAAAGATCTTCGCTGAAGCTTTCATGCAGTCAGATTGAAAAGTATGAGATGTCGGTATTAGATTATTAGGTAGTCGCTGATAGTCAAAGCTGTTATAAAACAGGATTGTATCAAAGATTGAAAGACGTGCCAACTGATGGTGTGCCTTTCTCAAACTGTACGGAAATAGGTTCGGTTTGTAGTGTTTTAAACGATAAAGTGAGTATTTACTTAACCTATGAAGGGGATATTACAGGAGCAGTTTTGATATCCAAATATCATAATACCAAGTTTTCCCTACAGCAGGGGTGTGTATTTAAAATTCCTTGCTTACTATCATGACTGGAAGGCAACAGTTACTTTTTAAGCCTATGAATATTAATTACTACTTCATGGCTATGAATAAGACATCAAAGTGGTTATGCTTTGTTTTCCATTAGCGTGTCATGTTACCACTATGTACTAGTGCCATGAAGTCTAAACAGATGAGGTAATGTGAAGTAAAGAAGAAATGTCTTCTATCCTGTTTTTTTTATTTATTTTTTTTAGGTAAAATGAACCTTGCGCCACTTCACTTATCAGATCAGACTGGATGAAATAAGGAAAAAAAAAATCAAAGGTTTATGAAACCTCAATGTTTTAAATGTAAATAATTTACCAGGGCTGTCAGCATCAATAATAATTAACGAATTAAAATTCCTTAAACTTCTTGAACGTGGCAACCTGTTAGGACCAGTTCTACAACCAGAAGTCGTAGATGTGCAAACAAAAAATTTATCACACCTTTAGAATTTGTCACGTCAGGTTCCTCTGTGCAACACTGAGGAAGTGCAGACATACCGGTGACGCCTACGTGTTACCAACATGAGCTACAATCATCAGTAAATGCTTGGGGACAGTACAAAAGCTGTGCATCTTTTGTTGGACAGTTTTTGATTCAGGATTGATTCGGCTTTTTGTGGTTATTATTTTAAAACTAATTATTTAATGTTATTTAGTACAAAACCGATAAGAAATATATACTGCACAAAAAACAGAAGCTGGTATATTGTCAAAAAGTTTAGTAACAAGTTGCACAGCTTTAAAAACATTTTTGTTAAAGTTTACGCAACTTTCAGAGAAATTTGCTGGCCGAACTAAAGTTCAAAAGGTGACTTAGCTTGTAGTTCAAACTGTCAGGGTTGACTTACCCCAACTTTTCAACTTACTCTAAAAAGAATGTCGTCTCCCACTGTAGTCCATTTATGTAGTTGGTTCGATATCCCAACAATTAAAACCCACAATCATTGCTTAAAAAAATGTTATTCTTCCAAAACTAGTCTGCGTTAAAACGGTGATCTTCATAAACCAGGAGAATACAGGTTCGATTTTGTTTAAAGGTCGACTTTGTTTCAAGGTCAGTAAACTCTTACTGATGCTTTTACATTACAATATCATAACCATTTAAAAAAATAGCAAAGATTAACCGTTTTTTCCCCAATGTGTTGAGCACAAAAAAAAAAAGAGTACATGGCAACAAGAGTTTGTTTCTCAATCTGAGGAGCGCATGTCTCTCCAAGTCCAATAGGAGGTGCATGTCGAGACCTTCAATGTTAAGAGCACAGACCTGACCAAACATCACTGCTGCATAGTCACGCAGACCCTCAAGCACTTCTACATCTTCAACAGCTTGTTCACGCTCCTCCTGTAGCTGCAAAAGACCAACCGTCACCCCCCTGACCTGATCCTCGTTAAAGAGAAGTCGAGTACACTTATCTAGTAGGATTTTTTTTTTTTACTGTGGAGCTGCCTGAGACAAATCAGACAATAAAACGTTAGTGCTGTGGAATCAATAAATTACAATACCAAAGAATGGAATCAAATCGACAGTCTACGTATGATCTGCAGCTCATCAGTGAAGATTGGCATATGCATTTGTTTGCATTAACTGCTGAAAATGGAAGAAACTAATGAGACAGAGAGCAAGATCCTCTCATACGGTACTCTGTTGTGCCATAGTCCAGCACTATAACTATAACGAATAGAAAAGGTCCTTCGGATTCACATCTGTACTGTGATCCATCATATTCGAAGACCCCATTGCTACAGAGTGTACGGTCTCAGCGTTGTGTGTTACATAACATGTTCATCCAGCTCAACTCCGCACTTTGAGTTAATGGGCTAATAAATTATATATCCTCTTGTAAACAGATCTATCTTTGGGAAGAGGGAGGATTTTTACTACACTCTCTGTTTATCACCGAGCGGCAGTGAGAATTTGGCTTTCGGAGCTGGCAGAGCATCAGTAGTCTGTGAATATGTGGATGTTATCATCCTGACAGAATGAACTTATCACTGAGGCAGGCCTGAGAGACCTCTTTAAATCAGCCGTCAGCTTGCTGACCTCCCTTAGAGTCCTCGTCAGCGTCCGCCGACTCGCCCGGAGGCTCTTTTGTGCTTATCCGCAGCCCATCATGAGGTTTACACAACAGCCGCCGCGGTTATGCGGGACTGAGACGTTTTTAATATCCTAAGAGGAAACGCGTACTCGAAGCTACAGAGCTCGTCTGACAGGTTGCTGCATTTTTTTTTGTTTTTTTTTTAACTCATGGGGGTTGTGGCCTGTCATTCTCACAATAACACACACGGAAGTGGCTCTGTTGCAGTGCGGCGTATGAATGTCCTTACAGCACTGATGAAGAGCGTCACACTAATAGCAAAACGAATGCTGACTTGTGAATGATGTCTCATCAATGTCACTTAATGTCATGGCAAGACACCGTCTTGAGCCGTGCTCGAGTGTGTGAAAGCTTTCATCTCGCCCTAGACTGTTTGTTCTTTGACAGGGATCACGGGAAAAAAAAGGTGTTTTAAGCTTTGAGCCATTAAGCCCGGTTTCAGAGCAAAACGATCCATTAGTGGCAATTACGCTACTGATTTGGTGGATAGTCTACAGACAATTTGCTCAGTCTTTTAACAGACTGAGATTTGCAGAGCATCGACGTGGAACGTCTTCTCTGGTTTTTAAAAGGAATTCAATATTGTCTGGGTATTGTTTTTGATAAACTGGTGTTATGTCGTTTTGTTTCCACCAGAGGGAGCTCACGTCCTCTCGTTAAAACAATTCTCAGTAAGATCCTTTCTTTTCTCATTGCTCTGTGTTTGTGTGTGTGATTTTTTAAATTTTTTTTTGTATAGGTGTACAATGTGGGCTTGGACAGCTTTGACACATATGACCAGCATTACGGAAGGGGACTCATGAAGGATACCATCAAAGACGGTAAGATTTTTTTTAATCCATGTGCCTCTGTAACTTATTATAATGTATTCTCATGCTATTTAAAGGAAAATAAAATCCACAGTTGACCTCAGTGCTATTCCTACTTTACCCACAATGCCATTTTCTGCTACGCTTGCCAATAGAATTCATCTTACCTGTTACAGTATTTCTATCGAGAAAGATTGATTCAGCAGCGCACTACTCCTTAGGTTTATCTAGCACTCGCATTTCCTCATCCGTGCGCCCTGCTCGAATAGATCAGCTTCCTTATTAGCGAATATCACCACCACCAATGCCATCGTCACTGTCGTCAGCTCATAAATCAGTAGCTCTGAGTATCTGTAGTAATTAGGCATAACTTGCATCGCATGCTGGAACGTTCTTTCTTCATTGCTTCTACATTCTCCACTAATTATCATTATTATGATGATGAAAAATGATGAGGGGGAAGGAAAAAAAATGTTAAAAAAGGCAAAACCTGAGCGTTATCACTTATGGTTAAGATTGGATACTTTCTTCTCCAAGCAAACACTGTTGTAAGTGTGATGGTGATGCTTTCAGGGCTCAACTTCTATAAATGGTTTAAACTTCAGTAAATACATATGAAGTGGATTTTCTTTAAAAAAAAACAAAAAAACAAATCAGTCTGTAGGCGTATAGAGTCTGATTAAATAGTCAGTATAGTGCTACGAGTTTATTCATTCATCTTATCCTGTGTAAATGGTTGTGGCAGATCTGGAGTAAGAAGGTTAAGGCACGAATTGCAGTATGTGCCTTGCAAACTCATTTCAAGGTGCACTCGCGCTACTGACAATTTTGTGGATGCCAATTAACCTCATCTTTGGATTTGGATGGAAACCCACCAAGCACAGCAGAGAACATGCAACTACTCTGGCACAAGCTCATCTGAACAGGTTTCCCTCCATATTCTAACTCTGTCTCTTCCATGCAGGACTGTGTAAATTCTTCAACAACGGCGACCTCCTCCGCCGAGATGTCATCGCTGCAAGCATCGCCAAGGTCCAGAGCATCCTTCGCTGGTTCGAGAACCAGAGCCAGTTGAACTTTTACGCCAGCTCTCTCCTCTTCGTTTACGAGGGGCTTCCCTCGGCGCCGGAGAAGAAATCCGGCACCCGGAGCCTGCAGGAGAATGAAGGCGTCCTGGAGTACAACAACAACATCGAGCAGAGCCTCTCCAGCATGTACTCCCTGCACAAGAAGGGCTGCATGCAGAGCCAACAGGACAACAGCGCATGGCACGGCCTCGCGCAGCCGGAGACCGGCGAGCACGAGACGCAGGAGACGCCCGACGCGGAGGTCCGGATGATCGACTTCGCCCACGTCTTCCCCAGCACGGCCCATGACCACGGCTACATCTACGGCCTGAGGAACCTGCTCAAGGTGCTGCAGCAGATACTGGATGACTGAAAAAAAAAAAAAAAAAATATATATATATATATATATATATATATATATATATATATATTAAAAGGTTCTTTTTATGGTTCTTCTGCCATAGTGTTCTTCTCATCTCATCAGAGAGGAAAAGTTCTTGTAGCTACTCTCATTCCTCTCTCCTGTGTTCAGAATCTGCACTACCTGGACTATAATGAAGTGTCCCATCTTAAAACCTTAGTCTTATAGTTGGTCTACAGTCACCTCATCTTTTTTAATATATATATATATAAAACTGTTTTACTCAGGTAAATCGATTCCGTTGTCATTAATAGTGTTTATCTCAGCAATGGCAGAAATGAAATTCTCTTAAACTCGACGTCTTAAGCATCTTGGCATATTAGCTGTGATTGATAAGATATTGTTTTGTTTTTACATAGGGGTAGTGCTGCTGCACAAGGCTGTGGTTGGTGAGACTACGGGGGTTTTCCCACATTCCTGAACCTTTTCGCGCCAAATAGAAATTCTTGAAACTTCTTGGCCACTCGAAATGGTACGATGTTATTACGATCACGACGTATCCATCAGCGACTCCACTACAAACCGTGCCAAAATGCTGGACCATCACGCACTTGCTACGAAATGACACTCTTTACTAGGGATGGGAATCACCAGGGACCGCCCTATGTGATATTATCGCGATACCTACCGTATGTGCTGAATCGGTTTATGTTGCGATTCTGGAAGTATCCGGATTTTTATTAATTATCCCGATATCAGATTTTGTTACAATTTTTAGCAGCAATCTGGATACCCGTGTTTGGATACTTGCGTCATCATGTGCAGTAGAGCGGTGCGTTTAAATCATTTATTCATACAATTTAATCGAATTTTGTCCATCGAATCATTTAAGTGAATCGATGGGTCAGTTTTTAAATTCAATAGCAAACAAACCATTTAGATTTTCTTGCAAACCTCTCCTTTTGTGGGATTATTGCCCCTTCTTTATCATGCAGTTGGTGCAACCCCGCCAAGCAAAGTGTGGAGAAGATGATTGACGGGAAAACAAGATTTTTGCTTTGAGCAGGAGATGACGTTTAAACAAAGTAACAGCTTTTCTTCAATACTTGTTTAATACTTTGTATTTTTTTATTTTTGTACTTCAAAACCTGTCAGAAATCCAGCTGCTTAAGACAAATCAGACAATAATCGTTAGCGCTATGGAATCGAATTGAAAATCGCGGTGGCCAAAAATCTAATTGAACCGACAATCTAGCCATGATTCACAATCTAATACACAGTGTAGTATCTATTAAAGCGTAGTTAAGTGTGAAGTGTTGTATTTAGCCTTTTTGGCAGATTTATTGTGAGAATTTTTTAAGTATCGACAACTCAAAGCCATCTACATAAAAAAAAGATCATTACTATAAGATCATTACGAAGAGACACGAACCGCCTACTTTTTCAACTGCTCAACTCCTGCAATCCACCTTTAGGTAACTTTTTTTCCCCTTCAAAATTTCAAACAGGGTCGAACTTCTTCATAATGAACTTTTTTTTTTTTCTCCTACGATCTTGAAATCGCACTGATTAAAGCCCACATGTGGTAATGTGGGAAAGCCCCCATGGATTTGGAGTACGTAGTTGTTCATTTCTTTAACCAGCGCCGCCAAGATGTACCCTGCCCCTGGTTGCGATTTTTGCCTACCCTACATGAATCCCCTCCCCTGTGTAAAAACGGTATTATATTTTCTGTGATTGAATCATGCAATATGCTGACCTGATGATGGGGAGGCTAGGATCTTTTATTGACATTTTTAAAAATGTGTATCGATGAGCTGTGAGTTCTGCCTGTCGTGACTGTACAAAGAAAAAAAACAACAACAACATACAAGCTTAAGTTCTTACCCTTTTCTGGCTATCTTTAAGTCATGCATTATTAATGCTGTATCAATTGATAGTGTTCTGAATTTGCCACTTTTTTGAGTGAACGAAGCTTTACTGTGCAGACATAAGTATTGATTCGAGTTCAGGAAGCTTAACCAGCATAGGCATCTGCATTATAAAATATTCAGTCAATGCAAGAGGAGGATGAACAAAAAATAAATAAAAATAATAATCACTGGAAAAAAGAGGAGAGATTTATTAATATTAAAGTTAAGATACAGGATTTCAGATTTTTCTCAGTCATTTGGATTGTATTTATGTTAAGTTCTGTTTTTTTTTTTTTTAATCCTTTATTTTAAACTTTAGGGCATTGCAGATTTACTAGAGTTTCATAGGTGCGTAATCACTGTATACACTGACATACTGATGTAATCTGTGAAATTTATTACTCATCTCATAGCTGATAAGTTTCTTGCTTTATTTGCTGTTTACTGAAAAACACCAGGATGGTGTTTTTTTTTTTTTTCTTCCTTCCAGCATAATGCATTTCATGTTTTGGTTGAAAATATATATGTTGTAGGTCTTATGTCTTTATTTTATGCTGAATGACTGCCGCTTGCGCTCGACTTCCCCGAAATGTACTCACCTGATTTAACATTCCTGTTGAATAACGGAGCGCTTTCTGCTTTTCTGCTTGTCGTCTCCCCAAAAAGAACAACGTTGCGCTCTGAAGGAAAAAGCAAAATTGGAATTGCATGTCTTTGGGCAAAGTCAAAACTACCTGTGTGTCTGATTCCTTGGCTCTTGTCTCACTCTCAGGAATGAATTAGTGTTACAAGGACTTCAAAGTAGTTAAGACATCCGTATGCAAGGACTCGAAGGAAAAAGGCCTCAGGCCAGTTCAAGCTTGATGCGTTTTTGTTCTGTGGCATGCGCTATTAAATCGAGCATTTTGTTCGCATTTCATTTGTTTTTGGCCCTGCTATTAAATTTGCAGCATTTCTTTTTTTCATTCATGCACTGAAGCAAGTGGAAATACTGTACAATGTATACATCAGCCTTTCTGCTGTGAACTAATCCATTCGTCTCTCATTTGTTTTAATTCTTGTCCGTACTTCTTATTATACAGTATATAAAAATTTGAAACTGTTGCACCTGACAGAGATTTGCGCTGGTGCTTAAAGCACTTTAATGACTCGATTGACTGGATTTTGCCTATGGAGCTAGTTTAATTAAACTAACTGTAAAGGTGTCTTACATTTTACACAAGTCTCCAGATTATTAGAAGAATTAGATTAGAAGAATCTTTAACCACTTTGTAACTGGTTTCTATTCTCGTTTATAATTTTTTTTTTTTTTTTTAAATAAATTATTATTTTTTTTTTCACACGCTTTTTACATTCTCAAATAAATAAATCAGGGTAAATTTGATTATGTTACGAGGACAATGTTGAGTATAATTAATATATATATGCAGGCTCATTTACACCCCATGTTTTAAAAACAGCCCATGAAGTAGGAGGTTTGCTCAATAAACCGATGACTATCTTTGAATGGTTTCCCATATGCTGTATAATTCTGCAATTCAGAATATTGATCTAATATTGATCATCTGATTATTGATCTGTTTTAAATTGAAGAAAAGAAATCTAGATGAAAAAGTATCCTTTCTGGAATGGCCTCATGTGAATCCTGTCCTAATAGACCTAATTTTTTTTTCTTCTTTTTTGTAATATAGCTGTATAACGTGTAATAACCAGACTGGTATATTAGGTGTATATTTGGCAAATCTAGCATTATTAATAAAAATCGCTCTTAATAACATCTTGTTTTTTCTTCTTCTTTGAGACACCACATGTTTTTGCTTTCTACACAAGAGGTGAGTTCAAGTCAAGTCAATTTTATTTATACAGTGGAACCTTGGATTACGAGCATAATTCGTTCCGGAAGTGGGCTCGTATTCCAAAACACTCTTAAACCAAATCATCATTTCCCATAAGAAATAATGAAAACTCAAATTATTCGTTCCACAGCCCCCAAAAATAAATACATAAAAATAATTAATACAATCTATAAAATGAAAATAAAACAAATTAATCTGCACTTTACCTTTAAAAAAAGTACAAATAAATCCGATCAGATAAGTGTTTCCATTGGTGCGCGTACGCGCCGTGCGTGCGTGCGCGCGCGTGTGTTTGTGTGGAATTAGCCCCTTCCCTCGCCTCGTTTTACACAGTAACATTTCTCCTCCCTCTCCCCACCTTGCTTTTTCACAACAGTTTCACAACAAACACACGCACACACACACAACGGAAACACCGTTTTAACAGGAAAAAAAGAAATCTTTCTGAGACTGACATGAGCGTATATTAACAGACACACTTTTTAAGTTTTACAACAAGCGCATAAACACAGCGGAAACACCGGTTTAACGGAAAAAAAGCAAGACTGGCACGAGCGCATACTAAAGGAATCACTTAAGTTTCACAACAAACGGACACACACACAAACACGGAAACACCGTTTTAACAGGGAAAAATGAAATCTCTCTGACCTGGCGTGAGCGCATACTAAGGGAATCACTGCTGTAAAGTAAAAAAAACAAAAAAACAAATGAACCAGCACCTTAACTTTGAAAAGAATCGTGACAGAGCAGAGTTTCTGTGTCTTTGTGAAGCCGGAAGGGGTGAAAAGCGGAGAGAGCGTCTGTGCGTGTGTGCGTGTGTGTGTCAGTGTCAAATTGCGCACGCACCAGCAGAGCTTCTGTGTTTCCGAAGACGTGGGGGGAGGGAGGGAGGGAGGGGGAGTGGGGAGGTTGGGGGGATAGGGTGAGAGAGTGACGCTCGGTGTCAAAATAAGAGTCGCATGTGTGAAGCATGATACTCGGCGCTCGTAAACTAATACTTGCTCGGTTTCCGAATAAAAAATTATTTAAAATCTTTGCTCGGTTTGCGGAACACTCGTAAACCACGTTACTCGCAATCCGAGGTTCCACTGTATAGCGCTTTTAACAATTGACATTGTCGCAAAGCAGCTTTACACAATAAAAAGAAGTAAGTTTGTATGCAATGTGTATGAATCAAAATGATAAGATTGTCCCTGATGAGCAAGCCGAGGGCGACGGTGGCAAGGAAAAACTCCCTGAGATCACCTTATTTTTAAGGTTCGCTTTATTACCTTTTAAAATAAAGCCTTATTTTAAGTGGAATTTTCCAAACTTGGTAGATGTTTGAGGATTGTGAGAGACGGGTATGATCAGCATAAATTTATTACTAGCTGTGCCTGCGGCTTTGTTCGTGTGGAATTTCATTGCACACTCGTAAGCTTATTTAAAAAAATTTACAGTTCCATCTGTTGAATTTTGGAATTAACTAAATGATATTAAAGTTGCTTTTTTTCCCCCTTTTTTTTTTAAATACAAGGACGTTTTCCATTTAAATTTCAAAGTAGCATATCTTCTCTTTCCGTGGCCTGATAGCGATGAATTAAAGGCTTGTTACCTCAAGCTAAACCTGTGAGAACCCCATTAAAATTCGTTCAGTTTATGTGATGTGTGCACAAACAAACAGACAGACACATCCATCTCGATGTGTTCTATTACTCATCTTACACCTCCAAATAATTTTTGTACAGACATGCCAACTTTACAGTTTTATTATATGTATAGGGATGTGAATCCATCAGGGCCAGCTGATACTATATCATGACACCTAGGCACTGATTGGATTAGTCATGCGATTTCCAATTTCCAATTCTATGTTAATTTTCGTGTGAGATTTTAGATTTTGTTACAATTCTAAACAAACTTAAAGCAAGGATAAGGAATGGGCTGTAATGTAATGTAGTTGTATTAATAGTTTAGAGCGCCACTTGTAGCATTAAAGATGGCAACGTTTTACCACTACAAATGCAAACATATATAAATGAAATGTTAAAAAAGATAAAGTATATTTTGGAGTGTGGCCATGCGTGAATTAGAATATGGAACTGGGCCTCCGAGTGGCTCCCTATCATCCGGAGATTGCTAGTTCGATTCCCGGGTGATGCTGTAACCCCTCGCAGCCGGAGGTCTAGAGAGAGCTGATTGGCCGAGCTCTCTCAGAGGGGAGGTACTTAGTGCTCCCACATTAATCACGGCTCTACAGCCGATCAGGGGCGTCTGTGAGCTCACACGAGCGGAAGGAGCGGATAGCGCTGTCCTCTGTGTGTTACTCCGCCCCCAACGTTGCGTGAACGAGCAGTTAAAAAAATTTCGGTCGACTGGCGTCACGTGGTTCGGAGGAAACCCGCGATAGTCTTCGGCCCTCCCGGCTGAGTGGTAGTAGTAGCCTTAATGTGGGAGCCCCCTAGTGTCGGGGAGGAATTCGTCGAAAAAAGAAAAAAAAAAAGAGAATATGGAACTGAACCGATTTTATTTCTCCCATCTCTCGTTTTCACAATATGTCTTTTCATGGTTTGGATTGTATTACAGTTTTCAGTCAAAGATCACTTTTTTTTAGAGGAGCAAAAAAATCCCCAACAAACCATATAAATAAATAAAAAGGAGACAAATTTTCTTTTTATTTATATCACTTAAAATGTAAAGAACACTTTAGGAAAGGAATTTTTGCAAATCATTGTAAATGAAATATTGAACAGTAGCTTGTTGAAATTTGTCCTCAATTTTTTTAAGTGATTTTTTTTTAAATTATTAAAATATTTTTTCCCCTCATATGATTACATGGACAAATGCTGTTTTGTTTTTCATTCCCCTTCTCAGTTCTCAAACCTTTATTTATTTAAAAAATAAAATAAAAAATTAGGAAAAGCTAAAAAATAAGCAAAAAACAACAACAAAATGCCACCATTCTTTCAGCTGATCCCATTAGAGGACACCACAGCAGATCATCCGATCCTCAGTCCTGCCCCACCCCTGATGCCCTTCCTGAAGCCACCCTTTTATTTTTATCTGGTTTTAGGACGAGCACTAAAGGTACCCATTACCCCAAGCGACTAGGTCATGATTGCAGACAAGAAGCCTGCCACTTCTCCCCAAAGCCTTTAAAAACAAGGAAAGAATACTAAAGACAAAAGAAAAAAAAGAGCCAAAGACAGAGAAGGACAGAGAGCTTTATTGATGTCATTCATTTTAAAAGTTGGAAACCTGTTGAGGAAACCTGGATGAGGAAATAACCTGACTTTGCTTTTAATCATGTAGAAAGAGGGCAGATGCAAAAGAAGTTACATCATTGTTGAGAAATGTTGAGATTCAAACATGGCTCAGATACTGATTAGCAGTGTTACTTGCCATGGAGACAAACTGAGCCGTCACTCTTCACTCCAGATAAGACACAAAGACATGGCTTGGTTTTTCCACAGATGAGCAAAAACATGTTGCTTCGCTTGCTAGCAGCAAGATATTATTACAACCCAATACTGTCCTGAGATAGATTGTGTCCACACACACACACACACACACAATTCTACAATATCTAAAGTAGGCCACGATTAGAATTGCAGCTTGTGGCTTAGTTTTTCAGCCAAAACCCATTCCCTCTCCTTGCCAGGCAGCACAGATCAGTGTTTAAATATTGATGATTGAAAAACGTGCAGTATTATAATACATCCTCAACCAGAATTTTTGTCCGCTGATACGTTTTCTGCCATTTTATTATGTGTATTAAGTCTGTTATAGTTTTGGGGAAATACGCATTTATTATACTGAATTTAAGGTAAAGAAAAGAGAAACCCTTGACAGCAAACCATCAGACAAAAATAAGAAATGTAATTTTCAAAATGTAATTATCCCGTAAATTAACTTGTAAAACCCACACATTAGATATCTTTACAGTCGTTGTTGCAGCAAGCTCTATCTTATTTAAAAAAAAATCTTATTTCTCTCATTATCTCTAATCCATATGACCATTTATTAAATTTATTAAATATAATTATTAAATAGTATTTATCTAGCCATGACACAAACTAACACTGCATTGTTTTACTATGACTCCCAAGAAGTGTGTCTGGTGTGTTTGTTTATATATACATGTATGTATGCATATATGATGAAATATATGATAAATATATAAATATATCTCTCTATATACTATATAATCTATATATAAATGATAGATAGCTATATAAAATCTCAATAATATCATTGATCACATATAATTGATTATATATGGATAATCCCTAATCTTCCTGGTATCTTGAAGGCTAGCAGTCAAAATTGTACTAGAATGCTTCCTCTGATGAGATCCTCTAGGTGGCACCAATATACAGTATGCATCAAGATCACACCACTGTTCCAAGATTGCTCTATACCGCCTTTTAATTTGTTCATGCTGGCGTTTAATGGCATGAAATATGTAGCCA
Organism: Clarias fuscus; assembly: GCA_030347435.1. Lineage (NCBI taxonomy): Eukaryota > Metazoa > Chordata > Actinopteri > Siluriformes > Clariidae > Clarias > Clarias fuscus. The sequence goes on from CM059220.1 coordinate 22,153,404, forward strand.
GGGGCTGGCAGATAGAAGTTCAGAGCCGGTTGATGTCGAATCGGCTGGGTGATTCGGTTTGGAGAGAAGTCCAATCGTTCTGGCTTCTTTACTAGAAACTATCTGGCAACCCTGACTGGTTCCCATTTGATCCTTAATATAAAAAGCTGCTCAGCATGAAAATGACACCCTGAGCTTCTGCAATGCTGTTGAGTACAGAGGAAATTAATCATTCTTTAAGAAAGACTAATTAGATTTTTTCAGAAACATGCCGTGCGCATTTCCAGGATTTGGCTCTCTGTCTCATGTGGAGGAAAATGAACCATTATGATGTATGTAGTGGGTCCTGCAAATATATGATATAGCATAGTACAGCATACAGATTGTTGCCTGTTTGGACGCTTTCCCATTTTATTAGGGAGTTATTTAATTAAATTGTGCAGACTGTGATAGGATTTAGCTATTGATTTAAAATGTTGCTTGGATATAATGTACTGTAGTTAGAATGATAGCATTTAGATTCTCTTTTAAAGGTTACATTAGGTTTTAAATTTGACTGAATTTATATTTTGTAAGATTTCAAGTTCTGGTCCATTAATTTGATAAAAAAAAAAAGAAAAAAAAAAAAAAAAAAGAGAGCTTGTATGCTTGTAGGTCCCCAGTTCGAGCCTCAGCACTGCCGAATCTAGCACTGTTGGGCCCTTGAGCAAGGTCATTAATCTTCAACTGCTCAGATACGATCGGGGTCGAGCTGGCACCCAACTGCCACTAAGATGATGGATATTTCTCCAGGGAGGGGAGTATTTGTCGCCTGACGTGCCTGATGGCACATGGACAGACCTTTACCCCATATACAGTATATATATATATATATATATATATATATATATATATATATATATATATATATATATATATATACACACACACACACACACACACACACACACACACACACACACACTGTATATACACACCTACAAATGTTTTATTACAAAGTATTCATTTTCTTCATCTGTTATCACCATGCATAATTCCACTTCCTATTTTGAAACCATTACTACAGTAGTGTTAGTGGCATCATAAATACAATTGGCAAACAATACTTTCCAGGAATATAACGTTTGGCACAAAATATGGAAGATCATCACTTGATGATAAAAAGAGTGAAGAGATGGCAATTTTACAGCAAGCACCATTAAGAAGAATGTCCAAAATCAATAAGATCTAGCTCCGATCTGCTGTAAAGTGAGTGTGGATTCTCTGGGATCTTTTCCCGCTACTGGAACAAAAATGCACAGAACATTTAGTCGAATTCTGTCAGAAATGTCACTTATTTGAGATTAATATCTTGTTTATAGAACTATTCTATAAAAGCAATATCTTGGAAGAGTGCAGTTGTATTGAATATTGGCACGGCCGTGATTCGCCACAGGAGTGAGCCGACAGGGGGGAAATTTACTGCTAAAATATATTCAATAATTACATAAACAACTTGGCGGCATAGCGGTTCAGTGGTCAGCACTGTCGCATTGCACCTCTAGGGTTGAGGGTTCAATTCCTGTGTCACGTCTGGAAAAAATGGAATTTGCACATCCGAGTACTCCGGTTTCCTCCCACAGTCCAAACACATGCAGATTAGCCTAACTTGCATTCCAAATTGCCCGTGGTGTGTAAATGTGAGCATGTTTATGCCCTGCGATGGACTGGCACCCTGTCCAGGGTGTACCGTGGGTCTCCTGGGATATTCTCCAGGCCCCTCATTACCCTGAATACAAGATAAAGCATTAGAGATGATAAACAAGTCAGTGAGTGAGTAAACAACTTAAAAAAAAAAAAGTAAATAAAATCAAAGAAGAGCCATACCATATGACTTATGCCAACTGCATACACTAACCCTACATACTCACACTCCCTTTCTCTGATATACCAGTGGTCCTGTTGCACGTATATACTGTATGCAATATTTCCTCAGTCCTACTGAGATTTTCAGCTCTCGGTTTCTTTAAAAAAATGCTGCATAAGCACTACAGTTTTCAAAAAATACCAAAATACACTTAAAAATATTGAAAAGAATTTTAATCCACTGGCCTTGAGATGAGAAATCCGGTTTCAGCCTTCTCACTGTACGACTATATAAATTACCGGTGTACTAAATAACTCAATTAACTCAATAAACCCTGGGACAATTATAAAAAAATGTTAAGTGTTCAACATTGTTTGGAAATGTTTATCCACTCCACAGCATTAGGGATATGACTGTGTGTACTGTATAGATTAATGTACTGGCCGCTGGCGATTCTGGCAACCCTGCAATATTTACTGAAACAGTCAATGATTCTCCCACATGCATTTTACTCACATTACATTTTTTTTTTCCACTACAAGCTTTATTGAGTTATAAATAATGCAGCAGTATTTAGTCTTCAAGGCAGTGAGATGCAGACATCTCCTCTCATGTGCCCAACGCCTTGAAGACTCTAGATATTTTAGCTTGAGATGTTTAGTGAAGTAAACAGCATCTTCCATAGTAAGAAAATGTCTCTGCTATTGATTGTCCAAAATGATAAATTTCTACTCGCCATCTCGATCCCTTAAGGGCTACCACTACCTTCGTGATTGGGTTTGGTATTGAGAGGGTCCTGTCAAGGCTTAATTAGGTGTCAGTTATTTGACTTTGTGTTCAGTGTGAATTAAAGATTCTGACTTCCATGTCAGTGTGCCTGCTCATGTATCTGTTGAAATAATAAGAAAATAAATCTCACCCTATATATTATATTATATTATATATATACACATACACACACACACACACAGTCGTGGCCAAAAGTTTTGAGAATGACACAAATATTAGTTTTCACAAAGTTTGCTGCTAAACTGCTTTTAGATCTTTGTTTCAGTTGTTTCTGTGATGTACTGAAATATCATTACAAGCACTTCATACGTTTCAAAGGCTTTTATCGACAATTACATGACATTTATGCAAAGAGTCAGTATTTGCAGTGTTGGCCCTTCTTTTTCAGGACCTCTGCAATTCGACTGGGCTGCTCTCAATCAACTTCTGGGCCAAATCCTGACTGATAGCAACCCATTCTTTCATAATCACTTCTTGGAGTTTGTCAGAATTAGTGGGTTTTTGTTTGTTCACCTGCCTCTTGAGGATTGACCACAAGTTCTCAATGGGATTAAGATCTGGGGAGTTTCCAGGCCATGGACCCAAAATTTCAACATTTTGGTCCCCGAGCCACTTAGTCATCACTTTTGCCTTATGGCACGGTGCTCCATCGTGCTGGAAAATGCATTGTTCTTCACCAAACTGTTGTTGGATTGTTGGAAGAAGTTGCTGTCGGAGGGTGTTTTGGTTCCTTTCTTTATTCATGGCTGTGTTTTTGGGCAAAATTGTGAGTGAGCCCACTCCCTTGGATGAGAAGCAACCCCACACATGAATGGTCTCAGGATGCTTTACTGTTGGCATGACACAGGACTGATGGTAGCGCTCACCTTTTCTTCTCCGGACAAGCCTTTTTCCAGATGCCCCAAACAATCGGAAAGAGGCTTCATCCGAGAATATGACTTTGCCCCAGTCCTCAGCAGTCCATTCGCCATACTTTTTGCAGAAAATCAATCTGTCCCTGATGTTTTTTTGGAGAGAAGTGGCTTCTTTGCTGCCCTTCTTGACACCAGGCCATCTTCCAAAAGTCTTGGCCTCACTGTGCGTGCAGATGCGCTCACACCTGCCTGCTGCCATTCCTGAGCAGCTCTGCACTGGTGGCACTCCGATCCCGCAGCTGAATCCTCTTTAGGAGACGATCCTGGCGCTTGCTGGACTTTCTTGGACGCCCTGAAGCCTTCTTAACAAGAATTGAACCTCTTTCCTTGAAGTTCTTGATGATCCTATGAATTGTTGATTTAGGTGCAATCTTAGTAGCCACAATATCCTTGTCCGTGAAGCCATTTTTATGCAACGCAATGATGGCTGCACGCGTTTCTTTGCAGGTCACCATGGTTAACAATGAAAGAACAATGATTTCAAGCTTCACCCTCCTTTTAACATGTCAAGTCTGCCATTCTAACCCAATCAGCCTGACATAATGATCTCCAGCCTTGTGCTCGTCAACATTCTCACCTGAGTTAACAAGACGATTACTGACATGATCTCAGCAGGTCCTTTAATGACAGCAATGAAATGCAGTGGAAAAGTTTGAAAAGTTTTTTTTCGGGATTAAGTTAATTTTCATGGCAAAGAAGGACTATGCAATTCATCTGATCACTCTTCATAACATTCTGGAGTATATGCAAATTGCTATTATAAAAACTTAAGCAGCAAATTTTCCAATTTCCAATATTTATGTAATTCTCAAAACTTTTGGCCACGACTGTATATATAACCCTAACTCACAGCAGTCTTTCACATAAAAATCTTTCTCTCCATCTCCCTCTCTCTGTTTTAAAGCTAGTTTTCACATAGTAAGTCAAAAATATCCTTTAATAAAAATCAAATATACTGTAATCAAAATAATCAGAGAGGCTGCATGACACAAATTCTAATCTTAATCTTCCCAGATGAATATGATATGTTTTGTTCTGAATTGCAATGCCAATTTAAATTATTATATTTTGGTATCAGTACAATAAAAATAAATGTGGACATATTACCGAATATGTCTTGTGAAATTTATAAGTGTAGTAAAATAGTAAATCATATACAGCTCTGGAAAAAACTGAGAGAGCACTGCAATTTACTTAAAAAAAAAAAAAAAACATTCCCGGAATGTCATCATGAGGAAGATGGATGGTCAAAAACCATCAAGCAAAGTTGAGCTATTTGCTTTTATTTATTTATTTTTTTGCAAAAAGAATGGTATAAAGTTACCCAACAGCAATGTGAAAAACTAGTGGAGAGAGTGCCAAAACACATGAAAGCTGTAATTGCAAATCAGAGTTATTCCACCAAATACTGATCTCTTAATGTTATTTTTTCCCCACCAAATACTGATTTCTTAATGTTATTTAGCCAAAGCATTAACTTATTTGTTTACAAATTATTTGCATTTAGTTTTATTTGAGATATTAATTAGGATTAATAAGGTCCATTTTTGTAAAACAGATTGATTGAAACAAATTGCACATTCCTCCAAGTCCTCCAGTGTGTAAGGCTTTGTCTTGTGTACCTAAAAAAAAAAGAAAAATCACATGGAGTAAATTCTGGACTTCTTGGAGGCCATTCATGAGGTTCATGTCGTCCCAACCAAAATGCTGCAGGACACACTGGAGGACTTGGAGCCACAGATTTAGGAGGATCCCAAATACAGTATATAAATATCCCAAACTAATTCCTTCAAGAGTGCATTCCATCCCCAGATGTTTAAGAAACTGGTTGATGCCATGGGTCGAAATTAAGAATTAGAAATGTAGAAATTTAAAGATTTACTTCCATTTTCCTATGATATTCCTGTGTAACATATGTACAATTATACATGTTTTTAATAACTTTCTATTAGAGATATGACATTTATCACCAGGTTTTACTTACTTTTTTCCCACCCTGTATATATATTTTACACACACCTAGTATTAGACTTAAAATTCTGCTACTCTAACACCCAAAATATACTTAAAAATATCATTTTAAAAACTGGAAAGTGGGTCAATTTAGTCCCACATGTCATGACTCGTGTGACGAGAGGCGGACGCAGACGCAGGGTTAATTCGGATACTTTAGTCTTTATTTATTTTCTTCTTTTTTTTGCAACCTGGAGGGCTGATGGGAGAGAGCTAAACGGAACAAATCGACATCCCTTGGAAAAGCGATCTACCACCACAAGGATCGTCGTGTACCCTTTCGACACCGGCAGATCCGTTACAAAATCCACAGCGATGTGTGACCACGGTCTGTTAGGCGTGGGCAGGGGCATTAGTTTACCAACGGGCAAACAACGAGGACTTTTTGTTGTTGCACAGATAGCACAAGATAAAACAACTGCTCTTACGGTTTCACGCATTTTTGGCCACCAGAACTTGGGTTCCAGGAGATTAAACGTGTGAGTTACCCCCGGGTGTCCCGATGACAAGCTTGAGTGTGCTTCAATCGTCACTCGTTCTCGAAGTGCCTCCGGTACGTAGGTTCGATTCGGAGGACAGCTCCCCGGCACGGGGTTGGACCGAGCTGCGAGAGCGATCTCCGAATCGAGGTCCCACGCGATCGGAGCCACCACGAGAGACGAGGGCAGGATGGGGTCAGGATCATAATTCTGCTCCGGTGTCGGAAAACAGCGTGACAACGCATCCGCTTTCTTATTTTTCGACCCGGGCCGATAAGTGATTTTAAAATGGAACCGTGTGAAGAACAGCGCCCAGCGGGCTTGACGAGGGTTTAACCTTTTAGCTTGTTGGATGTATTCCAGGTTTCGATGGTCAGTTAGCACCGTGAACTGGTGTTTAGCTCCCTCCAACCAATGCCGCCACTCCTCTAACGCTGCTTTTACTGCTAGCAGTTCGCGGTTACCGATATCATAATTACGCTCGGCAGGTGTTAGTTTACGCGAAAAGAAAGCGCAGGGATAGAGTTTTTCTGGGTGGCCTTGGCGTTGCGACAGCACTGCCCCGATGCCAACTTCCGACGCATCGACCTCGACTACAAAAGGTTTCTCTGAGTCGGGTATTTTTAGAATGGGTGCAGTAGTAAAAGATTTCTTGAGAAGTTGAAACGCTGTGCGCGCTTCCGACGGGAACGCGCGCAGCACTTTCGGTTTCCCTTTTAGTAAATTTGTGAGCGGTGCTGCCATCGTACTAAAGCCCCGGATGAACCGCCGATAGAAATTGGCGAACCCGAGAAAACTCTGTAGCGCCTTGACTGATCTGGGTTCCGGCCATTGTTGCACCGCCGCGACCTTGGCCACCTCCATGGCCCTATGCGATAGCCGAGGAACGAAATCTCCTTCTTGTGGAATTCACATTTCTCCGCCTTCGCATAGAGCCCGTGTACACGCAGACGACGAAGAACGGCGGCCACATGAGAGACGTGTTCCGAATATGACCGCGAGTACACCAGTATGTCATCCAAGTATACTATAACGTAACGGTTTAACATATCTCGGAACACGTCGTTCATGAACCCCTGAAACACCGCAGGTGCATTTACCAGTCGATACGCCATCACATTGTATTGGTAATGACCTGATGTCGTGCTAAATGCAGTCTTCCATTCATTGCCTTTACGTACACGAACGAGATTGTAAGCGCTGCGGAGATCGAGTTTTGTAAAGATAGAGGCGCCTTGGAGTTGGTCGATTGCGGCCGGCACCAGCGGCAGTGGGTGCTTATACTTTACTGTAACCGCATTGAGACCACGGTAATCAAGCACGGTAGCCCCTGCTGGAGAGCCTCACTCACGTATTCCTCCATAGCCCGGGTCTCCACCACAGACAATGGATAAACGCGCGCGCAAGGCGGTGCTTTCCCCGGCAGGAGCTCAATCGCGCAGTCCCAAGGCCGATGAGGGGGAAGTCATGCTGCTGCCCTAACACTAAATACGTCTCTGAAACTTTCATACTCAGATGGCACTTGGACTGAAACGAGGGCGTGCGGACTCTCAATTGATGTAGTTTGAGCAACCAGTGTTGATGGTGTACATACTTTAGCGCATCGCGGGGCCCAAGATGTGATGCGTGATTCTGCCCAATTAAAATTCGGATTGTGTAAACTGAGCCAGGGCAGACCCAGCATGACGGACTGGTCCATCCGAGGAAGCACAAAAAATTTTAACTCCTCGGTGTGACCGGGGAAAGTTAACCGAAGGGGCACGGAGATGAATTCAAGAGGCGAGTGTGTTAATTGTTTGCCATCCAGCGCTTTCACTGCGATCGGACATGGAAGCTTCGACACGGGGGCTCGCAGTGAGGAAATTACAGAAGTAGAGATGAAATTTCCGGCCGAACCCGAATCTATAAGGGGGAAAACAGACACGGTGCAGTTATTAAATGACAATGAGGCATGCAAACAGAAAGGGTGATGAGTGCGAGGTGGCGTGTGTGACGTTACTTTAAGCACTGGACAGTTGCTGACTCTGTGTCTTTCCCCCCCAAAGTACAAACATAACCCCGATGCCATTCTTCTCTGCCTCTCCTGGGCCGAAAGGCGGGATGAGCTCACGTCCATCGGCTCGGACGCCGTTCCTTCGCGCGACTCGAGCAGGGGTTGGCTGTTGCAGCTCTTGGTTTTGGATCTCCCCCCCGATCCTCTGTAAGGGGCGTGACAACGTTGACCGCGGAGGTGCTGGTCCAGCTTGATAGCCAGATTGATGCACTCGTTGAGATCCATGCCCGTGTCGCGGCACGAGAGCTCCAGCTAGATCTCTGATTGTAGCCCATCCCGGAACCTTGCTAGCAAGCTTCTCTCACACCAACCGCTCTCCGCGGCTAGGATCCGGAACTTCACCGCATAGTCTGCCACAGTGTTGGTACCTTGCCTCAGCCTCAGCAGTTGTTGTTCCCCCGACCTGCCCTGATCTGGGTGATTGAACACCGCGCGGAATTCTTGGAGAAATTTCTCGTACCGGGACGTGACGCGTCCACCGGCACTCCACACCGCTGCCGCCCAGTCCATCGCTGGCCCTGTGAGCTGTTGGGTGATAAAGCTGATCTTCTTCTGCTCGGGCATATCTGGTTAATCTGCCAGATAGAGCTCGCAGGCCAGGAGGAACCGCTTGCACCCCTCCGGATTTCCCGCATATCTCTCCGGGGGAGCGGCGCGTGGTGGTGACGGCGCGGAGCGCCGGCGCGGAGGAGGAGAGGGTGATCGAGCAGTCGCGAGCTGGCTCACGCTGTAGGCGAGATCGTTGACGGCTCGCGCCAGGCTGTCAATCTCTCGTTGCTGGCAACGTAGATACTCTTGCATCGGGGTGTCTTCAGGCAGGGAAATCCCTGCTGCGTCCTGGTAGGTCTGTTCATCTGTCATGACTCGTGTGACGAGAGGCGGACGCAGACGCAGGGTTAATTCGGGTACTTTAGTCTTTATTTATTTTCTTCTTTTCAGTCAGGCAATGTCCAGGAAAACAAAATCAAGGAAAACAAACTAAACACAGACAATCTCCCCCGGCTGGGTCTGGAGGTGGGCTGGTAGCAATCGTTGCAACAAATAAAACAACAAAGAAAAGAAACAACTTAAACAGCCAACGAGAACAGGCAACAGACTGAGCTTCCTTCAGCCTTGACCTTGACGATGACCAGCCGCACCGTGCAGAGCCTCCTCAGTCCTGGGGGAGAGATGAAACGAACGTGTTTCTCGACATACAAACATGAAACATAAAGGTGCACAACGGTGAACAGACAAGTGTGTATGGGTTCGACCGGAATAAATAGAGAGACACACGGGGACGACACAGGTGAACTTAATTTGGTTAAACAGTGAAAACAAGTACACTCGTAGACACACTAGGGGGGGACAAAAGCGCCGGCTCAGTAATCCGGTGAGCCAGATCTTACTCCCCACGGCTGAGGTGGCACAGATGTGACACCACAAAGTATTACAATGATACACTTAGTATATTAGTGCAAGGACTAGTGCTTAGTTACAACATAAACCTTTGAAAGTTTGGTTAATAAAACAAGTTAAGTATATTTTTTTGTGAATGAACGGTTCCCACTGACTGCATTGATTGCTGATTGTGATTTAGTAGTGGAGATGTTGGTGGAGTTGGATGCACATTTAGTATACAGCAAATGCATTTTGAAACACACACACACATGTACACACACAGATTTAGAAGGCCATTTTACAGGTGATTAGTTGTAATTGTCAATTAACAATAAACAAAGATAACACCATGTATATACTGTATGTCGTCAATAAAGTCTGCAGCACTAGTAATTGAAAACAATTGGGGGAAAATAACTGTTTGATCTAACATGGGAATAAATGAAGAAATGAATGATTTTTGAGTTGAGAAGACTTTGCTCGCTGGCTTTTCTTTTAAACATACTGAGGTAAAAAAAAAACAAAAAAAAAAAACGGCATGCTATCCTTGCACAGATTGAAATATTCTATTACTTTATACTCGTTAAAAAAATTACGACCGTATGTCCATGTGATGTGCAAAATGAGGTCTGATCTCTGCTCTCACACCAGGCGCCTTTTTTTTTTTTTAATCCCACAGAAAATTTTATTAAGATCCACAGAACTATGGTTGTCCCCTCTCATGAAGATCTAATGATCCAGATCTAATGAACTAAATCCAATAAGTTTAAACCTGCCTCAATTACTGCAATGATCCAGTGTGCAAATGGCGTTTGGTTCTGTTGCTCGGGATTGGTGAGGTGTCCTCTTCATGCTGATTTGACACCAGCAGATCCTACTCCTACTCCCTGATTTCATTCATTCAACAGTACTACATTAAGAGGTAGCTCTGGGAAGGACACGCGGCTTTCAGATGGCCATCGCTGATGCTAGTGCCATCCCACACAAAACACACACACTACGACACAACCCTACCTCCCTGTGTGTTCTAGCCACACGATCAGATTGCATGGCATGGTTTTACTCCATGTATGCCTTGCACATCAGCCTCTCCTATGTCCAAACCTCTTCCCCAAGGACAACAATGCTCATTATACTGTATTTCAACATTCTTCTCATGTTTGCCTTCCTTTATTTATTATTATTTTTTTTTGCATTTATTTATTTATTTATTTATTGCTTCCCAGGAAGCAATCCGATCCTGCCAATGCATTCCTGTTTACAAAGAGCCAATCGATTACATCCTAGTTAAAGGCAAGGTCCTATTTGAATGGCAGTGTTATTTCCTCTATGAAAATGAGATGAGGATTCGACTATAGACGTCATCGTGGATGTTTGTTCCCACTCCAGAACGGAAGACTAATAAAAACAAATCTGTCAGCTTATTGCATTAATGATATTGAATTTGAACGCCAGGCTATTTCAGTGTTACAATCGTCTTTTGCCTGTGCAAATACATTTTACTGCTTTGACATCTCACGCACATAATTGTTTGCTGTTGATAAAATATTTTGCCCAATGAAAATGGAATTGAACAAGTATTTTATCTGATCCGTTGTATCGATATTTGCCTGTCTGTTTTGCCGTGCCAGATTAGTTAGCAATTTGTCATGCATCAATAGTGTGCTGAAAGTAATTATCTACGTATATTTTATGAAACACTTTTAATTCATTCCTTTTTCTTCTATTTTTTAGTTCTGATTCCCTGTAATGCCCACACAACAACATTCCCAGTGCTGCCACTTCCATGAACAGTGCTCAATTCTCTTTGATCTCTTAGTCCTCCATATTACACTCTCTTGTTGCTTATTACCCTGTGTGTGTGATGGAGGCCATTGCTTTAGATTATTTCTGAAAATAATAATAACCAGTGTATCCAGGACCTGCCAGACTAAGCCTTGTTTTGCATGGTGGATGTGTGTCTGACGTTTGACCGCTCTTTGCGCTGACGATTTTTTTTTTTTTTGATCCTCGGCATTGTTCTGTGTGCCCGTGTTAGATCTCTGGCAAAGATTACATGCTTTTTTTTTTCTGCTTGGATTTCTGGTTGTTTCATTTTTCGCATTAAACTATGATTTTGAGTTTTTACTCTGAGCTCAGGAGCATTGCAGGTTTTTGCAGCTGTGACAATAACGATCATACAAAATCTATAGCAGGTCAGAAAGAAATCTTTATCCCTGTAATCGTTTATCATATATAGTTCTATATGCATTTAATATTTCCCTTAATTGTCTATCTTCTTGAATATTGTTAACAATTTGTGCACTTATCTGGGTTGTTTAGTACGATGGGTGTTCAAGTCAAACCAGGACTTTATGATGGCCATTTACACAAGGTTTCACGCACAGTACAATGATGGGACGCTTAGCCGCAGTGAAATATTCGAATGATGCACATGTTTTAAAGAAGGCAGTACCTCCTTGAACGGTTCATAGAGACCACTGCTGCTGTTCCCGTGAATATTAAAGGAAGTGGAATGCCTGATCCTTGAAAAAAAATCAATGGATAGCTTGTCACCAACTTGTGGAGGAGACACATCTGTCTGTCTGTGGGACACTGATCATGACGTCGTGCTGTCATTATTCTTTTTGAGTCACACATTGAAAACTCTGATTTTAAATGTAGAGGCGTTCAAGTCAGCCCGGGAATTTTGATGTGAATGAAAATAAGAAGACTGAGTAAGAATGAAGAAGAAATAAGAATACTGAAGACTTCAAGGAGATTAACGTGATGAGACTTTAAGCTGCAGTAAAACATTTGAATGGTGCAAAAGTTTAAATAACGGCCGTATGTCCATGAATGGCGATCCTGGCCAAGGTGGCTCAGAGCCCACTGCAGTCGTTCCCATGTCCTTGAATTCCAAATGATTCATTTCCACAAAGGAGTTCCTGGGAGGCCGGCATTTCATGCGAGACATGAAGCAAGGAGTCTGATCATGGCTCACGGCACACTGACAAAACTTGATGGTATCCAAGCGTTGGGGGGGGGGGGGGGGGGGGAGAAATCCTGATTCTGATTTAAATAAACATCACAAGCATCTTTGATGAAACAAAATAGGCTCCATACAAGCAAATGGTATATTTGAATATTTCAACAGGATAATGAGACTAAATGTACAGTATATTCCAACTAACACAGAAATCACCATCAGTGTTCCAGTCTGAACCCTATTGAAAATCTGAAAGAAGAAAAGTCCACATGCCCAAACTTTGCACTGTGTAACGGAACTTACAAAGTGTCATGCACTCAAAAGCCACTCGTATCTTTTTACACCCTGCAATATGAAGATCTCTGCTGCTGTTCTCTCCACGGTTGGCTGTACTGTACTGTACTGTATATTAATTCAGATCACATAAATCTATAGCTATATCTTTATATCTTGAAGTTGAAAGTATCACTCACTGAGTTCTTTTCATTTCCGCGGACGAAGTCTGGAGCCGACTAAAGTTCCGTGTGATATCTTCTATATATGTTTGACGCTTTCTGATTTGGGTCTTACAGTGAAGAGCCGCTGGGTGCGCATGACGCTCGGAGATCTTTTCGTTCAACTTAAAAATAGATCTCCATGGTTTCGGGATATGACTGATGAAGAAGGATGGCTGAGCATACTCGAAAGCACACAAGTGATTTATTATTCTCATGGGAACACTGACGCGGTGACGGATGTGTTTCTATGTTTAAAAACTATTATTTTTCTCTATTGTAAATCCATACAGAAATCCTAATGGTACAGTAAACTACTGTTTCCATGTACAATACATTTTTCATTTATCCAGAACGTCTTTTTAATTTAAACGTGTGTTGAAGGCTATAACAGTAAATAGCTCTGAGTCCTGGTTCACTCGATCAGTACGGTCAGTCTAAAAACCCTGTTTGGGGAGTAATATAGGATGAACAAGACGTGTCATAACGCAAATCCTGTTCAATAACAAAGTACTAAAGAATGTGAAGTGTACTTCAGTTTCTGGTCATTACACGCTGGGTAACTTACAGCCTATTCTGCACTAATCCTTGAGCTATGCGACAGTGAGTCAGTAAATATAAACCGCAGCACTGCCCTAATTAAGACCCATACGCCTGCTCTCCTTGAAACTTTCATCAACTCGCAACAAACACGTTCAACTCGGTAACAACGATTTCTGAACATCCCAGGAAGGTTCCTGTTGCCGAGCTGTTGCATCAGTTCGTGTTCGACACTCTGAGCCATTCATGCAGATGAAGCCAAGCTGATAATTATGCTGAAAAAATAAAGAAGTGCCAACTGAACCCATTTCCACCCCCTCCGAGACTTGATCAAGTGCTTTCATTATATCCCTGGCATTCATGTCAGAGCAGAGACTCTATGATGATGGATTTCTCCAGCAGGCAGCTGGGCTGAGCGGCACCCGTTCCGAAGGACATGAAGTAGCGGAGGTTATGAAATCTTAACAGTGCAGAAAATGTGACAATTTCAACTCAGTAAATTTAACGCAACCCACTAAATCTCTGCAGTTTCGGCGTGTGCATTGATTCACAGAGAGGGATTTCTCTTATTCAGGCAAGGTATTTACTAAATGGCTCTGGAGATTAAAAGTAATTGTATTTTTTTTTTTTTTTGGTCGACAGTCTTAGTGTAGACTCGAGGTGTGTATTATTCTATTACATCCAACTACAAAGAATGATTTTATATTTTAGTTGTATTTTTTTTTTTTTTTACATGATAAGGTGTTAATTATTTGTAAATGTTATTTTTAAAATATATGTTAATATTGCAAACATGTTAGCATTTTAACAGCTATTTTACACACATGGGGAATGGTAGTCAGACCTGCTTCACACTTGCATGTAATGTAATATACATATTATCCATTCAGTCTTGACTGGCGCTTGGAGATTTCATAGGCTAATGCTCGTCATGGATTGTGAACCTGTGCCAACTCCTTCAATTCACAGATGTTCTTGCCAGTGTGTGCCTTGATGGTGTCGAGCCAGTGAGTCCTTGGCCTGGTCTCCTTGCTCCACTGGCTATTTCTAGTGATTTAGTGCACATTATGTTTCCAAAAATGGTCAATCGACTACTGACAGTTTTTGCTTCCAGTGACATTTCAGGTTTTACGCGAATGAGCACCTCTCTGTTCATCGCATCCCGTCTACGGTATGAGCCAAAGCTCTCTTCAGCACCACAATTCAAATCCTTTATTTCCCTTCTGTCTGCCTTCTTCAATGTCCAGCTTTCTTCTATTGGGAACCCAATGGATGTCATGGAACTTACGTATATCTTTGCATTTCAAGACCTTTTCGATGCTGACATGGCGCTTTGGCCTAGCACATTATACAAACTCTAACACGTTTTTGCCAGATGTTTTGGGAAATTGACCCTAAATACTCCTATAGCCAATAGTTTTGAGAATGACATGATGGCAGCACTCACCTTTTCTTCTCCGGACAAGCATTTTTCCGGGTGCTCCAAACGATCGAAAAGGGGATGCATCAGAGGAAATGACTTTAGCCCAGTCTTCATCTGATTAATCTCTGTATCTTTTACAGAATATCAGTCTGTCCCTGATGTTTTTCCTGGAAAGAAGTGGCACTTTTGCTGCCCTTCTTGAAATGTATCAATCCTGTGTCATGCCAACAGTAAAGCAGTAAATCCTGAGACCATTCATGTGTTGGGTTGCTTCTCAGCAAAGGGAGTGGGCTCACTCACAATTTTGTCTAAGAACACAGCCATGAAAAAGGAATGGTACAAAAACAACTTCTTTCAACCATCCAAAAACAGTTTCCAGCTAAGTGGCTCGGGGAACAAAACATTGAAAACTTGGGTCCATGGCCATGAAACTCACCAGACCTTAATCCCATTGAGAACTTGTCCTCAATCCTCAAGAGGCCGGTGAACAAATGAAACCCCACAAAGTCTGATAAACTCCTAGCATTAATGGGGTGCGCCATCGGTCAGGATGTTGCTCAGAAGTTGATTGACACCGCAAATATTGACTCTTTGCATAAACTTCATGTAATTGTCAATAAAAGCATTTAAACTTATGAAATGCTTGTGATTATACTTCAGTATACCATAGTAACATCTGACAAAAAGATCCAAAACCACTGAAGCATCAGACTTTTAATTTTTGTGTCATTCTTAAAACTTTTGGCCACGTCTGTAGACATGATGAATTTTCATTCTTAGCTCCAAGCCATGAACTGTCCTAAAAAAAAAATCCTTATTATTTTTTTTTTTTTTACCTTTATAACTACTGTAGAATTTGATTACATTAATTCTATTATATCTAACAAACTTTGTGTGTTATATGCAACTAAAAACTACACAAAGATTTCTTGGACTGACTTAGCAGCAGCGGGAAGCCGTGAGCATGCATTTCTTGACACATCTTTTCAGACACTCAGGAGGTGGTTTCGAACGGGTGCATCTCATTCTGTTGTCACTTGCAGCTTCAAACAATACACACTGAATAAAACACACTGTGGTGCATACCTATATAACAGTTATTCACGGTGGGATAGTAACACAGCTCCGAATGAAGACGAGCGGTTTGGTTATATTTGAGGCAGAACTTTGCTCATGCATGCGGAAGCACTGGCAATGCCAACAGCATTATTTACACACTTGCCTGTGTGTCTTATGTACATCTGGAGGATTGAGTGCGACATTAACTAGATCGCTGGTCAGAGCCAAAACATCCCTATCTGCTTGGTCTCGATTCAAACTCAAAATCTTTAATGATTTCATAAACAATGATGTGTGCTGTCATTATGCATTCTGAGTCACATATTGAAAACTTGGAGGCGTTCAAGTCAAACTGGGACTTTAGATGAATTTTCATGTGAATGAAATTAAAACCCGGTTGACATTTACAGAAGATTTCAAGCAGATTACGGTGATGAGACTCTAAGCTGCAGGGAAACATCTGAAATGTGCAAAAGTTTAAATAAAGGCCGTATGTCCATGAATGACGATCCTGGCCAAGGTGGCTCAGAGCTCACTGCAGTCATTCCCAGTCAATCCTTGAAATCCAAATTACTTATTTATTTCCACATACTTAAAGGAGTTCCTGGGAGGCCTGATCGTGGCTCGTGGCACACTGAGAAGACTTTCTACCTCGTTGGGATCCAAGCACTTAAATGTATGAAACGCTGGCTAAGTGCATTAGTGTACAAGTGCAAGGGATTAGTTTTTACTCTCATAACGGTGTACTGTTATTCTGTGCAATTAAAATAAGTCCTGGTTTTGCTCGAACACCCAAAAAGTATTTGCTTATCTAGACTGGTATGCAAGCAGACATTTTGATAATTTTAAAGTCTACATGATTGACTGTAATAATGACACTCAATTACAGTCCGGAATAGTTCATACAAGTACAGTATATCAGTAAGACACAATGCTAGTTTGTTTAGTGTAGGTAAATTCAATGCGTGAGTATAAATAAATTGTAAAAAGAAGCAAAAAATAAAAAAAATAAGTTTTGATCAATTAAAGTAATATTTTTCTCTTAAAATTGAACACTTAATTTATTAGGTACATGATAGGGTTAGGCACATGCCTACCTTTTATTTCAAATCGATACGTTACAAACCTACCAGACATTTCAAAATAAAATCGTTGCATAGAAAAACGTGAGATGTTTGACATTTTTAGAGCACTGATTTATTGATTGTGCAGCACATGCATTATTGAACAGCACAATAACTAGCTTAAAAAGACACGCACACACACACACACACACACACACAACAGACCCAATGACTCACACCGAAGCCTATACAATGCTCTAGTGGAAACTGACTGACCCAGGAAAGAGACTGAGTCAAGGCAGTCTGGCACACGGAGTTCGAAGAGAAGCTGAGCTATTATGTGTATTATTTGTGCTCTTTGTCACCAGGTTTCTGACTTGCTGACGTGTGATAACTCTTTTCGTTTCATGCATTTGGTAGCTACTATTTTGCGAGGTGTTATGCAGACTTCAGGTGTAACACACAGCAAAACTTGAGTTAATAAAAAAAATGTATTAAGTAAATCCAACCGTACGTATATTTTTTGTAGTTTGGTATCAATTTTGTAATTCAAATAAAATGATGGATTATAGAAATAGAATCATAACTTTAACCATTTACAATATTTTATTCCCTGAATTATAATCATTTGTATATTTCCTAAGTATGCGCTTCCTAACATTGAGCAGCACAAGCAAAAGAGTGCTTTTACGAATACTTTTTCAAGAAGTGTAGCTGCACATTCTGCCACATGCAATCAAACGAGCTCTTCATTTCCCTTCTAAAAACTGAATTTGTGCATAGCAGCAGATATTTCCATAATGACATCAGATTCAATTTCACAGCAATTTGATTTCAACCCAGCATTTTAACAGAACGGAATAACCAGCTTGCTGACATGACACGCTGCAAAAATGTTTCCTGTCGTCTCTGTCTCGAGATTTTAGATCAACATTCTAGTGGTAGACCTAGCTATTACTGTAAATGTTTCTACTTTAAATGCCAGCAATGCAAAAATCTGTTATTGCAGCCAGCAAAACTGGCACTGTATCTGAGATACCTGACAGATATCAGGCTGATAAGAACACAAAGCCATGAATGAAAATTTGAAAAGGTCAAACACAAATATAGTCAGAATTACAGAGATTAAGACCTGAGCATCGTCACTGTAGGAACTTTTGCTCTGCAGTTACATGCCTTAACATTGTTAGGATTTTATTTACATTTAAGTGCTTAGCACTGTTGCTTTGCACCTCCAGGTTCCGGGTTCAATTCCCGCCTCGAGGACCGTGTCCATGGGAGTTTGCTTGGTAGATTTCCTCTGGGTACTCCTGTTTCCTCCCACATTCCAAAAGATATGCAGATTAGGTTAACTGGTCCCCAAATTGCCCGTAGTGTGTGAATGTACATTTAAAATGTTGACTGGAGGTCCTAATGTGGTTGTAAAAATGGGAATAAATATGATGGTAAATCACCACTGGCCTCCATGTTCCATATTTGGACTAAAGAGGGAGCTAGAAAGAAGGATGGAATGATTTTAAATACAGTTTATGATGTTTCTGTGGCTGATCCTATATAAATGAATATATTGTTGTGAGTGTTGTGGTTTCATCATGGAGTTACCTGGTCTCATAAATCATGGGATCCAATTCTGTCATTGTATTCATTCGGTCAGTCGTGCAACGAAAAGCCCATTCACACCAGATTTATAACATTTTTATTCTCCACGAGAGACTTAACATAACAACACATACACCGATCCCATCCATCTCTTATCTACAGTATACTGCTTATCCTGTCTAGGGTCGCATGGGGGCTGGAGTCGATCCCAAAGATCTTTGGGAGGGGTGGGCGGGTTTCCTCCGGGTACTCCGGTTTCCTCCCTCAATGCAAAGTTGTGCATGTTAGTCTAATTGTCATTCCCAAATTGCCCGTGCTGTGTGAAAATGCTTGTGCGTCCAGGGGAAAAAGAATTCATTAGACTGATGTAAATTTCATTTTAAAATCCATGTCAAAAGTTCTGAGGTTCTTTACTGCTTCGCCAAGGAGCAGCTTATATATAAAGTATACTATTGTACATATACAAGCATAAAAACATGTATTATTCTACTTTTGCATCTTCCGGTTAGGGTCTTTAGTAAGACTGCAAAGAAAAGTTCCAATGTATTTTTACCAAGGTGACAGCTTGGCTTTGTTTGACCTCCTTGTGCCGAAAGTCTGCAGCTTGATGCCTAGAATCCAATAGCAATTTAAAATCAACAGCCAACAAATCGATGCGTCTGTGAAACAGGTAGAAACTCTGTTGGGCTTCAATGCGCAACATGATGTCAACATGTTTGAAATTAAACTTACAAAATCTCTGGCTTGTTCGCCATATTCAACGCAGAAAGGATCAACTGGAATGATGCAATGCCGAGACTGTTAAAGCCCTTTGCTCTTCTTTTGCATTTTTAAAGCCCTAAATTAGTTAAAAAAAAAGTCAACCCTTTCTGTCGCATGTATCATTTCTCATAGAGTGGCCTCTGATGTTTCAGTTGACTGATCAGGGTTTTGCTTTTAATCATTCATGCGACGCTTAGAAACATATACACAATTCATTATTAGCCTTTAAAATTGATAAAGCACTAAAGCCGTACTCCTGGGAAGCATTTGTCAGCCCGAGCTGCGGCAACTAAGCTCATGTTAAATATTCTCTCATCTTCATTAGAGCCCATCAAGTGGACTAGAGCAAATCATTTTCTATTAAATATTTATCAAATCTGATTAAAGTAACTAGCCCTGACATGATTTGAATAATTATCTACACATTTCCACAAAGTGTTTATTTAAACTTGCTGACTGTTCTGCAGACTGAATATTAAATAACTGTTGACTTTTTTTTTTTTTCATCCGTTTTTTTCTCTAATCTTTTTGTCCACCCAGCACAGTAGCATGGTCTGGTCTTAGAATAGCGAATTCAGGACCTCTGCTGTTGAGAACATTCATACATTACAACAGATTGCTCAGTTCTCAACAGATGGGTCTGGTGCATCAATTGATCCACTATCAACATATCTATCAAATAGCATAGAGACAAGCCAAACCCTGAACCATCCCACCATCCATAATTGAATATTGTAATTATTGCAATGCTGTTCCTAATCAAAATATTAAATATTTTTTGATGCAGAGAAAAAAAAAGGTATTTCAGTACACAGTATAGTCTGAACAAACATGACTTCAATGAAATGCATTTTACAGCTGTCAATAAATATGATATAAATATAAAAATAAAAAGGGGTGGTCTTGTGCTGATATTGTTATTATCCTTTTACACACAGAGGATTGAGCATAGCATGGTTTAATTTTAAATGGCACAAGATGAAGTGAACTATATTAGAATAAACACCCATAGAGCTGTATTTACAAAGTAGGTTATAACTGCAATATTTAATATTTACGGTCCTACTAAGGGAACACTATAATTAAGATCAAGGTTAAGCCATGACAACTTATATGAAAGAAGCAGAAGTGCAAAGTGAAACAAAATAAAAGTCAATTTATTTAATATTTCACATAATGAAATATTTCTAAAACATAATAAATTTAAGCCTGCTTCTAGAGATTTCGTTATTTTCCATAAATGTATTACTTAAGCAATATCACTTGAGAGTGCTGTTGTACTGAATATCAGCATGGCTCAGATGCAGTTGTAGGCCTGAGGGCTGAAGACATTACAGCTGTGATATTCAACACAACACAACATCAAAAGTGTGATATTGCTTTTATACAACGGTTCAACAAACGCCGTTTATTATCAACAGATTACAATTAGTTTTTTTATTCAACCAGTTTTTCGTGCGATTCTAATTACTTACTGGTAAAATGCAGCCTAAAGCTTAGGAGAATAAAGCATGAAGGAGGTGAACAGTCCCGAGAAATTTACAAGATTTATTTAACATTTCCACTCATTCCACTTTTAAATAATCAGCCAACTTCTGGGTTTCCAATTAAATCCCAAATAGTGTTAAATGGAAAGCTTGAGCACTATGTAGGATGGACAATCTCTATTAACAATCACACTACAACAAGTATTTCCTAAGATCAGGAGATTGGGTATTCAGCCTTGCATTAGAAGCTAGTTAGCCTTGCATTAACCATGAAAACAAACAAAGAAAAAAAATGTGTGGATTGTCCAGAGGCAATTTGGAACAATGTAGAAACAATTACTATGGAGACAAAGTGTTTAAGATGACATAACATTAGCAGAGGTGTTTTCTTGCAGAAAGTGCTTCAGTGAGAGGTTTGCCGGGCAGCTGCTCTCTCCTCTTAACGTACCGAACTACTTTTGCTCGACTTTCACGCGACTGACAGTTAGTGTAATTAACAATTGATGGAACACCCGTCATGTGAAGTGATACATGTAGTTAAACCCCCCAGTGCTGTTATACTCTAAATCATCTTTCATAGAAAGCTTCTCACCCATCGGATTACTATTATTAGTTGGAAGTAACTTTTGTATAATTCATAATACAGTAAATCCTCTATATACTGTACTAATGAGTTTCATTCCATGAGCTCGTTCATAAGTGTAATTTGTTCATAAGTCCAACCAATATTGCCTAAGCACTATAATAATAACACAATTGGATATACACAGTATATGACACTGCAGTGTTCTTTATCATCATGCTGATGGTTAAACAATTCCTGTTAAAAGGACGAACTGTCACGTCACGTCAGATTCACCTGCGCACTTCCGCTCCAGATTCCACTCCACTCCTTTGATTTCACTGGCTCACTCTCTGCTCTCCACACACCTGTTGCTCATTTCAATCATGGCTCAATTCACAATTCACACTACTTTCGCCAAGTGGCTCGAGCTTCTCCAGCAAGCACACTACGGCTCCCACCGCAGCGCGGAGCACCATCCTCACCAAGATCAGCCTCGTCACATTACAGCCACCACTCTCCAGTTACAGTCAGTGACACCACTACTCAACCCGAGTTCTTCCCTCTCCACGGTCTGCATTTGGATCCACCAAGCCCACCACGGAGCCTGACAGAATAATCTGGACCACAGATGGATCCAGCAGAGGCCGCTCACCTGAGGGGGGCACTAGAGAGTCAAGGACTCCTCTTAGGCAACCACCAACAGGAAATCACCCAGATCTCAAACACGCTCCAAACCATCACTGAAACCCTGCAGTCCCTTTCCACCCAGATCCGGAATCAATCCTCTGCATTCAATTCCCAGCATCCTCCGGTGATGACTTCTCCCGCCCTGGAGCCACGCCTTCCTGCCCCACCCACCTATGGTGGAGATCCAGCCACTTGTCGCTTTTTCTTGTCGCAATGTTCCCTCGTCCTGGAACTACAGGCTATGTCTTTCCCCACTGAACGCTCCAAGGTTGCCTACATCATCACCCTTCTTACTGGAAAGGGGAGGGAGTGGGGAACGGCGTTGTGGGATGCCCAAGTTTCATGCTGCACCACTTACCGAGCTTTCACTGATGAAATGAGGAGGGTTTTCGACCATGCTTTCACAGGTCGTCAGGCGGCAGCCCAGCTACTCCAACTACGCCAGGGAACTCTGGCTCCCTCTTGTGGCTGGGACGATCGGGCGCTTTTCGACTGCTTCCTTCACGGGCTCTCTGAGTCAGTCAAAGCCGAGCTCGCGGCCCGGGAACTTTCCTCTGAATTACAGGTACTCATTGACCTTGCAACCTGCATTGACATCCGTAAACGGATGCGGCAGAGGGAACAGCAGGCAGACTCCACACCACGCACCTCAGGGACCCCTTTGGCTGCTCCTGACCCATCTTCTGAACCCATGCACGAGCATTTCGCCAAGGGAGCGTCAGCGCCGCAGGGACAACGGCGCCTGCTTCTATTGCGGTCAGACTGGCCACATGGTGCGATGCTGTCCACTAAAAGGGCAAGGCCCCCTCATAATTCCGGGGATACGGGGGGGCCCAAATTCTGATTTTTCCTCAGACCAACGGTCTTGTTTCCCTGTCACCCTGATTCATGGCAACCAATCCCACGTCACCCACGCCTTAGTAGACTCCGGGGCAGACCAGAACCTGATTTCCTCCACTACTGTCACTGAGTTTCAGATCCCACACATCCCTTTACGCCAACCCTTTACGGTTCAAGCCCTCGATGGTAGCCGTCTCTCGCCCATTACCCACCGCACCATCCCCGTTAACCTACAGTTTTCAGGTAATCACATGGAGACCATCACCTTCCTGACTGTCCATAATGCTCATGCCCCCATTGTTCTGGGACTCCCTTGGCTAAGGCTACACAACCCGCACATTGATTGGGTTAAGCGGAGTATACTGGATTGGAGCCCCACCTGCCTCTCTTCATGCCTTCACTCCGCTACCATGGGCCACCCCTTGTCTGCGCCACGAGAAGAGAATCCCGACCTCATCAAAGTTCCTACAGAGTATCACAATCTACGACAGGTGTTTAGCAAGTCCTGGGCCACCTCGCTACCACCTCACCGCCCCTATGATTGTGCTATAGAACTCCTTCCCGGCACATCTCCACCCAAGGGACGACTCTACTCCCTCTCTCAAACTTTACTTTAAGGCAGAGAAATGTGAGTTCCGCTGCACCTACACCTCCTTTTTGGGGTATTCCATCTCCCCGACAGGAATCCAAATGGACCCCACCAAGGTTAAGGCGGTCACAGATTGGCCATCGCCCTCTTCAAGACGGGAACTCCAACGATTCCTGGGGTTTGCTAACTTCTACTGCCGCTTCATCAGAAGTTATAGCACAGTGGCAAGCCCACTCACGGCTCTCACCTCGTCCAAGACCCAGTTTAGGTGGAGCTCGCTGGCCGACGCAGCCTTCAAGGAACTCAAGCAATGCTTCACCACGGCACCCATTCTCAGATTTCCAGATCCGTCACGTCAGTTAGTCGTCGAGGTAGACGCAGCCGAAACTGGAGCGGGGGCAGTCCTGTCACAGAGATCCCTCGAAGACAATAAGCTTCACCCTTGCTCCTTCTTTTCCCGCCGACTCACACCCCTCGAACGAAATTACGGCATTGGGGATCGGGAACTCTTGGCGGTCAAACTAGCGCTCGAGGAATGGAGACATTGGTTGGAGGGGGCGGAGCACCCTTTCCTTGTGTGGACTGACAACCGGAACCTCGAGTACTTAAAGACAGCTAAGAGACTGAACTCACGCCAGGCATGCTGGTCATTATTTTTCTCCCGTTACCGGTTCACGCTGTCTTACCGCCTGGGCTCCAAGAATGCCAAGCCCGATGCCTCCCCACGACAGTTTTCAACCCCTCAGGACACACCCTCACCAGTAACTATCCTTGCTCCTCATTGCCTTGTGGCCATGACTCGACTAGAAGTGGAGCGTCTAGTCCAGCAGAGACTGAACCAGGTCCCAGAAACGTTCCCCCAAACAAACTCTTCGTCCCCGCTTCTGTACGTCCTCAGGTGTTGGACTAGGGCCATAACTCCAGACTCGCTTGTCATCCTGGGGCGGCACGCACATTGTTCCTCCTACACCAACGCTTTTGGTGGCCTACCATCAAGGAGGATGTCAAGAGCTTTGTAGCATCATGCGATGTCTGTTCTCGCAACAAGAACACCAACCGACCACCTACCACCAAGGGACTACTCAGGCCCCTCCCCATCCCACACCGTGCCTGGTCTCACATCTCAATCGACTTTGTCACGGGATTGCCACCCTCTCATAACAACACCTGCATTCTGACCATAGTAGATTGCTTTTCCAAGTCGGCTCATTTTATCCCGCTGCCCAAGCTCCCCTCCGCCAAAGAGACAACCGAACTCCTGGTTAATCACGTTTTTCGACTCCACGGACTCCCCAGCGACATTGTTTCTGACAGGGGGCCCCAGTTCTCTGCCCGATTCTGGAAGGCTTTTTGCAAGCTCATCGGCGCCTCCCCCAGTCTCTCATCCGGTTTTCATCCCCAGACTAATGGGCAAACAGAAAGGATGAACCAGGAACTCGAGAAGGTCCTAAGGTGCATGGCCTCCAAGGACCCGTCCTCATGGAGTCGCTTTCTACCATGGATCGAGTACGCCCATAACACTCTTCCTACGTCATCCACAGGCCTTCCACTGTTGTCTGGGTTATCAACCTCCCCTCTTTCCTTCCCAGGAGGAGGAGGTGGCAGTTCCCTTAGCTCTGACCTTCATTCGTCGCTGCAAGAGAACATGGCAACGAGCCCGTAACCAACTGTTACGCACCGTGAGCACCTTCCAGCGACAGGCTAACCGCCACCAGTCGCCAGCGCCCAGGTACCGCATCGGCCAGAAAGTCATGTTAGCCACACGGGATCTCCCCCTCAAAACATTATCCAAGAAGCTCCCTCCCAGATTCATCGGCCCTTTCACTATTAACCGCATCATTAACCCATGCTCGGTCCGCCTTTCGCTACCTCTTTCCTTGCGCCGAATAAATCCCACCGTCCATGTCTCTCAGATTCGCCGCCTGGTTCCCTGCCCACTATCTGCACCTCCCCACGTTTTTGCCTCACGTTTTTGGATTTACCCTTGTTTGGATTTCTGATCATTGACCGCTTAACTGTTTCCTCGACTACGAATTTGGATCACGGATTTTCCCCCAGCTCTCCGGCTTCGACCCTCGCTTGTTCTACAACCACGAGTCAGTCCTCACGCCCTACCAAGTTCACGCTACTTTCGCCAAGTGGCTCAAGCTTCTCCAGCGAGCACACTACGGCTCCCACCGCAGCGCGGAGCACCATCTTCACCAAGATCAGCCTCGTCACGTTACAGCCACCACTCTCCAGTTACAGTCAGTGACACCACTACTCAACCCGAGTTCTTCCCTCTCCACGGTCTGCATTTGGATCCACCAAGCTCACCACGGAGCCTGACACGAACAATGTGTGCCATCTTTTCACTTCGCTCCCGTCTCTCAATTATTTTCGCTTTTGTTTCCATCGTAATTGCTTCGCGCTTCTCAGCAGTACCAACTTCATTGCTGCTGCATTTAAGCCTGCTATCCTGGGCTTGTACTGCACTTACAGAGGATTACATGCTGCATGCACGCCACAATGTACAGAATGCTGGACATGTGCTCTAACTTCCACGATTTAACATGCGCAAATACATGGTTGTGTCTTCGAAAGTTCGTAACTTGAATGTTCTTATCTTGGAAGACTTACTGTATTCCAAAAATAAAAAGTATTTAATTCCCAAAAGTCATACAGATCATTTGTTTCTTAAATGCAATATATTTACACTCACGTAGATTCCAAATATTTTGATCATTTATGAGTTTATGAGATTTCATTCATCGCATTCACATCAAAAATACTAAGCATGCCAGCTGATACAGTGACAGTCACAAACCTATGTTCAAATTTAACTTGAGGACTTCTCCTGGTGAGCTTGGAAAATTAACATTCAATATTATCCAGTTTTGTGGCAAAAACTGTGCCAAAATGTTTCGTGCCAATTTAGCTTTTAGAGAAATTAAATATGTTAAACTGTGTGATGTTAGTTGCAGCGCTATAAACATAACACATTACTGGGAACCTGCTTGGGAAGAGGTGAAAACATCTAAATCTGTGTTTTAGTGTGTTTGCTTTGCCTTGCTGTTAAGATATACTGTATCGATAAACAGAAAGTGCAATTAACCACATTAAGCCAAAGAAATAAATATTAAGTTCCTGTTCATGTGCTTCCGTTTTGTTGTTTTGTTCAAGCA
Organism: Clarias fuscus; assembly: GCA_030347435.1. Classification (NCBI taxonomy): domain Eukaryota; kingdom Metazoa; phylum Chordata; class Actinopteri; order Siluriformes; family Clariidae; genus Clarias; species Clarias fuscus. The sequence goes on from CM059220.1 coordinate 22,180,098, forward strand.
TTCTTTTATCATTTAATGTATTAGATACTGTATATCCAAGACTTACGTATTTTTCTTAAACCGCTCATGCTCATATTTTGGTATATAATTGATCATTTATTTTACTGTATTTATTATATAACACAACAACATGCTTATTTCCCCTTACGGTTTTTTGTATTGATGGCCACTTATAATCATGTTTGTGTGCTCATCTATCCCACAGCATAGAATTATTCTTATAGAACTAATGTATAATGTGTGGACTGATTTTATACAGGTAAAAAAAAAAAAAAAAAAAAAAAATTCACCAGATGTTTAATGGAACTAAAGTTCAAATTTAAAAACATAAAATCACTGTTAGAGTAAGCCCATGGCCGAAGAAGAAAAATCTCCGTTTTTAAAAATACCCGGCTACGTGTGGACATGCCCTGTAGTGAAGGAAAAAAACCCCACAAATAGACAAACTAATTAGGGGCTAACAGAAAACAGGTGAAGCCACTGTGCGAACAGATGTTATGGCATGACAGGACTGGGTGATGAGACAACCTCCAGTTCTGAAAAATGAGTCGAATGCAAAAGGGCCAAAATGTGCAGTTCCTTGAAATGACCATTAGGAGTTGGCTTCATGTTACCTCATGTAGACCCTCATGTTAAAACATCCAACTTTACACCAAAAATATACATGTTTGCTACCTGATAAAAATGACGGTTTTGGTCCCCATAGCTACAGGTCCCATTCATGACAACTGTTTGGCGTGAATTTGTTATGCAACCCATCAGTTAAAATTATATTTAGCCATAAAATTATGCATAATTTTGGGCATGGCCAATTTGAGTAACAGCTGTATGGCCAGCCAAACTGCTAACTGCTAAATGTGTCAAACTGCTAACTGTCTACTACGCATCACAAAAAAATGTTGACACGGGACGGCACTTTAAGTACTTTAAGGTATGGATGACGGAGTTCAATCAAATGCAAAATGACCTTAGCATATAAGCTAACATTAGCCACCTTACGATTTTAGCTAAGCTAAGGCTAAGCTATCCAGCTTATGATAACTAAGGTAAGTAGGCATGTTCTAAACAACAGTATGGCTCCATTCACTCTGCCAATTTGCCCCTTCATGGATTGACAGGGAGTTTGGGCAAAGTCAGTCTCTGCCAAGATGGTGAAGACAGGCGCTCCCACACCTCTCTTCATAAAACCTGTGGTTGATGTCATGGAGGGTTTGTCCAATTCTTTTTTTTATACAGTCTATAAAAATTTGCTAAATAAAAATTTTATATAAAAAAAAAAGTTTTTTTTTTTTTTTTTTGTCATTTAAACAGTCACTCAGAATAAATGGGTAGGCCAAGTCCCAGTGCCCACAGCGGCAGCTGGTACAGATGGAGAGAAAAGTGCTGGCCAGAAATTGGAGCTGGGCTGCAGGGTGAATTGAAGTTCAGCTCTGTTCATGACAGCTGTTGCACACTGGATTCCACGTAAATATTCACAAACCCACAGTATTGTCTCCAACACTTCAGTGGACTTCCTGGTCCCCAAATCCATAATTTCCTCTTATGATTCATTTAGAAGTGTGATTCGGGCAAACCCGAAGTGCCTTCAAGGCTGAGTGTAAATATCTTTGACACTAGAGCTCCCCGTAGAAATACAAGTAGCTCTGATTTTAGATGCAGTTTTCAGTTATTAAATTTTCATTAGCTTAGGGAGTCAGAGGCATGAACATTAAAATGAGCTTTTAATGAAATTCCTGTAATTAAATAAATGGTTATAACAAATGTCTTTTATTTTTACTTCAGGAGCTCTCCAAACACACACACACACACACACACACACACACACACACACACACACACACACACACACACACACACACACACACACAAATATATATATTATACTGTATAAGAAAGGTTTTGTCTTTACATTGGTCAGAACCAGAACCAATGTTTCCGAGGACCAGAAACCAGTCTCAGAAAAATTTGTATATCTATATCTGTCTGTATGTCTTTCCAGCCCATTTTGTCACAGCATCACACAAAATTGGCTGGACAGAATTTAATGAACCTTTGCCATCCCTCTGTATTTACCTAAATCTGGGCCATAAATTAAATTAAAATGTGTAGAAGGGACGTTATGAGCAGTTTCGTTCCAGATCACATCAACAGAAGCCATCACTTTTTGTGATGACTACAATGCTTTTGTCCTCAAAAGCATTGTAGTGGCTATTCGCATCACACAACAGAGCCAAAACAAAGCGATAGTTTACCGTAATATACCGAGTATGCAGAAGACAGAAATTATCATAATTTCCCTACAAAGCACCCAAATCCTCACCAAATAGAAACAAATGCACAAAAAAAAAAAAAGCCATGTAACTTTAAAAAAACAGAATCTTCAAAAGGTATATGGACAGATCAATGTACGTCTAAAACCAGTTTGTATCTTATGTACTACTAATTGAAGCAGTAATGTAAAGCGCCATTATGAGAGAAAACATGGGTCATTAGAGCAAACATATCCACACCAGTCAGAGGCGAGGGTATGTAAAATACAGGAACTGAGAGTGTTATTCGCTCAAAAAACAACAACAAAAGGAGTTAAACAATTATGTGCCAGATGTACTGTAATAATCTACTTTAAGCAGGGGGTGTATTTGGCTGACGACAAATAAGTGCAACTTCTAAACAAGGCGTAAGATACTCAACCTTACAAAATGTTATTTCTTTGTATTAATAAGTTAGGCAGAAAGTTCTGCTATGCAGAAAAACAGACATGTGCCTGGGTTAGGCAAATTGAAATAATAATATCACTGATTACATTAAAGCTAATCAGATTATTTTAGCTTTAACATTTTAACTATTTCTACGAAGTCCTTACAGTACCTGTCACCAATGGGCACTAAAGCACTCATGCATGCATCCATCCATCCTTCCATCTATCCATGGAAAAAACATTACAGAAAATAATTTAAAGAAAAATGGTTAGACAGTTCAAATCTTACTGTAGGTCCAGCCAGCAGAACATCTGAAATGTGCATATCTCTCAGAAAGATATGCACAGACTCACTGGGTTATACTGAAATAACCAGAAAGCCTGCCCATTTTTAAAGATATTTTCTGATTCAACAACAACTACAAAAATGAAAGCACAAATCTGCCAATTTATATTTTAGAGATTTATAGGTCTTCTTAATGGGAATACTATTCCATTGCAATAGAGAACACCGAATGCCTCCACAGAGATAGAAAAACAGAGATATCCCAGTTTGCGGTCTATCCATTTGGTTTACTAGTTGACCCCAGTGTTTTCAGAGTTGCCCTATCTGCCACCTCGGTAAAAGGATTTGTGCATACTCAAGCAATACTCAACCTAACATCAAATGAAGAACTTGACAGAATGTGTGATCCTGATATGAAAGCTTCAGGATTGAAAGTTAATTATAAGAATCTGAAACCTGCACAGATTATGTAGTCAACGGGCATGAACCTTGACAGGTGGATCATGGAAGCTTTTTGATAACAAGAAAGGTCTGTCTGGACTATAAAAGCAGTCACAAAATTACAAGTGACCACACATCTCATATATAGACTTTCTATGTCTGGCATCAATGTTGACAGTGACAAAGCTGAAAATGCTCAATGTCAGACCATTTCAGTGTTGCCTGAAATGTTCAATGATTGTCAGATGTATGACAAAAGCTTGTGTCAGTATAGGTGACAAGAGCACGCTCAGAGGTATTGCTCCAGTACGAGTTTTCTCTTTCAAAGTACGTATGCTTTTATGAGTGCATTTCTCCTTGCAAAAAGTTCAATAGTAATGGCAGATATTTCCCAGCAAGAGAATAAAAAACCTGAAACGAGGCTCTATTTCAGCATATCAAATTGAAAATTGTATGACTAGTACTTGAGTTTTAAGTAATAGTGTGCACTATAGTGCTCCATGGTGGTGCTTTATATTAACCACCAGAGGGGCACAAATTCCCAATCAGGCAAAAAATGGACTGGAAGTAAATGGATGAATGTCTGTGCTTGAAAGCTACATATCTACTGGATCAATATAATCAGGCAGTGGTTGCTCTGTTCAACAGAAAGGTTCTAGTGGAAAATCCACAGGGATGTGGTTCAGGTAATTTGGACCACCTATAGCAAAACACAAAAGTTGGTTTGTTTATGAAACAGACTGGCGACTCTGTTTTTCATGGACAGGTAAGACATAGAGGCTTTGGGACAGGCTGCATCAACACATTCTGGAAAATAAAACTGCATTCAGGTTGACTGCATATTTTTGACATAACTGACAGGTCCTCCATGCCCACTTACATTGATACCCATTTCCCCAGGTTTCCACTGTTGCTCCCTGGACCACTAACTTTGAAACTCTACATCTGCTGTCTTGGAGTGACCCTGCAGTTTTCCCAAGAGGTCAGGGACACACTTGTGCCAGTTGGATGGAGGAAGTTGAAAGTTGCTCGTTGTCTCGCATCTGTTGTATACCATCCTTCTACTGGTTTGTTGGCTATGCTGGTATGTGCTAGTTTGCGTTCCTGTCTAGTTTCTCTTTTTTTTAGTTTGTGATTGTTATTAAAGTCTTCACTTCTGCACCTATGCCTCACCTGCATTCCCTGTATCGTAACACATTGCAAGATCTAAAACAAGGTATACTGTAGCAGAGGGGGCAGAAGGCCAAGCAAAGGGGCTTGAAATTAAGGTGAATATATGCTGTGCAGTGCAAGCCTGGAAGTGTCTGCAGGAGCTAATGGAGGAAAATGCAGCGCTCAAGGAGTAGCTCGCAAAGCTCGAAAAGGAGGCTCGTGCAAATTTTTAACTTTTTTAGCACTGGAAGCTGTATTGGCTCTGAGCACCCCACAGAGGGCACAGCCTGCCCCGAACACCCCGCTGAGGGCCCAGTCTCCACCGAGCCCCCCGCTGAGGGTCCAGCCTGCTCCAAGCCCCGTCGTGTGCCTTGGAGGACTTGGTGCTTCCTCCACGATGGGGCTTTTAAGGAATTCATACTCGCTCTGCCATGGTCTTCGAGGATTTTGTGCTAGCTCTGCTGCCTGGCTTTGAGGACTTCTAGTCACCTCTTGGGTTGGAAACATCTTGTTCACTCAATCAGGCTCGAGTATGATGTGTCACTGCTATTTCTCTGTGGCAAACCCCCACCGATCCTTATGATGTGCCCCAGTATTTGAAAGCCAGATAAAATATGTGATGGGGTTGTCCTGGTCCACCAGCGGTGTGGGGATTTTGTGGGGGAATTATGTCAGGAGTGACCCCTTAAGGGGGCCTTGCTTCCAGAGACTCTTGATGTTCATGGTTGTACTTCATTTACCACCTTGCACCTGGTTGTCCCCGAGTGCCTGCAGCTGAAGATTGTTTGATTTTTGAAGATTTATATTTGCTATTAATAGTCCTACTACTGGTTTCTTATCTCTGGTAGTACTCATTTATGTTGCTGTCTGGTATCCTGTTTTGTTTGTTTGGGTTTATTTTATTATTAAATTCTTCACTTCTGCACCTATGCCTTGCCTGCAATTCCTATATCGTAACAACACTGATCATCGGTGTGTAGAACTTTATTTTGAAATATTTGTACTTTGTGCTGTATTTACATTATACTTTGACCACTTTGTACTGTGCAACTGAGAATTAATATTGTCAACCTTTACTTTCTGATCAGCTACACCTGTGAAGACATGGTACTTGAATATATTTTTATTGAAAGTGGTTGGTACATTTTGTATGGTCAATGTAAAATTGGCATAAATTGGTTAAAAATGTGGGGCAATTTGTCTTTTTGAAACTGCTTCAATATCGGCAACTGACTATTCTGCCTAATAAAAAAAAATAAAACTGACTCAATATGCAATGGGCAGCTCAAATGCTTGCTAGTAATGATAAAGCAAGGAGAGCTTCTCGGAAAGCCATGTTCAAGTTCGCCATTGTTGTTGTGCTTGCCACTAGCATGTAATTTTTTTTGTTGCTGCAGTAGCATTGCTGGAAAAGTAGAGACATACAGGACATGGGCATATGCTGTACAGTGATATAATGACGTCACTCTCTAGCCCATGGAACTAGCACCAGACACGAACTATCACCTTGTTCACTTTAGTGAAAAAGAGGTATGTGATGAGAATAACAGGGGCCTAAAACTGAGCCTTGAGGAATACCAAAGTTAATTGGAGCAGGGGACTCGGACAATTTATCTATTTGAATTGAAAAGGTTCAATCTTTCATTGAAAAGGTGAACCATTTTAACACTGGGTAGTACAAACCAATGTCAATCTTTAAGCTTTTTTAACAGAATGGCAAGGTGGCATTAAAATGAAGTAGGACTAAAACAGCACAAGCACCTGAGTGAGAGATACTGAGAGAGAGGGAGAGAGAGAGAGAGATTGAGATTTTAACTTGACTTTAATTAATACTGATAATTTACAATAAAAATTATTACTTTACAGCAACATTAATTAATAAAAAAGATAAAAAAAAGGATAATTAGTGTAAAGGAGTGCTAAAAAACAGTTCACCTTCATCAATAAAACAGATGACATTTTCGTAACACCACTTTAGCATGAAGGGATCCAAGTCATTCATTTCTTTAAAAAAATTAAAATCTATTTTGACACGAGCTTTCACTAGATCTCTGAAAACAAAAATGGGGCTGATCAATCCTCTTCTCTCTATTTTATTTTTCTGACTTATGTAGATAGCTATTTTTGCTTCCCCTACAATAAAGTTGATCAGTTCCCATTTCTGTTTTTCAGCCTTTTTATAACCAGCTCCAAAGATAAAAGAAACCTGGGACCATTTTTCACCAAAAGAGTTAAAAAGTGTTTTCAGCAGCTCAAACAGAGGGTTAAGCCTTTTGCATTTCAAGTAACAATGAAAAATTGTTTCAGTGTCAGCACAGAAGGGACATGTCTTTAAAATTATTTGGGTTTAGTTTAGAAATTAAAAATTGACCCCCACAGCTCCATGTAAAATTCTCCACTGTAAATCACCTGCTCGTTTTCTAAGTGGCAATTTATATAACACTCTCCATACTGGCTTAATGTCATCTGAGATCCCAAACATTTTCCTCCACACTGTATCTGTCCTTCCATCCAGCTTTCTTTTATTTACAGTTTTTACACAACATCTGTAAATGTCTTATTTTTTTGCTTCATAGATTGGTAAAACTTGCCTTTTTTCTATATTGAGATAACAACCATTAAAACCATTTTTTTTTTGTGAAAAAGACATTTCAGGAAAGGGGTCACCTTTGTCTGGTGTTTCGGTCCCCTCGTGATATTCCTTTATTAGATCCAGTTCTTCTTTTGACAATTTGCTAATCCATTTTTTGATGATGGCTTTCGTGTGCCGTAGTGACCGTAGCCCAAGTTCTTGATCTACTGCTCTTGTGTCCTTAAAGTCCAGTCCTGCCGTGTCCACTAATCTCTTCAAATGTTATAAACTGTTTCTTATGTAGAAACTGTTTCTTGTGTGAGACCTGGAGAACTGTCCTTAACGTCCATTCGTCCTCCTCCCAGTAGTGGCTCTTCCAGAAGCCAAAACAATGAGACAGCAGGGCCTTGGGATTCTTGAGTCTGCCTTCTATTTTCTCTAAAACCCCCTCCCAGTTTTTATTTTCATAATTGAAATGGATTCCTAAATATTTTAAACCCCCTTTTGTCCATTTTAGTTTACCTGGTAGTTTAGGTAAGGCCTTCAGACCAATTTCCTATTGCAATTGCTTCGCTCTTTTTCCAATTGATTCTAGATGAAGAAACCGAGCTAAAATCAGAGACTATCTTTTGCAAAATTTTGATTTCACTCTGATTTTGTACTAAAACCATAATGTCGTCTGCGTAAGCAGATAAAACATACGGAACATTAAAACTTGGTAAAATAAACCCCTTTAAGGACGTTCGTAATCTGTGCAAAAAAGGTGTACAGCATACCTGATATTGAACAGCCTTGTCTGATTCCCCGTTTTACTTTAAAAGGAATGCTTAACCCTCCATTGATCTTCAGTACACTTTCAACGTCTTGGTACATCACTTTCACCATTGCTATAAAACTAGGGCTAAGGCCAAAAGCCTCCAGAGTTTTCCAAAGGTATTGGTGCTCAACCCTGTCAAAAGATTTTTCTTGGTCCAGTGAAATTAGACCAAAGGTCAACTGCCAGAGAACTGGAGATGTCCAAAATGTCCCGAATTAAAGAAACATTATCAATGATGGATCTATTGGGCACACAATACGTCTGTTCAGTTTGAATTATTGAGTCAATGATGTCTCTGAGCCGATTGGCTAGTGCTTTTGACATTATTTTATAGTCTGTACAGAGCGGTGACACTGGACGCCAGTTTTTAATGTCCTGCAAGTCCCCTTTTTTGGGGAGAAGGGTAAATCACCGCTCTCCGGCTACTCAGGGGTAGACACATTTCTCTGCAGCTCTCGTCGAGGACTTCCAGCAGATCCTCTCCGAGCTCTCGCCAGAAGAACTTGTAGAATTCCACTGGTAGACCGTCGATTCCAGGATTCGTATTTTCCTCCCGCCATCGAGTTCAAAGCGGCCTGCAGCTCCTCGAGAACCAGTGATCCTTCTAATGGAGCGTTGTCCTCTGGAGAGACCTTTGGAAGTCCTTGATGGAAAACGTCCAGCAGTTCTTTGTTTTCGCTGTAGTCACTCTTGTACAGGCCTTTGTAGAAGTTTGTCGCATACCGTCTAATGTCATTGCTGTTTGTTATGTGTTGCCCATCCTCTGTGTATAGTGTATGCATGAATCTACTTTGCCCATTCTTTTTTTCCAGTCCAAAAAAAACTGTGATGGAGCATCCATTTTGTTAGCTCCTTTAAAATGTGATCTTACAAGGGCACCCTGTGATTTTGTGCCCAATAGATCCATCATTAATGCTTTTTTCCTTTTGATGTTCTCAAAAAGTTCTTTATTTCCTGTGGACTCAGTAAAGGTCTGGAGTTCCACTATTTCTATCTCCAGTTCCTGTAATGCTTTGGCGATGTCCTTCGTGACATTGGTAGTGTACTGTTGACAGAGCTGCTGAATTAAAACCTTCCCATCGTCCCACCATTGTCTGCAGGAGGAGAAAACTATCTTCTCTTTTCTAAAAGAAATCCAGAAAAATCTGAAAGACTCAATAAAATTAGCATCGTTCAGTAATGAAACATTAAAATGCCAGTATGCACTTCTGGTTTTGAGATTTGCAATAAAAACTTGGCATCTGACTAGAGAATGGTCTGAAAAACTAACAGGTGTTATTTTGCTAGTTTTAAAGACATTAAAATTATGTTTAAAACAGTAAAATCTGTCTAGTCTAGCTAACGAAATAAAATGATCTCTAGAATGTGCCCATGTGTATTGTCTCTCAGTTCCATGCAGTCTTCTTCACATATCTACTAGGTTGTGGGTTTTTATAATCCGTGTTAATACATACTTAGATGCTGCATGGGGTTCCAAATGATGCCTATCTATTGATTCATTTTGCGTACAGTTGAAATCTCCTCCCAAGAACAGATAATCTTTAAAATCACAGCTGGTTAAGAGTTCATTCACCTTATTTAAAAATAAAACTCTTTCAGGACCACTGGTTGGGGCATATGTGTTGATTAATGCTAGATTGAAATGTTCGTACTTTGCTTTAACTAATAATAGTCTACCAGCAATCACTTCTTGTATGGTGTAGGATTCAGGTAAAAAGTGTTGCCAACTCCTGCACTCACTGAGCTTGCTGAGTTTAGCACTACTCCTCCCTCCCACTCCATCGCCCATTTGAACTCATCATTCTTCTCACTATGTGTTTCCTGTATGAATATCACATCTATATGCTTTAATCTAATCAATTCATATAATTCTGCCCATTTTCGTATACCCCCCCCCCTTACGTTTAAGGAAGCGATGTTAAAGTCAGCCATGAATAGAAATAAAGAAAGGATAAAAAAGGAAATTCATTCTACAAAGTTTTTTTTAAGCACTCTCTTCGTCTTCACACAGCAAATCTTGTCTGGTTCTGGTTACAAACTTTTTAAGTCTATATATTTCCTGGTGAGTGAAGTCCCTGTGTTTTTCTCTTATTATGGCTGTAGCTGAGTTGATAAAGTTTTGTTTATTGGGGAAGTACTGGTCTACTCGAATTCCTTTCATATTTTTTGTTTTTTGAAGAAACTGTTTTACCTCTTTCTTTATATCTTTCTATTGGTTCATCACTGTTTTGCTTATCTTCATCGCTTTCTGTCTCTGCATTTGTGTCTTGTTCACTGCTGAATTTGACTCCTGCTTCCTGACTGTTTGTGGCTTGTTTTTCTTTTTCTATTTCAACTAGTCCTTTCCTTCTAGTCTGAGGCCCACTGTTCCCTGCTTTTAATTTCCTTTTTGACCTAACCAGAGTAAACCCAACATCGTCTACGGTCATGCTAGTGTTTTCAGAACCTAAACCAACATCATCTATACTTTGACTGTTAGTCAGTTGTGTGTTCTGAAAAGTGTTTCACTCACGGTAACTTGGAGGTTTTCTTCCTCTGTCTCCATCTGCTTGTTTTCCTGCTCAACGTTCTTTCCTCCATCTTGACCTTCAGTGTTACCTTCTTGTTGTTTAGTCTCTTCCTGTCCACTTGTTTGTACACTATATTCTCCACTGTCTTGCTTGTCATTAATTTGCGTATTTTTCTGTTTGTTTATTACTGTCTTCTGGTTGGCTGTAGCTCCATTTTCAGGACAGTTCCGAATTAAGTGTCCCTCTTGACTACAGCCAAAACATCTTAAGTTTCCGGAAGTTGCAAAAATGGCAAATTCCTCCCCATGTACATTTATTTTAAACATGATGTTCAGATTTTCATCCCTGCTGTTTAAGATCATATACACGTCTCCTATAGGAGACAATATGTCTAAGCTCAGGATCTTTGCATCCTGCTGGTATCATTTTAATGGGTGACATTAGCTTTCCAAATCTGGATAGCCGTTTACTCAGAACATCATTGTCAATGTACGGGGGAACATTCGAAATGATCACTTTTTTTGCGGGCTTTTTTTTTAAGTACGACCTTGCTAGCTATTACTGTCAGCTTTGTGAATTTCATCCACAAAGAACACTACAGCCTTGTTCATCCGGGCGGCAGACACAATGTTCTTCCCGCCGATTAACTTTGCTACAGCTGAAGCGCATTCCTCCACGGAGCATGCAAAAGTTGGTAGCACTTTAAACCCGTGCTTTCGGGTTAAGTTTGTAAACGCCATACCGCCAAACACACACACACACACACCGGCCTGTGCCGGCGGCGGCACAGCGTTTCACACACTCACACAAACTACGCACGCACTATCCACTCAATTCACTCATCACACAAAAAAAGTAGCGAAAAAAGAGAGTTTTCACTTCAATCACACGCTCACACACTCACTCGCTCGACACATTCGCAGAGAGAGAGAGAGAGAGAATGTCAAAATAAACCTTTATCAAAGAGGACTCGGCTATGTAGCACTCCAAATACCAGACTGGAACTCATCAAAACACATGAAAGTTGTTTAAAGTAGGATTAGATCTGGGAGTAGTCAACTTTATCCAAAATCTTAGATAAATTGAAGTTTGTATATAGGCCTGTAATTAGTAAGGCAACTTTAGTAAAAGCTATGTCTTCTTTTAAAACAGGGATTGCGAAATTGCATGTTTACAACTGGAAGGGATAAGTCCTTTTGTTAGGGAACTTTTAGGGAATTAATAGGGCATAATATGCAGATAACTTATAAGAGGATGGTAGAACTTCTAAAGAACATTTACAGTTCATTGCGACCACCTTAGACAATTGAAAGGACAACACTGGTTAAATGTGCTGAAGGCAGCTAACAGAATGTGTAACTACGAGATCAGTGTCTGGGATAGACACTAGCAATGACGAATTTCTGAACCTTTTCTAATGGTTTCTGTAGTAAGAGCAGATGTAGCAAACAAAGTAGCAACAGTATTTAAGATGAAGTTAATGGTGCTGAACAGTGTTTTAGGTCTGTTAGTATTTTATTAATTATCTCAGCATGATAAGCTGCCGTAGCTGTCTTCACAGAGCTTAAAGACAGTTTTAGCAACAGTTAGGGTTCCATATGAGGCCTAGATATGCACAGGTGGAGTCATCTGTTAATGATATCAAAATTTCAATACTATAGGTGTTAAAGGGCAGAAAATATGAATACTTAAATCTCCTAAAAATCAAGACTGTCAAAGCAAGCGGCACAGTGGCTTAGCGGTTAACACTGTCCCCTTGCAGCTCCATGGTCCCGATTTGATTCCCACCTCAGGCTCTGTGTGCTTAGAGTTTGCACGTTCTCCTGTGCTTGGTGGGTTTCCTTCCACAGTCCACAGACCTGCAGATTAGGCTAACTGGCATTCGCAAATTGGCCGTAGAGGGTAAATGCGCATTTGAATATTGACTGGAGGTCCTACTACGGTTCGTAAAATACAATGGTCACCTCCATGGTCCTTAATTGTATTTCAGAGATTCCTAGATGGACAGTAAAAGCAGGAGGCAGAAGATCTTAAACAGAAGATCATTAAATGATCTAGGTTTTAGGTGACCTGTACATTAATTCACGTAGAACAGGAGTAGTAGCATTAAATTTTGAGTTGCACGCCAGTAGAAGAGAAACAAGATTTCATTTAACAAGATTTAAGAATTTTATTTATCACATACAGTAGATGGTTGTACAAATACAACAGTAATGAAATGCGATTGTAGATTGTGCCAAACTCTAGATTATTAAAACACACACACACACACACACCTCTAATAAAATATTTTTAAAGAATAAGTATGTACAAGACTATGATATAGATTATATACAATATAAATTATACAGAATATAAATTATAATCTGTGATGTGTGCAAGCATATGTCAAAAAGGGACTAATGTCTGTGCAACTGTGTATTAAATTTATCAGTTAATGCCCTTATTGGAAAAAGAGTTTTTATAAACAGTGACCACGCCACTCAAGTTCTTGGCGAGCTGAAAAAGGTGTAGTGAGTGTATGGAATAAAATCACTGTCAAAAATAATTGTGCGTAAAAAAAAGATTTGTGTGTAATTCTGTGTTTTGTCCGAGTTAGATTCCAGAATCTACGGACACGATCGTTTACAGATAAGAGATTTTGTGTGTTTGTTACAGTACAACTCATGCACAGGCATTACCATCACAGGGAAGAGAAATCGATTTGGCGCATTCGCCATGACTAATAAATGAAACTAATCAGATCCTTTGTCAGGAATGCAGAATGTCCCGAACTTTCTCATTAAAAATAAGATTACACCGTGGGTTCTAGATTCGGTGCAAAGGAGTTTATGGGGCATGTACGTACATATGAAGAGGTTTTCATTTAAGACAACTTTTTTCCTGGCCATTAATGAGGCAAGACAAGTAGGTGAATTGCATGGAGACCGGATTTCAAATAAGACACACTGCAGCATTCTTGCCAAAGACACTGACACTGCAGCATATCAATAAACCTAACAACCTATCTGCTCTTGCAAATGAGAATGTGCTCGAGGCAGCTCGAGGTGTCCAGGGATGACTCTCAAGCGCTATGTGGAAGTGGCTGCGAGCTGAAGGCTGTGCTTTGGGGAATGCCATAAGGGTGCTCCTCTGCCTAAAGACAACTTAGCCGATTGGATTAATGGAAGTGACTGTGCAAACAGAATTGAACACAGGTCAAGAGATGTCTTATTCCATTTCTTGCTCACTATGCGTACATGTTGGATAACTTGGAAAAAAAAAAAAAAAAGTGTCACTTGTGCAGATTTGTGACAACGAGTTCACCGGCAACCTTTGTCTGATTTTACAGGGAAGACATTGTTCTGTAAAAACTTATTTATTGTATATACTGTATTAGACTGTCTGTCCAAATATAAGTCACCGGTTTAGAAGGGCCTGAAAATGTTTTTCCATTTCCATGAGACTGTGTTACCATCTTTTCAATTAAAAAAATCACCAAAATTTGTTATGTATCAAGGGGTGCTTTTTCCAACTTTTGTACTGTATGTCTGTAAGTTGTAATATTTGAGGATCAATAAATATTTTGTCATAAAGAGTTAGAAATATGTAGTTTAGCACCTCCATATGGGTGCAAATGAGGGTAAGGCAAATTACAGTATTATTCACACTCTGGCTGTAGAATTTATTTTAATTACATTTTTGAAAAAAAATTTCTTGACAATCTTTCTGATATTTACTTTCTGCATCTGTCAACAAGCTTTTGTATTTTCTCATTAAAAAAATGTTTTAGGCTGAGCCGCGGGCCTTCAGATGAAAGACCAATAGAGCAAGATCGGGAATACAGGAAGCATGCTTTAACATATCAAAGTTAAGTAAGGGTCCTGTCCAAACCTACTCTAATATCTGTGCCTTGTTTACAAATGTAAAAGTACGGCTAATTTTTCTGGCTCCTTCTGGTGTGAATTAGCTTGTTTTATTTTAATTAGTCATGGTTCTGGAAATTTCATTGGTATTCTCTCTCATCTAACATACAAAGAGTGGAATCATACAAAGAAGTTGCAAACAGGAAAAAAAAATCTAAATTTCCAAATTGGTAGACCTGCAGGTCCAAGATTGGGAAACCCTAATCCAGGGGTCTCAAACTCAGTTCCTGGAGGGCCGCAGCCCCACAGAGTTTTGTTCCAACCCTGCTCCAACATACATACTATGTAGTTTTCAAATAAGCCTTAGTTGGATCAGGAGTTTTTAATTATGGTTGAAACAAAACTCTTTAGGGCTGAGGCCCTCCAGGAATTGAGTTTGAGACCCCTGCTCTAATCTATCAAAATTGTTTAAATGTTCAATTGTTTAAAATGTCCCCCCCTGCATGTTTAAGCACTATATAGATTGTTGGCTAGACCATCGAGCACGTCCCAATATGCTATGAAAAAAATATTTATATAAAAAACAAAAATCAGAATGTACATGGCAGTCATTTAGCTGTTTATCAAATACGATATGTTGTAACATAAATGCAAGAGACAAAAAAATTAATATTTTTTGTAACAGGTATGATAATATGCAAATGCAGAATCAATGTACAATGTACTAGAAACAGCCCACAATTTTCTAGCCACAATGGCAGAAAGTATTAAGCCTAAGCAAGACAAAAATGGACTGGTCACAAAAACCATTATTGATTTCTTTTTGTACAGAAGCCCTAAGCAGCAAGTGGTGAAAAAAATCTTTATCTTGCAGAATTGCAAGATATATGAACAATTTAAACTTAGTAATCACATTTTTATCTGAACCTTAAGATTTGTTCATTCATTCATCTTCTATAGTGTCTATACTGTACAGAGCCTGAGACAGGGTGCCAATCCATTACAGATACTAGAGAAGGCAACCGCCGCCCCCCCCACACTCCACCCCACACACTCTATGGGCAATGTGGGAATGCTAATTAGCCTAATCTGCAGGTCTTTGAACTATAGGAGAATACAGGAGAATACTATAGGAGAGCACCCGAAGGAAACCCAAACAGACAGACCTGAGGTGGGACTCGAACCGTTGACCCCCAAGATAACGTGTCAATTTTCACCTCTTCATTTTGGGTTAACGTCTCATTATTTCCACAAAAAGATACAAAAGATACAATAGCAAGGTAGAGCCTTATCTGGATAAACTAAAAAAAAAAATTACACATTACTGTTTTTACTGCAGAGTTATACAGAATGATCAGATACTTAAGAAACTGAATATTACTGATTATGTTTTGAGCGGACCTGTAACGGGTTCGACCCAAAGTTGCACGGGTGGCACCATGAAACACAGACACGAGGCGAGATCTTAGAGGAAAAGGGTAATTTATTAGGAATAAATAAGGGAAGGAAAGGGAAAAAGGAGGGAGGACGGAAAGAAAGGGAAGGGATGATGACCGCAATCTTGGGGTAACCATGGACAATCATCTGTCATTTTCCCCTCACATCGCTAACCTTACTCGCTCTTGTAAATTTCTTCTTTACAATATCAGAAGAATCCGCCCATTTCTTTCTTCACAGGCTACTCAGGTGCTTGTTCAGTCCCTTGTTATTTCAAGACTGGACTACTGCAACTCACTCCTGGCTGGCCTGCCTCTGTCCACAACTCGTCCTCTGCAACTGATCCAGAATGCAGCAGCACGTCTCGTTTTCAACCTTCCCAAGTTCTCCCACACCACCCCACTCCTCCGCTCCTTGCATTGGCTTCCTGTAGCTGCCCGCATCAAATTCAAAACACTGATGCTTGCCTACAAAGCTAAAAATGGCCCAGCACCCACTTACCTCTCTGCTCTAATCACACCACGCACTGCGCCGCGTTCCCTCCGATCCTCCAGCACTGCTCGCCTCGTCCCACCATCTCTCAGGGATCGAGGGCGGCATTCATCCAGACTCTTTTCTGTTCTGGCACCTAGGTGGTGGAACGAACTTCCTCTAGATGTTCATACAGCAGAGACTTTGACTATCTTTAATTATCTATTTCTCCAGTACTTACAGGACTAACCCAAAGAAAAAAAAAGAAAAAAAACCTCTTCCCAGTTGTTAGACTAATCGCACTTAGTTATTGACCTAGTTAACCCAGTGCAAGTATCTATCCAGTAATGTAAACTTTAAAGCACTTTTTGTAAGTCGCTCTGGATAAGAGCGTCTGCCAAATGCCTAAATGTAAATGTAAATGATGTGTGCACGTGCAGGGTCCCAGGCAGTGCCCAGCTGGCATGCGGGCACGCGGCTGGCGGCGGTGGGCGGAGTGGCCGAACGGAGCACGCGAGGCAGCGCTCCTGCACGCTCCCTCTCGGTTCCTCCCCGCTGTCTATGGCCGGCCTGGCCCCTCCCAGCTCTCTGTGGGCGCGGCCTCAGGCGGGAGTCTCGCTCGGACGTCCTTCGGCTGGGCGGCTTTCCCGGCTGGGATCGGTGACCTTAACGCTGTCCTCCTCGCGGCCATTTCCTCTTTGGCGGCGAGGACGCGAAGGCGGGCTCGACGCGGGAACGAAGGATGCCGTGGGAGCTCGCGCAGTTCTTTCCCGCGTTGTCTTCAGCGCTGAGATCAAAGGGCGGAAATCCAATGTCCTTTTTAAGTCTCTGGGGCATGTTCCATTTCCCCACTCGCGTGCCACTCTCGAGCTCCACCGCGTTACGTTCTTCTCGGACCCCGGACTAAACTCCGCGCCTTGCTTTTATAATGTGGAGCAAGCCCGAGATCCTATTAACGTTAATCACTGCCAGCCGGCCCGCATAGCCTGCAGAAGGGGTGCCGCCTACTTAGGGAGCCTACGAAGTGAGCGAGGGGCGCAAAATGTAAAATCACCCAAAATAGAGACAACACAGTATAAGAGCATGTAAAGAGAGGTATTCATTACAAGCATGTAAATAGTTAAATTACACACATTGTCATTCTTTAATATAACTACCGTAGATTAAATATGAACTTAAAAGTATATAGAGTGCCCTGTGAAATTCATACGCCTAGAACTTTTCCACATTGTCACGTTACAACCATAAATGTATTTTATTGGGATTTTATGTGATGGACCAACATGAAGTGGCACATAATTGTGATAAATGATTGACAAATAAATAACTGAAAAGTTTGGTGTGCATTTGTATTCAGCCCCCCTGAGTCAATACTTTGCAGAACCACCTTTCACTGCAATTACGGCTGCAAGTCTTTTGTGATACTGTGCGTCTCTACCTGCTTTGCACATTCAAAAGAGTTTTTTTTTTTTCTTGCCCTGTTGTTCTTTGCAAAATAGCTCAAGCTCATTCAGACTGGATGAAGAGCATTTGTGTACAGCAATTTTCACCCCCATGACTTGTTGCAAAACTGCAAACAGGACTTTCAACAATGACTTTCTTCTTGCCACTCTTCCATAAAGGCCAGATTTGTGAAGTGCATGACTAGTAGTTGTTCTGTGGATAGATTCTCCCACCTGAGCTGTGGATCTCTGCAGCTTCTCCTAAAGTTAAGGAGACTAGCACACAGACAATGACATCATCGGCACAAGATGATGTTACAACAAGCCAAAATCTCAGTTTCCCCTGTCCACACAACACCACTGAAACTGAAAAATCTTCACTTTTCCAAAAGCTTTGTTTTCAATGACCAAAACTGCATTTGCATGTGGAAAACCACCGAAATTAAGCATTTGTATTCAGAAAAATCTGTTTTTCAAAATACCCGGCTACGTGTGGGCATGGCCTCAGAGTAAAGAGGGCTGAATACAAATGCATGCCACACTTTCAGATTTTTTTTTCGTTGTAATTTTTTTTTTCTCCCCCACTTCACAATAATGTGCCACTTTGTGTTGGTCTGTCAAATAAAATCCCAAGAAAATACATTTATAGTTGTGGTTGTAACGTGACAAAAGTTCAAGGGGTATCAATACTTTTGCAAGGCACTGTAAATTAGCTTTTTGATAACTAAGTTGTTTTGTTCTCATTTGTTTCATTTAATGAGTAGATGGCCTATCTAGAACATTAATATTCAAGATGTGGTATAAAATGGTGAACATCCATGGAACTAGGCTGCAAGAAAATGTGATTTCATTTAAAGTGGCCTCTTTGGCCACTTTAAATCAAAAGCGCAAAAATGTATTTAGAACAAAATGCCACATATTTCAAACTAAATCCTACAGGGACATTATGTAGTTTTACTGATCCTTATCACCCCTAAAGAGAAGCAGTGATTTATTTTTCCTTCAAACAAAAATTTTGAACACTGTTATAAATATCAGCACTATTTTAATACATATTTGATAATATTTGTAGAGAATAAAAGCCCCCAGCCTCCTCCTGTAATGTTTAACAAGGTCAGAGACACTTGCAGTGGGGTTTTATATGGATTTCGACTATGTTAAGCTCCTTGTTTTCTAAGGTGTGTGAATATAGATCATGTCATTATAGATTTCATGAGGGTTCAATGCATGATGCCAGTTGTAGTTTAAATGATGCCTGGTGAAGTTTAGCCTTTGTTTCAGCAATAAGAAATTCTTCTCAACTGTATTTTATAGCTCTGATATTTGTTTTGTGTGGGTTATAAACAATCTGCATCTTTTGTGTCGAAGGTTGTTTGGCTTTTTTCGTGGTAATGGCTGAAAGGGATTTTAACATGTACAGTAAATTTTATGTTTATGAAATTTCATGACTAATATCTATGGAGGAACTTCCATTAATTTAACCATACTATCTGAGCAGAAATATCCACTAATCCGGAAATATGTATCTAATGATAAATGCATTCATCTAAATTAATCAGGCTACTAGCCATCACCTGGTGGCCGCAAGGATGTCTGGCAATATATCGTGACATGTAGGCAAAAGGAGGTCATCAAAGGACATCTGGAAGGGCACCTGGGAAAGCCGAACAATCTAACACCCACTCTACAGTACTTCAAGCAAGATTCACACTACACCCAAATCAAAGGACCATGGCGGATGAAGGGAAACACTGAGCAGGAATAGCAGAAAGCCGGATAAGCCAGCGGCAAGAGGCACACTTTCTACTGGGCGAACTGGTTTGGCCCAAGCCACACCCACACTCCTCTGTCCTCCTCCGATCTATGTAGTGCAGCCACATAAATGTTTTTTTTTATGTATATGCATTAATGATTGGGCTGTGTAAAAACAGCTGTGTCTTCTAAAAATTACCCAATCGGTTATGTTGGCTTCATGGACTATGTCTTGGTGCCTGATCCTCCTCCTGCGAGACTGCGCTTCCCGGTTGCGAGAGGTGGGAGGTGATGCACGTGGTCACCTGACCCGGTTTTAAAGGACAGCCGGGCAGAAGCGAGGAGGAGGAGTTGTTTTGGTGGATCAGTGCTGGTTTTGTTTATGGTTGATGGGAGATTGGACAGGTTGCCGAGGATCACATTCTTTCGAAGATTTTTCAATAATACGGATTATTGCTAACCAGACGCATCAATAGGACTTCTCTCACTCCGTCTTCGTGCTCCATTAACCTGTTCATTAGCCCGGTGAGGCCAAACCATTTCTCCTCATACACACACACACACTCTCAGACTCTGGACACTTTATCTACTCACTCACGCTCACACAGACACACACACACACACTGTTGTATATATTTTGTAAATATTGTATGTTTGCTTTGTTTTGGTGTACCTTTGGTTTACTTTTTTTGCATAATACACGTTTGGTTAATTGTTTGTGTGTGTCCCTCCCTTTTTGCTCTTCGGATTGTAACGCAACACCAACACGTAAGATAAAGACCTCTATTTAGTGTAATCCTGGTTAATATAGAAATCTGACCATTACACTGTTCTATAGATAACTTACATGTGCTTGATTCATTTAATAATGATTGATGCATTTATTGCCTTTTCTGTGTATCGGTGTTATTTATATACAAATTAAATTATATATATATTTTTTTCTTATTTTATTTTGCTTGTATATTAATTTATTATGTTCTTATATCAGTTATTTTTTACTTGTTTTATACTAAGTGAATGATGGTTTTGGAGTATGTGTATTTCAGGGTTTTGTGCTTGTGTTTTGGGTCTTGCCATTTCAAACAAATAAACCAAATTGGATCCCTTTATGACCACATGTAAACATGCCATGTCCCGAAGCACTGGTTTCTTAAGAATGCCCTTAAGTACACTGCATTCTAGTGGCCTCCACGGTCACCAGTCAACATCTCGATCCAATTTATCTCCAATAGGAAGATTTGCTTCAGGGATGTGCATCCAACAAATCTGAATGAAGTCAATATGGCACAAAATCTCTAATGAATGTTTTCAGCACCCTGTTGAATCTGTGCAATGAAGAATTAAAGGAGTTCTGAAGGCAAAAGTGGGTCCCATCCAATACTAGCAAGGTGTACCTAACGAAGGTGTACCTAATGAAGTGGCTGGTGAGTGTACAGTAAAACCCTAGGAGTGCAAGTAACTTGATCTTGAACAACTTGAACAAGTTTCAACTTGATAAACGAGCAATAACTTGCAATACGAGTAGTATATATATACGCATTGTCTATTGGGCGTCACATGATCACAACCAAGTCAATGGCTCTTCTATCTTGTGATTCAGGATTGTAGGTAATCATTTCCCATGCCCAGTCTTGGTGCATGTGCATCACTTAACATACCGTTTACTATAACATCGTGACCACGTGTGTGTGTGCACGAAAAAGCATTTTTTAAAATTGTGTGTCCAAATGTAATGACCATTCTTTAGTAACTGTACTGCAACAGTGGAGCGTATGAAGAAAACGGCTAAAAAGGCTGTAGCAGTGCGGGAGATCAATCTGTTTAATGACAATGCAATGTCTCATTTCCGCAAAATCCTCAAAAGGAGGCAAAAGCAAGTGTCATTAAATAGGTTCCTTGTTAAACGCTAAAAGGAAAAAGATTCCGGTGAGCAAACAAATAGCAGTGATTCCATTACACAATAACCCTCCCCCTACTCCTCTCTTTCTCTCTCTCTCACATTCCTCACACCAGGCACAATACTTTTCAAAGGTGCAGGTTAATTTGTTTTAAGTTAACTTTATATTAATCATTTTTATATAAATATTTTGGGTTGTGGAATGAATCATCTGAGTTTCCATTATTTCTTATAAGGAAATTTGCTTTGATATACTAGTGCTTTGGGTTATAAGCATGTTTCCGGGAACAAATTATAGTATGCTCGCAATCCAAGGTGTTACTCTATTTAGTTATAATATGCTGCCTACTGTATGTACTATATCTGGAGTTACATAACATACAGTGCATAATAAGCTTACCATTAGCACGGTCTTCATCATAATTAGTCTGTAATTAAAATTCATTTAATATTGACTGATGCCTTTTTTTTTGTATGTTAGTAATTTAAATAGCAAACATGCCATTTTGGCATTTTGGTTTGTTTAGATCAGAAGGAAAAATGAATAAGTGCAAATTAAATATTTAATTGTAGTAAAATTATTCATCATAAACATAAAATATAAGCATGTCTGCAGATCTCTTATTTCTGAAATACTTTCAGAGTAGTTGCTGAGGTTATGGTTTCCCATATTCCGTTCCATATTTGGCTCTTCATTTAACCTTAGACTCTTAGACTTTAAACTGTAGCCTTTTCAAACTTATCAAGTACCCTTTTACCTTCTACTGAATCTTGCAGACCAGAGATGATGCTATTTTCAAAGTGCAGACCTTAAAGTCTTCTGCACAATGTTAACATTGCAAAAACATTACATGACTATTATATAATGGAGAAGGTTGCTATAAATATAATGTTTCCATTTTGTTCTTAGACAACATGTAAAACTATATACGATGGAAAGAAATTGCCACATCATTTTTAAAGCCTCATCTACATTTAGTTTATTTGATATTTTTCACCAAATTATGGGCAGGGAGCGCAATGCTTTTATTCAGCTAATCATTACAGATTATGTATGATTATTATTAATGATCAGGCATTGCTCATTACACAAATTCATTACACATGTTAATTACAAATACAGACTAGTAATTAAAGCTGCCATTATTTTGCGTCTCCTAGGGTCCTAATATCTCATTAATCATTACATTATTAAACACTCTTTAAATCTTATGCCTGCCATCTGAAGCCACTTCAAATCTAGATGCAGGATTTTATCAGGCAGAACAGACAAAACACCACCATTTATGCATCTTATTTCTTTTGGAAAGTCAGCTGTACTGTACATTTGTTCCATATGTGCCTGACAGGACAAAAACAAATACATCTGGACTATACATGTATTGTGCTGTAGAACTGTAAAGGCCGCATGAACATCTCTGCTGGATGGAATATTATAGGCAGCACTATTGTTATTTTATTCATTCACTGCTGCACACAACCACAGAATTAATCATAGTAATCTTGGGTGTAATTGCAGTGCATGGTTCAGTGTTTGGATTAGAAAAAGAAAAAAAAAATCAATGTACATCAATCAGACGAGATAAAGCCAAAGCCTAGATCACATTGTGTGAATGGCTTCATGAAGATGAAGTGAGACACTTAAATTGTCCAATCTTGTGTCCTTGCAGGTGTCCAAGTATACATGATCTTGTAGAGCATGGTGAAGAGTTTCAAGGGTTTCAATCCTAATGAAAGATTCTTGTTATTCCCAGCTCTTATCATGCTGTTCCATCAAAGCAATGTTTTTTTTTTTTAAATGTTGGAATGCCAAAGGATCGTAATCCAAATGCACATAAGTGGTAAAAGTGAAGCTCTAAAATAATCTCTCTCTCTAAAACACATATATACACTCACTACTGCATGCCAATAAGTAATCTGAAATTATAACTGCTTTGGTGGAAGAAAAATTACAATTGGATGACAAGAAGAAGATTAATCCCTGTATTCTAAAGCAGACTTTGCTAAAGATAAATAACTAATCACAAAGCATTAGGTGAGAACAACAGATACACATAACCTTATCATACTACATATCCATTTGATTTGCTAAAAGGAAACTAGCAACATAATTGGATTCTTGCTCCTTAAACCACAACCGTTCACACTGCATGGAACTTAAATTTATAACCAAGCTAAACTTTTCAACTCATGAAACTTAAGTTGAACAAATGAATTCATTTTCAATATAAACCTTTTTTATGTTTATATCTTTTTTTTTTTTTTTTACCTTTTACTTTTATGTGGAAAAGTGTCTAACATTAATGAGCAGACAGTGCCAGAATCAGTGTCTGTGGGTGCTGAAATTACTGAGCTGGACCATGTATGTGGCACAAAGGGAGTTAAAACAGAATGCAGGAAGCAGTGTTAATGAAGTGTGGTTTTAACATTATAAAAAGAAAACCAGTACAAACCACAACATGACAACTATGGCAAGGCTACAAGCTACAGTAGATACAAATGCAAAAGATAAAATGAGCAAACAAACAAGGAGGGGGAAAAAATTAAGACGCAAGGATCACTACAACACACTGATGACAACAACCTACACAAGACAAACACCTAAGGCTATAAACAGACAGACTAATCAACCTAAACAAGGTGCAGGTGAATACAATGAACATCAAGCAACCGTCATGAGAAGTGCAAAGGAAACTGGGAGTTGAAGTCCAAGATAAATTGTCAACAACAACAACAAAAAAGTCCTACAGAACACAAAAAAAAAGTTTTTGTGTCATAGTCAAAAGACATCTAGCACAAGGGTAGCAGTCAGTTTAGTCCAGAATGGTCTAATTTTAATTAATACTCTAACATCCAGGGCCCGATGTGCCAGATGTGCCAGATGGCATGAAGATGAATGGTGTGTATATGCAAGTCTATTTTCAAATCTGATCATTCTGACATGCTGAGCACAGCAGTTATCAGTAGAAAAGGACAGAAATTTCTTTTCAGTTAAGTTAAACTCCTACAATACAAAATCCTTTATAATATTGCTGTCAGACCTTAGCTCGGGACCTTAAGCACTTTGTCAAATTGTGCAGAAAATTTGTGCTGTATGCAATGTGAACTTCTGAGAAAACTACAATGCCTTGCGTGAGTATTCACTCAAACTCATACATTCTCATATATATACACCAATCAGCCCTAACATTAAAAGGACTGAGAGATGAAATTAATAACATTGATTATCTCCCTGTATTGACACCAGTCAAGGATTGGAATATACAGTATTAGGTAGAAAGTGAACAGTCAGTTCGTGAAGTTGATGGAGCAGGAAAAATGGCCAAGCCTAAGGAGCTGAGAGACTTCAACATGGGTCGCATTGTGATTTGCTAAAAGCAGGTTAGAGCATCTACAAAATGGCAGGTGTCCTGGGGTGTTCCTGGTATGCAGTAGTTAATACAGTAGCTACCAAAAGTAGTCCAAGGAAGAACAACCAATGAATTGGTGACAGAGTCGTGGGTATTCAAGGCTCATTCATCTGCATGGGGAGCAAAGGCTATCCTGTTTGGACCATTCCATCAGCTTTCTGTGTATGGGGCTGCATAGGAAGACAGGTCAGAGAGCCTATGCTGACCCCTGCCCACTGATGAAAGCTTGTACAATGGCATGTGAGTCTCAGCAGTGGACAACAGAGAAGTGGAAGAAGGTTTAATTGATCATGTTTTCCGCTTGCATCACGTGGATGGCTGGGTATGTGCTTCACTTACCATGGGAACATGACAAAGAAATCAAGGTGTTGATTCGCCCTTTAAATTCACTTGAACATCTGAACAAGTCTAATCCATGAATGCTACACCTTACAATTTACTGGACATACAGTAAAGGAATTGCAACTACCACCTTTGTGCCAAACATCAAAGCACACCTTCAGAGGTCTTATGGAGTCCATGCCTTGATTATTCAAAGATGTTTTGGTGACACAAAAGGGACCTACTCCATATCACTCAGGGGATCAATTTTGATGGTTGAGATATGTTTCGTCATTTGCATACATTCAAGTTTCTGACTTTGAGCTAATCAAGTCTAGATTAAAGTTTGAGTTTTGTTGGAAGATTGAGAATCAGATCTCCTTGGATTCCCCTGCTGGGTTACATCTATGGTGCCCTCAATCCTGATCAGTTTCCCATTGCCTGCTGATGAAAAAGAAGGTAAGATTTTAAACTAACGGTTAATGTGGCTCATTTTGCATAATAGCTCATGTTGTGCATTCTGTCACTCATGGACTGTTTAATGCCTCATAAACTGACTGGCTGCTCCTGTGTAAAATAGTCAGTCACAGCATCTGAGACTATCTCTTTTTAAACTGTTACTGCTGTGCCAAAATGAATGCCTTTTCTCACCCAAACATCTGCTGCCGTCTTTCTTTCCCTGTTATGCCTCATGGCCATGCTTGCCATATTGCGTCTCTTTTTCCTTATTCTGCCACACAACCCTTTTGAGTCATTGATGGCCTATTTTCAAAGTGTTCCTAGCTGTGTCATTTAACACAGTGACTTAAAAACAATATTTTGCTTTCAGGAAGCAGTAAATTCCCTTTAATCAGCTACGTAGGACATTCCTCTTATTCAACTGAACCTTCTGCACTAAACCAGGCATGCCAGTCAAAATACATGTCCCTAGTCAGATTATGTCTACTTGGGAGTTACGCTCAAGTTGAAAATAAAACAGGATGTAGTAGGAGAAAGTAGTTCCTGTTTTCTAACCATGTACAGTATCACAGGTTCTGTGCTTATATTGGCATTTAAATAATAATGCATTATTTGCCATTTATATCATCATTTAGTTTTTTTTGTTGTTTTATTGCATTTTGCATTTTTCTCCTCTGCTGTTTTTTTTTCTTTTTTCCCCCCCAAAGAACATTGTTTTTCTTTATCTAAAGACAGCAGGTAGAATCCACGCATGCCAGATCTATTTGAAATAATATATATAATCCATAATATATATTCCAGACAGATCTCGCATGTTCTAATGTTCTTTAGAAAAAAAGAAAGAAAAACCACACAAGAACAACCACATATTCAGTGTGTTCAATGAATAGTGCAGGATGTTTAGCCATTCTTCCTCCATTGTTAGCAATAACTTTATTTGTTATATATGTATACTAGTTGGCTGAACATGATTGTAGTATTAGAGGAGTGCATTATGACTCTAGAGAGTGTGAGAGTAGTGTTATTTCTAAATGGGGAAAGTCTGGATGCCTTAATCCCCAAGCTTCTCCATTAGAGCCCTCACAGCAGAGCGAGTGGTTGACGATTCAGTGGTACTCTCTCAGCCAAAGGTAACTAAGGCTTGCTCACCAGAGCACACCTCCTCTGCACTTCACATGTCCAACGGGTTAGCTCTACACTGTGAAGCACCCGCTGAGAAGCTTGAAAGAGCTGTGGCCATAGGAGACTCTATACTGAGACACATTAAATTAGCTAGGCCTTTAGGGGCACTAGTAGCTTTAATTAGGTGTATCCCGGTAGCCAGGGCACCAGGCATAGCAGGTTATCATAGCTGAGCAGGACTGGTTAAAGTGGTAAAGAAATTACTGCTTGTTGTTTGAGCTTAGAGCAGATAATCAATATCAGTTTGTAAATGTAAATAATGACTTCTACATTTAGAGAAGTATCCTGTTCTAAAAGGTTGTGTTTTAGGCCCACTTCTATTTTGTCTCTGTATGCTTCCTCTGAACTAAGTTTCCACACAGTTTCCACTGTGATGCTGATGATATAGTTGTATGTCTCAGCAAAGCTAGATGAGAATGAAGTTAAGCAAGGTACAGTATAAAGGGTTTCAGACATTTAATGCTAAGTAAATTCTTTCTACTTAATTCTGACAAGGCAGAATTTATTTTCCACTGGTACATGGGCAACATGAAATAGCCTTATTTCATCTTAGGAATACTGCCAAGACAAAAAAAAAAAAATTCAACATGATACAGAGAAACTTGTTCATGCTTCTGTTATCTGTAGTTTGGACTCCAGTAGTGCCCTAATGTTTGGATTTTCTCCTAGGTGCATAAACAATTACATGTAGTCCAGAATGCAGCAGCCCAAATCCTTACTAGAGCTGGAAGCTGGAATTGCATACTGATGTCTAAAATACAGTGGAACCTCGGATTGCGAGTAATGTGGTTTACGAGTGTTCTGCAAACTGAGCAAAGATTTTTAATACATTTTTAATCGGAAACTGAGCAAGTATTAGTTGACGAGCGCCGAGTATCATGTATCACGCATGCTACTCTTATTTTGACACCGAGCGTCACTCTTGCGCTGCGGAATTCTTTCAGCGTCACTTGTGTGGGCGTGCACGTAATTTGACACCGACACACACACGCGCACATACGCTCTCTCGTCTTTTCACCCCCTCCCCGGCTTCACAAACACACAGAAACTCTGCTCTGTCGAGATTCTTTTCAAAGGTAAGGTGCTGGTTCATTTGTTTTGTTTTTGCTTTTTTTACTTTAACGCAGTGATTCCTTTAATATGCGCTCATGCCAGTGTCCGAGAGATTTCTTTTTTTCCTATTAAAATGGTGTTTCCGCTGTGTTTGTGTTTCCGTTTGTTGTGAAACTTAAAAAGTGATTCCGTTAGTATGCGCTCATGCCAGTCTCAGAGAGATTTCTTTTTTTCCTGTTAAAACAGTGTTTCCGTTGTGCGCCTGCGTGCACCAACGGAAACACTTATCTGTCGGGATTTATTTGTACTTTTTTTTAAAAGGTAAAGTGCAGATTAATTTGTTTTATTTTCATTTTATAGATTGTATTGATTATTTTTATGTATTTAATTTTTGGGGCTGTGAAACGAATAATTTGAGTTTTCATTATTTCTTATGGGAAAATGATGATTTGATTTGCGAGTGTTTTGGAACACGAGCCCACCTCCGGAATGAATTATGCTCGTAATCCAAGGTTCCACTGTACTACTTTTGGCATATAAGCATTAAAAGGTCTTGTGTAACCCTGTGAACCCGAGTAAACTGCTAGTATTTTATGATCTACAGGTACCACACCTACTTTAAACAAAAGATGCAGGCTGCTTGTTGGTATCTTGTGAGAAAGCACCTACAGAGTTAAATTTTTTAAATTTGTGACAAAGTCCATTGTTAAAATGCTATAAAAGTAAAATTTAATTAAACTGAATAAAAGGTTGCTTGTTCTCCCTATACTTGGCAAAGGGGTGGGGGGTTCATCCATAGTCCAAAAACATGCAGATGAAGCTACAGTAATTGGTGCTTTCAAATTCCTCCTGATGTGTGTGTGTGTGTGTGTGTGTGTGTGTGTGTGTGTGTGTTTGTGCGTGCATGTTTATATGTCCTGTAACAGCTCTGGTTCTCGTCTCTCCACGGCACACAGATTCAGGACACCAAACCCAAGCATCTCAAAATCCTCTCTGCTTCTCTGCATTTGGATCCACCTCTTTGCATCTTCGTCGTTCAGTCGTGATAGAATAATCCGGCCACATGAGATGGATCCAGAAGAGTACGATAGGATGAGACTGGCCCTGGAGAAGCAACATCAAGAACTCCTCACCACTAGGCAGACCCTTGCCGATGTCACAACTCAGATGCAATAGCTCCGGTTATCCTCAACGTGCGCCACAAGCCCAGAGACTCCACGCAAGCACTTACTAGCCCCACCCACCTATGGAGGAGATTCAGGTACATGTAGATCGTTCCTCTCTCAGTGTTCACTGATTTTTGCGCTACAAGCCTCCACCTTCTCCTCAGAGCAGTCGCAAGTGGCCTACGTCATCACCCTCCTTACCGGCAGAGCCCGGGAGTGAAGCACAGTTCTCTGGGATGCCCGTGACCCATGTTGTAATG
This sequence comes from Clarias fuscus, assembly GCA_030347435.1. Lineage (NCBI taxonomy): Eukaryota > Metazoa > Chordata > Actinopteri > Siluriformes > Clariidae > Clarias > Clarias fuscus. The sequence goes on from CM059220.1 coordinate 22,209,272, forward strand.
ACTATGAGGTGTTCTCCAGGGAGATGAGGAGGGTTTTTGATCGCTCTCATGTCGGCAGGGAGGCCAGGAGCAGGTTGTTAAGACTTCGCCAAGGAACACGCTCAGCTTAAGATTACGCGATTGAATTTTGGACCCTCGTAGTCACCAGTGGATGGAACACTGACATCTTCCTCGAAGGTTTATCCGAGGTAGTCAAAGATGAACTAGTTTCTCAGGAGCTACCTGCCGGACTCATGGATCTCGCTGGTCGGGTCAACGCGCGCCTCCACTCAGGGCAGACCCCCAGGAGATTGCCTCCCGCTAGCAGATCCCCCTCCCCCCCCCCAGGATGGCTCCCAGGCCCTTTCCTCCACAACAGAATGATCAAGAGGAGCCCATGCAGCTAGACAGGACTCGAATTTCAGAGGAAGAGAGGCGTCGGCGTCGACAGGAAAGAGCCTGTTTCTACTGCGAAGACTCAGGACATTTTCTTAAGAACTGCCCGTTAAAAGGAGGCGCCCTCTAGTCACACTGGGAGCATTAGAGGGCAGACTCCCAGAACCACGTCCCCTACTCCCTGCTACGTTAATCATCTGCGGCCAAGCTCACCAGGTCCAGGTGCTCATCGACTCTGGTTCTGACCGTAACCTGATCAGCGCCGTTACAGCTAGGGCGTTGGAGGTCCCATGTGTTTCAGTAGAAACTCCGCACGCAGTTCAGGCCCTAGACGGAAGTCCTCTGCCAGCCATCACGTGGTGAACCCGCCCTCTCACCCTACGAATTTCCGGAAACCACTCTGAGGAGATCTGCCTGTTGGCTATTGTGCGATCCCATATAGTTCTCGGTCGTCCCTGTTTAGCGCTTCATGGCCCACAGATTGACTGGACTAAGCACACTATCACAGGCTGGAGCCCTTTGTGTTCCAGGTCTTGTCTTCTCTCAGTGCTCCCCCTACCTTCAACTCCAGCCAAGCCTGACGATCCTCCTAACATCTCCAATGTTCCTGCCAAGTACCATGATCTCAAGCTGGTCTTCAACAAGACTCGAGCCACATCGCTTCCTCCTCATCGGCCTTATGATTGTCCCATTGACCTCCTTCCTGGTACCGCTCCTTTAAAGGGTTGTCTTTACTCTCTGACATGCCAAGAGCAAGAAGCCATGAATGAGTACATCACAGGGGCTCTCGCTGCTGGTATCATCCGTCCCTCCTCCTCACCCGCTGGAGCGGGGTTTTTCTTTGTCAAAAAGAAAGATGCGTCCCTTCGTCCATACATAGATTACAGAGGGTTCAACGCAATAACAGTCAGGAACCGCGACCCCTTACCGCTCATGTCTACAGCCTTCGAACTTCTCCAGGGAGCCACCATCTTCACTAAGTTAGATTTGCGCAATGCATATCATCACGTTTGATTAAGGGAGGGCAACGAATGGAATGCCGCCTTTAACACCCCGACTGGGCATTATGAATACTTGGTAGTGCTGTTTGGACTCACCAACGCCCCTGCCGTCTTCCAGAGCCTGATAAATGACATACTCCGTGACTTCCTGAACCTTTACTTGCTCGTTTATCTGGACGACATTTAGATTTTTCCCCGCAACCTGGAGGAGCATCGACATCACGTTCGCCAGGTGGAACAGAGACTTTTAGAGAACAACTTATACGTCAAGGCAGAGAAATGTTAATTTCACACAACATCGACCACCTTTCTAGGCTTCGTCATCTCTCCCTCACGGCTTCAGGCGGTTTCCAACTGGCCAACCCCAGCCTCGCGACGGGACCTCCAACAATTTCTGGGCTTCGCCAATTTCTACCGCAGGTTCATTCGAGGGTACAGCTCCGTTGCCGCTCCTCTAACCTCTCTGACTTCCTCCAAGACGCGCTTCCGTTGGAACGAGGAGGCGGAGAGAGCCTTCTTCGACCTCAAGAGAAGGTTCACCTCAGCTCCAATATTGATCATCCCCGACCCATCCCGGCAGTTCGTGGTGGAGGTAGTGTCGTTGGAGGGGTCTTGTCCCAGAGGTCGCCACAGGACAACAAACTGCACCCTTGTTCATTTTTCTCCCGTCGCCTGTCCCCGGTTGAGAGGAACTACGACGTGGGTGATTGTTAGCACTAAAGGAATGGAGACACTGGCTGGAGGGGACCGAGTTCCCATTTCTATTATGGACCGATCACAGAAACCTTGAGTACTTACACAGTGCACAGTTACTCAATGCCCGACAGGCCCGATGGTCCATGTTAATTCTAGGTTCAACTTTGTTCTGTCCTACCGGCCAGGCTACAAGAACACCAAGCCTGACGCGCTCTTACGTCAGTTCTTTCTTCCATGCCATGCGACACGATCCTGTCCTCTTGTTGTCTAGTAGCAGCCGCGGAACTTAACATTGAAGCTAAAGTTAAGCAGGCATTAACCCAGGAGCCCGGCCCAAGAAACGTTTCCCCTGATCGTCTTTTTGTTCCTCTCTGTCTACGCTCACAGGTCCTTGAATGGGGCCATGGATTCAGATTGGCCTGCCACCCAGGCTCCTCTGCCCGAACCTGCTTTGTCATTCAGCAATGCTTCTGGTGGCCCACGTTGGGGAGGGATGTTTCTAGCTTTGTGGCAGCCTGCGACATCTGCGACCGCTGTAAACACGACAACCATCCTACAGCCGGTCTCCTTAGACCCTTACCCATACCACACCGCCCCTGGTCTCACATTTCGCTGGACTTCGTAACAGGCCTACCTTCGTCAGATGGGAACACGTGTATCATGACCATTGTCGACCGTTTTTCCAAGTCTGTCCACCTAGTTCCGCTTCCCAAACTCCGCTCTGCCAAGGAAACAGCAGAACAGCTGATCCTCCATGTTTTCGTATTCATGGTCTCCCCACTGACACAATTTCGGATCGGGGCCCTCAATTCACCTCACGCTTCTGGAAGGCCTTTTGTAGACTCATCAGATCCACTCCTAGCCTGTCTTCTGGTTTTCATCCCCAATCCAATGGCCAAACGGATGGTAAGAACCAAGCAATGGAATTCGCCCTCCGGTGCATGACCACGCACAATGCTACCACTTGGAGTAAGTTCTTCCCGTGGGTTGAGTACGCTCATAACTCCCTGCCCTCTGCGTCCATTCCAGTGCTGTCTGGTCTACCAGCCACCAATTTTTCCAACCCAAGAGGAGGAGGAAGAGGTCCCATTGATCCAACATTTTGTCCGCCGCTGCAAACGGACATTGTGTTGCTAAATTGGAAGGTCAGGGTTTGAGCCCCACCACTGATGGGTTACCATTGTTGACATTTTTATTGTTACCGTTCCTTCTTGTGCTGTTGTTCTTTTTGTGATTAAAGTTACTTAACTTGAATCGTGTCTACTCATTATACACATACAAAATTAGGAAGGTATTTTTAGAAGTCAATATTGCTTTTTACATTGGATAGTAAAATAATTGAAGTTTGAAATGTCTGACCTAAATAGAGGTCATAGTTAACAAAGCCTATCTGCAGAGCGGCCAGACACTACAGCTATGATTAATTGTCCAAACATTGTGTGGTAGGCATTTTCAATTACATGCAGACATCTTGGTGACATTGCTAATTAGCAAACGCTCCCCATGCTACATCTTGCTGATGCAACTTTCCATATTGGGTGGACATCGACCAGACGAATGTGTGCTGTTAGGGTAAACGTCTCATTAATGCTGGTTCTTGGATTAGTGTCTGCCATGAATCCTATTTTTGTAAAAATATTTATTCATTCATTAAGTCATTTGTCTTCTATACTGGTTATCCTGTGTGTAGGGTTGCAGGGACGTGGAGACGTATAAGTGAGGTATACCCTGGACAGGGTACCAATCCTCCCAGGGTGCGCGCATACACACACACAACGAACAATTTGGAAACACCAATTAACCTACTTTGCATGACTTTGCATGGCTGGGAGGAAACCGAAGCACAGTGGAACCTTGGTTCACGAATGCCTCAGAGTATGAAGAAATCGGGTTTACGACCAAAAAAATTCACCTAAATTTGGTCTCTATTCACAAACTTCTCCTCGGAACACGACCAGAAACCACCATCCCAAGCTCCCGCTATCAGCTGAACAAAGTCATGAGTGCGTCCCCAAGCATCAGTTTTGCTCAGTCCTTGGTCGCGGATCGCACACATGATAAAAGATTTTGTGTAAAGTGGAGTGACATCCAAGCCTTTGTAGAGAAATATCATCCGAACAAAACTGTGGGGAAGAGTGCTACACCATATAAACAATAACGCATTGTCTTTTTGCACTGTGCAGCACAGAAAAAACAAATCTCTATAAATAGATTTTTTTGTGAAAATGGCTGCCATATACGAACCAGAGGCCAAGAAAAAAACCTGAAGGAGAATTATCCAGTGCTATTACGGAAGGGGACTCTCCTTCCAAGCAATTCCACCCCCTTTCCTCTTCTTCATTCTATTATATCAGAGAGTCATGTGAAGTATGACTTAACAATACAGGTACTGGTAAAATGAAGTGTGTGCTCTCTCTTGTGTATAATTTTTTATACTTTGTGCTATATTTCTTTTATAAAAACAATATAAATAATTTTAATATAGTTCATAGTGATGGAGAACGGATCAATTCTATTTACTGTACATGGATTCCTAAGGGAAAAAAACTGAATCGGGTTACGACCAGAACTTAGGAACGAATTATGTTGGTGAATTAAGGTTCCACTGTACCTTGAAGAAACACACCATGCATGGGGTGAACATGCAAACTCCATGTACACAGACCTGCGGTGGAAATCGAACCCCTACTCTAGAGGTGTGTGGCCACAGTGCCTTCAATGCCACTTTCCTGCCCTTTTGTATAAATATTTATTTATTTGTTTATTACAGAACTGATCTGTTACTTGGGTCATTCTTATTAATTCCTATGTTATTCATTCATATGATAGGCAGCTAATATTCACTCACTCATCGTCTATACTGCTTTATTGTGTATTCAGGGTCGCAGGGGGCCTGGAGCCTATAACCTTTGGGCACGAGGCGGGGTACACCCTGGACAATCCATCAAAGGGCACACACACGCACTCATTCACACACTATGCCAATTAGCCTAATCTACAGGTCTTTGGACTGTGGGAGGAAACCGGAGTACTCGGAGGAAACCCAACACGCACAGAGAGAACATGCAAACTCCATGCACCAACTCCACAAGACGGGAATCCAGACTGGCGGGATCAAACCCAGACCCTGGAGGTGCAAGCACCTAATAATGTACATGTAAAATAAAGTACATGGTAAAATAAAATTTACTCCACTTTAACAGGATGCTTTCCATTTTTTGAACAATCCTTCTCAATGTTAAATGTTGAATTTCAAATTTGTTTGGAGCAGCAATTATTTTTTAGAGGTCATCCATTATTGATGTGGTATGGGCACACACCTGATTGCTTCAAAATACCAAACCCTAAAAAGTTCTGCTTTTACAGAGTTAATCATATTTTATAATTAGCTAATCTTGTACTGTATATCTCATTAGAAACGCCTGAATTTTGAATGCGGTAGTAGGAATGTCCCCACAGAGATAAAAGAGAACCCATTCTCTACTGGATGGTGTGTCGTTACTTTTCCGTGATTATATGTCTGACAGGATCTCAAGTATGAGTCATTTTTTATTCATTAGAGGTTGAATTTTTTGTTTTTTTATGCAAGTAGTATTCAAATGAAAACAGTGTTTGAATTATGAATGAGACTTGGGCATAAAATGTTTTCATTAAGAGCAATGTTTAGGCTGCGCAAGTACGATCACCCATAGCCATATTCCACAGTATCCATGTGGTCTTATCCACAGCACTCTCATGGCAATCTTTAAGCTATGGATGTGGTGGCATTTTCAGGAGCAGTGAGTGATTCTTAGGTGACCGAAGCTTTTGAGTTAAAGTAGAGCATCATGGTGGAACAGGCAGGTCTGGAGGGCAGAAGGTGATGGGGTCACCAGCAACTTATCAGTCAGTAGGAGTAACAGAGAGAAAGAGAGAGAATGCAATATCTATTTCTGTATATATTTATAATTATATGTTTAATTTATTTATGTTATATATGTATACTTCTGTATACCTGTATACAGCTTTATCATGTTACAACTTTTTCCTGAAACAAAATATGCTTCTCTTTTGCATTGTTGTTTTGCATTACAAATAAGAAATGCTAGTTGTGAGGTAGCAAAGGTGATACTTTTATTTAAACTGATAAACAGCAAACAAATGAAAAACTTGGCTTAAACTTGGTCAAGAACAGTCTATTGTGAGTCAGGTGATTTGAATCCAGTTGTGTAATCAGTAATCTGGCTAAGAATGTAGCACTGAACAACATGCTTGGGAGTTAATGGCAATATTCATAGACTATGATTTGTTGTGGGAGATGGAGGCTTGGGTCAGAGCCATTATATGGCTCCCCTGGAGCAAACAGGATTAGGGGTCTTGCTCAAGGGCCCACAATGGTAGCGTGGTGAAGCTGGAGCTTGAACCACTGAAGCTAAAAAAAAAAAAAAGAGTAGAACTATGCCTCTTTTTGGTTGGTTTCTCCTAGTGCTATCTCAGGGATCTTTTCCTTGCCACCGTGACCCTCGGCTTGCTCATCAGGATATTACCTAACACTTTGAACTAGTTTCCATTATTTATTTATTTTTTATTGTTGTGAGGCTGCTTTGACTTGACTTAATTAAAACTATGTTGAAAATGGCATTTTGCCTCACCGAAACTTATTGTGCCAACATGGAGTTATTGTTGCAAAACCTATTGTGCCAACATTGCAAGCTACTACTGCAGATGTATTAAATTTTAAAATAAAATATTAAAATATTAAATTTAATATTATAAATAGCTGACTATAAACTGAAACTAATATTAGCTAGCATAAAAGTTTTTTTTTTTTCAAATTCATAAGCACTCCTAGATCTGTACAGATTACTAGGCCATTTCAAACATCTCGTATTCTTTATGTATATATACTTTTACATTTATACAGCTGAGCTTTAACTGTGCATGCTGTTTGAGTACAAAATGTTATGTCCATTGATTTAGCAATGAGTTGGATACTGTAGTCTCAGGGCATAAACAACCAGTGTTACCTGTAGTTCCATTGTGCTGTGACTCTTGTCAGCCTCATAATTCTCTGCTCCACAGCCAGTAAGATGCAGGCAAGAATAATGTATTAGGTGTGCTGACAGGTTCAGTGTGGCCCGTTAGTTTACTGATTGCTGTCAAAAGCATGGCTAGCCTGCCTTCGAGCTGAAGGTGACTGATTTCAGCACTCACATTCTTCACAATAATAGTGCTCTCACTTGCCAGAGCCAAAAAAAAAAAAAAAAAAAACAAGTAGGTTGACATATGCAATTTCAGCAATTTGGTGACTTCATATATCTTACGTAGTGCTTGGTCTTTTTATTTTATTTTAATTTTTTACATCTTTGGGACGCCAGACACTTTGCATTTTTAAAGTCAAATTTAATATTTATTGACATTCGTTCTTCAGGACAAATGTCTAGCATGAGATCTACTATTATATGGAGAATTCTGACACAAGATTTATTCTTTCTGGCATGAACCAGAAATTCTTATCTTGTAAAACATTTTATTATACATGCAAGTGAGTAGAAAAGTTGCTGTTCAGATTTTATGAAATGCCAGGATGACACATGAAAATCTTTTTTATTTTTGAATTGTACTACTGAGTATTAATCAACAGCCCAGGGCATTCAAGTCAAACTTGATTTTTCGATTGTGCAGAACACAGGTATTAGAGGAAAAGCTTCCTTTATTTCTTTATAGACGGAAGCATTTTGTTTGCAAGTTATGCATTCATTTTCAAGGATGAAGGGTGATTCACTCGCTGAATATTCACGGGAATGCAGTGGGCTCCGAGTCACCTCGGCTGGGATCGTCATTCACAGAGGTACGGCTTTCTTTAAGGGTTGGCATCATTCATATTTTTTTACTGCAACTAAGAGTCTCATCACTGTACTGTGCTTGAAGTCTTCTGTAAATGTCAATCGGTTTTACATCTGCATTCATATAGAATTTCATCACTGGAACATCCCATGTATAAAAACAGTACTAAAGAATTCTGTAAGAAAAACATTAAAGTTTTAGGGTATTTTGCACTTACAGAATACAGAATAATAAAACTGAAATGTAATTCAGCAAAACCCACCTATTGCCATATTCACAATTACTTCTGGGACCTATCTAGATATTCTAAAAGATATTCTATTATGAAAATTGATGCTAAAAAAAAAAAACATTTTCTTCTTTTAAGTTGCATATGTTTTCTTTCAAAAATATGTCATTCAGATTGATCCATTGTTTGGAAAAAGTGCTAATAAATTTTAAAGCCCTTCCTTTGGATTGTGCCCCAGCTCTGCCAAGGAGTCACCATTTTATTCACCTACAACAGACTTGTGTTCAGCAAGAGCAAGAGCTTGATCCTGCATGGCAAAGCCAAACGCATGCTGTGTTGTTGGCGGGATCCAAACTCTCTTTTTGCACATCTGCCAATGTGAAAACAATAGTGATTATTGTTTATTTACAGAACAGTGAAAACATGGCCAGTTAGCTTCAAAGTCGTACACGTGTTTTTTATGATGTTAAGTCTGTGACCCAACTTCACCCTGAAGCTGTAGGTGTTGCTATAGTTATGAAAAGTTAGCATGTTTTGTTTGTTGAGGCTAGGTAAGTTTCTTGTAGCTTGCACTGCACAGCCAAAGCAGGATGAATTTTTGGGCATTGATTATGAGAAATAGTAAGAATGTACAAGAGAAACTGTATGAACATATTTAAAGCAATTTTTATTGGGTTTTAGTATCAACAGATCCATTTTGTGAGTATATGAGTGTTACCTTGCATAAAACATGATTGATATGATGGTAAATCCCTGGTTCATGCTTTGTAAGAGCTTTCTTTAGCCTTTAGCTGTGTTTGAAATGTTTATATTGCTCTATATAAAACTCCTACATACACACAATAGATGGCTGTTACTAAAAAAAATATAAAAAAAATAAAAAAAAAATCTTTTCCCCCTGCTGATTGTGTTAATCGGAAATGTGTGTTTGAAGAAAAAAAGGGTCCCAAACATGGGTTGGTAAAAAATCCCCCCCAGGCATTTCCTGGTCCTGACTGGCTAAAAAAAATGCATTTCTGCAAAAGGACATTTAGGGTTTCAGTTTATTACAAGCTGCAGACACTGAAACAGCATGTTTGTAAAAGGGGTGAAAAGGAAAAGAAAGGGTGACAAAATACATAATCTAAATTGTATTCAGCTGGAAATTTAACAGGAGTAAACGAGGCTATTCTTATATAGGCTTTAACATAAATTAATCTCTATATGTAAAAAAAAAAAAAAAACAGTTTAAGCCAGAAGATTTTTTGGGGAAATGTGAGTCTAGTATGATGCAACATACTATAGAAACACATACACGCATATACAGTATATATACTGTATATGTGTGTGTGTGTGTGTGTGTGTGTGTGTGTGTGTGTGTGTGTGTACGTGTGTGTGTGTACGTGTGTGTGTGTGTATATATATATATATATATATACACACACACATACACACACACACACACACACACATATACAGTATATATGTGTGTGTGTGTGTGTGTGTGTACGTGTGTGTGTGTGTGTGCGTATGTGTGTATATATATATATATATATATATATATATATATATATATATATATATACATATATATATATATATATATATATATATATATATATATATATATACACACACACACACACACACACACATGTATGTGTGTATATATATATATATATATATATATATATATATATATATATATATATATATACACACACACACACACACACACACACACACACACACACACACACACACGTACACACACACACACAGTATATATATAAGGGAAACCTCCATAAAGAAACAAGTGTGTTGCTAATATATTGTTGCATGAATAGTAAAATAGTTTTTGAACCTTATTGCAATTTAATACCACTTACTTCTGCACATAAGTTAATAAAGTCAAAATATATTAAATTGAAGCAATGAAATTGTAATGTGTGCACTTGATGTAGAATTATTTTTTTATAAAGTTATTTAGAGTTAATTAACTCAAGCTAGTACTGTGGGTGGTATGATGGTGCAGAAGACATTATTGCCTCACAGCTATAAATTTTATCCTGAGATTGGAGTACTGTCTATGAGAAGTTTTGCTTGTTCTTCTGGTGTCCATGTGGATTTCCTTTTCCTTCCGACCTCCTAAAGGATCTTGAAAATGTCGGCTTGATTACTGTAATGCCCTCTGTGTTGATGTTGGGCAGGCCTCGCTTGCACGGTTGCAGTTGGTCCAGAATGCTGCTGCGCATTTTTAAAGAGAACACGTAACCCCTGTCTTGGCGTCCTTACACTTGCTCCCTGTGCAGCTCAATGTCAAGTCTAAAGTCCTGCTAATTGCCTACATAGCCCTGAATAATCTAGCACCACCATATAGTTCTGACCCTTTAAAGCCATACAGTCCAGCAATGTCTCTCAGGTCTGGTGATCAGCTTTTACTTACAGTTCCTAAATCTAGGTTGAGTGTAAGAGATCGTGCCTTTTCAGTAGCAGCTCCCAAACTCTGAAATGAGCGGTCTCTGTTCATCAGACAGGCCCGTAATCTTCCCCTCTTTAAATCTCACCTCGAGACCTTTTTATACTCTTCGGCATTTTATACTTTGTGACTAGTTATTCTTCTACATGTTTTTATACATAATTTATTCATTGTTTTAATGTTTTAATCGCTTGTTCTACACAACAAGGGAGGATATGCTTGTTTATTGTTTCATTTGCATTTGAATTTTATTTCATTTTATTTTCTTTTATTGTCTGTTTTTATAGTCTTTCTATATCTGCAGCTATTCTTAGGATTGTACAGTGTAATGTGTTGTGATAAATCTGCTTTAAAAATAAAAGTGACTTGACTAAATAATATATACATTGTAATAATCTGACTGGCGATGTTAAATGAACCCTAGATATGAATGAAAATTATTAGGCTATATACAGGGGCTGTACTGAAAGTACTAGAGTAACTCTTGCAGGTACTACTTAAAGATGACACTACTGACAAAAGCAATATGCACAAATAGATGAAGTTTAAAGAAGAGGAAACCAGCATTGAGGACACCGTAGGAGACTATCTACTGCCACCAAAGGGATTTTCATATTGGGTTTTAAATTTCAATTTGGGTTAACGACGGCTCAATGCATCACTTACGTTTGAGACTATGTTGAGTAATATCTTTGTATAGAGAAAGAGTGACTCTACCAACATGTACAATTTATACAATGTTTGTCAGTTAATAGAAAAAGGTATTATAATTACATAATTATATGTAATTATAATACCTTTTTAGTGCCCTCCATAATTATTGGCACCCCTGGTTAAATTCAGTTCAGAAGCATATTGTCACACTGAAAATTGTAGAAAAATATAACGTGAATATAAAGTGAATTTTAAGGGGTAATAAAAATCCCTGACTAACAAATAATTATTTTTTCATAAAATAACCTGTTCCACAATTATTGGCACCCCTAACAATTCCTAGAAAATAAATGTAATTGGAGTATTTCTGTCGTTTCTACAGTAGTTTACAAAGTTGATCAGAGTATCTAGGAACATTTAATTAGTAATTTATCACTTCCTGTTTCCCTGGGGTATAAATATGACGTGACACAGAGGCCATTTCTCGTATCCACGCTTCAACATGGGAACCCAAAGGAACACATTCAAGTAAGGCAGATGTGTGTTGACCTTCACAAGTCAGGCAGTGGGTACAAGAAAATAGCCACCCGCCTGCACCTGCACATATCTACTGTGAGAGGAATCATTAAGAAGTTTAAAAAAAACTGCAACAATAGTAAACAAGCCTGGACGAGGACGCATGTTTATTTTGCCTCCACGCACAGTGAGGAGGACGGTAAGAGAAATAAAAAATTCTCCAAAGCTCACTGTTAAAGAACTGCAACAAATGATAGCATCTTGGGGTCACAAAGTCTCCAAAACAACCATCAGACGCTATCTACATGCCAACAAGCTCTTTGGGAGGCATGCAAGGAAAAAACCTTTTCTCAGTCACAATCATAAATGCAAACGTTTGGAGTTTGCTAAGCGGTACTGGGGCTTCAAGTGGGACCGTGTTCTTTGGTCAGATGAGACCAAGATAGAGCTTTTTGGCAACAAACACTCTAAGTGGAACACAAAAGATGAGTATGCAGAAAAGCACCTCATGCCCACTGTGAAGTACGGGGGAGGATCGTTGATGCTGTGGGGCTGTTTCTCTTCCAGAGGACCTGGGAACCTTGTTAGGGTGCATGGCATCATGAATGCTTTGAAATACCAGGACATTTTAAAGCAAAATCTAGTGGCCTCGACACAAGATGGGTCGACACTGGGACTTTCAGCAAGATAATGACCCAAAACATGTGGGCAAATCTACATAGAAATGGTTCACCACACACAGAATCAAGCTCCTCTCATGGCCATCTCAGTCCCCAGACCTCAACCCCATTGAAAACCTGTGGAGGGTGCAGAGGAGAGGAGTCAGGTCACTGGATGATTTAGAGACATTGTGCAAAGATGAATGGTCGAAGATCCCTCTTTCTGTGTTCTCTAATCTTGTGAAACATTATAGATTTTTTTAGAAGCTAAAGAACACATTTTAACCGGGGTGCCAATAATTATGGATGGCACTGTACATACATACATACATACAGTACATCCATCCATCCATACATACATACATTGTTAAATCTTGGATTGCGAGCATAATTTATTCCGGAAATGTGCTTATATCTAAGCACTCATATATTAAAGCGAATTTCCCCATAAGAAATAATGGAAATTCCCATGATTCATTCCACAACCAAAAAAATGATTAATACAAAATGTAAAGTCAAAATAAAACAAATTAACCTGGGAGACAAACATGTAAGACGAAAGAGAAGAGAGGGGGAGGGAGGGGGCTACTGTGTAGGATGAGTTTCACAAACACACACACACGCGGGCATGAACAAGCACACACGCACTAACGATAACACTGCTATGTCGGGAAACTTCTATGAATGACGCCTCTCTGATGACGCCTGTACAGTACACACACACACACACACACACACACACACACACACACACACACACACACACACACACTAACAGAATCAGTGCACTCTGACAGAGAGACTCTGGATCTTTAAAAAGGAACCTCTCTAATGCCACTTGTTTTAACTTTATGCGCCTGCACACACACGTGGGCACAATTTTATATTAAACAGCACACGCACGTATGGATGTTGACTATACGAGTGATTCACGTGCACTGAGACTGAGCATAGGAGACGATTACCAATATTCGCGCAGTGCGCCAGAGAGAAGAACCATTGGCTCAGTTGTGATCATGTGACGCTCGGTAGACAAAGTTTATGCGTACTACTCGTATGTCAAGACCTTGCTCATTTATGAAGTTTACAATTCTTTAAAATTTTTGTTCCTCAGACCAAGTTACTCACAATCCAAAATTCCACATATAACCTGTGGAAATATATAATATAAATATAACCTGTTTCCATAGAAACCTATGGCATAAACTGTTTCCTAGAAAATAGAATAGAACAAACCTGCAAAAGTAGAATCACATTTTCACAATTCACTTTTAGTTGTTGTTCATTTGACATTGTACATTCAATAAATGATGTTAAGTGTGTCTTTTTTTTGCTCAAGAGGGAAAAACACTTAACTATCCTGACAAACCTAAGAGTGAACTTAGATGTCCAAGAGAGCCAAGACCGTTTCAAATTTGAGTGAGGGTGGCAGAACTCTTCTGTAAGCCAGAGATGTGTTCGGTACATTACAGTATATTGTTGTGAGCAAAGCAACAGTACACTTTATGGTCCTTGCTTTATGTGGGTATCACTTTTAAAATAAATGGTAATATACTTGTGTCCTGGCTGTGGTTGTGATTAATAGATAAAAATAAGTCAATTGTGGCCATAAGAAATGAATATTATTTTATTGTGACTGCAAATAAGTAACTAAATAAATAAAATTACAAAAGGTCATGAAAAAGTTATTGCTGCCCCCAAAGTCTCATTCCAAAAGGCATGCACTTGACATCTGACAAGCAACAAAACAACTCCCATCTGATAGAAAATGCCAAGGGCAATATGCTCTGTTGTGCCTGTGCTGAAAAATCAGAAATGTCTTTAATGTGGAGGAGGAGACAGCAAGATCCAATTTTTCCCAAAGTGCTACTGTCTAGATATGCAAGTCTGCCAAGCAACAAAGTTAAATGGAAAAAAGTGATTAAAATATATGCACCTTTAACATAGACAGACAGATAGATACTGTACTTTATTGCCATTGTTCATGATACAACAAAAAATAAGTGCCACTCCTTATAGTGCATAAAAATAGTATCAAAGAAGTAAAGGATCAAGATTAAGATAAAAGAGTACAAATATTAAATAATGTGATCAGATTTTCTTTCATTTGTTCTTCTATACTACTTGTACTGTGTAGTTGCAGGGGTTCTGAAGTCTATCCCAGGAGGACAGGGCACGCACGCACGCACGCACACGCACACGCACACACACACACACACACACACACACACACACACAAACGGCAATTTGGGAACGTCAATTATCCTAATCTGCATGTCTTTGGTCTGTGGGAGGAAACCCACCAGGCATGGGGATAACTCGCACACCTGAGGCAGATTTTTAATTCTCGACCCTGGCCACAGCGCTAACCTTAATCACCATATTAGATATTCTTATTCAGTTGAAAGATTTATGATATTGCACTAGATTTTTAGATATACAGTTACTGGCAACATCAATAGGTGTCCAACTGCCCACACACACATTAAATCAGTCAATCAAATGGCAGACAAGATGATTAAACTCACACTAAAGTTCAGAATGAGGATGGAAGGTGATTTGAGTGACTAGTCTGTATTTCCCAAAACTGCTGATCTACTGGGATTTTAACACACACAACCATCTCTAAGGTTTACAGAAAAACTGCCTAAAAAGGAGAAATTATTCAGTGAGCAGTAATACCCTGGAAAGAAAGCCTCATTGATGTCAGTGGTTAGAGGAGAATGGCTAGACTGGTTTGAGTTGAGTATTCTTGCTGACCATATTCCATTCCTTTATTTCCATCAGGATAACCCATCATGTCACAAAGCTGGTTTCTTAAACATGACAATGAGTGCAGTATACGCAAAAGGCCTCCACTATCACAAGATCTCAATCCAATGGACCATCTTTGGGATGTTTTGGAACGGGACATTCGCAACTTGGATGTGCAGCTGACAAATCCGCATCAACCGAGTCATGCCATGATGTCAATATGGACCAAATTTTCTAAAAAATATTTCTAGCAGTTTGTTTAAACTATGCCACAAGGAATTAAGCCAATTCTGAGGATAAAAGGGCATCCAACCCAGTACTACCACTGTGTAACTAATGAAGTAGCTGGTGAGTATAAATACTATATAGTGTTTGTGTTGTTTTCATATGGGTCTGGTGTAGAAATTGTTCATAAGTCTGTATCTGATGTGATGGGCCTAAAGTATCTGTCAGAGGGCGGGAGGTCAAATGGATAGTGCCCATGGTGGGCTTGAAATGTTCGGTATGGTGTTTGCTCTGTTGTGGTAGTGAGAGCTGAACAGCTCTTCCAGGGAGGGTAGTGAGCAGCCATTGATTTTTTGGAAGGGGTTGATGACCTTCTGAATGCCTTTCGTTTCTGCTCCTGAGCAAATATAGTAGGACAACACAAGTATCTGCTCTAAGTTCTTTCCCTGGAAATCCTCAGGAAGTAGAGTCACTGCTGTGCCTTCATTGCCAACGCTGTCATGTTCATGATGTGTGCCCAAAAACCTTAAAGTGGGCACCTTTTCCAGACAGTCTCCATTGATTTATATTGGATCGGGGCTGCCGGACACTCCACAAAGTATATAATGAGTTCCTATTGTTTTTACAGTGGCTGAGAAGTGCAAAACTAAATAACAAAACTGAAAACAAAATAACAAATTCAAAAACAAAATAACAAAACTGAAAACAAAATAACAAAACTGAAAACAAAATAACAAAACTGAAAACAAAATAAGTAAATAAAAAAACTGAAAACAAAAACAAAATAACAAATCCAAAAACAAAATAAATTAAAAAACAAAATCTAAACGCTAAATCCAAAAAAATGCAAAATCCAAAAAACAAAATCCAAAAACAAAATAAATTCAAAAACAAAATAAATCAGAAAACAATTTCAGACAAACCAGAAAAGCTAGGCGTAGTTTGCGAATGAAATTCTATTTAATTCACAAACTACACCTACCTTTTCTGGTTTGTTAATCACCACTGATTGGTCCTGTCATTCAAGATATACAGGAAGTACTGCCGCCTCACGCACATTCAAATGCCTTAAGGCTGCAGTACTTCCTGTCCTGTAGGGTCCCAGTGCTGAGTGTAAGCCTGGAGGAGAGGTGGTGCCGTAAGTTCTTAATTGAGTGGCAGTTGGGGTGAGAAAGTCTTAGGTGACCGATCAACTCAGCATAACCGAATTGAAAGCTGAGCTCAAGTCTATGAAGTGCATCCTTATATAGTTCCCCTGGTGTTCAAGGTGGGTTAATGCAGTGTGAAGAGCAGTGGCAACGGCATCTTCTGTAGACATTTTTGCCCTGGGCAAACTAGTGAGGATCACAGCATGGTGAGAGACAGGCTTTGATATGCTACAGGACCGGCCTCCTGGAACACTTCATTATGACATCTAACTCCACATTGACGGTGAATTTTGAATCATAAAAAACTCATTACAGCCTGAAAACCTGTAAGAAAGATGGAGTTTATTTCTATTGACTGCATAAACGGGTGTACAGTAGCAGCTAAGCTGAACGCACCAACACTAATGGCTGTTTTCAAGGCTGAGAAGTGGCATTAAGTAACAGATTCTGGATACTTAGTGTAGCCTCTTAAAAGGCCTGAGATTGCCAATGTCACCCCTTAAGAATAATTTGCAGCCACTGTGGCCACCCTAGAGCTAATATATTGTTGCTCAATCATTGGGAAAGTGCTCTGCTCAATCAAAATTAAACTGGGTCATAAATGAGCCTGTCCAGTTATTTTGATATGTCGATGCAGGAAAAGAAACGTCCGGAGAAAAGATTAATTTAACACGCAGCAGTAATATATTAAATATTAAATCTGCTGGTTAAAAGGAGACAGATTTTTTTCTTCCCTTTTCTAGTAGTAAAATGTTAACATGCAAGCTACTGTATTTGTGAAAGAGCTCACTGTAATGGGCGCTGTGCACCTTCCTTCATTTTCTGAATTCTCACAATTCTGACTATCATTTTTCGCCTTATGCCTTATGGATATCCAGGACCGTTTAGACACCGGATTCATCAATCTACTGTATATATTGTTAGTCAAGCAATGCTGATTAAATGAAAATTTAAGGTCTTGTTGAAAACGGCATCTCGCCCAGATATTACTGTGATAAGACTTTCCGACTGGATATAATTACTATAGGATGTTGATGCAACACGGGGGATTTTGTTGTGTATTATTGATACCAGTGTGTACTGTACTTTACTCCATAGTATGTCAGTGCACATAGTACTAAGCATTTCAGACTGTTGTACTGTGTAAAAGAAAAAAAGTTACATTTGAAATCTATATTTTTACAGTTACAAAATTTTTTTAAATATATACAATCTATAAATTATACAGAATGTACGGAATGTGCGATATAAAAGGGTATAAGAGGGTACAGATATGGTGTGTAGGTATAACAGTGGCAGTCTGAGTGGACTGGACTGTGTAATGAAGTGTTACAATATGTAATAAAAAAGCTATTGATAGATTAAAAACTACAAACGTTTTTTTTTTCAGTAAAGTACGTATATAAAGGGTTCACACCCTGTGTTTTAAAAAAACTTTACACTTTCTTGCATAGAGAAATGGCACGATGGTGTAGTGGTTAGCACTGTCGCCTTGCACCTCCGAGTTCGATTCCTGACCAGGTTCGATTCCCTCCACTGTGTGCATGTTCTCCCCGGTTTCCTCCCACAGTAGGAACATGCAGATTAGCTTAATTGCCATTCCCAAATTGCCCTGTCCATGATGTACTCCGTCTCGTGCCCTATGTGTCCTGGGATAGGTTCCAGTCCCCGCAACCCTGAATACAGGATAAGGCTGTATAGACAATGAGGGATGAGTGAGTGAGAGGTGGCAGGTACCAAAGTGAAAGAAAACTTGGTTACTGTAATTAACTCCTTTCCATTCCTTCTAGTAACTTAAAAATTTCTCAGTTATCATTTTTCATCTGCCGTTGTGAAAAAAACAAAGCACATTTCTCTGAGCCCCTACAGGAATGCCCTTTAAAAATAAAAGGTTTCAGCTTCTAACAATGTTAATCAATTATTTATTTTTAGCATCGGAAAAGCCACAACTCCCTTGAAATAAAACTACAAGCACGGTAAAGCGTCTTGTCTTCTTTATCCATAACACGCACCCATGCTGAAAGTTATTCAAGATTTTGCCTGTTCTGTGCTTTGTCTAAAAGCATATGCAGTGTTCACTCTTCTCTCTCTAGCCATCTTAAAACCGACCAGTCAAATAATTAATATAACATATTAAATTAAATAAAAAATATATTGGCCTAAAACAATTTCTCCTTAATGCCTACAAGGTTTAAAGCATCTAAACAAAGCCAATGAATTGTAAATTTGTTTATTCATTACTAGATGAAGTACCCGTCGTTGAGGAGAAAAGACCTTGTAGAAATAATTGAAAGGTTAAAGCTAAAAATAAGCTGTAATGTTAAAGGTAAGGTTTGTAAGGTTGAGTATATCACGCCTTAATTAAGCAAAGTTGTACTTCTTTCATCGTCAGCCAAAGTCCCTGTTTGGTAATCGGAGTGTGAATCACAGATGACAAATTGAAAAAAGATTGATGAAAAATTTAGAATTGTCTTAAAATGATTCCAGCATGTTCAAATTCATTTATACCACTTCAGCACTGGGATTAAGTAATCCCAGTAAAAATATTCAGTTTAGCTTTTTCTAATTAATATCTGGGGGGGTCTGTGTTTACATTGAGCAAGTAACTTATTAAATCCGGCACATAACTGTCCATTGAGTTGGAGTACTGTACTTTTACCGCCTCTGACAGCTGGATCAGTTATGTAGCACATGCACTCATAAAAGTGTATTTGACCCCCTTGTGGCCATGATTTAGCATTTAGCAACCACAACTTTTTATGAAAGGTCACTTAGGCTACAAGGCCTAACATTTTTAGAGTTTTTAATCATACAGTAGAATGTCAAAGGGCTATATAGAAAGTATTTAAATGGAAATTAAATGCCATTTAAACTCCCACATAATCTTGCTGAATATACTTTTTGCCTTAACTTTTAAAGCAGCTATAGATGATTATTGGCAGTAGCCCAACCAGACTTATGAACATTAATTGAAAGCCAAGGCATGCTTGTGTGATTATTTTTAACAGCACTACAGTTAGGACCCCCTGTGAGGCAGCATTACTTAAGGCTGGAGAAATATGGGTTTCCTGAGCAGTTATTCTTGTTGGCTCCTGTCCAGCCATTTAGTGATAAGTTTAATTCTGATTGCAGTAGATGGTGCACTGTATCCGTAAGAGAGAAAAAGACGAGGACATGAAAATATAGCTGACCGTGATCCTTTTGAAACACTACTTGTAAAAAAGAGCCTAGTTGCTAAGAGCAACCTGAATTATGCCTAGTGTGTCCGAAAATCATTTATTCATGAGAGATGGCCCCCAACAAGATGGTCTGAGGATCAGACAGATGCCATGCAGAGGAAGAAAGCACCCTAGGGTGCTACTGGGCACAAAGTGCTTTCTGAACCACTGCAATGGCCATAGATTTATTTGAAAATTTGAGTACTAAAGCAAACCTGGGCTCAACAACAATGTTACTCCATAGTTATCTAGGCTTCAAGGCATTTAAGATCAACTTTATTTTCAGGCATGTTTGTTGAATTTTCAAAACTATAGTGCCCATAGTGAGCATTTTTAGGGAAAAAGGGTCCATATACTGTATGTGATAACCTGGTCAATCAATAATGGTCATAAAGATAATGTTGAGACCAAATGAAACGACCACCAGAGTCCTGTACAGTGGCTGCTATGCATGGAAGGAGCATCGCTTCATGCACTTTCCTTCTTACCGTTGGCATGTCTATTCTATGGAATAGGCTCAATACTGTATGACCTCATCACACCACATATTTCCCCATTGCTACAAAGTCCAGTCTATATGCTCCCTAGCAAAGTCAGGGCTTCTCTTCTGATCAGTCGCACTAAAAAGTTGTTCTCTTATGGCCATGCAGCTGTTTAGTCCCAATCCTGTGAGTTCTCATCACATGGAATATGGATTGCATATGGAATGCTCTTACTTTTACTATTAAGCTTAGCTATTGTTTCACTATTGATTTTTTTTTAGCATGCAGCTTCAGAAAGTGTTATAGTGATCTATATTTAGATCTTTTGCTGTGTCCAGGAAATGTTCAGAGGAAAGTTCCAGGAAAAGTAAGAAATATGAGAAAGATTTTTGGGGCTCTGGTTATGCAAAGTGTTCATTCTGGCCATGAAGGAGAAAGAGAGCAGTTGATGCAAGGAACCATCTCCAGCCATATAGCCTTACTGGTTCCTGTCTCCCTGCCATGTGGCCCTTAATAGTTCACAACAGTGGTTCTGAAATGGCATTATATTTTCTAAGAATTGTAGTCTGCAATTGCGATCCCACATTGTGATTTGTCCTTCGTAAGAGGATGAAGCAAACCCCGTTGAGATTCCACATAAGTCAAGTAGACACTTCTCCCTTGCTGAGATAAGGGCACATGGCGGTAACATTTGGGGACCAACCTTAGACTAATAGCCAACTACTGAAGGCAAGGATTGCTGCTGCTACATTATTAATCATTATTTAATCAATAGATACCAGAAGCATGCATCAGATTGGCAAGCATAATGTCTGCCACATGTTGGGTTGAAAGAATTGCTAACATTCTCAGTGAAACTCACTCCTACAAAAACACCTGCGGTGCTAGCAAGAGGCTAGCAGAATTTTTAATTAGAATGTTTGTCCTTGGAAGGCAAACCTAGTTATCTGAAGTCAGTACCCATCAGGAATTGAACAACTTTATGGATGGTGATGATGCCAGAGGTTTCAGTCTGGTTTTGAAACTTAGAATTACTTTGATGCAATGACAATAAATTACTTTGATGCTACATGACAATGTTGGAACCTGCCACTAAGGAAAGTAAATGCACATGTATTGCATTGTCAAGTGAAGAGCACCACAAAATAACTCCTAAAATAAACTGTTAAATCGAAAAGCCACCAAAAGAAAAAAAAAAAAAAGTCATCTCAAGATCCACTCTGTAAAACCAGATGTTACCTAGGTTACCTAGGTAACCAGATGTTACCTAGGTTTGGACATTGTGCAGACATCATATTAAATGTCTGTAATGTAGATACTTGGCAGAGCCATATGGGACACTGTGGTTTAGCTATAGAGCATCAAATCAAATAATGAGAAATATT
Organism: Clarias fuscus; assembly: GCA_030347435.1. Lineage (NCBI taxonomy): Eukaryota > Metazoa > Chordata > Actinopteri > Siluriformes > Clariidae > Clarias > Clarias fuscus. The sequence continues at coordinate 22,230,898 of CM059220.1, forward strand.
CACTGTATTTCCACCTTTGTGTTTAATTGATTTTTATTTCTCGCCCAAAATCGATAGTTCTTCCTCGTCTCTTCCTGCTTTTATCACTGTAGTATTATTGAAGGGAAGTTAGATAGATAGATGGATGGATGCTATAAGCCATGAGACAATAAGATAAACGGTACACCCTGTACACGGGAACCTGTTATGCTCTTCTCAATCTTCATTTCTGAACTCTGTTATGAACTGAATGGATCTACAGGGATATACTGTACAGTATATACATGTGGATGTTGTGTGAACACGGACAAACATGCTAAAAATAAATGTTGATATCCTGTTGTTTTGCGATTGTTCATTCAATGTTTTCATCTTGAAGTCATTCTTACAAATAATTGTAACTTTTTAAAACACAGTTGTCTTAGTATTGGGTTTTGGGTGGACAACATTGTATAACATAAGTATAACCATTTGACAAATGTCATACAGTGTTCTTACAGGTTTCTGAACACTAGACTTTACTATAACATTTTTGCATTCAGAATTTTAGAGTTTTAGAATTTGAGTTTTCCTGTGAGTCTGGGACTGTATTGGAAAAAAGAACTTGAAAATGTACACTATATTTACAAAAGTATTTGTCCAAACCTGATAATTGTTGAATTCAGATGTTTAAATCAGACCCCTGCATCGCCAGTGAAGGGCAAGCTTAATGGTTCAGCATACCAAGACATCTTGGACATCTTGTACAATGCTATGCTATTTAAATTTTGTGCCAATTGTTTGGGGAAGACCCTTTTCTATTCCAACATGACAGTGCCCCGACTATGAAGACATGGTTTGGTGAGTTTGGTGGTCCGCACAGAGCCCTGACTATAACACCTTTGGGATGAACTGGAAGAAGAGAGGAAGCTGTTATAGCTGCAAAAGGGGGACCAACTCTATACTGACGCATATGTATTTGGATACACTTTATAATACTTTGTCATGGACATGTACATTGGGTAATGAAAAATCTTTTCAAATGTGTCTTTTTCTTTCCATTTTTTTTGTTTTATCTCAACAAGGTATGATGTATTGTAGTTAGTGTCCAATGGGCGATGTTTATTTCTTTCACCAATTATTTGCATTTTAGTTTTTTGTTCATTTGTTCAAGCAGAAGTTTACTGACTGTTCAGAAAATTAACTGACTTTTCATGAATTTCAAATGGTTTTGAAATTTATTTTAAGGAACAAATTTACATCAGATCAAAGGCACATTACACATTATGGTGAGCCTTGATGTCAGGACTTGAGAGAAAAGTGTAAATAAAATCTTGTTTTCCATCTTCTTTCTCTTTCCCTTCGCATCTTCTAAGCAATTCAGAGCCCCAGAGGCTCACAGCAGATGTTTCTTTTAGTCGTTTGCTCATTTGTTTCTAATTCCACATGGTGCCATCAGGATGGAATGGTAGATGTTAATTGTTTTTAAGATGGAGGTCAGTGTTGTTTGGAGAATAGATTGACTGTCACTCTACCAGGATGTGCTGAAAGAGTTTGAGTTTATGTCGTAGACTTTCATACAGTGCCTAGAGATTTGAAAGACTGAAATGGACCAAGTTCAGTGCTGAATGTCTGGTTGATCGTTTTATTGAGAAGTAAATTTATTACATTTCTTGCCACTGTTCTGTTCTCATTTAGTTTTCATCAGTATGTCCTGCACAACAGATCTCGGTAAATCCTGGCTACTTTTTTAAGCTCTTTGATTCGCTTCAGTTTGTCCAGTGTAAACGATGGCACGGTTATGCACACTAACACTGTTTCGGTTATCTCCCAGCTAAAAGACCATTTGTGACATTTGGACCAACAACTTGGTCTTAAAAAAAGACACCCTTGAGACAGAGATCTTTGTGTATATAAGAGGCCAGTTTGGTATTAATGTCATGTCATGTCCATGGCAACTACGTGGGTCACAATGTGTTATCCCATGCTTTAGCTTTTCATTTGAAGATTATAACACTATGGGTCAAGGTTTCACTCCATGCAGGGATTCCTTTCTGGGTCCACAGCCAGGGACATGATTGCAGTATCAATGTATGTGACACCAGCTTGGCCTCATGTTCAGCTACAGTCTACTGAATTGCTTTGCAGCAAAAGCTGCCAATTGTCATTCCACTCCATATTTCTCTCCACTTTATCAGACAGGCCAAGTTATAAGCCTGAAAAACGACTCCACCAAATTCATAGAGTATCTAGGTCATTATCAGGGATTTCTTTTTAAATATATAAATAAGTTTTATTTATGAGTGTTTTTAGGCTTGTTGCGGGTCAGAATGCAACCTATTATGCAATATCTGTATGAATGTTCATTTGGATTACAGATAGTTCTTTAGCTACTTTGAAGTGACATCCTTCAACTCCAGAGAGCCTCTGGGTGGATTACTGAAGGGTCAGACAGTGTGGTCAGATGCTGCATTTCAACTAGTCCATCCCCTAGGGCTATTCTGAGTTTTAGGTGCATAGGGAAATACCCATTAATATCATCTTTGCAATAATTCTGTAAATTTAATCTGCTGGTTTAAACTGTATATAATATAATATAATATAATATAAGATTATAATTTATTTATTTATTTATTTATTTATATTTCATAGAATATTTTATGAAAAACAAATAGGACAAGCCGATTAATTAAGTTTTTAGAGATAAACTTTTTTTAGAGATAGCGGTGTAACGCTTAAAAGCACTGTGGTCTCACACACTCTAGTTTCCTCAGGCCACAGTCGAGTGTGTCCAAGGTGTACCCCGCATACTACCCCGAGTCCCTGAGGTATAGACAATGGAAGATGAGAGAGAGAGAGAGAGAGACATAAAATATTCTTCAGCAACTACTATGAATTATTTAGTCCCTACAGTAAAATACCTTCTAGTACATTTTGTCCGTTCTGAACTTGGCAAATAAAATTTCCATACACCCTTGGTAGTGAATGTCCAAGGCAAAGTCATTGAGGATTCATCATTGTTTGGCATCTACAATAGCTCCCCTGAACATCCCGATACGTAACCTATAGTATATATTACAGAATATGTAGCTCATGCATAGATGCTTTGTTTTACAGAAAGATCCCTGCAGCTAACAGACAATTACGCATACATTTTGTATCAGCTTCATCATATTATCCTGTTATTAAGTCCGTCTGTTGCTTTTGAAAAGCTAAACTAAAGCATAATGTGCCTGTTAGAGCTTTGAAATTATCAATCAAAAACCAGTAAGGACTCTCACAGACCATGTTGTGCCCTATATCTGCACATAAATTAGTGTAAGGATCAGAAAGGTCTGGTTTTATTCTTGTTACATCTTACTAACAAGGCAAATGACTCTCTCATATCAAAAGCTCTTATATTATTCAGCTTCCCCACTGAGCACGGGTCCCATTCATATTTCAGGCAGAGTTCTGTCTCTACTCCATGCCATCTCTGCTCCAGTGAAATGAATGATTATTTTCATTAGGACGGAATGCAAGTCTGGTTCTGGGAGCCAAAATAACTCCATTTACTCAGGGAGGTTATGCATTTGTTCAGAACTGAATCTAACATACAGTATACATGCTACAGTACCATTCAGATATTTCATACAAGTCAGTTTCACAAGTTATATCAGGAGTTTTAACTGATAGTCATCTGTGTTTAGAATCACTGTGCATTTTCATAAATTCGGGCATTGGTGGCTCAGTTTTAGGCTTTTCATCTGCCATGCAGAAGGATTGGATTTGTTTCCCAGCTAATGCCCTTGCCTGGCCATAGGTACTGCGGAGCATCCTGAGTGCCAGTCCCAAAACCAAGATGAAATTAGGAGGGTTGCATCAGGGATATCTGCACCAAAAATGATACGTGTGAAAAAAAAAAAAAGAATTTCCCCTTAAAGGAAGCAACTGAAAGAGCAACAACTGTACATTTTATAAATGGGAAATGTAAAGATCAGGCTAATCTACTGGGCTGCCTGAAGTTCTTCGAGGCTCACACAGTCCATAAGAAAATCCTTACGTTACACTGGGGATAAAAAAAAAATGCTTGTGTTTAAAAAAAAAAAAAAGGATTTCAGCAGGTTTGGCCACATCATGCTGCTGTCTGCTTTTGTGACCAGCCTTTTTTTGTTTCAATAAGATAAGTAATGGTAATGGTGATTATATAAATTCCATGGTAATCAGGGTAATCCACTAGATCATCCTTAAACTGTCCTTCTAAGATTATGGGTTATTGGAGCAGGTGTGTGTTTAGATTTTCCAACCTTCTAGACTCCAGGTTCAAGTACATTAGCATTTGGAAGTGACTCCAAAGCACAGCAATCTGTCAGATATTTAATGTCAGTATGTGCATGTGTTATAATTAGAGAGCCCTCAAAAGTTCAACTTTTTGAACCACAGAGTTTATGGATCAGCATTAACTGAAAAAAAGGGATGATGAAAGAATACTTACAGTACTATAGATGCAACCGAAGATGTGAAGGGTCAGCTTGTACAAATGGCCTAGATGGTTATTTAAACTTTTATATATAACCTGTGGTACACTCTGGAAAGGCATAAGCCCCACCTGGTGTGGCAGGATGTATTCCTCTTTAGGCATCTATAAACCTTTTTAGGAGTTGTAATAATCAACAGTATTGATGTACTGTACATTTTTCCACAGACGGGCTGGCACGAAAAATCAATACTAAGTAAAAGATCTAAGTTTAATCAAATCAAATCTTTAAACAGAACCATATAAATACAACTTTGCCAAAAGCATGTTATGTTTTAGGCTGTGGTTCCTTAGCGGTTAGCACATTCTTCTGGGACAGGCTCCAGGCCCCTCATGACCCCTGTACAGGATAAAGCAGTATAGATGATACAGTAAATGAGTAAGTGAGTGTAATGTTTTGTGAAGAAGTGAATTAGCCCTAGTACTAATACTATTTACAGACGTGGACAAAATTGTTGGTACCCTTCGGTCAATGAAAGAAAAACTCACAATGGTCACAGAAATAACTTTAATCTGACAAAAGTAATAATAAATAAGAATTCTATGAATGTTAAACAATGAAAGTCAGACATTGCTTTTCAACCATGCTTCAATGGAATTATTTAAAAAAATGAACTCATGGAACAGGCCTGGACAAAAATGATGGTACCCCTAACTTAATAGTTTGTTGCACAACCTTTTGAGGCAATCACTGCAATCAAACGATTCCTGTAACTGTCAATGAGACTTCTGCACCTCTCTGCAGGTATTTTGGCCCACTCCTCATAAGCAAGCTGCTCCAGTTGTTTCCGGTTTGAAGGGTGCCTTTTCCAGACAGCATGTTTCAGCTCCTTCCAAAGATGCTCAATAGGATTGAGGTCAGGGCTCATAGAAGGCCACTTTAGAATAGTCCAATGTTTTCCTCTTAGCCATTCTTGGGTGTTTTTAGCTGTGTGTTTTGGGTCATTGTCCTGTTGCAAGACCCATAACCTGCGACTGAGACCCAGCTTTCTGACACTGGCCAGCACATTTCTCTCTAGAATCCCTTGATAGTCTTGAGATTTCATTGTACCCTGCACAGATTCAAGACACCCTGTGCCAGATGCAGCAAAGCAGCCCCAGAACATAACAGAGCCTCCTCCATGTTTCACAGTAGGGACAGTGTTCTTTTCTTGATATGCTTCATTTTTCCGTCTGTGAACATAGAGCTGATGTGCCTTGGCAAAAAGTTCCATTTTTGTCTCATCTGTAAATAGGACATTTTACCAGAAGCTTTGTGGCTTGTCAACATGTAGTTTGGCATATTCCAGTTTGGCTTTTTTATTATTTGTTTTCAACAATGGTGTCCTCCTTGGTCGTCTCCCATGTAGTCCACTTTGGCTCAAACAACGACGGATGGTGCGATCTGACACTGATGTTCCTTGAGCATGAAGTTCACCTTGGATCTCTTTAGAAGTCTTTCTGGGCTCTTTTGTTACCATTCGGATTATCCGTCTCTTTGATTTGTCATCAATTTTCCTCCTGCGGCCACGTCCAGGGAGGTTGGCTACAGTCCCATGGATCTTAAATTTCGGAATAATATGTGCAACTGTAGTCACAGGAACATCTAGCTGCTTGGAGATGGTCTTATAGCCTTTACCTTTAACATGCTTGTCTATAATTTTCTTTCGAATCTCCTGAGACGACTCTTTCCTTCGCTTCCTCTGGTCCATGTTGAGTGTGGTACATACCATGTCACCAAACAACACAGTGACTACCTGGAGCTCTATATATAGGCCCACTGACTGATTACAAGATTGTAGACACCGGTGATGCTAATTAGTGGACACACCTTGAATTAACATGTCCCTTTGGTCACATTATTTTCAGTATTTTCTAGGGGTACCATCATTTTTGTCCAGGCCTTCCATGAGTTTATTTTTTAAAATTATTCTGTTGAAGCATGGTTGAGAAGCAATGTCTGACTTTCATTGGTTAACATTCATAGAATTGTTTTAAATTATTACTTCTGTCAGATTAAAGTTATTTATGTGACCATTGTGAGTTTTTCTTTCATTCACCGAAGGGTACCAACAATTTTGTCCATGTGTGTATACTACTACCGCCACTAGTTATCCAATTAAGAAATATTTATATACAGTACAGACCAAAAGTTTGGACACACCTTCTCATTCAAGGAGGAGTTTTCTTTATTGTTTTCTTTATTGTGTTCTTTATTGTGTTCTTTAGCCCAAACACGTCTCTTCTGCTTGTTGCCTGTCCTTAGCAGTGGTTTCCTAGCAGATATTCTACCACGAAGGCCTGATTCACACAGTCTCCTCTTAACAGTTGTTCTAGAGATGTGTCTGCTGCTAGAACTCTGTGTGGCATTGACCTGCTCTCTGATCTGAGCTGCTGTTAACCTGCGATTTCTGAGGCCGGTGACTCGGATGAACTTCTCCTCCGCAGCAGAGGCGACTCTTGGTCTTCCTTTCCTGGGGCGGTCCGCATGTGAGCCAGTTTCTTTGTAGCGCTTGATGGTTTTTGTGACTGCACTTGGGGACGCTTTCAAAGTTTTCCCAATTTTTCGAACTGACTGACCTTCATTTCTTAAAGTAATGATGGCCACTCGTTTTTCTTTACTTAGCTGCTTTTTTCTTGCCATAATACAAATTCAACCTCTTTGAATGAGTAGGTATGTCCAAACTTTTGGCCTTTACTGTATATATAATTAAGCAAGAGAGGCTGTTGCACTGAATATCAGCACGGCTGCAATTCTGATATTCAATACAACAGCAGGACCTCGAGTGTAATAATGCTTGTTCCAGTTCCACAAACACAATTCATTATAAAAATAAAAAAAAGATTTGTTTGTTTATTTAACCAGTTATTTTGCTCCACCAGCACGTGTCTTTTTGTGATTGGTGGAACTAATTATCCGTGACTGACGGAGCTGGCGACAGACAGTTAGCAACTGAGAGTTAACGTAATTCACATGGATGAAAGTAGTTTTTAATTCTTATCGGTGCTACATAGCTAAAAAGTTATACATACTGTACCCAGACACCATTAAATGGAAAGGTAGTGCACCATTTAGGGTGCAAGTTAGAATCCATTGTTCCACCCACCAAGAAGTGCCCTTGATCAGGGCTTTCATTCTTGTGTTTTCATGCTTGTGTTAGATTTTTAGCTCACTCTATGCCATGTTTGCTTGGTGAATGTGCTTCAGTTTTGGCAGGAAGCTGCTCTTCATTCCGTCCAGTACTGCAGACCATAATGACCTGCTTGTACCTATACTGATTACCAACAATTCATGTAATTAATGATTGTTAGAGCACCTGTGATGCATATAGTTAAACGTTCCAGTGCTATTATACTCTACATCAGTACTCATGGAAGTATCAAACTTTTGTACATTCAGAGTTATAATCCCCATGGTTGTCTGAAACAAATAAAGATCAGTCCTATAAAATGCACCAGAATGACTGCACTGCTCCAGCCTGCCATGTACAGTCCTGCCGCTGCCCCATAACGTCACACCACATAGTCTGCAGAAGCCAAATTACTACTATGCTTACCAGTGCAAACTGCTAGTAGCTAGACTTATGGCAGAAAGGAAATCGTCATGACAGAAAGGCAAAACAAAACAATTTATCATTTAGGAAGTGATGCAGTGTGGGTCCCCTACATAATTCAAGTGTCTGTTTCGCCCATTGCTTGATACTGATAGATGAATCCCATGCCCTGCACCGGCGAACATGATAATAGGTTTCATCAGATGTTCCTATATTTTGGTATATTGTTTTTCTCTTTTTTTTTTTTTCAATTAGATTTATAAAATCAATGTTGCATATTATTTATTCTCCAATATAATATTATTTGCAGTGTTAGAATGCTATTAAAAAGAAATCATCATGCCCGGGATTTATTTGTTAGTCTCTGTCTAGACTTGACAGGCATTTAATGGTTTTGTTTTGTACGTTTCATGCAAGCCTTTTTTCAAAGGAGATTAACTTACGTCAGAAGTCCCAGATGCTACCGTTTACTTGTTTGTTGTGCTCATAGCTATTACGTCCTATTTCACTTACTTATCCTGAGAGAGAAGCAGCAGAAAGACAGCTTAAATGACAGGCTAAGTTGAACAAAAATAAATCTTCCCACACTAGAGTTCGAATGTAGCTTAAAACTGAGCACCATGGGAGCCATGCTTTTTACTAGCACTAGGAGGAAGTGTAAGATGGAGAAATGATTGAAAAGACCACAGTGCTAACAGACTGAATCTTTCTAATCTTGTGCTTTCTAAAGTCACGAGGTATATTCTTTCCTTCTTTTTTTTCCACTTTCTTTCTTTCTTTTTTTCTTTTAGTAGCCTTTTGTTTTAGGCGTCATTTAATTGCACTAAATTTTTTTGCATCAGCCTGATGCTGCTCATGACATCTGACACAAACTTTGATTCTTTAAAAAGAATGACCATAACATACTTCTGCAAAAAGTAGTTCAGCTTGACAATAAAAACAGTGAAAATTAAATATGATTAATCATTTCATCATTTTGGGGGAAAGAATCTGAAAAATGAACATCAGAAAATTACTAGTTGTTTGTACAATATCTTGATAATTTAATTATTTAGCCATCTACAACAATTTCTCCATTGTGGCACCAGGTTGAACCAAAATAGTCTTTGTTGTTTGGCTATTGCATTGTAATTTGTCCTAACACGTGATCAGCTCATCAGTCCTAAACTAAACAGATTAAATAAATAACACATTACATTTTGATTCATACATATTTCATACATACAGAACTATATGTCAATAATTCTCTAAAGATTCTGTACACACTAAAAAATGCTGGGTTGTTTTTACTACCCAAATGCTGGGTTGCCTCTGTTGGGTAATTTTTCTGGGTTATTTACAGTGAGTTGGGCACTTTTTGTTTAACCCAGCTTGCTGGGTTGGAGTTGGGTTAGCTAGTGACAGCTAACATCACAGACAAGACCGCCCCTCCCCCGAAGTTCACCGGTGTATTCAGTGGCTGTGTCAGCTTCGTGTCTTTTTTTTCTTCCTCCTCACGCATTTAAGAGGAAATGTAAACGTTCAATATAAGGTCTGTATACACACTTTCACTCACCTATGACTGAATTTGTTCACTGTATGTAACATTTATTACTGTTACTGTGTTAACGTTACACTCAAACTTTCAGCCTGGTCTGTGCTATAGCATGCTAGTTTATCGGACAATGGCTGCTAGCTAGCCAAATCAAATAACCCCACCTGTGTATGAAAGAAACTGCAAAAATGTCTTAGCTTTTTAGATTTCTTTGTAGAATGCTTGCAGGGTGTATGAAGGTGGTGAAGTGCTGAATGAAAGCTAAACTGTTAAGTGTAGTGCCAGCATAAAGCTAGCATTTAGCTAGGTTGCTAGCGTTAGCAACCACATATAAACAGCTGAGGTGTTACAAAACACTAATCTTCTTACAAATATACATACTAGCCAACCCTCTCGAATTTTTCCATAAACTTTTACTTTCTTTCTTTCTAGGTTGGAACCAACACCGTGGAATATCTGTCAGTCGAGGCCGTACACCTACATCCTGATGTTGGGAGATAATGACCAGCACTGCTCTCGGGCATTAGTGCTTCTCAGTAATGTATCGTAATGATGTCGCTGTTGAACTTGTTTTGTATTATATGATGCTTTTGAAAAAATAAATGTAAATATTTTTCTATGTTTTGTACAATTAATTGGGTGTTGTTTATTGCATATATGTATGGTGTGCAAAACGTAGTGGTTTTTTTTTGTAATAGACCAGTATATCAAAGTAATTTAACTGTTTAAACTGTTTTACACCCACAGACTTGTAAAACATAAAAATAATAATAACCTATTTGTGAGGCAGAATTAACCCAACATTATAGTTTAATATGACCTAGCATGTGGATTGAATATTTGACCCATCTTGCTGGGTTGAATAAATAACCCATTTTGCTGGGTTAAATTAACCCAGCATGTAGTTGGTTCAATATTTATCCAGCAGCTGGGTTAAAAACAACCCAGTTTGGGTTGTTTCTAACCCAGCATTGTTTACGGTGTAAAACTGCTTTGCGACAATGACCACTATTAAATGCGCTATACAGATAAAAGTTGAATTAACATTATCTTTACATTGAATTGTTAAGCAAAATGTTTACAACATTTCAGTTCAAATTATGACATCATGCACCACATTTGGTGTGTTTGTGTGATGGTTAAGTGATGTTAGTGGTTCAAGCATTAAACCAATAAATTAAGATTTGTAACATTAAAAAAATAAAGCAATGAAATTAAAATAATGAAATAAAACAAATAGTAGTTTGCATTAACTGGATTAATTCCAGTTACATATTATGAAATTAACAGTGTATAATGGCAAATGTACGTATCAAAAGCTTATTGTTTAGGAATGACATTTTTGTTAATTTCAGCATCGCAAATGTTATATTTTAGAGGTTTGAGGTTTAATATACACTGTATGGCTCTCCTAAAAAATCACTGTTTAGAAGAACCTCCATAAGGCAAAGGAAACAACTAAAGATATTGCTAAAATTACTGGAATTTAATGCACAACTCTCCAACTCATTATAGAGGGATAGTATTGCGCCAGGGCGGCATGGTGATGTATTGGTTAGCACTGTTGCCTTGCACCTCCAGGGTCCGGGTTCAATTCCAGGCCAGGTTTGATTCCCGTCTCTGTGTGCATGGAGTTTGCATGTTCTCCCCGTGCTTGGTGGGTTTCCTCTCCGGGTGCTCCGGTTTCCCCCACACAGTCCAAAGACATGTAGGTTAGATTAATTGCCATTCCCAAATTGGCCGTAGTGTGTGTGTGTGTGTGTGTGTGTGTGTGTGTGTGTGTGTGTGAGAGAGAGTGTGTATGTATATGTGCCCTGTGATGGATCGGCACCCTGTCCAGGGTGTACCACGCCTTGTGCCCCAAGTCTCCTGGGATAGGCTCCTGGCGCTGCCCATGACCCTGAATACAGGATTAAGTGGTATAGATGATGAGTGAGTATTGAGCCGTCAACTTTGCATAAGAAATCAGAAAAAGACTTGAATTACTGTGATTTGAGATTGCTGAAGTCGCATCAGAAAAGATTGACAGGAGATGTAAGATTAGATGTAGTTAATGTAAGAGCATTTCCACAAGCACAATGATAGGAGAGAGTGCACAGGATTGTGACTAAAACAGTGAAGCTATAAAGATTAGCATAAAGAGAGCATAAAGATTAGATTTTGGAGCAATGCAAAAGGGCCATCAGTCCAGACGATCCCTATTCCAGAGTGATGGATGTGTCAGGCATATGCACCCTTCACGCACAGTGCCCCCTGTACAAGCCACTGTAGGCAGTGTTATGGTCTGGGGTTGCTTCAGTTGGTCAAGTGTAGGATCAGGAGTGTTATCTGGCAATAAAATGAAGTCAGTTGATGACCTGACCAGGTTATAACATCTATGGAGTTTTTCTTCCCTGTTGGCACAGGCATGTTCCAGGACTCAAACTGTGAAAGAGTATTTTTGGGAGCATGAAGAATCCTTTTCACACATGAACTGGTCAGCGTATTTATGATCTGTAATCAGAGCAAAAGCGGTTAAACCAAAATCTTAATGTGTGAATTTTTGTGGCCAGGCAGAGAACATTCTGCTTGTTTTATTCAGTTACTTTGTATTACTGATGCTCTGTCTGAGACATGAATCACACTGATGCTACGATGTTGGTGTAGCCAACACAAGAATTGTGCTCCGTTCCACTTTACAATGAGATTACACTGAACTGGACTGTATAGTACTTGAACAATACATTCAAGCTATTATCTTAATTTGCTCATTAATGGTTTTTAGAAAGATTGGTCATCTATCATGAACAGGCACTGCTTAGGCTAGGTTCACATTACAAGCCACACTGGTCGGTTTCCAGTATTTGGTCAGATCGGATTTGCACATCATGACGATTGACATTCAAGTGACTTTTATATGACTGTAACACGGCCATGTCTGTTCTCCGAATCAGCGCGTATGTTTACATCAATATGCCTTTACTTGCGCCGTCTGGCACAAAACATGTCATATTTTCCCGCGAGTGGCGCAGCAGTACAGTGCTCACCCTATCATCTGGAGACTGCGAGTTCGATTCCAGGGTGATGCTGTAGCCTCCACCCGGGGGGTCTAGAGAGAGCTGATTGGCTGAGGTCTCTCAGAGGGGAGGGAAGGGGTGTACCCTGCTCTCTCACATCAATCACGGCTCTTAGCCCAGCATGGGCATCTGTGAGCTCACGCCAGCATCTGTGGCTCGCAGGAAACATGTGATAGTTTTCGGCCATCTGTGACTGGTAATAGTAGCCTTGATGAAAGAGGGACCTAAAGATAGGTGGGAATTGGATATGACTAAATTAGGAATAAAGGCGGCAAAAAAACAAAAAAGACTTCATATTTGTGCAACCACTCGCATGCAAAGGCTAAAACTCACCAAAGTTGCATAACCACAAATATCAAATGTGTGCTTATTCAGCACTAAAAAAAAAAAAAATCCGATTTGACTCTAGTAATGTGAACGTAGCCTAACAAGGGATTATCATGGTCCTGTTTTAATTTGCAGGGCAGCATTTACTTTCACTTAGTTTTCCCATTGGTTACTTTTTAATGTTGCTTTATAAGCTACCAAGGGCAAGCTTAATTATAGATGAGCTATGCATTATACCCAATTATACTCAGACTGTCTGTATGGAGAAAGCGCGAGATAGGGAGATTTACTTCTCCCTTTGGTTGTTAAATCTTTAAAGAAGCAGCAAGGCTACAATCGGAGCATAGCTGAAAAGAGGGGATGTTAGACATAGCTGTTAAAGTCGTCAGAATTCTGAAGCTGCTGTTTAAATGTTAGGAAGATCTACAGTACACAAATTCTCATTTCAACAATTTTACACAGAAACCACCAGTCAGTCATCGAGAGGATCCTTCTATTTTGCAGCATGAACAAGAAGCGGCGTTGCTCGTCCCGTGGTGGGGGTTTGCCAAACAGAAACAAACGTGACAGTGAAAGAGTTGTGAATCAGCAGGCCGTAAAATGAGCCATTCTTTTTTTTTTTTTTTTTTTTTTTAATGCAGCAGACCCATTTATGAAAACCTGGCATCTATCCCTCTTCCTCGTCCGAACCTCCTCTTCTGAGTACTTCTCCCCGTGCAACAGCACTGCTGAGCTCAGTCTCATGTGGTCCATTAGCCATGTGCAGCAGCAGTAATTTGACTTGGTAATCAAGGTAATGAAAGAGAGAGAGAAAAAAATCGTGCCATTGTAATTTGCTCTCGGTTGTATGCAGTAGATGGTGAAAAGTCAGTGCTGTAAAAAGAGACAGAAGTGTGGATCTGGTGAGGTTTAAAGCTGGTGACACACTGGGATCTAAATGAGAGCGGACAATAGAAATGAACGATGCAGTGTAAATCTGCAAAAAGAAGTGGCTTTCTTATTTTCATATTGTATATTTCACTGTAACTTTCAAAATTAAGATAAGAACTGTAACAAAGGGTTCAGTCAAAAAAACAAACAATCAAACACAAACAATGCATTTATAACAAAACCAATATGGGAAGCTGAAGTGTGGATCCTTGTTGGCCCCAAAATACGATAATCTCAGACTTAGGGCAACTGATCCAATGTCTTTATAAGTGCTTGTGTTTTTAGAAGCAGAACGCTATTGACCGTATCGCCCATATTTTGCTTTGTACAGCTTGTATGCCCATCTTTACTCCATCCATCTGTAGAAATGGACCACCTTCTTGCTCTCAATTAAATTAAGAGGTGCGGGTGCCTTATTCTAAATCACGTTAATGCAACCGTAGTGAACAAACAAACTGATTGATCTGCTCGGGAAAAGCTGCACACACTTGCTTTATTAGCAATATAGTATAAGTGATGTCAGGTTAAAGTGACAGTAGATGTGCCGATATAAATCTGGACTTTTTTCCCAGCATTTTCTCCCCAGCTTTACACCAAAATTTTACTACTACAGTAGAACTCCAAATAAATTACTTGGCATGTACTTATATTTACCTAAATATCATCATAGCAAAGTGTCATCAGAGACCTCTCCCAACCAAGTCATTTTTTTACCTCCTTGCATCCAAGAGGAGGTACAGGAACATTCGCACCACAACTTGTCTTTCCCACGACCATCACACTGCTAAACTCTACACTATTTAAAATCACATATACCTCTTACCTCCTGTAATTCATCTCGTGACTGTATGCTCTTTGTTGTAGAATTTTGTGTCTTTTGTATATATTTTGTGTGTATACATACATACATACATACATACATACATACATACATACATACATACATATCTTGCAAACTGTTAAGGACATTACCTTTTATATTTTTGCTTATATCCCATTGTCCACATCATAGCATTACCTATTCTGTAGCTACTTAATTTATTGTGTGTGTATATACAGTATATTACCTTGGCTAAGAACAAAAAGGACTGGACTGCCGTATGATGGGCGGCCAAAGTTCTCTTTTCAGATGAAAGTCAATTTTGCATTTCATTTGGAAATCAATGTCCCAGAGTCTGGAGAAAGAGAGGAGAGGCATAGAATCCAAGTTGCTTGAGGTACAGTGTATGGTTTGCAGTCAGTGGTGGTTTGGGGAGCCATGTCATCTGCTGGTGTTGGTCCACTGTATTTTATCAGGTCCAAGGTCAACATAGCAGTCTACCAGGAAGTTTTAGAGCACTTCATGCTTCTCTCTGCTGACCAGTTTTATGGAGATGTTTATTTTATTTTCCAGTAGGACTTGGAACCTGCACACACTACCAACGCAGTATCTGAAAAACAAAATTGTGATTATACCTGGTTTAAGGACCATAGTATCCCTGTGCTTAATTAGCCAGCAAACTTGCTCGACCTAAACCCCGTAAAGAATCCATACGGTATTCTAAAGAAGAAGATGAGAGACACCAGAACCAACAAAGCAGAAGAGCTGAAGCCCACTATCAGAGCAACCTGGGCTTCCATAACACCTCAGCAGTGCCACAGACTGATCGCCTCCATGCCATGCCGCATCGCTGCAGTAATTCATGCAATGAGACCCCTGTACAAGTATTGAGTGGTGTACATGTTCATTCGTTTCAGTAGTCCATCATTTCTGTGCTGTCTCTTTTTTTTAATTGGTTCATAAGTAATACAGGGTGTCCATAAAGTCTCTTTATAATAAAAAAAATATTACAAAGGCAGTTGTTGAGTTATTAAAGTTGTTATTCACATTACAATTTTGTGTTTCAGATACTGTGTTGATGGAAAGCGAACCCCTAAAAAATGGCTACTCCTCAAGAAAAGGCACAATGTGTATCCTGGTTTATTGAGACAAAATCGGATGTTCAGACTCAACGAAACTCCAGAACTAAGTATGGAAGAGCTCCACCATCGCGTTCTTCAATTCGTGCATGGCACAAGAAATTTATGGAGACAGGGACATTGCTGGCTTGAAGCAAAGGATTTGTAATGCCATTTCCACCATTGATGAGGCTATCCTACAGCGAACATGGCAAGAAATCGGGTACCGTCTTGATGTGCTTCATGCAACTAATGGTGCCCATATAGAGGTCTATTAACTGCAGTTTAATAAATTAATAAACACTGATTCAAATTAAATAAATCTAGTTACAATACCTCAACAACTGCCTTTGTAATATATTTTTTTAATTGTAAAGAAACTTTATGGACACCTTGTATTTAAATTTTCTGAGATACTGAATTTTGGGTTGTCATTAGCTGTAAGCCTTAATCATCATTAATCAACTATAAAAAAAAAAAAGCACCTTGAAAGATATCAGTGTGGGTGTAATAAATCTACAGTTAAACCTTTAATTAATTCCGGAAGTGTGCTTGTATACCAAAACCCTTGTATATCAAAGCGAATTTCCCCTTAAGAAATAATGAAAACTCTGATGATTCGTTCTACAACCCAAAAATAAAATTTAATAAAAATAAAACAAATTAACCAGCACTTTACCTTTGAAACGAATTCTGACAGAGCAGTATTTTCCTTCAAATTCGAAATAAATAAAATTTTCGATAACATTCTAATTTACTGAGATGTACCTGTGTGTGTTTGGTACATGCAAAACTGCATTTCGTTGCTGAGTACCTGCATTATGTAATGTCAATAAATTTGTACTTACCGACCTACCTACCTACGAGTAG
Organism: Clarias fuscus; assembly: GCA_030347435.1. Classification (NCBI taxonomy): domain Eukaryota; kingdom Metazoa; phylum Chordata; class Actinopteri; order Siluriformes; family Clariidae; genus Clarias; species Clarias fuscus. The sequence continues at coordinate 22,247,560 of CM059220.1, forward strand.
ACAATGCAGAAAACAACCAAGCCTGACTGACTTTTACCCCCATTATCATCAATGTCTCGATATTCTAAGACCTCTACAGTGCATCATTCTAAAATAAGTCTCTTCTGACTTCTTAGACATAATAAGACAGCAGCAAATCCCTTAAAGGTATTCTTATAAAAGGACCGGATCAAGAGTGAGTGAGTCATCAACCATAAACCATCTAACTCCCCTTTTCCCACAGCAGACAATTACACGCTGGAGTTGTAGCCAGACTGTGTCACACTCCAATGTGTCCCTGTAGTGTTGTGAGGAGTGTTCATTTTAAAATACATAAACTGAGGCGATTAAACCTCCTTTTATTGTAAGAAATGACTTTAATCAGTTATCTTGCTGGATTAGTTTAGACGTTAGGTTTTAATCACCACACAGCACTCATAATATATAATTTGCGCCACTAAATCGACAAATGCCCAGAAATTTCCGTTGATGGATTTCTCTGAGTGAATAGTAGAGAATGCACATCTGTGTAATTGTTGTTCAGTCTCAGCTCAGATTATTCAATGTAATGATAAACTAGACTTTACATACACTCTTGATCTGTTATCATCTTTTACTTTGATTACGACCGTGGCATCATTTTGATAAGCTTATGTGGTGGCCAGACCATGTAGGAAACGCTTACGCTCCAGATGCATATTGACATCATCATCATACCGTCATGGAAAAACCTGGTCATTTATAATGTTACTGTACTCAGACCTGACCGACAAACGACCCCATATCATAACACTGCTTCTACAGGCTTTTATGGTAGGCATCATGCATGATGAGTGCAGCACTTCATCCAACTCTCTACTTACCCTGATGTGCACATCACTCTGGAACAGGGTACTGTACATTTGGACCCAGTGCTATGGAGCATTAACCATTCTTGAATTTCAGCATTTAAAAAAAAAAAAATTATTATTCTCACTAATAAGTGGTTTTCTTAAGGCAACACATCTCTTTAGTCTCAGTCCCTTGAGGTCTCTTCACATTGTGTGTGTGTGTAAATGCCCTTACTTTAGCTGTGGGTTCTGCTGTTTTTTTTTTCTTCTAATATTTATTTTTTACTAACCCTTTAAGTGAGCTCCCATCACACTAATTCCGAATGTTTTTTGACCACATTCCTTTCTCGAATATGATGGTTCAACACTATCCTTCCAGGGTTTAATAATGCGTTTTATAGTTCCTAACCCAATTTTAGTAGTTTGTGGACAACACTACATGGTATTTACAGTGCTTGAATGGAAGCCATTTTGTCTCCGGCCTGTGGACTCTGTCTCGCTGAGGATTTTCCGAAATTAGGATTATTCACTATCTGGACAGCTTTACAGGACAGCCAGTTTCTATCATCATGCTCCCAGACTGATTCATTGAAACCGGTGAGGCCGACACATTTCTCTTACACACACACACACACACACACACACACACACACACACACACACACACACACACACACACACACACACACACACACACACACACATATAATATTCCGGATTTTGGACTTTTTATACATTCACTTACATGCTGAAAATATTTTATATAATTGTAAATATTAGTATCTGTTGCACTTTAGTGTTTATTTTGCGTACAATATACATGAGCTTGTAACTTGAATGTTCGTAAGTCGGGTACTTACTGTAATATCTTTGCCATGATCACAGGATATGTCTTCAGACATGGATGTTTAAGAAATGAGAAGTTAATTAGTGCATCCGTTAGGGTTCAATAATTTGCCCGATGAAACATATTAATTACTGCAGTATTAATACTTAAATCCAGCTTGGCGATGCAGTGTATCTTTTAGCCATTTGGTCAGAAATTGAGGTTTAAGGATAGCTATTGTTGAAAGCTCTAGCTAGTTGGCAGACATATTTGTAGCGTCTTCTATATTAAGATAACAACTAAAAAAAAATTATTCTATGATTCAACACACAATCACTCAGCCGCCAACATTTACATTTACATCTTATCCAGAGCGACTTACAAAAGTGCTTTGAAGTTTCCGTCACTGATAGAGATTTACACTGGGTTACTTGCTAAGTGACATCAATCAAACACAGTTGGGAAGGGGATTTTAACTTTTTTTTTTTTTTAAAGGGAGGAGGATTATCCCAAGTACTGAAGAAACAGATGGATCTTAAATCGTTAAAAGATTGCCAAAGACATACAGATGTCACACCACTGTTCAATTATAAAATACTATATACTATAAAATGCTGTTTATTTATTAAACATGGGCACCACTGTTAAATTATTAACCAGTGTTTGTTTCCATCTTAAAAGGGGTCCAAATTGGGATAGTATTGGGATAGTTCATCTTTTAACAATGTGACATTTGGCACATTCTTAAGTTTGAAGTTTGTGGTTAGAGCACAGCTTAGACAACCCGAGACTCCCCCACAGTACATGTTCTGCTAAATACTGTAAGAAGCAGTGTTCTTGTTTTCTCCACTAGATGTCAGTCAACATCACATTGATATTGAATATTAATGACGATACAATGCATAGATTCAAGCATATGCACAAATAATTTGGTAAGCCCTCCACCTTCATCAACCTTTCATCCACCTACACACCACCTATAGGGATTAGTCTCTTTACTACTACCTTGATGTTATATGTCATAACATCAATATGACATTGTGATGTCGTAATCATGTGCTTGGATCATATGCCAACTTCTTGTACTAAAAATAAGTAAATAAACATAAAAAATAAACATAAATAAAAATGAGGTCAAGTGTACATAAAAATAAATTAATAAATAATGAATTAAAGAAATAAATAAATATTTTTTTAAATTAAGAAGACACTTTAAAAAAGAGTCAGCTTTGTAAAATTAATATAATAGATATTCATATAAGAGCAGAAGAGCTTAAAAAGGAAATAACTTTAAAAAATTCACTAAACTACATAAATGTATCATTTTCTTCTAAATACTATTTCTAGGAAGAAAAGATTATTTATAGTAAAGAAAGAAGTGCTAGTTAAATACAACAGCTAGGGTAGCTGACGCCATTAAACGTCGGCTACCTGGATGTGATCTCTAGTTCTGTATAGATGTAATCCTGTTGTTTCTGTTATCCTCAGCTAAAGACACATGTAGCACTAGAACACTATAATAAACTATAATTTTTGTAACTGTCTATTACAGCTCCACATTTTGTACAAAGGTTGGGCTAATGGTGCTGAAGCTATTATAAAAACCATGCCAATGTCAACCCTGACAAGCACACCATTGCCAATGCTGGGCCACTGTTGGGCCAATTGTACGTATTATGCGTATTATATTAAAAAAGTGTGCCCTTGTCAAAGTTGAGCCAGTGATGTGAGAGTTGTTATAAAATATTTGTCAGTGCTGAGCCAACATCGTCAGGACTGCTATTACAAAGTTGCTGCCTTGCCAACATTGGGCCAACAGTGTTGCGGTTGTTATAGCTAGTGTGCCATGGCCATCGCTGGCATGTGTGAGGCCAAAGGTGTCAGTTGTTTTTAAAAAAAACATTTTTTTGCCATTGTTGGATCAACACTGGCATAACAGTGTCATACAGTAGTTGCAATTTAAAGTGCACCCATCATTGGTCCGAAAATTCAGAGTTTGCAAAACGTGTGCAAACTTTGTGTCAATGCTGTAACAAAACTGGGCCAACAGTATCAAGATTGTTATTAAAAGTACAGTATGTATAGCAGTGATTGGCAAACATTGGGCCAGCATTAGGGAAACAATGTCAGGGTTGTTGTAAAAAAAAAGGTGAATTTTTGCCAACATTGGATGATGGTGGATCTACAGGTGTCAAGGAAGTTTTTATGAAAAATTCATATGAAAAATGTTATATAGGTCATATGAAAACAGGCCAACAGCCTCACAGTGCACACTTAACATTGGAGAAGCAATGGGCTACCTGTGTCAGGATTTTTATATATATATATTTTTTATATATAACCTTGAAAAATGGCATCAGGGGTGCTATTAAAAAAATAAGGGTGTGCTAAATTTGGCCAACGTTGGGCCAAAAAAAAAAAAAAAAAAACAGAGTCAGAGTTGGTGTAAAAAGTGTGGCAGGATTGTTAAGACTCGTGCATCTTAGCCAGCATTGGTGTCAAGACCATTATGAATTCTGCCGATATTGGGTATGTGGTCTATGATTTCTTATGAAAAGTGCATACACTGTGATGTGATGATGATTCTCACCTGTATCTAACCATGGCAATTTGACCTATATGTGCATATATATATATATACACACACACACACACACACACACACACACACACACACACACACACACACACACACGTGGACAAAATTGTTGGTACCCTTTGGTCAATGAAAGAAAAACTCACAATGGTTACAGAAATAACTTTAATCTGACAAAAGTAATAATTAAAAAAAAATTCTATGAATGTTAACCAATGAAAGTCAGACATTGCTTCAACAGAATTATTAAAAAAAATAAACTCATGGAACAGGCCTGGACAAAAATGATGGTACCCCTAGAAAATACTGAAAATAATGTGACCAAAGGGACATGTTAATTTAAGGTGTGTCCACTAATTAGCATCACGGGTGTCTACAATCTTGTAATCAGTCAGTGGGCCTATATATAGGGCTCCAGGTAGTCACTGTGTTGTTTGGTGACATGGTACGTACCACACTCAACATGGACCAGAGGAAGCGAAGGAAAGAGTTGTCTCAGAAGAGTCGAAAGAAAATTATAGACAAGCAGGTTAAAAGTAAAGGCTATAAGACCATTTCCAAGCAGCTAGATGTTCCTGTGACTACAGTTGCACATATTATTCAGAAATTTAAGATCCATGGGACTGTAGCCAACCTCCCTGGACGTGGCCGCAGGAGGAAAATTGATGACAAATCAAAGAGACGGATAATCCGAATGGTAACAAAAGAGCCCAGAAAGACTTCTAAAGAGATCCAAGGTGAACTTCATGCTCAAGGAACATCAGTGTCAGATCGCACCATCCGTCGTTGTTTGAGCCAAAGTGGACTACATGGGAGACGACCAAGGAGGACACCATTGTTGAAAACAAATCATAAAAAAGCCAGACTGGAATATGCCAAACTACATGCTGACAAGCCACAAAGCTTCTGGGAGAATGTCCTATGGACAGATGAGACAAAAATGGAACTTTTTGCCAAGGCAAATTTTGCTAATTATACTTGAAGCATATGAAGAAAAGAACACTGTCCCTACTGTGAAACATGGAGGAGGCTCTGTTATGTTCTGGGGCTGCTTTGCTGCATCTGGCACAGGGTGTCTTGAATCTGTGCAGGGTACAATGAAATCTCAAGACTATCAAGGGATTCTAGAGAGAAATGTGCTGGCCAGTGTCAGAAAGCTGGGTCTCAGTCGCAGGTCATGGGTCTTGCAACAGGACAATGACCCAAAACACACAGCTAAAAACACCCAAGAATGGCTAAGAGGAAAACATTGGACTATTCTAAAGTGGCCTTCTATGAGCCCTGACCTCAATCCTATTGAGCATCTTTGGAAGGAGCTGAAACATGCTGTCTGGAAAAGGCACCCTTCAAACCGGAAACAACTGGAGCAGCTTGCTCATGAGGAGTGGGCCAAAATACCTGCAGAGAGGTGCAGAAGTCTCATTGACAGTTACAGGAATCGTTTGATTGCAGTGATTGCCTCAAAAGGTTGTGCAACAAACTATTAAGTTAGGGGTACCATCATTTTTGTCCAGGCCTGTTCCATGAGTTCATTTTTTTTTATAATTCCGTTGAAGCATGGTTGAAAAGCAATGTCTGACTTTCATTGGTTAACATTCATAGAATTCTTATTTATTACTTTTGTCAGATTAAAGTTATTTCTGTCACCATTGTAGGTTTTTCTTTCATTGACCGAAGGGTACCAACAATTTTGTCCACGTGTGTGTATATATATACATATTTGTCTTTTAACAGCTAAAAGAAATTTAAAAAGAAAAATGAGCTGATGGAATGGACACAAACAATACTTTTGCCTTGAAACTGAACTTGAGCCATGTAAATTGAGAGCAGCATAGATTTTGCGTCTGATTTTATTGGAATAGAGTGCACTGAAAAACACCCAGAGGTGAAATAAAAATAAACTATGAAATACAAAAGGTTAGTCACAAGTCACTTGTCTTCTGAATTCTCATTCCTGCATACATAGACTGGGTTCCTGGTGAGTGCACCCAATATAGTAGGGTCGAGTAGTTTTCCCTTTGGCAAGCTGTGAGCTTTTACTATTAAGTCTGTTAACTGGATTCCAATGACTTTTAACTAGAGGAAAAATTTAATAATTTTCCATGTTAGGTACATTTTCTGTTTGTGCTTCACCAAACTGTTGTTCAACTGACGAGCAGATTTGTTCACTTCAAATGCCGACTATATTTACTTGATTTTAAACATAAATCCCGGGTGCTTCCTGCGGTTCACCACTTCTTCTACACCAGTTGTACAGTACAGTATACAGTATGTAACCAGCATTTTCCCTCATTTTTTCCGTGCGTTACATAAATCGTAAATTGTCTTTAGCCCGTTCTATTTTAGTAGAGTGTGTATTGTCATTGAAACAAGACAAAGATGTCTTTCAAACTGCTAAGAATGTAGTGATTGATACTAGATAATCTTCCATTGAGAACTGATGTAATTTTTATCATCTTCTTCCTCCAAAATGCTTTACTAGATTCTATTCACAGCTTGATAAATCAATTCAAATATATTATCACTGCTTGATTTATGCAAAATACTAAATGGAAGGAATATATATATATATATATATATATATATATATATATATATATATATATATATATATATATATATATATACATATATACTTTTTTTTTTTTTTTTTTTTTTAAAAAGCAAATAGTGGACCATTGACAGGAAATAACTAAATTACAGACTTCAACAGTTAAACGGATGAACTCACTGAACAGCCAAAGGCACACTGCTCCAAATGTAATAATCATTTCAGCAAGGGGATTTAAATTTCTTGCCTCATGCATTTTTATTTCCAGAACTCGATCGACACATTTAATATATAGTTGTCCAGTTTGAACAACAGACCAGTCTCGCATCATGACAAAAAATTTTTATAATGAGGAGATATAAGCATTCTGAATGCAGCTGCTCTGTTTGAACATGCCTCAAACATACAAGAGACAAGGCAGGGACAATAAAGTCTAGATGGGGTGCCAATCCATCACAGAATAATTTGGAAATGCCATTTAGCCTAATCTGCATGTCTTTGAACTGTGGGAGGAAACCAGCTTAAGTGAAGGAAACCCATCAAGCACGGGGAGAACATGCAAACGCTTAACACATAGACCGAGGCAGGAATCAAACCCATGACCCTGGTGGTGCAAGGTCAAAGTGGAGACCACCACACCACCATGCCACCTTTCTACTCATAGTGTTAACATATACTGTAGGAGATTCAATTATTTGTCACATGTACCTTACAGCACAGCGAATTAATTTTTTCCCCCTCGCATATCCCCGTTAGGAAGATGGGGTCAGAGTCCCTGGAGAAGTTTAACAGATTGCTCAAGGGCTCAACAGTAGCAACTTGGCTGCCCTTACGCAAAGACATTATATTTCTCTCTCTCGCTATACACTACCATACATGGTCCATTCATATATCGCAATATATTAATAAATATAAGCACTAGTTTTTAATAATACAACAATACTAGTATTTAATAATACAATTTTTATTGTACAATATATTGCCATATTTTTTTTTTTCTGTAAGGGAGCGCTGGCGCTTGAACCCCTGACCTTCCCATCAGTAACCCACAGCTTTAAACACTTGAGCCCCTTCTTCATATACAGGAGTATGAAAGGTATCCTGGTCTTTTATTAACAGCCTATGAGATGTGCACTTGTGGATTTTGACAGCCAAATAGGTCTGGATTGCAATGCTTAAAACAAATCATACAATTATATTGTTAAACAAAATAAAAAACAGTATAAAAAAAAAAAAAAAAAAAAGGAGCTTGTTTTGTAGAGCTTCGATAGTGCTTTATTTGATTCCAGGCACATATTGTTCCAGTTATTCCCTTCAGTGACCCTGATGGATTGAGGTTTCTCTGTAGTGTATCTCCCAAAAGGCAGGCGCATGGCATTGCCCACTGGGCAAGCAGCCATTGGGCCAGTGGCCCCTCTTCACTCTGTCATCATGGCTTTTCTGACTGCCACTCCTCCACAACTACCTTCCAGATACTCAGTTTGTGATTTTCCAATAAAAAAGTAATTTAAATGATGTATCGTACTCGTAGACATGCAGTAAACAGATTTGTTGAGCTACAAGATGTAATAAATAGTATGGATGAATAGTGCTTTTCGGTGTCAAAACAGCAGTTAACTGAGCTCCTTTGGTAACAGGAGATATTGTAGAGTGTGAACTGTGATGACACAAATGGTTAACACATGAGAGTGTATTTTTGCTTTTCTCCCTTTCTTCTAAAACACCATGCATTAGATGATGAAAATATATCAAATATTTATGGTGTCTTACCGTGCAACTCAATCAAAAAGTATTTATCAAAAGATCAAGAAAAATGATTTTACTTTGGAAAACTTTAGAAGTTGGCAGCCCCACTGTACCTCCTGTGCTAGAGGCAGAACTATGTTATTTTTGTTCCTTTTATTGTAATTCCCTAGAATTATTAATGGTTTAATTTTAATGTCAATCACAAGTTGTGCTTCTTGGTTATTTTAGCTCAATTCAATGGTGGCCAAAAGTATTAAGACATGTGCCATGTATCATAGTTCTTCCTGTGCACACAACAAGGAATGTCACTAATTAGTTCCAGCCTATCTGGCTGAAGAGTTGTACTAATTAACTGAAACCTTCTGTAGTGTAAAACCGTTCATGTGACAATAGTATTCAGCTTCTGGAACCATGGCCCGCGTCATTTTCTGATCTAAACCTCCTGCACATGGTCATCAGAAGAATTCAATCAGCCATGTATTGAGCGAGTGACACCAGAGTACTGCAGATGTCTTTTAGACTCTATGACCAGTTGGATCCAGCAGGTTTTGAAGAATAATGGACTTCATACTATATTGATTTGTTGTATAGCAATTTCATTGTATAAAAGGAGTCCATGTTATTAAAACATTGAATTTACTTTTGTCTCAATACTTTTTGCCACTGCTCTTTCATGCTAATGTCTAGTCCATACTGTACCATGCAACTTTGCAACATGCAAAACATATCTTTCCTGGAATATATAACTTTCGGAAGTTTCTTTCAAGAAATGTAAGAAAAACCTAACAAATTATTATTGAAAGCAATGTAAAAAAAAACAATATCTAATCTGCAAATTTTGTGCACAAAAAGAAGCGCACATACTGTACGTGCTTTCAGTTAAGAAATTTAGAAAACTGTCTAGCAGAGCGCTTGCCCACACACTAGAGCTGTGATATCTAGTATAGTAGGTGGACTGACAATGTCCTGGGTGCGTGAATGCACTGAAAAACTGGAAGAAAATAAAGGAAACTATGTGGTGTTTAAAAGTGCAGATCTGTCACTGGCATTGAGTCATACCTGTTTTGTGACATCCTGAGCTGAATACATTTTCTAATAGCACGCTGAGATGCTTGCCCCTCCAAAACATTTTAGGAGTTGGCCCTCCTATGGATTTTTTTTTATTTTTATTATTATTTATTTTTTTTCAAATTTTTACAATTTTAGCTCAGTCAATGTTTTGTTTTGCACATCACTTCTTTTGACTAGTGGCACTGACACTAAACAGAATAAAATATCTGTTTTAAAACACAGAGTTACAGTAACATAAACACCAGACCATTTTTAACATATAGTGGATATAAAAAAAAACTGCACACACTCTTTAGATTTTTTGTGATATACTGTATATATTAAACAATTAAACTAAAGCTATGGTCATGTCAGAAAATGTTTTATGGGGAAAAGTGTATGCACATACGTACTGTGACGGCGGGCTACTCAGTGCAAGTGCTTCTCGCACCTACACCATGCACACGGCACGTGTCTAACAAGGGGTCGGGCCAATGGAAAGTTACCTGGGCTGGAGGCTCATCAGGGAAAGCCATCTTCTAAAAGGCCCACTCCGCTTCCCCCCAGTGAGTAGAAAGTATCTGTGGATGTACTCACACCTGTATCAGACTCAACTCATTCCGAGTCCACTTAACTGAGAAAAAAAAAAAAAAAACTGCCGGCCAACGGCAATACTGAGCCGACCGCAATGCATACATTGGGGCTATATTGGCATCAGTGGTTGGCACAATGTCATTTTGTCCATTGGCCCAATGTTGGTTCAGTAGATTATTACAAGTTTGGCCCAATGTTGGCACAACATGGGTTCAGTAGATAATGGCAAAGTTGGAGATCGAAAATTAAATTAAGACAATATACAGTACGTAACCATTATGATGATAAACTACAAAATAAACACCAAGAACAATCACTTTTTCTCTCAGCAAGGTGGATGAAAATAAATGCATACAAACAAAGTACCCGTTACCTGCTAAAGTGTAAGTGTTTCAGAAATTTAGAAATGCGTCCCTGTCCTGATTGATTTCTTTCAACAATGAGATCCAGGGCATGCTTTAAGCTCCTTGCAAATAATGACATCAGCAGTCAGATTAAACCAAGAAGATACAGATCAAACCAAGAAAACAGCTACTTTCTAATTTGTGGTTAATCAAAACAAAGTTAATTCCAGGTGTTTGATAACCTCTGAACATTAGTTTAAACATGATGTAATTCATTCTTAGCACAGATCACAGGCTGTTTATTCTTTTTCCTTCATTTCTTTCAAACAATGTCTGTTTTTCACTGTATTTCTTGCTATAATCATATTAAATAAGGGAAGAATCTGACATGATTTCTCTTTGTTGTATTAATTGTATATTGTTTCATTTCAAGAAAACCTTTTGCATAAATGTAGTTGAATGTTTCATATTTTAAAATCTGGACTCATGGGACTATATAACATACTGTACACTCACCTAATGGATTATTAGGAACACCATACTAATACGGTGTTTGACCCCCTTCCGCCTTCAGAACTGCCTTAATTCTACGTGGCATTGATTCAACAAGGTGCTTAAAGCATTCTTTAGAAACGTTGGCCCATATTGATAGGATAGCATCTTGCAGTTGATGGAGATTTGTGGGATGCACATCCAGGGCACGAAGCTCCCGTTCCACCACATCCCAAAGATGCTCCATTGGGTTGCGATCTGGTGACTGTGGGGGCCATTTTAGTACAGTGAACTCATTGTCATGTTCAAGAAACTAATTTGAAATGATTCGAGCTTTGTGACATGGTGCATTATCCTGCTGGAAGTAGCCATCAGAGGAAGGGTACATGGTGGTCATAAAGGGATGGACATGGTCAGAAACAATGCGCAGGTAGGTCGTGGCATTTAAACGATGCCCAATTGGCACTAAGGGGCCTAAAGTGTGCCAAGAAAAGATCCCCCACACCATTACACCACCACCACCAGCCTGCACAGTGGTAACAAGGCATGATGGATCCATGTTCTCATTCTGTTTACGCCAAATTCTGACTCTACCATTTGAATGTCTCAACAGAAATCGAGACTCATCACACCAGCCACAACTGTCCAATTTTGGTGAGCTCGTGCAAATTGTAGCCTCTTTTTCCTATTTGCCGTGGAGATAAGTGGTACCCGGTGGGGTCTTCTGCTGTTGTAGCCCATCCGCCTCAAGGTTGTGCGTGTTGTGGCTACACAAATGCTTTGCTGCATACCTCGGTGGGAACGAGTGGTTATTTCAGTCAAAGTTGCTCTTCTATCAGCTTGAATCAGTCGGCCCATTCTCCTGTGACCTCTAGCATGAACAAGGCATTTTCGCCCAAAGGACTGCCGCATACTGGATGTTTTTCCCTTTTCACACCATTCTTTGTAAACCCTAGAAATGGTTGTGCGTGAAAATCCCAGTAACTGCGCAGATTGTGAAATACTCAGACCGGCCCGTCTGGCATCAACAACCATGCCAACCAACACTCAAAATTGCTTAAATCACCTTTCTTTTCCATTCTGACATTCAGTTTGGAGTTCAGGAGATTGTCTTGACCAGGACCACACCCCTAAATGCATTGAAGCAACTGCCATGTGATTGGTTGATTAGATAATTGCATTAATGAGAAACGTCTCGGGTTACTTGGCTGTAACCCTGTTCCCTGATAAAGCGGGAACGAGATGCTGCGTGAAAACGCTATGGGAACATCTCTTTGTTGCCCGGTTGTGAAGCTTGTGCATGTCAAACCCGCCGAATACCTTCAGCTTATAACCTGTGCAGGCATGACGTCACCGAACAAGGTGCACCTGCAGGTTATAAATAGGAGTGAACCGGAAACATCCTCAGGTCAATTTTGTCTGAAGGACGTCCAGGCACGCCAGCAGTGCGGCATTGGAGCGCAGCATCTCGTTCCCACTTTATCTGGGAACAGGGTTACAGCCAAGTAACCCGAGACGTTCCCTTTCAAAAGCTACACTCGATGCTGCGTGAAAACGCTATGGGAACGAGAATACCAACGCCGCCGCACTGCAAGTGTCTGGACCCCCAGGTTGTGTAGCGTGTGCGCACAAGCCGAGGAGGTCTCAGACCTAGCTCTGGGATGCTGACTCAAGGATCCGCGAACCTGGAGTAGCATTGACATCCAGACTATAAAATCTAACAAACGTGTGTGGAGAGGACCAGCCCGCCGCATCACACACCTGCTGCAGGGGTACGCCTCTTGCCAAGGCAATCGATGAGGCAATCCCCCTGGTTGAATGAGCCCTGATTCCCAGAGGCGAAGTGTGACCACGCGCCTCATAGGCTAGGGCAATGGCATCTCTCACCCAGTGTGACAGAGTCTGTCTAGTGGCAGCCGCCCCCCGGTTGCGACCCCCATGGCAAATAAAGAGTTGCTCTGATTTACGCCACTGGCTAGTGCGGTGGACGTAGATCCGAAGAGCACGTACTGGACACAGTAAGTGAAGTCTTTCCTGCTCCGGAGCTGTGAAAGGCGGAGGACAGAAGGCTTCGAGAACAACTGGGTGCATGGTTGAGAATGGAACCTTGGGAAGATAGTTCGGGTGAGGATGCAGAATAGCTTTGACTTGCCCAGGGGCAAAGTCTAGGCAGGATGGGGAGACTGACAGAGCCTGCAGATCCCCAATCCTCTTCAAAGAAGTAATAGCCATCAGAAAAACCATCTTAAGAGACAGAAGCTTGACAGGCGCTGACTCTAGTGGTTCGAACGGGGTGTCAGCCAGGCCTTCGAGTACGATAGTTAAGTCCCACGAAGGGACCGTCGCTCTAGTGGGCGGCTTCAACCGTTTAGCTCCACGAATAAAATGGGCAACTAAATAGTGCTTGCCCACAGAAACCCCGTCGTTCAGAGCATGACAGGCCGAAATAGCGGCTACGTACGTTCTGAGCGTACTAGGGCATAAGCCCGAGGACAACTTTTCTTGCAGAAACTCCAGCACTGAAACAATCTGGCAGTGAACTGGGTCTATGTGTCTTGTCATGCACCAATTTTCAAACACACTCCATTTGAGGGCATAAGTTCTCCTAGTGGAGGGAGCCCTGGCACTTAAAATGGTTTCAATTACGCTGGCTGAAAGCCCAGCCTGTCTCAGTTGGTCCCGTTCAGGGGCCAAACGTGAAGGTTCCAGAGCTCGGGCTGGGGATGAAGTATTGTCCCCTGCGCCTGAGACAGAAGATCCCTCCTCACTGGAATCACCCAGGGTGAGCCGTCGAGGAGAGATATTAGATCCGAGAACCACACTCTGGTCGGCCAATGGGGCGCTATCAATAAGAGGCGCAACCCTTGTTGACGGACCCTCGCCAGGACTCCCGGGAGCAGAACTATAGGCGGAAACGCATAAAGGCGTAACCTGGGCCACGTGTGGGCCATTGCGTCCAGACCCAGGGGAGCTGGAGGAGTCAGAGAGTAGTAAAGGGGGCATTGTGCTGTCTCTTGTGAGGCAAAGAGGTCCACCTCTGCTACGTAAAATCTTTCCCAGATTTGACTGACTATTTCGGGGTGGAGCTTCCATTCCCCCTGTTCTACAGCTTGTCTGGATAGCAAGTCTGCTCCTACATTCATGTGCCCTGGAATGTAAATCGCCCTGAGGGACAGGAACTTGTCCTGTGCCCAAAGCAGAACCTGGTGCGCTAGCTTGTTCAAGCGGCGCGAGCGCAGTCCACCCTGGTGATTTATGTACGAGACTACCGCAGTGCTGTCCACCCGCACTAGGACATGGTAGCCTCTCAACTGCTGGAGAAAGTGTTTCAGGGCCAGAAACAGAGCCATCATTTCGAGGCAATTGATTCTGAGAGCTCCCTTGTGCTGGACGGCCATCCAAGACCGCACCCCAGCCCATGAGGGAAGCGTCTGTCGTTAGCATCTTGCGACGACAAGACGGACCTAGAGTGGGACCCAAAGTCAGAAACCGGGGTCTGAACCACATAGAAAGGGTACGAAGCCCCAGGCGCGTAACCCTTATTAGCCTCTGGGGGTTGGCCCTTGAATGAAACCCCCTGGCTCTTAGCCACAGCTGAAACGCTCTCATGTGCAGAAGGCCCAAAGGTATCACCGTGGACGCAGCCGCCATGAGGCCTAAAGATTTCTGAAAGTGATGAACAGTGACCTTCTGGCCTAGCTTGATTTCCTTCAGGGTGTTGAGAATGGATTCGACACGAGCAGGAGACAACTGTGCCCGCATCGTGACCGAATCCCATGTGACACCCAAATATGTTGTCCTCTGAACAGGAAGGAGAACGCTTTTTGTGGCGTTGAGTCTCAATCCTAAAGAATGAAGATGGGCTAGGACGACATCCCGATGTCGAAGCGCTAGCTCCTGAGACCGGGCCAGAATCAGCCAGTCATCTATGTAATTCAAAATACGGATGCCCTGGAGTCGTAAAGGAGCCAGAGCCGCATCCATGCATTTTGTATATGTGCGGGGTGACAGAGCTAGGCCAAATGGAAGGACCCGAAACTGGTAAGCCTCGCCCCCAAAGGCGAACCTCAGGAACTTCCTGTGCTGTGGCAATATTTCTATATGGAAATATGCGTCCTTGAGATCGATTGTCACAAACCAATCCTCTAGTTGAATTTGAGAAACAATCATTTTGACAGTCAACATTTTGAATCTGGATTTCCTGAGATAGCGGTTCAAGCCGCGAAGATCCAAGATCGGACGCAACCCCCCCCCCTCTCTTGGGCACCAAAAAGTACCGACTGTAGTAGCCTGACTCTCTGTCTGGAAGGGGAACATGTTCTATGGCCCCTTTGCCCAGCAGAGTCTTTAACTCCTGGGCCAGCAGATGTGCTCGGTCCGGTTTCACGGAAGTGGAGACCACGCCGTTGAAACGCGGAGGACGATGTGCAAACTGAATCCTGTAGCCTGTGCCTACAGTCTTTTCTACCCAAGGAGATATGCCTGGCAGTAGTTTCCACGCTGCCAGCTTCTCCGAAAGGGGCACGAGCTTTGACACTTCGGCTGGATGGGGGGGTGTTAGGTGTTGGGTATCCTGAAGTATGGCAGGAGATACCCAAACACCCAACTCTTCGTTGGAGACCGGAGCTCCCCGAAACACCAGTGGTGGCGAGGATTGAACACCGGCCTCCAGGGAGGAGGCCCTGCTTTGTGATGAAGATCCAGGCGTCCCTCCCTGGGGGGGGGCACCCCCATAGCCCCAGGCGCACGAACCTCAGGGCCTCTTCTTCGAAGAGAGGAAGCTCCTCAGATCTGGTCTTTTTGAGGCAGATTTCTGGGAAGGCGAGCCCCACCCCAGTCTTTACGAGGGGGTGTGCGGCTGGTCACGCTCTCCTTCTAGACCTCACGCCTTATAGGGGCCAGACCTGGCCGGGGCCGGGTGGCCGACGGTCCCGGTTCTTGAGCACGGCGGGGAAGGAACCTCCCAAAAGCCTGTTCATATAGCTTCGCCTCCCGAAACCTAGTGGCCGGAAAGGCCGGAAGGCGAGACGGGGGCATCAAGGAGGACAGCACGATCCTTATCCTTGATGCCCGAGAGGTTCAGCCACAGATGCCTCTCCGTGGATACCATGGCAGCCATAGAACGGCCCACAGCACGGGCCGTCTGCTTGGTTGCACGGAGAGACAGGTCTGTGGCTCGGCGCAGCTCTGCGAACGCCTTGTCATCAATAACCCCGCCGGTGCTCAGGTCCTTCAGCAGGTCAGCCTGGTAAGCCTGCAAAACCGCCATGGTGTGCAGTGAAGCGCCAGCCTGTCCTGCTGCCTGAAAAGCTTTGCCCACCAAAGCAGATGTCACTCTGCACGGCTTGGAGGGGAGGGTAGGCTTTTTCAGGGAGGATGATGTCCCAGGAGAGAGAAAGCCCGCAAGCGTCTCTTCTGTCTGGGGCATCATCATATAACCGCGTGCTTTCGCATCAACGATATTCGAATAAGTCGAAGTTGATGGCACAAAAACACGCGATGAATACGGCTTGCTCCATGAAAGGGTTAATTCATCATGGAGGTCACCAAAGAAGGGGAGAGAGAGACGTTGAGGCTCCTCCCCCCGGCCACCCGACAGAAACCTGTCGTCTAATCTCGAACGCTTAGGGGAATCTTGCTGCTGCGGCCAGTCGATATGCAATCGCTCGACCGCACGCGTTATAACCTCTAATAAATCCTCATAAGCTCTGTGAGCACTGGAGGAGCGTTGTGAGGAGGCTACTTCCATGGAAGCGAGAGAGGAAGATTCTTCCGCTCCTTCACAAGAAGCGCCGGAGCGCGCTTGCAAAGTGGAAGCTAAAACTTCCTGATCCGGAGAGAGCGCGAGAGAAAGGGGGAATTCCGTCTCGTGCGCGTCTGCCAGATCGGCACGCGAGCCCCAGGAATGCGCCGCGGCTCGCGGTTTCTCTTTAAAGGAAGCGAGCCGCGCGCGAAGCACCTTAATAGGGAGAAGATCACAGTACTCACAGTCTCCCTGAAGCCCGAGGCGAGCGTGTTCTTCCCCCAAGCACTCGAGACAAAACTCGTGAAGATCGCCCTCCGAAAGAGATCTATCACACGGAGGCACGCATCTCTTAAGCAACTCTGCCATATTGGTGAGTTAATGCTGTTATTTTTTATTTTGCTTTTGTTACGGCTTGCATGCACGCGCAAACACAAAGCGGTCCTGAAGACAAAAAGATCTGAGGATGTTTCCGGTTCACTCCTATTTATAACCTGCAGGTGCACCTTGTTCGGTGACGTCATGCCTGCACAGGTTATAAGCCGAAGGTATTCGGCGGGTTTGACATGCACAAGCTTCACAACCGGGCAACAAAGAGATGTTCCCATAGCGTTTTCACGCAGCATCGAGTGTAGCTTTTGAAAGGGAACTGAACAGTTGTTCCTAATAATCCTTTAGGTGAGTGTATATTTTTGTTGTTGTTCTAAGCAAGTTCTGTTACAGTGTGCCCTGTATACTTGATTTGATCTGCTACACATACCAAGCTGGTAAGATTTAAAGACTTTGCTCCACACCACCATGCGAGCAGTAAATTTTCAATGTGAATCATTAGATGTGTCTAAATTAAGGTGATTTCTCCACTTAGCATCCTTCTCTCTTTGGTAAGGTCAATTTGGGGATAGTATTGACATCCACAGTAATTAAGGTCCAAACCAGTTCTACTGGATCTAAGAAATCCTTGGAAGTAACAAATTTGGAAGTAGAACCGACGGTACCTGGGGTGATAATGCGAGGAGTATCTAAGGATTGGCATTGAAATGCATTAAATAATGTTAGACTCATTTAGTTAATTGGAATGACAGTTACCAAATTTATCAAGTGTAAAAAATGAGCTTGTTTGCATTAACCAGTCTGTTTGTCTCTGATTAATTAGGTCTTTAAAAATGGCCTGCTGGAAAATTGTGTTAAAATTACAAAATACAAGTTGTTGTCATGTATAATATATGAAAGGCATACATATCAAATTAGAAAGAGATTTGTTCTGTCTCGTCCTTGTCCCTTTTCTGCTGCTTCCCAACAGTATGACACTCAGCACTGCTGCATTTGTGTTAAGCAGTTCGCTCCCACTAAACAGTTGATGATGATTGTACAATAATTCTTCAGACTGACGTAGATTGAACTAAAGAGCGATTTCAGCTCTCAGAGTTTTTGCATGGACAAATAGGCAGTCTGCCTTGAACTACAGAATAAAGGCTGTTCATTCACTTTACAATGCACTAACCAGAGCACTAAAAAAGCCCTGCACGTTGACCTGAAGCCTATGAAGGAGAAATGGCACAATGAGGTAACACAAAAGCCAAAAAAAAGCCCCAAAAAAAAAGGTCCAGGAAGAAGGTGAGAACATGGTAACACACTTTCACATGGTGGTGAAAATGTTTTCCCATGTTCTGACATTAGTTTTCAATTTTCCGATCATTTCATCCTCTGCATCGATGTAAGTAAATTTAAATTTTGTTGGACTGAAATGCAACCTCTAAGCAGAATACGAGTCCAATGCCATATCCATTCATGGTTCCATAAGTATAGAATATCAAGTTCTCTCTCTCTCCCTCCTCTCGTTCCCTCGCTACACACTCCTGAGTTATCAGTGATACTTTTCCCCCAGTCAGACACATCCTGCTATCCCGCTACTGGTTAGCGTTCTTGTCGCATGGAGGCATTTGGTTGCTGCTGAGGTTGGCCCTGTATGGTCTGCCTGGAGATATAGGTGTGCACTGAAGACGGTGCACTTTATGACCATAAAGATGGCCTTGGACTGGGCTTTTTTGAGGCAGTTTTTTCCTGTTGTGGCTAGTGCCTATAGCTGCTCAATATTTATTCATCAAATTGCCACAAACAATATTTATGCCTGATCCTCCAATCAGTAAAAGTGAATTTTATATTAACTTAAAAAAAAACACCTGTCCTGGTGTATTACACTTTGAGCCTTACAGTACACAGATATACACAGATATAAACATGGATTGATTTAAGGTCGTACTATCTGGTATCCACCAAATGAGGATGGTTTCTGTGTTGAGTCTGGTTCCTCTCAAGATTTCTTCCTAATGTCATCTCAGGGAGCCTAATCACTCCTTCATGCACCACCCTCACCCCCCAACAGCTTGGTCACCAGGGATAAACTCCAAGTTATACGTATTTTATTCTTTTTTGTCTTACATAATTTTTTTTTATTTTATTCCTCCATATTTTTAAAAATCTGTTTTAAAAAGCTGCTTTGTGACAATGACCATTATGACCAAAAGCACTATGCAAATAGATCTCAATAGAATCAAATATTTCTGACTGGACAATGGGACGAACCCCACAGCTTCCCACACATAACATATAGTATTATTGCTCAGCTTAAGATCTCATCATGGTTTCCAAATGCAGAAAAACTAGTGATAGCAGCAAGCATCAGCAGGAAGTAAAAAAGAGAAATATCAATTTTGAAATAAAACTAAAGGTTATTAAATGAAATTAAAGGTGGAAAATGGTTAGTTATATTGACCAATATTTTAGCATTCTGTACCACTAATGTACACTCCAGGTGTACGTTTAAAGTAGTGTTATTCCCTGGTGTTAGCAAAACATCAAAATAGCAGATCGTTTGGTCACAGATCTGTGTAACCTGTACATGTTCATACTACTCTTGCTCATTTCTTTTCATTCCGCTGCTTTCTGATTTATTGGTAAGGTAAAATAAAAAATTCTTTTTTGACTTGCAAGGGTCATGTTGTAGCACTTGTTGTTCGGGAAAGCAATTTGTGTGCAATTACTAGCCTCAGTAGCAATATCCCGGGTGGGCATGTGGCTTGTATTTGGTTCCCTCACTGCTAACCCAGAGTTCCAATTAGGGCATCAGCTCAGTTAGTGGTAGGAAAAATAGGAAGAGAATTTTAGAAATTATTTTTTTTTGTTGAGAGAAATAAAAATACTATTAATTAAATTTTGTTTTGCAATATGCCAATATGCCAACTATTTGCAATATGCCATATACAATGTTCCAATGTCATTTTATCATATCAAAATACACTGCCTAGCCAAAAATAAATAAATAAATAAATAAGTAAGTATTAATAACTCAACTGATGATTTTTTTTTTACCATGCAACCATGCACCAAGTGTTCAATTCATCTCTACTCACGATTTTTTCCAACCACATGTCGTCCACATATTTGACGGTTCTGATAATGTGTTGTTACCAGGTTTCAGTAATTTCAAAACTCCTTCGTTTTTTTGCTTTCTATAACCCAATAATTTGATCCTTCTGAAATGCCAATTTTATTATATATATATATATATATATATATATATATATATATATATATATATATATATATATATATATATATATATATACACACACACACACACACACACGTGGACAAAAGTGTTGGTACCCTTCGGTCAGTGAAAGAAAAACTCACAATGGTCACAGAAATACCTTTAATCTGACAAAAGTAATAATAAATAAGAATTCTATGAATGTTAACCAATGAAAGTCAGACATTGCTTTTCAACCATGCTTCAACGGAATTATAA
The DNA here is from genome assembly GCA_030347435.1 of Clarias fuscus. NCBI lineage: Eukaryota > Metazoa > Chordata > Actinopteri > Siluriformes > Clariidae > Clarias > Clarias fuscus. Next base: position 22,268,119 of record CM059220.1, read on the forward strand.
AAAAAAATGAACTCATGGAAAAGGCCTGGACAAAAATGATGGTACCCCTAACTTAATAGTTTATTGCACAACCTTTTGAGGCAATCACTGCAATCAAACGATTCCTGTAACTGTCAATGAGACTTCTGCACCTCTCTGCAGGTATTTTGGCCCACTCCTCATGAGCAAGCTGCTCCAGTTGTTTCCGGTTTGAAGGGTGCCTTTTCCAGACAGCATGTTTCAGCTCCTTCCAAAGATGCTCAATAGGATTGAGGTCAGGGCTCATAGAAGGCCACTTTAGAATAGTCCAATGCTTTCCTCTTAGCCATTCTTGGGTGTTTTTAGCTGTGTGTTTTGGGTCATTGTCCTGTTGCAAGACCCATGACCTGCGACTGAGACCCAGCTTTCTGACACTGGCCAACACATTTCTCTCTAGAATCCCTTGATAGTCTTGAGATTTCATTGTACCCTGCACAGATTCAAGACACCCTGCGCCAGATGCAGCAAAGCAGCCCCAGAACATAACAGAGCCTCCTCCATGTTTCACAGTAGGAACAGTGTTCTTTTCTTGATATGCTTCAAGTATAATTAGCAAAATTTGCCTTGGCAAAAAGTTCCATTTTTGTCTCATCTGTCCATAGGACATTCTCCCAGAAGCTTTGTGGCTTGTCAACACGTAGTTTGGCATATTCCAGTCTGGCTTATTTATGATTTGTTTTCAACAATGGTGTCCTCCTTGGTCGTCTCCCATGTAGTCTACTTTGGCTCAAACAACGACAGATGGTGCGATCTGACACTGATGTTCCTTGAGCATGAAATTCTCCTTGGATCTCTTTAGAAGTCTTTCTGGGCTCTTTTGTTACCATTCGGATTATCCGTCTCTTTGATTTGTCATCAATTTTCCTCCTGCGGCCACGTCCAGGGAGGTTGGCTACAGTCCCATGGATCTTAAATTTCTGAATAATATGTGCAACTGTAGTCACAGGAACATCTAGCTGCTTGGAAATGGTCTTATAGCCTTTACCTTTAACATGCTTGTCTATAATTTTCTTTCGAATCTCCTGAGACAACTCTTTCCTTCACTTCCTCTGGTCCATGTTGAGTGTGGTACATACCATGTCACCAAACAACACAGTGACTACCTGGAGCCCTATATATAGGCCCACTGACTGATTACAAGATTGTAGACACCTGTGATGCTAATTAGTGGACACACCTTGAATTAACATGTCCCTTTGGTCACATTATGTTCAGTATTTTCTAGGGGTGCCATCATTTTTGTCCAGGCCTGTTCCATGAGTTTATTTTTTTTTAATAATTCCGTTGAAGCATGGTTGAAAAGCAATGTCTGACTTTCATTGGTTAACATTCATAGAATTTTATTTAATTATTACTTTTGTCAGATTAAAGTTATTTCTGTGACCATTCTGAGTTTTCTTTCATTGACCGAAGGGTACCAACAATTTTGTCCACGTGTGTGTATATATATATATATTTTGCCTGGCACTGTTCTAATTTTTAAAAACAACCTATTGCCAATGGTTTACAACATCTGTAACAGTGCCAAACAAACATTAACAAATAAATATATGTAATGAATATACATGGCTCATACATATCACATCTCCACAAATAATGGGTGACTTGGAAAAATCCTAACCCATGAAGCTTGACTGCAAAAATCAAGTGATCAAAGTCCAGATTTTCAATAAATTTTTTAACAGAATATTGGGTTGTTGTAAATTACCCTGCTATGTTTCTTGATCTTAGGTCCGACCACAATAGAATATTTTATATGGAAAGTGCTGCCAAAAATGGAAATAGGAGTTTAATTTTAATTCTGTGAAAAAGGATGTGTGTGTGTGTGTGTGTGTGTGTCTTTTTAAAACATGAATTTATTTATTTGTGGAATCTAGAGTATAGAAAATGATGGAGCATTTAGTGCAAGTAGAAACTTTTAAAAGGATTAAAACGCTATTACAATTATCTACATAGTGTTGTTGGTCTGGCATGAAGTGAACCTTGAAATTACTCACTTTTTGAAATTACTCAATTTTACGAAGAGTAACCCTGATTTGTAGAAAATGCTTTAAAATTAATAATGTACAATGCCATCTGTTCATGTGAAGACTATCTGCTAAAAAGTTGAAATGACATTTTACCTAAGTATTTAATACAACAGCGTTTCTATAATTGCACAATGCTGTGTCTATTACAAAGAAAAATATTTCTCTATATATTAACTGTTAATTTCTCAAAATATTTTGTGTTCTGATCTACTGGTAAATTGAAAAGATTTTATAATTTTAATATTCCTCAATGCTACACTAACTAATACCATCTAATAATTTACAAATTTTTTTAAAATAATATATTTATATATACAGTGGCACCTCGGATTGCAAGTAATGCAGTTTGCGAGTGTTCTGCAAGACGAGCAAAGACGAGCAAGTCTTGGTTTACGAATACCAAGCATCTTGTAGCACGCATGTGCTTGTTTTGACATGGGCATCACGTGATCACAATGGTTTTTCTCTCTCTTGTGCTGCAGAATTGTGGGTAATCGTCTTTCCTGCTGGGTCTTAGTGCGCGTCTCTCACTGATAATCAAATACTGTGACCACGTGTGTGCGCGTAAAACATATTTTATATGTATATATGTGTACAGCGCGCATGTACTGTTTATTATAACACACGTGTGCTCGTGTGTAAAGCAAAAGCAAGTCTCATTGGAGAGGTTAAAGTTCCATTTTCTCTCTCTCTCTCTCTCTCTCTCTCGCTGTGTGTCAGCATGCACTTTGTGTGTGTGCACGTCATTGGACACCATGCCCCTTCACACACACCCCTCCTCCTCTTGCCTACACACACACACACACACACACACACAGCTCTCCATCCTCTCCCTTTACATTAGCTTCACACAGACACACACACACACACACACACACACACACAAACGGAAAAACCTGTCTGGATTTATTTGTACTTTTTTAAAAGGTAAAGTGCAGGTTAATTTGTTTCATTTCTACTTCATATTTTGTGTTAATTATTTTTATGTATTTATTTTTTGGGGCTGTGGAACGAATAATTTGAGTTTCCATTCCTTCTTATGGGTAAATTCGAAAAGTGTTTTAATATACGAGTTATGCTCGCAATCCAAGGTTCCACTGTATTTGTGTGTGTCATTTTATATTCAACAATATACTTCATAATATATTGAATTTGTTTGAATATATCCATGTCTTCATCTTCTTTTTTTTAACCATTGATACAACATATGTTAATGTAGTTCAAACCAAATGGACTTAGGCATTAATCACAGCATATATTACACTATATTGGCATTTTTTCCCCTTAAGGTGTACTACTACAGGTTGCACTAACTCAGTTGTTCTTTTATTACACTGAGAACTGTTCAAATAGAGAAAAATACATACAGTGTTCAGATCAAACCAGATATTTTGAATGTGCAGAATAAGAGAACAGAAATTCTCTTTATTTCTCTAAATAATCCTCTGCTACACTAATGCACTTATCCCGGCGCTTCACTAGTGCTTCGATACCATCAAGGTTTTCTCAATGTTTTGGAGCCATGATCAGACTGCCTGCTTCATGTCTGAACTCCTTCAGTTGCCCAAACATGAGGAAATGGTTTATGATTGTGTGTACAGTTTCCATAGACAGATCTGCATCTGTTATACAGAGTTTGATTTTCAAGGAGCAGGTTGTTTAACACGCTGAATCACCTTGGCCAGAATCTTCATTCACAGACCTAAGGCCTTCTTTAAAATGTTTACACCATTGAAATCTTTTAAGAGTCTCAATCATACTGTGCTTAAAGTCTTCTGTAAATGTCAATGATTTAATGCATTAATTCACAAGAAATTTCAAGAAAACTGCTTCTGTGGGGCAACTTTTGGACTACTTGTGTTGACACGAACATTGTTCTTATTGATCAAAACAATCAGTAAATATCTCACCTCTGGGATTTTACGTTACACTTTAGCTTAAAATTATATAGCCATATACCGATTTTATTTTATACTCATGTGTTGGATAGAATATGATACAAAACAAATCATGGGAAGAATATTGTATGAAAATTGAAAAAAAAACAACAAAAAAAAAACACTTGAATAAGAATCACTGGAAACTGCCAACACCAACCCTGAAAATGTTGGCCAATTACAGTCAAGGAATAAGCACAAACATCTGGGAATCAAAACATATTGGTAAAGGAACCTTTTTAAATAGAAGCACACAAGTTAAAATATAATGGGGATTTCCAGGGATAAAGAGACATGATAGCAGTTTGGTGCAAACAGAAGGAAAAATGCATCCTCCAATGGGTACTCCATGCAGGACTTGCACACGAAGGGGGATGTTGTACTGCTTGGGAATGTTATAATTAGCACCAGCTGGAGCTTTGCAGCAAGGGCATGGTTGAGAAAGTTAACAGCGGTGCGTGAGTTGATCAACATGGTAAACGCGTGGGATCAGCAATAGCAGTAAGAAATTATGATGAGTGGTGTATTTTTTTACTCACCATGCTAGCACAAGGAGTGAGAGCCTCTCGCTCTGCTTTTGGTCTGACTGACTGCAATGTGGGGACAAGATGCTGGGAGCTTACACTCATCTATCCCTAGCAGCGTTGCCTCAGAAAAGTTTATATATTCATTCATTATTTTCTTGTAATTTGTCCCTTTTATCCTAAAGGTTGTCACATTTGGATCATTTTATCTGCAAGATCTAAGATCTGGCTTTATGTCACTACTCATTTTATATCCATGCTCTAACTGGGTGGGTTGCATGGGGTGTAGGGTTAAGTGTCTTGCCCAAGAACCAAACAGTGGCAACCTAGCAGTGGCCAATTCGCTTATCCTGAACGGCCAACCTTTTGCTCAGCAACCCAGAGCCTCAATCGCTTGAGTCACCACTGCTCCATTTCAAATGCTACACATAAACAAGTAAGATATCTTTAATTAAAATATTTTAATTACATGTTCTTCTTTATTAAAATTTTATGTTTTGATTTTTTAAAATCTTATACAGTATACCCATGGTTTTATTGCCGTTTAGTCACTGATATGACTCATTCATTCATTGCTGCATTCCTTGCCTGTCTGCACATGAGCTTTCCACCGCAACTAATTATCATCTTTAAGCCACCATGCAAATAGTGGAAAATTATGAAATGGTCACAGAACACATCCCCAAAGACAATTAACTGCACTTCTCAAATTGGATTGAACATCATATGTCTTCTGTCTCCTTGCATGCCAGTGGTTCATGAATGTTTATGATGCAAGCTTATTGTTTGCAACAGAATGGCTAGGCATATGGGCAGCCAGGGCCACGGAAAACTACAAGGAAACCACTTAACATGCGGATAAAGGCAACAGATGTAGTAAATTACTGTGTCCATCTGGCAATTTGTAGATTGGTAAAAATTGCAATTGTGCTGTTTATGCTGTCACAGACAAACTTTTTTCCCCCAGCAATATGGATAATTATGTTCATGGGTAACAAGGCAAGACTTTTGTTCACCAAGATGAGAGTATTTAAGGGGAGATAGCATGGTTAGGGGATTAAGAAAAATTACTGTAGCAGGAGCGGCTTAATAAGAATATCAATGCACTTTGCCCTAGTGCTTAAAATCAATATAATATCAAAACAGTGTTGGCTTTCAGGCAATTTCAATAAAGCCAACAGTTGCTCTTCATTGACAGCTTATTGGCATTTATTATCTGCTGCATTTATCTTCTGAGTTCTGACAGTTCAGTGCACTGCAGAGTGAAATTGTGAAAATGAAAGTTGAATGATTTTATGGTTCCACAATGTGGTAAAAAGTTCAGTTTCATTATAATGCATTATATACTTGCCTAAGTCACTGCCTGGACACTATTCTGGGCATCAACAAATAAAGTTATGATACGTGCAAGCATCCTGACCTTTTAAAAGAGAGAGACTCGAGTTTTGTGCTAATAACTTGCAACACAATTTGATGGTCAATGCTGGTGTGTTGCTATTTTGGTTGGGTACCTTTTCAGTGAAAATACTTCAGCGTGGTTCAACCCTCCTGCCATCAATACAAGAATTTAATGCAACTCTGGATGGAAATTAATTTTGTGATGTGGCATAAGGTTATCGGAACAATGCCACATAATCAGAGTTAGAGATATTTGAATGTGTGACCTTCTTAGCCTTATATTACACATTAAAAATATACTCCAAAAGTCTCCATGTGTTTGTTACAGTACCACTAAATATATCAGCATAAAACAACCTTTCAGGGAAGAGAGAAAGTTTGTTAGCTCTAAGTTGAATACGTTTGCTGGTTATTTCTACCACTGAAATTGTCATCATTGTGCTGCACATACTTGCACTCGTTTACTTGATGTAGTTTAGGGTGCTTCGTCTAGTTTTAGATCCGTGTAATCTTGTATAGTTCTGTGTTGTCACAAATAAGGTGGTATTCTGGCTAGATGTTGTTGCCGTTGGCTGAGGGGCAGGCATAAACGCAGAAGGTCTGAAAAAAGAGTCTTTTTTTATTTAAACAGAACTTTAACAAAAGGATGTTGGCTTTCTAATGGGAGCATGACAAACAAAAACATTAACCAAATTATAACTTAAACAGACAAGAGGACTAACACTAAACATAACAGAGACCTAGCCTACTAGCTGTTACGCGTACTAGCTGCTAAGCTGGATGATAGCTAATCAGCCTGGTAGGGGACAGACTAAGAACTAAGCAGGTTAGTGGCTAAGCAGGTTAGTAACTAAACAGACTAAGCTCTAAGCAGATGTGGAGACTAGACAAACTTGGAGACTAAACAGACTAAGAGCTAGGCAGGTTAGTATCATGTTAGTAGCAAGACAGACTAAGAACTAAACATTCTACATTCAAACAGACTAATATACAAACTAATAATACATTTAACAAAGACAGTGCCATAAAACATATGCCAAAATAAAACAAACACAAACTAAAGGAAAGTCCATATGACAACAATAATGCTTGACCCAGTTTCTCAGAACAAACAGCTATTTATAGAATGTCTAATGAGCTACCTCGGTTCAGGTGAGCACTCTCATCACCTGACCGAGGTGCCTTCTGGGAAACTGAGTCTACAAACAAAAACTACAAAATTAAACACAGTGCCGTCTAGTGGTGAACCCTCACAGTTGTTATGTATGTAGAGTTTATGGTTGAAAAGACAGTAAAAGCCACTTTGACCTTACATGCATTGGGTCCTTAAAGGTAAGAAAATTATTATTTTAATTTTAATTTGTATTCTGTTTTACTGTTACCATTTATTAAGTACGGAAATGTATTTAGATTTTGTAGTTAGGAAACCCACTAAGCATAAGGAGAACATGGAAACTCAACATGCCAGAAGTAAGACTTGAACCACCAACCCTGGATATATGAGGCAACAGGTAACAACTAAGTGTTATTTTTGTTGTTTAGCTATTATATTTATTACTAAATCCATGACCAATAAATAGCATTACTAAAACAATGGCAAAAGAAATGGTGAAAGAACTGTTCAAGACTTTCAGTTTGACGAGCTGAATACAGAGATACCTTACAGATATCTCTACAGATGGCCTTCAAGCTGTATCCAAGCTTAAGAACATCAAAGTTGCTAAAGACACATGGTCGTGCAGTTTTTAAAAGATAAAGACAAGCACCGGTGTGCTTATGTGCTCACTGCTTTGGCACCGGCCAGCGACAGAATGCCATATCTGACTCCGCCATACCCTGTGCTGACAGAACATTTCTAGCCATATTAATAACTTAAGCAACAAATGTGTTTCAGGAGATGAGAGCAGGTGGCTCATCGCCTTTAACAAAGATCTCCTTATGGCCCTGTTCCCTCCACCTCACTGCTACTTGGAGGAATAACTGAAGTCAAGATGTGGTAATTGTAGAACAACACAGTCAGTCACGACAGTGAGGCTGTGATTTCCAGCATGCATCAGATAATTCTTTGTTGTGAACTTAGAGCCAGGGTAACCTTAGAAAAGTAAAGTTATTTTGGGACTTGATTACCAGAAAAGATGTGATGGGAACTGTAGCAGGAAGACATAGTGGAGTGGTTTAGTGCATGATGACGCCCTCACCTATTGGTTTTGCATCAAAGGTTTGAAAATATCCTTAATCGCAGTCATAAGTGGTTTTACAGGAATCCTGATGTTAGAAATGGTGTTGACATTTTAATGTTCTGGGCAACCCAGTGTTTATGAGCACTGAAAGGTAAAAATATGTCTGAATGAAGAATCATGGCAAAAATATGAAAATGCTTGAGGAAAATAGCAAAGGGTGTACTCACTACCTTTCCCAATTGTCAAACCTATTTGCAAATGGCCTAGCATGGAAACACTACAGAAAGTCTTTCCTGCCAACTGCAATTAAGTGCTCTGTGTCAGGAGAGAGAGCTCTTTCTCTGACATCACTTTAAACAGGGTCATATACATACATTCTGTTATCCACTTGATAGCACTGATATGATTATATACTTTGATTCTCTCTTTTTGTTAATATTACAACTGACCAGTGCACGTAATGTATAGTAACTTAAGTTCCCACCTGTATATATAATCATGAAACAGTACAGTGGAACCTCGGATTGCGAGTAACGTGGTTTACGAGTGTTCCGCAAACCGAGCAAAGATTTTAAATAAATTTTTAAATGGAAACCGAGCAAGTATTAGTTTATGAGCGCCGAGTATCATGTATAACGCATGCGACTCTTATTTTGACACCGAGCGTCACTCTTGCGCTACGGAATTGTGTGTAATCGTCTCCCCTGCTAGGTCTTAGTGCTCATCTCTTACTTGCATAATCAACATCTCTCTTTCAGTGTCTCTTATGTGTGTGCGTGCGCGTAATTTGACACCGACACGCACACACACAAACACCCTGACACGCACAGACGCTCTCTCGCCTTTTCACCCCCTCCCCGGCTTCACAAATACACAGAAACTCTGCTCTGTCGCAATTCTTTTCAAAGGTAAGGTGCTGGTTCATTTGTTTAGTTTTTTTTTTTTTTACTTTACTGCAGTGATTTCGTTAGTATGCGCTCACGCCAGTGTCAGAGAGATTTATTTTTGTCCGTTAAAATGGTGTTTCTGCTGTGTTTATTGTGAAACTTAAAAAGTGTGTGTGTTAGTTGTGAAACTTAAAAAACGAGGTGGGGAGAGGGAGGAGGAGTGTTACTGTATAAAACGAGGCGAGGAAAGGGGCTAATTCCACACACACACACATACACAATCTGTCTGGATTAATTTGTTTTATTTTCATTTTATAGATTGTATTATTTTTATGTATTTATTTTTTGGGGCTGTGGAATGAATAATTTGAGTTTTCATTATTTCTTATGGGAAAATGATGATTTGGTTTATGAGTGTTTTGGAACACGAGCTCACTTCCGGAACGAATTATGCTCGTAATCCAAGGTTCCACTGTACTTTATTATTATTTTATAGTGGTTTTATCTTTTGTCAATGCACCTTAATTTGCAGTTTTCAGATTCCCACCTAACTGGACTATTGTAAACAGTGTATCATAGTTTTTTTATAATAATCTTACCCTCTTTACCTTTATCTTTACCCTCTCACTAATTGTGTTTTTTTTTTAAACCTAGCCTTGGTAGTATTGGTAGACACAGTCTACCAGTTTAAAAGTAGATTCAAGACACATCTCTTTAATTTGGCATACGCATAATTCATTCCATAACCTCGTACTCCAGTATATCTAAATGCACACTCCTATCTAGTGCTGCTAATATCCTGAACCGGAATTCTTTTCCACCTGTTCTTCCTTTCTCTACCCATCCTGAGGCATCTGGAGGCATCCATGAGGCCAACCCGGTGAGGATCTTGAGGCATCCAGAGAAGAACCACCTCCAGCTGGATTCTGCTTCATGATGGTTTGGATCTACACATGCTGCTCCTGAGCTCCCCGTGATCCAGACCCCCTCCTCTATCCTCTGCACCTGCTGACTCATCCCAGTGCTGAACTAGACTCCATGATAACTTGGACAACTTCTGCTATACTGAACTTCCAGCAGCCTAACACACATGATGTCGTTCTATAATTCCTGTTATCCGTTATCACCCAAATGAGGATGGGTTCCAGGTTGAGTCTGGTTCATCTCAAGGTTTCTTCCTATTGCCATCTCAGGGAGTTTTTCCTTGCCACCGTCACTCTCTGCTTGCTCATCAGTGACAATCTCACAATCTCATTATTACCGAAACACATTTTTTAGATATCACTCATACACACATCCATAAATTTTCTTTTCAATTTGGGAAGCTGCTTTGAGACAATGACCATTGGTAAAAGCGCTATATAAATGAAATTTATTTGAATTAAACTGAATAGTATTCTACACCTTGTTGCTTGCATTTATTTTTTAATCTGTGACCTGTTTCTGCACAATTTCCCCATCGGTACTTACCTACCTACCTCCCTCCGTCTAACAAATGTGAATAAATACAATGGTCACCACTGGTAGTGGCCTCTCTGCTGTAGAAACAGATACCCCTGTTTAAAAAAAAAGAAATCAAAATGTTTTAATGTTCCATGACAGTTAACTTAGTATGAGCAATCTATATTGGCTGTGGAGCTCTTTACAGATGTTACTAGAAACAGAACTGTCTCATTTTGTTAATGAGCTTGGCTTATCCGTTAAGGATGTCAAGGATGACAAATAACTGTCTCTGCAAATTAGCTCTGTGACCAGATATTTTATTAAACCCTGACAAAAAGTAACAAACTAAAAGAATGCTTGTTATATATCCTTGGAACCTTAGGAGTTGCAGATACTGGTGTAACAAACAATGTTTAGAAGCAAAGGAAAAATAAAGTTTAATACACTACCAGTCAAAAGTTTAGACACACAGTCCAAACAATGCTGAAGGCGTCCAAAATAATAGCAATAATCTCCTTTGAACAGTTGATAACGAGATGTGTTTGCGACGTATGCTCTGTAAATCCTTCATAACGGCTTTAATCTGAGGTGCTGTTTGCTAATTAGTGATTTCTAAGGCTGGTAAATGAGGTTCTCCTCTGCAGCAGGGGTAAGTTTTGGTCTTGCTTTCCTGGGATGGTCTTCATGAGAGCCAGTTTCATCATGTTGTTTGATGGGTTTTCGCAAATGCACTTGACAATACTGTCCGTGCAAGAACTATGCCAGCTAACCTTCATGTCTTAAAGTAACAACAGACTGTTATCTAATCTGATGCCATATATGTACATTTGTAGTATTGTCTTAAAATGTAGAATATAAATCCAAGCCTGTGTCCAAAACTGGTATTGTATTGAAATTGGCTCATGGAGCTACCACTGTGTTTTGCATAGCTGTGCTTTAAATGCCTGTCTTCTAAAATAAACTGTCCTAGACCTGGAGACTTTACATCATGATGTCAAAACGTTAACATAAAAACTGATAGTTCCTCACTGAAAGAATATAGTGAACTTGGCTAGGCTTTAAAGTTGAACTTGACTTTTATTAATGTTTGTCCTGACCTAGATATAGTGCAGTGGTATGGCTATAACTCAAAGAAAGACCAACACAATAGAAGCCTTTCAGTTGGCTCTGCACTTCTGAAGATGAACTTTGTCTTGTCTGTACTGGCAGCTTCACTTTTGCACATAACTCACTGCCAGAAGTAAAAAGGGGGAGAGAGAGAGAGAGAGAGAGAGAGAGAGAGAGAGAGATCAACACTAAATCACATCAATCAACGTAGGCTCGGATGTGCTATTCTTCAATTTAAACTAATCCCCAAACACCTCCTCTCCACTGTAAATCCACACTAAACCTCACCATCATGAAAAGGTTAGCCACTAACAACTCTAGCCTAAAATCCATTGTAATCACTTGTGCATTTGCATCCTTCATGCAGTGGAGCCACAAAAGGTGTGTGTGGTCCAAACAGAGTTTACTTCATAAATAATAAAATGTGAGCATAGATCACCCACCTCATAGCCAGACACTCTTGAAATTGCGCTCTACTTGCACAGCATACAGATGTGAAGTGCTGTGTGGTCCACCAAGCACCAAGGAGAGAAAGGCTCCCAGATGCAACAGTGGACAAAGCAGTGGTCTGAAGCACAAAGGGAACCCACAAGACTTTTCCTTAGTAGTGGTCTGACAACTGGACCAGAGCTGGTGGTCCACTTTTAATGAGAGCACGTATTTTTAATGAGAGCTGGCACATATGTTGCTTTTTTCCCCCCTTGAACTTTGGATATAATGGAACCTGCCAGAAGCATCAGTCAATTCCAGGCTCAAGTAAAAAAATGAACTGCACCCAGCCAACCCAGAAGCTCATCAATAGAAGGCAGGGAATTGGTATCACTTGTGAAAGGCCATGCTGAAATAGACTAAACCACCAAACTTGAGCACAAATACAGTGAGGCTGTTTCAGTCACTGTGTGAGTTCATTATTCTTCCTTTCACTGATTTTTTTTTTTTTTTAATTGCTCCTGAACCACTTTTCTATTATGCTCAGGCAATTGATATGGCTGGCTTCCCACAACCATGTGACCAGTTTGGCAGGAAAATGAGATTCATTTCTCTATTTTTGCTGTTTTGAGAAAATATCATATTCATTCATTTATTAATTCATTCATTCCAAATAAAGCAAGATGTATTGCAAACTAATAGAGGGAATTTTACGTCAATTATTATTATTATGTCAATATTATTTTGTTTTGGTTATAACAGTATGATTTTGCAAAATAATAAATTCTCATGTCTCGTGTACATATTTGGCTTTTGAGAGTTGTAAGGTTATTTCTCTGCCTAAAAATATATATTTAAAATATTACTGTGCTGTGCGGCATGGCTCCCAAATGCAGCTAAACTTATGGCAGCTGCTACTGTATTTTGCCAAGCCGGTAGTTTCACTTCACGGATCATGAGACAGAATGGAATGATGGGGAAGGATTCTCATATTTTTCTGCATAATATGTCCATTTTATATCATGGTTTACCTAAACCTTGGAAATGTAAAAGTTCTAAAAGAAAGACATACAGCAGTTTTCGACTTTAACAAAATGTCTTCGCCAAAAATGAGTAACAGTCAAAAAAAAAAAAAAAAAAAAAATGCATTTCTCTCAGTTACTCAGAGTCTACTTGGACTTAGAACAACCAACGGTTTAAAGATCTGTTTGACAATGACCCATACCATTTTTAAAGGTGATTACACATGACATATTCACAAAATCTATTTAAATGGAAGGAGTCAGATGTTGCAACATGGATCCAGGACAGTTGCATAGAATGACCCTGTTTTGAGTCAACAGGTAAAAATGTCCAAATTTGTTGTTCAATCTGTCTTTATTTTAGTTAGACAGGGAAAATGATTTGAATGATTTGTCTTCTCTTCTCCTTGTGGGAATCTTATGTTGCAACTGTCCCATCCCCCTGCTCTCTGGATCATTCCCTGGGTTTGGTGTTTTTGCATGCATGATGTACGATTTTGAATTTGGGAATGATTTTTGCAATTAAAGAACCAGGGTGTAACAGTGCCGATAGCAATGTGTGGAAGAGCTCAATGCAGGGTTACAGAGAGCGTAGAAAGTGGTGATGCTGTATGCTGGAGTGCTTGTGCATAATTTATGGTAAAGACCCGAAAATGAAACCCTCCTCTATACTGCAGAATAATATTTTAAGCACCCAAAACATTATTCAAACAACCCCAAAACACATACGTCCCCTCCCTCACCCCCTCCCACACACACACATATTCTTTTATCCCAAATAAGCAAATTATTATTATTTACTTTTCTTAAACGCAGAGTGCAACATCTAGGACTCTTATATTGAGGTAAGCCCAGGTGTGTTTTTGCCTGATTCTGAAAAATTTGAACATTGTGGAAACTCAAATCTCTTTTATAGTTTAATTTTAAAAGAGGAAGTTTCAAATATTGTAGGTTCATTACATGTACTGTAAAGTGATACACATTTCATGCCTTTTTTGCTTTGATTTTGATGATTACAAAAATATCATAATCGTACTATCAAAATAATATGAAATTTCCTAAAATCAAGCAAAAAGAGTTTACAAAACAGACCTCCTGAACAATTATGCTCAGTTATGCCTTCAAAACGTCAGATCTCAAATTACTGAACCTGTGTGTCATGGCATGGAGGCTGTGGCACGGCCGAGGCATTAATGAAGACCAGGTGTTAGGCACCTCCACTAGAGGTCACTGTTTCTGTCTGTCTGTAGTTTTTGTTGGTCGACTCAGTTTCCCAGAAGGCACCTCAGTCAGGTCATAAGTGCTCACCTGAACTGAGGTGGTTCATTAAAGTTTCTATAAATAGAAGTTTTTTCTGGGAAACTGGGTCGAGCATTGTTTGTTTGTATGTATATACTGTCATGTGGGCATTCCTTTTTGTTTGTTTCTGTTTCTTTGAGTTTATATTTTAGTAATCTTGTTTTACCTTTGTTTTTCTAGAGGGCTCTATTAGTTTTCTTTAGATTCCTTGTGTTTGTGGATTCGTGAAGCTGTCCTGTTTCATGTTTAGTTAGGCAGTGTCTCCTCCTGTGTAAGTACTGTTCTGTGTGTCCCTAGCGTAGGTCTTCTTGTCTAGTTCTTGGTTTGTTGCTTTCCCTGTCTGTTTAGATTTGTGTAGCCACATGAGTGCTTAGCCGCTAGCAAGTTAGCCGCTGGTAGGCCTTGACTGCTAGTAGGGTTAGCCTCCAGTAGGCTAGCCTCTAGTGGGATTGACTGCTAGTGGTTCTGGTCGCTAGTAGGTTAGCCGCTAGTTTGGTATAGCCTCATGTGTGCCCTGTTCTTGTGGTCTGTTTCCTTTTTAGGTCAGTACTAACCTGGTTAGCCACTAACTCCATTAGCTACTAACCCAGTTAGGTCAGCATCCAGTGTTCCCAGTATTCCATGTAGCTACTAACCTCACTAACCACTAACCCATCTAGTCTCTGTGCTCCTGGTCCTGTCTTCAGTCTTGTCTCTAGTCTCCAGTCCTGTCTCATGTCTTGTCTCGTCTCTCCAGTCCTGTCTCTCTAACCCTGTCTTGTCTCTAGTTCCCCTATGTTTCCTTAGTTAGCTCCAGCTCCATGTTTCCTTCTGTCAGTTCCCTGTGTCAGCTCCTGGTTTCCCTGTGTTCAGATCCTTTCCTGTGTTTGCCCTGAGCCCTAATTATAGTTTGAGTTTGTTGTTTTAGTTTCTTTGTTTTGCCTGTTTGAGTTTGTAAATAAAAGACTATTTCTGTTCATACACCCCTCTGCGTGCATGCCTGCCATATATGCCCACGGCAACATCAGCCGGTCTAGCCAGTACCACCAGCTAGACCCATGACACCAGGTTGCTTTGACGGCAGCCTTCAGGTTGTCTGTATTAGTGGGTTGGGTGTTATCTTTCTCTTGACGATAGCTCATAGATTTTTATGCAAGTCAGTTGGTGATAGTTTTGGCACTGTGTGCATGTGCTAATTCCTGCCGGAAATGGAAATTTGGCATCGTCAGCAGACAAAAGCTCTAAAATCACCCAGTGGACTGCTGTGTGGACTTGGATTCTGTGCCTCGCTACTCTTCCTCCAGACTCTTTAACCTCTATTTCCAAGTCAAATGCAAAGTTTAATTCCATCTGGAAAGATGACTTTAGAGGATTATTGAGGAACTGTCCAGTTCTTTTTCTCCTTTGCCTTAATAAGATGCTTCTGATGTTGTCTTTGGTTAAGGTGTGGCTTGACAACCCTTTCGTTAGACAATTGTCTACTGTGAAAGTTTTTTTTTTTCATGCTCGAGAAACAATCTTTCATTATTTAAGCACATTGCCACAGAACAACAACAACCTGACCATTTGAAGCAACCCTTAACACTACCTCCAGAAGCTTGTACAGCGAGCACTATGTGTGATGGATGCATTGCTTCATGTACTTCCCTCCTTAATTGAGCAATGAATTAATTATTCTTACTAATGTTGAAAGGTTTACGAGAACATCATTTTAATGTATCATTTAGATAATATACTGTATATATGTTTTATTAGCTTATAATAAATATTGTAGGTTTTAAACTTTGTACAGTATATTTTGCAAACTGACCTGTATTATTTTCTTTCTTCATTGGAATGTTTGTTTTTCATTTTTGTGATGTATGATTAGCGTTGCTAAGGCTTTCCAGACCACTTTAACCACCCACTCGTCTCCATCACTGTTGCTGAGCAAGTATGCTTGGGTGTTGTTTATAATTCTTCCAAAATGCAGTGGTTTCCATATCAAATCAAATTATCAATGTATGTTAAATATCAACATCCTGTGGCTGTCAGCATGCTATTAAAGGAAATATCTCGCATGAATCAATAGCCAGAATTGATGAACCTTCTCAGCTGCCAGCTGCTAAAAGAAGATAGATACCCACTGTCTGACGTAAAATGATCTTGATCACCTTTAGAAGATAGCAGGTAAATGCTGCCCAGTTTTACCTGACTTTAGGGCTGGTGCTGTGAGTTTGATTTTGGATGTTCCCTTAAGGGGCATTTAACTAAGCGTCAATTATTTGACTGGGTGTTATCACACAGAACCATGTCTCCAAATATGCATACTTTAAAATCCTGTACCAATCATATGATATTCAAATTATTACCAGGCAGTAATAAATGATCTATGTTTTGCATTTATGTTGGCTTGACAATAAATAAATAAATAAATAAATAAATAAATAGCTATTCTTCCTCTTATTGTTGTTGATGATGATAATAATAATAATAATAATAATATTTTGCTAATAAGAATCTATATTTTACTCAACTTTTCATATCCTGTATTTTTCACTGTGCACTCTGTCCAAGTCTGGTTAATTAATCTTTCTATCTAAAACAACAAATTACATGAGTTTAGACTCTATTGCACAGTTCCGATTTGAACATTTTACCCATGTTATCTATTACAGAATTCACTTATGCTATACATGTCTTTGTACACAAAGCTGCCATTAAAAGTGTTTTACTTGATGCTTTGCTATTGCAAAGCTTTGAAAAGCTTTGATTATTATTATTTTTTTGATTATTGATAATTTTTATTTTGATATAAGATTTGATTATTAAAAAAATTCTCCAACAGGAGACTATTTTGTGATTATTAAGTATTATACAATAGTTAGTGATCCATTTGGATGAGAGACATTCCAGAAGTGTTGATGTAGAGCACAAGAGCACTAGGATGTTTATATATTTGCATATACTGTACATTAATCAATCACTCAGCATCTCCAATTTCAATTACAATTTTCAATTACACCAATTGTCTCTGGCATGGGTGAAAGTAGCGTAATATGGTCCACAGTACCATAAAGGAAAAAGGGAAGAGCAGCTGCCTGCTAAAACCCACATTCAAAACCAGTCACAGATGCACTTTTAGGAAGAAAACATAACTCATAATGCTATTTCATCTTAGGCAACACTTTGTGTTCTTTTTAAAAATTGCTTCTAAATCATTTAAAATGACCTCTGAGCCCTCTGTATTGTTTTCTTCACAGCTAATGCTAGCTACAAAACTAACTAGCTTTTAAAACAAGACGAACCCCAAGTCTCTCTCTAACTTCTGATCAAGGGCATGACTGTTTGTGTAGAACAAGGGGCTGTACATCGTACATACTGTAGCACACTAGCAAAGGATTGTAAAACATCCGTAGCTTATGTACCTGAAACAGAAATGTGTAGTTACCTTTGAGACTTTTGGCCCTTATTGTTCGTTCTTTTGTCACGTGACTCCAATAGACACTATGCAGTGCAATAGATTCAAAAGAATGAACTACTCAAACAGAAGATATGAGGCGTGAGCTGCTCATTCTGTTCATAATCATATGTCCTTAGCTGCATTGTAATATTTTCATTTCTGGAACTATGGCCAAAATTTGTGTACGGATGTCTGTTTATTGAAAATGTAACATTTTATTTTTATTTCTGATCAAAAGAACGAAACGACTCAAAAAAGATTCGTTCATTTTGATGAACGAGATTGAAAGAACCGAGTCACTAAAATGATTCAAACTTCCCATCACTACAGTGGACTACTGTTTGGAAGGTCCCAGGTTCAAAACCCCACAACCATCAAGTTGCTGTTTTTGTGCCCTCGAGCAAGGCCCTTTACCCCCAACTGCTCAGATGTACAAGGGGATAAAAAGTCATCTGGATAAGGGGGTCTGCCAAGTGCCATAAATGTAAATGATACTGCTTAATTATAAGCATAAGAAAAGAGAGACTGTTTTGTGCTTGTTTACTGTATTTGCACAATCATAAATCCCAAGCGTCGTGTTGTTGAGTACCAAGAGTAATGACATTACACAGACCATATGCATCACATACGGTATTAGCTCTGTATCACAACACACATACAAAGTATTAATTGCTTGAGGAAAATCCAAGATAAGCAAATAAATAAAAAAAAAAAAAGCAAAATGCTAAAATCCAATATGCCAGTATGGCAAAACATACAATGTAATTACTATAACCAGACAGCAACACAGCCTTTTTTTTTTTTTTTTCATTTCTTTGTTAGTACTCACAGAAAACAAGACTGATTGAGTGCCAGGGATGAAGGAAATAAAATGTATTTATCCCACCAATAAGGTGATTTGTCAAGGGAATGAAAAAAGAGTTTGGATTTGGTTTGATAGAAACTTCAAATACAATGTGCTGGCACTGCGGCAGCTCCCCCGAGACCATGCAAGCTCCATTCTGACACATAATAAGCCACAGTAAAGTGTTTTATATTTATGTTGGTTTGACAGCGCCAACATGCAGCTCTTCATCCTTTTCTTCTTCTTCTGATTCTGCTGCTTCTTATTGTTATTAGTAATATACTGCTTCTCCTCCCCCCCCCCCTTCTTATTTTTATTCTCTATTTATTTTCTAAAAGAAACAGCAACAGCAACAAACATTTCAGTGACATAGCTCTTGATACCGAACCACAAAACTTGGTAACGGCTTATATTTTGTATATACAAGTGTGTGACGGTTTTTAAAAAAATATTATTATTTTTTTTTATTTGATTTTGTAATAATGGTTTCCATGTAGCAACTGCTCACTTTTGTATTTCTTTTGAATAAGAATCTCATTGGTATGCAGCAATCTAAAAAGGGGCCAATTGAACTGGTGTCACAGTGGGTGTCCATTTTTCATCTATGCCCCTTCCAGACAATAGGCCCCACTGTTTCAAATACAAAGCTAATAGTATGCCCAACAAACTGCTCCCAAACTGACTGATACTGGCTTATCAAACTGACCATATACTGTACAGTACGTGCACAAATACGTACAAAACCACATATACAATAAACTATAAATATACAATAAATTTTTTCCCTAGCTCTGCAAATCCCCAACACATTTCCTCCTTCCTTCCTTCACCTCTCTTTCAGTCATATTCATAATTATCTCTTACATTATCTAATAGAAAACTGTTATTTAAATCAGTTACATATCTATGATGGCGGCAGATTGGTTCTCCGGTTTCTTTCCGCAGTCGGAAGACTTTCAGATGAAGTTAATTGATGTTCCCAAATTGCCTGCAGTGTACAGTACAGACCAAAAGTTTGGACACACCTTCTCATTCAAAGAGTTTTCTTTATTGTGTTCTTTATTGTGTTCTTTAGCCCAAACGCGTCTCTTCTGCTTGTTGCCTGTCCTTAGCAGTGGTTTCCTAGCAGATATTCTACCATGAAGGCCTGATTCACACAGTCTCCTCTTAACAGTTGTTCTAGAGATGTGTCTGCTGCTAGAACTCTGTGTGGCATTGACCTGCTCTCTGATCTGAGCTGCTGTTAACCTGCGATTTCTGAGGCTGGTGACTCGGATGAACTTATCCTCCGCAGCAGAGGTGACTCTTGGTCTTCCTTTCCTGGGGCGGTCCGCATGTGAGCCAGTTTCTTTGTAGCGCTTGATGACTGCACTTGGGGACGCTTTCAAAGTTTTCCCAATTTTTCGGACTGACTGACCTTCATTTCTTAAAGTAATGATGGCCACTCGTTTTTTTCTTCACTTAGCTGCTTTTTTCTTGCCATAATACAAATTCAATCTCTTTGAATGAGAAGGTGTGTCCAAACTTTTGGTCTGTACTGTATGTGTGTGTGCCCTATGAAGGACTGGCAACCTGTTTAAGGTGTACAGTACGCTGCCACATACCCCCAAGTCTCCCGGGATAGGCTCCAGGCCCCCTGTGACCCTGTATACAGGATAAAGCAATTCTAATATTGAAGATGAATGAATGAATGAATGAATGAAACATATCTATGACACCACCTGGAGAAACACTAAGGAACTTACACTTTATCTGAATGGTACATTCATTTGATCTTTAAGACATGCTCATAAGAAGTGAATATTCTCACACACAAAAAGAAAACACAAAAACAAAATAAAACAAAGTGGATGATGATTTCTGCATGGCTGCCGAATTATTGTAAATTTCTATAAGAAGAGAGGATGCAGCTTATTTCTTGGTGAAAGACAGTATCACTTTCCTAACTTTTCACTTTTCGTCTTTTATAAACACCCACAACCCCATAAGTCAAAAACAATATATCCCTTTGTTAAACTCAAAAATGAAAAGTAAACAGCCATCAAAAAGCTCATACCATAAAATAGCACACGAACAGTTTCACAGCAAAATGAGAACTCCCTTTTCACGATTTCGAGAAAGACAAATCTTCGAGTCACAAGTGTAATTGGAAAAAAAAAGGACCAGGTGGGGAAAGAAAACATGTAAAATAATGTACAATGGTTTTATTTGTATCAGTGAAAATTGTGTATAATTTTGCAAAACACTACAATTCCATCTCCCGCAGTTTTGTCACAATGGATAAATCAGCCTGCACCTGTGTTTGTGGTCATGTAAGTCTGCACTTCAGCATCAAAAATAAAATAAAACCCATTCTTTGTGATTCACTTGCAGCAAAGTGAAAAGAAAAAGGAAAAAGTGTTGATTTTTCAAATTATGAACCCTGTTAAAGACTGAAGAGAAAAATTATAAACACTACCAAAGATTCATTTTACAGCATCACCAGCTTTTCTATTCATTTCAATAGCTGATGACAGCACCTTCATGGTACCATGGTACAATCAATCACACACTGTATAATGTCATGCATACATTTTTCCTATGCACATATCGTACCCTCCGTGGTTCTATAAGCTGAACAGAGGTTAAAAATCCAAGTAGAGTACAAGGTGAAGTAAATAGAACCAGACATAGTGATGCAGCATGTACCTTATATCGCTTTTACACAAAGGGCTTGAGAGTCTGTTGGAGCCTTATCTCGCTGCTTAATTTTCTTCTGAAAATATTACTGTGACATGCAGCATGGCTCCCAAATGCAGCAAGCAATAGCAGGAGTAAAAGGAGAATATGAAGGGAAGTGGCAATTTGGAAGTGAAACGGATACAATACTGGATTCCATACTTGTCCGGGCCTCCATAGACACACATTGCCATTTGAGGTTTGTGTAAGCACTACTGAGGGTAAGATCAGTGGTCAATTTCATATCAGTCAAGGAATGAATCCACCATGGAAAGGCAATTCTTTTCCCTGACACTCAAAGATGTCAGCTGCCATGAAAGCCAGTGAAGATCTAGAATATCAGGGGTTTTAGGAGTATTACAAGAGTTATAGTGTAAACCCACGTGACACCTTCAGTAAAGGCATTATATATCTTAAATTTCTATATTCTTGTTGCTTTAATTCTATAATGTCATGTGCTTACAAACTTTTGTCCGATTCCAAATCTGTTTCTTTAGGACCCAGATTTCCTCTCATTCAGAAAATATAATATAATACAAGTTTCCCATTAGAGTCTGTGGATTATACAGCCCCTTCTGTGAGAAGTCTGCAAGATACAGTATGGTCCTGACTTAGTCTGTCTAAGGTGTGTGGCTGACCTACAAAAATTATAATATACTATAATATTACAAAAATTATTATTATCTTTTTTTTTTTTCAGACACTGCAGTGCTCTGTAAAAGCAGGTTGGGTAGTTGGGCAATGCCCGCTGCAAGTAAAATATTGCAATAGCTCAGTTTCTCTACACAGTACTTTGTCGATTTTTCTGACTTCTCATGCAAGGCTAACTAAGGCAGATTTCAATTGTAAATTTCACTCTCGGAACAAGACACGTGGATAGTTGTTGATTTCTGATGAAGCCTAAATAAATGATGAGAACCTAAATAAATATGACAAAGGATTAACCTGGTTTATGGTTGTGTTGTGTAAAAATGAAAAAAAAAAAAAAAAGGTTACAAATACATTAAATATATGAACTGCTTTGTCTGTCGAATGGTCAGAATTTCTTTTTACATTTCTTTCTTTTATTGAAACATAGGCTGAAGAAGTCACTTTAAATGTATTTAATATAAAGGGTTGACCTTAAGGCTTTGTGCCAACCTAGAGTACACACTGTCGATAAAGGGGAAAAAAGGAATGTACTAATACTAAGAAACTACTGTGAATAGTTTATATTATATTATAGTTTAGTTATATTATAATAATCATGCATACAGGATTACTGCTACCAGCACCCCCGAGTATGACTAACCTATTACATACATAATATTATACTCATAAAGCAGTGACATAGCTTTATACCTTTGTCTTTTGCCTGTTTCTCCTTGGGCATCTAAAGGCTTTAAGCTTATTCCCCATCTCCAATTATGACTAAAGACTAATGCATTTGACCTTGATGGTATGTAGACCGGTTATATCCTGTATTATTCTCAAGTACAGTCATGAATGACCTGTGGTTTACTCAGTAGCATTTCATAGTGTATTTGATTTTACTAATTGCATTGCTGTATGTAACACCCCCCCCCCCCCCCCCCCTGTAGTAGGGAAAAAGGTTGGGAGACCTGAAGTAATGTCCTCAAGCCACATCCCTCCCCATCTCATAGAACTAAATCAGTGCTCTGCCTTCCCCACAAAAAAACAGTAGGGGTGCTAACAAGGTTGTTATAAAAAAAAAATACTCATCACCTTCATGTTATGTTTAATTTTATTTGTCTTTTTTCCTGTGTGCCACTACAGGTAAGATGCCACCCTGGGCAGCTGCCCACGATGCCCGTAAACAAGTCCACCACTGCATCAGGATCCTTTTTAATCTTCATTTACAGCAAAATTGCCAAATTTCTTTTAGGGATTATATGTTCAGTGCTTGCAAGTTTCGGAAGAATGTAGGCTTGACCTTTTTTTGAGCTGGTCGATAAGCCTGCATTGTAATGCACAACCCACTCATAAATCTTCGCCAGTTGTCCACAGCATTTTACTGTCAAAACAAGTGTCTCAGAATGCTACAGTCTGAGATCTTCATATTTCTGACACTATGTAGATGTGTGTGAGGAGAGAAGATGCATATGCTTTGTTGATGGAAGAGAGTACTGCTTTTCATTATTAGCCCTCATGTTGTGTCCTGTTCAAATTTCACCGATTTACAAGTTTCCTCTCTGAAAACATGCGGTAAGTTTTATCCATTTCTCATGAGGTTCAATGACTTGAACACACAAAATAAATCAAATATTTTTTATAAGAATGTGTGGGTGTGTGTGTGTGTGTGTGTGTGTGTGTGTGTGTGTGTGTGTGTGTGTGTGTGTGTGTGTGTGTGTGTGTTATGGAACCTTTATACACTCATGGTGTTCCCGATCAAAAATGGCCAGTCATTGGAAATGAATAGGTAAGACTACAATTAGTGTATAAAACAGAGTTCACGCACATTTATACACTCCTTTCCCACTCCTAAACATGTAGGTGTCTAAAACGTTTTTTGATGCCTTACTCACAGTTCAGTCTTTAGCAGCACGATGACCAAGAGATACTGTATACTGCACGTGAAGCTGTTGAATTCTATTTGACAGTGAGAGTGAGCAGGAGGAGAGAAGCCAGGTTGACAGTGAGAAGTTTAGAGAAGGAAGTGTCAGAGGTTGAGGATGACAGAGTATACTGTAACCCTAGGAGGAAGATGATGAGGACGAAGACCCAGATGAAGTTGTGGTCTCCTTTCATCCAAAAATGGAAACAACCCCTAACCCTAACCACATCAAGTGCTGTTCAAAACTTTTCCTTACAAACCGTTGTCATGAACATGACAAACCTGGAGAGAAGAAGAGTTCATGGAAACACCTAGAAAGAGGTAGACCAGGTGAATATCAAAGCCTACGTGGGTGTGTTGATGTTGTGCGGTGTCTACAGATTCTGCATTCATCTTATAGGATGCAGACACTGGGCAGGCATTTTTACCCACTACAATGTCTTTGCAGACCTTTCAGATCCTGTCACATGTGGTTCTCTTTGATAACCGCCACACAAATGCAGCCCGAAGTCAACGAGACAAGCCGCGAAGTTTGGTAGAAGTAGGTGTGCACCTGCCACTCACTCATTTACAAACCTCGTCCTGACCTCACAAATCAACAAATCATCTAAGTATGGTATAAAGATATGGGCAGCATGTGATGCCAAGATACAGTATGTTATGCCTGGAACATTCAAGCGTACAAAGGGAAACCGACTGAGGGTGTTGCTGAGAAAAATCAGGGGACAAAAGGGGGGTCCCAGAAATGACAGCAGTACCACTTCAAAATTGTAAATATGTTTATACAGACAAGCAGTATATTTGTAGTATAGTTAAGTTTTCCAAATGTAAGTTTTTTTTTTTTTTTTACATTTGGGCTTTTGTTATCAAAAAAAAAAAAAAAAAATCATACTGGTCAGTTTTGTCCAGGAACACAAAATTAAAAAAATGTAACTTGTTTCAATAAAGTGACTTTGGTAAACATTTCAGTACTCTGTGATAAATAGTACACTAGGTTTTATCATCTTATTTGTTATAGTCAAAATAATATCTATATAATGTTTTTCCCATTAAAACAATGAGTGATATCTCATAGCTCAAGTAAATGAGGCCTGAAGGACATTCAGTACACATTAATGCAAGTTCAAAACTTGTAATGTTCACAAGAGCTAAAGTTGATTTAATACAACATTACGTGATAATATATATTATTGGGGATTTATAATGAAATAAAATGATCTGGTCAAAATTGACCGGGAACATTATGAGTGTAAGCTAAAAAAGAAACAAAACATGAGGGGTGGCTGATTAAACTGCTTATACTGTATTTGTTTATGTGTTTCCTTTCGATTTGTTCAACCTGGAACAAACACTCTTCGTCAAAGATATTCTACACTAATTATCTGTCTGGGTCAATCCTGTTTTTAATCTTTTATCTGTCATTCGCTTCCAATAGCAGCATTGTACTGAATGGTTTTCAATGGAAGTGCTGTTGGTCCGTGTGAATTCATGACTATTATCTGGCAATGTTCCAGTAAAACTTCATTTATCATACCCATTCGCCAGCCAACGCTTCTAATATTCTCAAGTTACAGAGCTAATCATATTCGCGTTAATCCAATTAGCATCAATCTCAATCAGTCAAACCGTTTCAAGGTTGCTTTCACAGTGAGGAAAGAAAAAGTCAGAAAAAAAAAATCCAAAATTTTACTTTATGAGCTAATATATAGTGGAGTCTTTTATAAAATCTTTAGCATTGTTTTATAAAAAGAGTCGCACATTGTGAATGAAAGGTTCTTTGTCCACATTATTCAACTGTAACCAAACATTTTCTTTCTACTTTTAAAACAGTGCTACACAATAAGAATAATGAGCAATTTCTATAGCAAATTAAAATGGAATATTCAAAGTGAGTAAGTATAATGCACCGATACACTAATTTGTGCCTGTTCTATGGTCTATTGTAAAAATTCATATGAATAAAATTCATTTTTTTGAACGTGCGCATGATGTGTTTGGGGTGCTGTTTGGGGGGGGGGGGGGTTGCTTGGAATTTTTAAATAGACTGTAATTATAATTATACTTTTACACATACCAAATGCATGCAAATTGGTATCCAAATGTCAAAATTGCAACTCCGTTATAAATTTACAAACATAACATTATCAGTCCATGTTTAAAAACCTGTGTCATATTGGAGAGCCAAGATCTGTTGTGCAATTTGCCCTGAAGGAAACTTTTTCAAGTATCTAAAGTCTAACAGACAGTCAATAAGTGAAAACTAAATTGTTAACTATTTGCACCAATTATTTTACGCAAATTATTTAATAATCCAACTGTTCTCCTCGTGCATGGTGGGATTTCTCCAGGTACTCCAGTCTCCTCAGCATCTACAGTATAACCATTGCTCAATAAGCAGTCCAAAGCCATGCAGATTAGGCTAACTTGCATTTCCAAATTGTGCATATACAGTATTGTGTGTTAATGAGGCTATTATCACATTACTAGCCTGATGTGGCTGAAATTATTATTATTATTACGGACTGAATGCACAATTGTTTTCATGCTATGCGATTTAAATAAGAACAGTCAGACAGACAGATCAGATTTCAATCTCTGGAGTTCCCAAGAGTATTGTGTGTGTGGAAATATTCTTACTTTCACTATAAAACACCGCTGTGAGTTTTCCTTTCCTGTGTCTGTGTTTTCCTTTCTTATTGCAGGAGAATAACTTAAACCCCTGAGACAGAGTGACAACGTTATCTCGACCACAGGATATGTCTTCTGACATGGTTGTTTAAGAAATGAGAATCTACGCCCTGCATCCGTTAACGTTAAATGAACCGAACCATATTAAATCACAGCAGTAATTATCCATTGCAAGGCTTTTAACTATTTGCATAGTTTTGTCCAGCTGGTGACTTTTTTTTTTGGCAGGGCATTGCGTTTCATATACTTTAGAGCCAAACGTTGATGGTCAATGGACACCTGACCATCACACTAATATGGGATAACATCATATTTAACTCTCCCTTTGGTGTTCCAATAGCCTCCACTCAAGAAGGCTTTCAACTAGACTTTGGAGGGTGACTGTGGTTATTTGTGCTCTTTCAGCCACGAGAACATACAGTCAGTGAGTGTTTTTGTTTGTCAGGTGTCATCAGACTTCTTGCCAGTGTGTTGTATCTATTTGTAACCTTTTCTGTTCAATCTGTATTGAGCAAATCAACTTGCAGACTCTGTGCCATATCGGAGTTGTAGAGAGACAGTATAGTGGTAGATGTGAAAGCAGGGCATCTGGTGAGTAAAGGGGTGAAGTACAGTATACACTGGTTTCAGCTATAATAAGCAAAGGGCTGAACAACATTTGAGGATTCACTCTGAGAGAAGAAAACAACTGGAACGGACTATGTTCTGTAGCGCACTGTCGGCCATCTCTTCAGTGCAGCTCAAGCTGAGGGACAAAGTGAGCATTCTTATAAAAGACAAATGACATCCTGCTTAGTCACTTTGCTAATTGAACAATTTGGCAATCTGATGACAATGCCAAATCAAAATGAGTGATAATGAGTGATTGTACAGAGAATATACAGGAATTTGCAGCCAGTGCCAAACTATTGGTGCTATTCAAAGTTTAATGACATTGCTCAATCTTCCCACGAAGCACAATTATGACAATGAAAGTTCATGGAACGTTTTCGTTTTCTTTTTATTTAAAAGACTTTGGGAAAACCTTTTACCACTTTTTTCAGAGGACTGAACAAATAAGAATTGTTCTAAACACTATACACACATGCAGTAATCCATACAAAAGTTTGTATCTCTTCGTTCAATTGTATGTTTATGTGTAAAAACATAATAAAAATTAATATGATCATAGCGAGGGACTGGGTGTACACAGGGATAAAAATAAGAATGCAAGTTGGTAAATTCTGTATTGTGTAGGTCAGATCAAAGAGAAGCCAATATGAAAATTCTTACTGAAGTTCTTGACATACTGTAAGTAGACGAAATGGAAGATTAAAAAGAAGGCGCTGTTCCAAAGAGGCCGACTTTCTGAAAATAACTGTAGATTAGACTAGTTTTTTTTTTATTATTAAGCCTGATTTACGAATATTACAGAAAATGCCTACAATTTGTAAATCAGAAATATCAAGTCTGTCTCTAACGCCTAAAGAAATTTTTACGAGCCCTTACCTGCAACGTAGTGACATGATTATAGTGAAGCACTTTCCACAATCACCCCATTACAAATGGATCTCACTTCTTTGCAATCCCTTTCACTCCTTTATATAAAACCCAGACTGTCACTGTGTCATTGTGGAGTCTCTATTATCTTTCCAAATCTTCCTCCTGTGAAAGTTGAAAAGATTAAGATTGGTGGGAGAGAGTGGTTCTCATGAAGTTTACTGTACCAAACAGGAATAGAGTTAAATGATAAACTCCTGGAGAATTATCACATCACTTAATCTTACTTCCATAGGAGCAAATATTCACAGATTGCATATATTTATTCCATCAAAAGATAAAAACTAAAACACAAACCGTATCACAAATCGAAAGATTAAATGATTACGTGGTTACTGTTCATCTATTAAATGGATTATTGGAGGTTTACACAACTGCTCTGATTCTGGATTGGGTCAGACTGTTCCGCTCAGTGGCTACTGTACTGTAGGTTTGAATGGAAAGGTTGGGTTCCCCTTCCAGGGTGTCCTCTGCCTTGTTCCCCAAGTTCCTTGGAATAAGCTCCAGGTCTCCAGTGGCCCTATGGAAGATAAGAAGTATTTTAAAAAAGGGATGGATGAAAGGGATCCATGAAAGCCCTAACATTAATTAAATATATGAAATGACTAGATTTGTCGTCCAAGGCCTATGCTTCCTAACAAGAACACTACACATACTTAACACGACAGAGATGAAAAGAGAAAGTTGGTAACTGTACAGTGCTAAGGGCTGGAAGAAATAACCTTGATCAAGTAGTCTACATTCTGTGAAATAGATTAAATTCACTTTAATAATCTTGTTAATGAGGAATGCATGCTGTTTATCAGTACAGCAGTTTGGATGACAAGACTGACATGAGTCTTGGCAGCTCTTTGTTTTATCCCCTGGGTATAAGAAATTGATCTTCAAAGGGGAAACGTGATAATTTAAGATTATAAATTGAAATTATTTAAAGGAAAAAAGGGAGAAAGAATAGAATAAGAAAAAATCAGAAATAAGGATTTACTTTGACTAATTATTTTAAATTTGTGACGGATGAGTTTGTAAACCATTCTAATTACCCATAACTAATCACTAAGACAAGTATTCATTTTTGTTTTTATCCTGGTACTTTTATCCTGTGATGTGATAAATATGAATAGCATCCACACTCAGACCATGTGGATCATGAGAATGAATGGATTTTTTTTTATAGTATTGAATGAGTTAAGGAGAATGTAAACTCAAGAAATCTATTAGTAAATCGATGATCTGCTCCAAACAATGATCTTTCAACACTTCAGTATGTTTCCTGTTGCAGAGATGTTGCATCATTACATGTTCATCACTCAAAATACATCATGCAAATGTAACTGCGCTGCGGATGAGGCCAAGCATAAAACTATGATGAATACATAAGGAGCTGTCAGACGAACCCATTTCCATTGCCACTGAGACTTGAAATGTCTTCATCTAAAGCTCCACATTTTGGAGCTGAGCCCTTATGGTACATTTTCCCAGCAGGCACTTTGGTTAAGTAGCACAAGAAACCCCAATGCTCAAGTTATGTTAAGAAATGTTATGAAACAGTGCTGAAAAAGTGACAAAACTTTAACCCATGTGAGACACTTACAGTACCACAAGCATTCCAAGGATGCACATAATTAGTGTGTGTGCGTGTGTGTGTGTGAGAGAGAGTCTGTGATAAATACAGTACCTCTGGAAATCTTTGCATCACATACAAGTATCACAGGACCACAGGATCTGCACCCCTTTTTACCACGTAGTGAAAAAGAAAGCCATCCGGAAGTGTCAAAGCATGCAGTTCCTAATGCCACTGGGGCACCAAAAACAAGTCAATCACCATAAAACCATATTAAAACGGCCAAATTTACAAACAGGAATAAACATGTTTGTAGCTGGGTAAAAAAAAAAAAAAAACGGTTTTGCAAACGTACATGGCCATCTACCTAAACAGGCCATGTGGAACTGCAAATGGGACTTCTTATGGCTTTCTTTCATCAATGGCTTTCTTCTTGCCACTCTTCTTCTAGATTTGTGGAGTTCATGTCTAATAGATGTCATTTGGACAGATTCTCCCACCTGAGCTGTGGATCCAGACATACTGTACCATGGGCCTCTTGGCTGCTTCTCTGATTAATGCTATCCTGTACATTTAGGTGGATAGACGTGTCCTGGTACGATTGCAGTTGTTGTGTCATACTCTTTCTGTTTTGGTGAATTGAACAGTGCATGTTCAAAGCTTGTTTTTTTTATTTTTATTTAAACCTAACCCTTCTTCACAACTGACCTGTCTGGTGTTTCCTTGGGCTTCACAATGCTGTTTGTTCAATAATGTTGTCTAACAAACCTCTGAACAGAACAGCTGTGTGTACTGTATACTGAGATTAAATTACACACAGGAGGACTCTACTTACTACTGTAATTAGGGTGACTTCCGAAGGTAATTGGTTTCACTGGATTTTAGTTAGGGCGATCAGTGTAAAGGGGGCTAAATACAAATGCATGGCAAACTTTTCACACTCTGCACCTTAGGTCACATTAAAAAGAGATATTGACAGTGTGTACTGTATAAATAAAGACATTGCACCCGTTTAAGCACCACACTGCCACCTTTGTGTCTGTGTCACTGCCCTGCTGCCTCAACAAGCCTTTACACTGGTAGAGAATGCAGGCATCTAACGCAGCCCAGGAGGCACCACCTGCCCCGGATTGGGTAATAACTGATATGCTCAAAACGAGCATCCAGCAACTTTTATTCCTGGAGAAGATCGCACAATGACTACAGAAAGACCCCCGCAAGGAGGCACATTGTCTGCTGACAAAGCTTTTATCCCACAATTATGCTGTTGAAGCATATTTGCAAACATTCGAGTGGACTGCTGAACAAGAAGACTACAGCAAGACTGGAGCGCTATCCTAATACCACTTTTAACTGGCGAGATGCAGCACATGCACTTTTTGCTCACAGATGAAGATGCCAACCAGTACGATGGGCTAAAAGCTGAGATTCTTGCCCGGTGTGGCCTCTCCAGCTCACAGGTGGCCACAGAGTTTCACTACTGGAGTTACGATCATCACAGAGCGGGTGAAACTAGTGAACTAAAGACTGCAACAGCCAGATAAGTGAAAAACTTTAGAGCTATATCACATTAATTTATTAAAGAGATGGGTGGAATGGATGCCGTGTGACTCAGCTCTGCTCTCACTTTATCTCCTGAAAAACAGCCACGGGAGCCTGTACAGAGAGGAGAGGAGCTGACCCAGACTCAGGTACAAGAACTGAATGAGTGTGTTCTTCCTGGAACCTGGAGTCACGCGCCCAATCCTGCATGACATTAAAACTCCACATGGTACAATAATACATCAGCGCCTCTACAGAGCTCTGGGGGCCCGCCATCGGGTGATTGAAACCAAAGTGGACAAAAGCCGACATAACCGAGGAGTCAACCAGCCCCTGGTCCAGTCCGATTGTTGTAGTGCCTAAACGCAATGGTACCCTCCATCTTTCTAATGACTTTTGGCGATTAACCCAAGTCTCAGAATCTGATGCGTACGCACTACCATGAGTTAATGAGCTCAAGCACTTGGGAAAAGCCTGATTTGTGTCCATACCAGACCTAAAAAAAAAGATACAAACAAATGTGGAGACACTTTGTCTTTATTACAGATCATGTCCCCTGCAATGGGTGGCGAGGGTGAAGGACACCAGACCTCACATCACGCTCTGGTTCCTGTCACTGCAGGACCACTCCTTCTCCATACAACACAGGGCTGGGGCACAACATGGTAACATCAATGGTCTTTTCATGGAGCCATGCACTGTTTTTAGCTCACAGCTCCTCATATAGCAGCTCTTGTTATTATCGCTCTTGTTTGCATATTTGCACCTGCACTTTATGTTGTCTTTTTCTGTATAGGACTTAGATAGTTCCCTTTCAAAAGCTACACTCGATGCTGCGTGAAAACGCTATGGGAACATCTCTTTGTTGCCCGGTTGTGAAGCCTGTGCATGCCCTGGCGTCACCGAATAAGGTGCACCTGCAGGTTATAAATAGGAGTGAACCGGAAACATCCTCAGATCTTTTTGTCTTCAGGACCGCTTTGTGTTTGCGCGTGCATGTGCAAGCCGTAACGAAAGTGAAAATAAAAGGAAAATAACAGCATTAACTCACCAATATGGCGGAGTTGCTTAATAGATGCGTGCCTCCGTGCGATAGATGTCTTTCGGAGGGCGATCTTCATGAATTTTGTCTCGAGTGCTTGGGGGAAGAACACGCTCGCCTCGGGCTCCAGGGAGACTGTGAGTACTGTGATCTTCTCCCTATTAAGGTGCTTCGCTTTCTTTAAAGAGAAACCGCGAGCCGCGGCGCATTCCTGGGGCTCGCGTGCTGATCTGGCAGACGCGCACGAGATGGAATTTCCAATTTCTCTCTCGCTCTCGCCGGATCAGGAAGTTTTAGCTTCCGCTTCGCAAGCGCGCTCTGGCGCCTCTTGTGAAGGAGCGGAGGAATCCTCCTCTCCCGCTTCCATGGAAGTACCCTCCTCACAACGCTCCTCCAGTGCTGACAGAGCTTTTGAGGAATTATTAGAGGTTATAACGCGTGCGGTAGAGCGATTGCATATCGACTGCCGCAGCAGCGAGATTCCCCCAAGCGTTCGAGATTGAACGACAGGTTTCTGTCGGGTGGCCGGGGGGAGGAGCCTCAACGTCTCTCTCTCCCCTTCTTTGGTGACCTCCATGATGAATTAACTTTTTCATGGAGCAAGCCGTATTCATTGCGTGTTTTTGTGCTTTGATGATGCCCCAGATAGAAGAGACGGTTGCGGGCTATCTCTCTCCTGGGACATCATCCTCCCTGAAAAAGCCTACTCTCCCCTTCAAGCTGTGCAGATTGACATCTGCTTTGGTGGGTAAAGCTTTTCAGGCAGCAGGACAGGCTGGTGCTTCACTGCACACCATGGCGGTTTTGCAGGCTTACCAGGCTGACCTGCTGAAGGACCTGAGCAGCGGCGGGGTTATTGATGACAGGGCATTTGGAGAGCTGCGCCGAGCCACAGACCTGTCTCTCCGTGCAACCAAGCAGACGGCCCGTGGTGTGGGCCGTCCTATGGCTGCCATGGTATCCACAGAGAGGCATCTGTGGCTGAACCTCTTGGGCATCAAGGATAAGGATCGTGCTGTCCTCCTCGATGCCCCCGTCTTCTGGCCTTTTTGGCGACGCTGTTAATTCCATCGCCACTAGGTTTCGGGAGGCGAAGCTATATGAACTGGCCTTTGGGAGGTTCCTTCCCCGCCGTGCTCAAGAACCGGGACCGTCGGCCACCCGGCCCCGGCCAGGTCTGGCTCCTATCAGGCGTGAGGTGCAGAAGGAGAGCGTGACCAGCCGCGCACCCCCCCCGTAAAGACTGGGGTGGGGCTCGCCGCTCTTCTCAGAAATCTGCTTCGAAAAGACCGGATCTGAGGAGCTTCCTCTCTTCAAAGAAGAAGCCCTGAGGTTTGTGCCTGAGGGGCGCCTGGATTTTCATCACAAAACAGGGCCTCCTCCCTGGCACTCCCGGGAGGCCGGTGTTCAATCCCCGCCACCACTGGTGTTTCGGGGAGCGCCGGTCTCCAATGAAAAGTTGGGTGTTCAGGCATCTCCTGCCACACTTCATCTCCCAACACCTAACACCCCCCCCCCCCATCCAGCCGAAGTGTCAAAGCTCGTGCCCCTTTCGGAGAACCTGGCAGCGTGGAAACTACTGCCAGGTGTATCTCCTTGGGTACAAAGGACTGTAGGCACAGGCTACAGGATTCAGTTTGCACATCGTCCTCCGCGTTTCAACGGCGTGGTCTCCACTTCCGTGAAACCGGATCGAGCACATCTGCTGGCCCAGCAGTTACAGACTCTGCTGGGCAAAGGGGCCATAGAACATGTTCCCCTCCCAGACAGAGAGTCGGGCTACTACAGTCGGTACTTTTTGGTGCCCAAGAGAGGGGGAGGGTTGAGTCCGATCTTGGATCTTCGCGGCTTGAACCGCTATCTCAGGAATCCATATTCAAAATGTTGACTGTAAAAATTATTATTTTTCAAATCCAACTAGAGGATTGGTTTGTGACAATCGATCTCAAGAACGCATCTTTCCATATAGAAATATTGCCACAGCACAGGAAGTTCCTGAGGTTCACTTTTGGGGGCGAAGCTTACCAGTATTGGGTCCTTCCATTTGGCCTAGCTCTGTCACCCCGCACATATACAAAATGCATGGATGCAGCTCTGGCTCCTTTATGACTCCAGGGCATCCGTATTTTGAATTACATAAATGACTGGCTGATTCTGGCCCAGTCTCAGGACCTAGCGCTTCGACATCGGGATGCCGTCCTAGCCCATCTTCATTCTTTAGGATTGAGACTCAACGCCACAAAAAACGTTCTCCTTCCTGTTCAGAGGACAACATATTGGGTGTCACATGGGATTCGGTCACAATGCGGGCACAGTTGTCTCCTGCTCGTGTCGAATCCATTCTCAACACCCTGAAGGAAATCAAGCTAGGCCAGAAGGTCACTGTTCATCACTTTCAGAAATCTTTAGGCCTCATGGCAGCTGCGTCCATGGTGATACCTTTGGGCCTTCTGCACATGAGAGCGTTTCAGCTGTGGCTAAGAGCCAGGGGGTTTCATTCAAGGGCCAACCCCCAGAGGCTAATAAGGGTTACGCGCCGGGGGCTTCGTTATGTGGTTCAGACCCCGGTTTCTGACTTTGGGTCCCACTCTAGGTCCGTCTTGTCGTCGCAAGATGCTAACGACAGATGCTTCCCTCACGGGCTGGGGTGCGGTCTTGGATGGCCCTCCAACACAAGGGAGCTGGAGAGGTCATCTTCTCGCGTGGCACATCAATTGCCTCGAAATGATGGCTCTGTTTCTGGCCCTGAAACATTTCCTCCATCAGTTGAGAGGCTACAATGTCCTAGTGCGGGTGGACAGCACTGCGGTAGTCTCGTACATAAATCGCCACGGTGGACTGTGCTCGCGCCGCTTGAACAAGCTAGCGCACCAGGTTCTGCTTTCGGCACAGGACAAGTTCCTGTCCCTCAGGGCGATTTACATTCCAGGGCATATGAATGTAGGAGCAGACTTGCTATCCAGACAAGCTGTAAAACATGGGGAATGGAAACTCCACCCCGAAGTAGGAAGTCAAATCCAGCTCCCCTGGGTCTGGTCGCAATAGCCCACATGTGGCCCAGATTACGCCTTTATGCGTTTCCACTTATAGTTCTGCTCCCAGGAGTCCTGGCGAGGGTCCGTCAACAGGGCTTGCGCCACTTATTGATAGCACCCCATTGGCCGACCAGAGTGTGGTTCTCGGATCTAATATCTCTCCTCGACGGCTCACCCTGGGTGATTCCAGTGAGGAGTTATCGTCTGTCTCAGGCGCAGGGGACAATACTTCATCCCCGGCCCGAGCTCTAAAACCTTCACGTTTTGCCCCTGAACGGGACCAACTAAGACATGCTGGGCTTTCAGCCAGCGTAATTGAAACCATTTTAAGTGCCAGGGCTCCCTCCACTAGAAGAACGTATGCCCTCAAATGGAGTGTATTTGAAAATTGGTGCATGGCAAGACATGTAGACCCAGTTCACTGCCAGATTGTTTCAGTGCTGGAGTTTCTGCAAGAAAAGTTGTCCTCGGGCTTATGCCCTAGTACGCTCAGAACGTACGTAGCCACTATTTCGGCTTGTCACGCTCTGAATGATGGGGTTTCTGTGGGCAAGCACCATTTAGTTGCCCGTTTTATTCGTGGAGCTAAACGGTTGAAGCCGCCAACTAGAGCGACGGTCCCTTCATGGGACTTAACTATCGTACTCGAAGGCCTGGCCGGCACCCCTTTCGAACCACTAGAGTCAGCGCCTGTCAGGCTTCCGTCTCTTAAGATGGTTTTTCTTATGGCTATTACTTCTAAAGCTATTCTGATCCTCACCCGAACTATCTTCCCAAGGTTCCATTCTCGACCATGCACCCAGTTGTTCTCGAGGCCTTCTGTCCTCCGCCGTCACAGCTCCGGAGCAGGAAAGACTTCACTTACTGTGTCCAGTACGTGCTCTTCGGATCTACGTCCACCGCACTAGCCAGTGGCGTAAGTCAGAGCAGTTCTTTATTTGCCATGGGGGTCTGCCACTAGACAGACTCTGTCACACTGGGTGAGAGATGCCATTGCCCTAGCCTATGAGGCGCGTGGTCACACTTCGCCTCTGGGAATCAGGGCTCACTCAACCAGGGGGATTGCCTCATCGATTGCCTTGGCAAGAGGCGTTCCCCTGCAGCAGGTGTGTGAAGCGGCGGGCTGGTCCTCTCCACACACGTTTGTTAGATTGTATAGTCTGGATGTCAATGCTACTCCGGGTTCGCGGATCCTTGAGTCAGCATCCCAGAGCTAGGTCTGAGACCTCCTCGGATTGTGCGCACACGCTACACAACCTGGGGGTTCCAGACACTTGCAGTGCGGCAGCGTTGGTATTCTCGTTCCCATAGCGTTTTCACGCAGCATCGAGTGTAGCTTTTGAAAGGGAATGTCTCGGGTTACTTGGCTGTAACCCTGTTCCCTGATAAAGCACGAATGAGATGCTGCGTTCCGATGCCGCACTGCTGGCGTGCCTGGACGTCCTTCAGACAAAATTGACCTGAGGATGTTTCCGGTTCACTCCTATTTATAACCTGCAGGTGCACCTTATTCGGTGACGTCATGCCTGGCAGAGGTTATAAGCCGAAGGTATTCGGCGGTTTTGGCATGCACAGGCTTCACAACCGGGCAACAAAGAGATGTTCCCATAGCGTTTTCACACAGCATCTTGTTCCCGCTTTATCAGGGAACAGGGTTACAGCCAAGTAACCCGAGACGTTTCTGTTCATTTATAATGTTAATCTGTTTTATATCAGCTAGTCAGCTTATTAGGTTTCTTAATTTCTTAGCTAGTTAGTTTTTTGTTAATTTATGTTGTAAATTTATGTTATATGTAGCACCTTGGTCCTGGAGGAATGTTGTTTTGTTTCATCGTGTACTGAACTGCATATGGTTGAAATGACAATAAAAGCCTTGACTTGACTTGAACAGAGCTTCTCACACAGTGAAAACAAACGACAAGTTCAGCACCATAGCCAGCGACAAACTACTAAGAAAAAGCGGCAAGGTGCTGTAATCCTACATGGCCAGCTTCACATTTTCACTCACCAGCTGCTGCTGCTGCCCACGCTGGGAAGACGACTACGCTTCACTCACAATAAGATAAAAGCTCTGCACGCCCACACTCCACACCTTATTTCGCATTTAAAACATATAAGTATGTACAAATGAAAACAGAGCACCTGTTTAAGCACCATAATGCTGTCTGTGTCACTGCCCCGGTGCAACTAGGCAGCTGGCTTTATAGCGGATGAAACTCAACTCATTCTCTCCTTTCCTGCCTCAGAGATTCAAGTTATTGCTCAGATCACAGTATGACAACCCATCTTGGATGGCAGCTCATTAACTAAAAATTTTTCTCAGCAAAAATGAACTGCTGTTGATCCCAGGTGATTCATCTCCCCATCAGGATCTTGATTTCCCTGGACAACTCTCACATTACACTTTCAGTCACTGCCCACAATTTTTGGGTATCCCTTCATAATCAACAACTCACACCTGGCAAATTTGCTTTCAGCTACCCTTTGACCACTGCAGCTGCACTACTTGTTTTAAACCTAAGTTCTCCCACACTCCATCCCCACCACTGGCTTCCCATAGTTGCCCGCATCAGATTCAAAAATAGAGCCAAAAAAAGAGCCAACAATAGCCCAGTAGGATTTCCTGTTGCAAAATGAGAAATGAAGGGTGGGTCACGTAGTTACATATTTATTTATCCATTTATTTATTTTTACATTTATTAAACTTGATAAAATACAAAGCAATAAATGAAAAACCTTATTTAAGTTTTAGACAGTTTCAAAGAGTGTCTGATAGATTTCCTTAAGAACACAAGTAATTGTAAATACTGAAGAAGAGGTAAGACTTTACTGCTATTAGCTGGGTAAATGTGTTCTTTTAATAATAGTGTTTTGAGAAATTTTAATCAATTAATTTTTCTATGTTTAGATAAATATTGTGTCCCACTCTTTCTCCTCTTGTCCAGACACAAACAGATGTAGACTCTGATAGGACTGTGTTAATGAATAGATAAATCACTGTTTTAAATGAATAACTTGTGTGCATTCTTTTTATAATTAATTTTAGTTATATTTATTAGTGGCTTTATCTTGATTAGGGTCAGTCACAGTGGTTCCTAAGGCTATTTATAAGAAAGGCAGAGTGAGGCGGGAACATGAGGAGTATACACAGTGGTACCTCGGCATACAAATTTAATCTGTTCTGGAGGTTCTTAAAGTGAACATTTGCATGGTGAAATGAATTTTCTCATAGTAAATATTCTAAATGCAGATAATCTGATCCAACCAACCATATGATTCCTCTTGGCACTGGCTGCTTTAGAAATTAAACTGATTCTACTCGCTACCATCCTTGCTAAGATTCTTCGTATGTTGTGGGAAATTCCTTTTAAAATTTCAGTGCTTAAGGCAAACATAAAAAAAAAAAAAGGCGGGGCATTTGTATCCCAACTTACCACTGTATTTTAGATTTTTTTTGTAATGAACATTATGTAAAAATAGTTTATATTGGAAATTTACTCCCATATGCGGCAAGTGATGACATCTGAAATCACATTATATTAAAATTGTACAATTACACTAAACTACAGTACAAGTTACTTTGTAAATGATGTTACAGATACAGTACTATGTAAGGGTAACAAAGCAACAAACAACATCTTTCATCTTCCTCATGGACTCATGGATTGATGCTTGGCATAATTAATTAATGATATTAAAATTGATATTAAAAAGGCAAATTCTAAAAAAAAAAATCAGTCAGGTGAATTATTCATTATGCCTAATGGATGCTAATTAAAGTATGATTAAAGTTAAGAAACTAGTTAGCATCTAGCTAGCTAGCGTTTATGTTTTGCTACAGTACATTTCAAGCTCGTTTGCTAGTAGATTTTCAATTTATTGAAAACTATGTTAAATATTTAAGCACTGCCAACTAGTTTTTAGCGGTAGTACAGCAATTAATTTAGTAGCTTGCATAGACTGTACAAAAAGAACTGGATAAACCCTCTATTAAAATCCATAGGATTTATGAAGGGCAGCTTTGAAGATCGATTGTGGGAGCTCTGATCGCCGGCATCTTGGTAGGAGCTGACGTCACCTGATGTTCCAACTAGGTGTAATTGTATTAAGAAAAAGAAAATGAGAAGGGTTTTTTTCAGGGGGGAGGGAGGGAAGTAATGAGTATGTGCATGTGCAGATGGCAGTGCCCAACTGGCAGGTAAAGAGGAGCTTGTAGAGGCAGTGCCAATCACAGATTCCTTGACAGCACCTTTAACATTCGTGCCCAGCCCAGATTTGTGAGTCAAGCATGATGATCCAACGTCTGGGTGGCCTTTTCCCTTTTCGGTGGCTGTGTCACAATGGCTAGCTCTCGACGAGACTGGAAGCGCCGGAGCAGCCCATGCATTCCTTCAGTCTCTTGGCTGGAAATTAAATAGTGAGATGATTCTACACACCTTTAGAATCCCTGGGGAACATAGAATGATGCCTTTTTAATGCGTCACTTCCCTTTGCTGCTAGAGATCGATGATGTTGGCAAAGTTACGGAGTGGACTTAGCAGACGCTGCTCTCGCGTACTCCTCAGCGGTATGCTTTGCAGTCATGGTCAACCAGCCCCACTCAGCCCTCTTTTGGCGCAGCCACAGGTGTGAGACT
This sequence comes from Clarias fuscus, assembly GCA_030347435.1. Taxonomy (NCBI): domain Eukaryota; kingdom Metazoa; phylum Chordata; class Actinopteri; order Siluriformes; family Clariidae; genus Clarias; species Clarias fuscus. The sequence continues at coordinate 22,307,973 of CM059220.1, forward strand.
ATGTGACCATCTGTCGCCTGGGCAGCTGGGAACTGGGCCTTAACGCCAAGGCTGTGGCCTTTTTTACATTTTTTGTCTCCTTTTTTTCCTTATTGGCGGCTGTGGCTCACTCTTTGTGAAACCGAAAGAGCCACTACAGCTCATGCAATCCTTCCGTAGCTGTCTTTGTCCCAGCAATCAAAGAGTGGTGTATGGTTGGCCAACCTTTAAAGGCCCCGGGGCAACATCCCCCCGCTCACATGCCACTCGCTGTGTTCCCGTTCCTCATGCTTCTTCTGAACTTCTTCCGAGACTTCCGGACCAATGATGAAGATTTTTCGCGAGCCAAATTCGAGCAACACCGCTCACCCCTTCACGCACCTGCAGAAGAAAAGATAGCAGGTACAAAAAAAAAAATGGCATAAACAATCCCTTTATTTTAATGTAAGGGTAAGTAGCAAAAGTAGATACAGTACTTCAAATAGATTAGACTGGTGCAGTAGTGTTGTGTTATGCATTATTAAAAGACCAAATTAAATGAAACCACATTAAAGCAAACTCTCAGGTTGATTTTTCCCCTGGTACCTCTGCAGTTAAGTAGCATTCATAAATGTATAAGCGGGCAGCAACAGGTTCTATGAGGTGATCACAGAATGGCTTGTGCAGCATGCTGAAAAATGTGTCTCCATTGTATTATCATTTTATTGCCTTTATTTATTACTTTAAATAAGTGAAATTTACATTTAAGAGCATGATACATACCTCTGTGTCCATAACTCTGCTTTTATCTTTTACTTTATGCAGCTTTTACTTTTTTCTCTTACCATAAAAATTGTTATTTATATTTCAAAAGCGTGGGAATCCTTGTGTCGCCAGATACGCTGAAAGCTTATGTCATGCTCTTTAGGAGTACAGCGTTAAATATATATTTTTTCTCTTTTCAAATTTACCAAGGATTGATACTTATGTTATTTTTGTGATTGATTTTTACAAAAGACCGGAGCAAAATACTTTATATTTAATAAATACAAATGCTGCTAAAATAACCTCACAGTAATACAGCAACAGCTTTGTCAAAATCCAATCTCAATTTAATGTCTAGATAAATAAATTATCAGCTTGTGAGATTTACTGTAGATAAGCCTCTGCAGATTTAAGGAAAAATGTAATGTAATGTATTTATGTATTTATTATACTGTTTAATAAGCAAATGCAAGCATTACACTAGGTGACTTAGCATTTTGACTTTTGCAGGCACTGACATTGTCTGCATAGACGATTTTGTGTTTTTTGAATGTTATGCTTTTGCCCATTTCAAATGGTTATAGGTTGAGATCTTTTTTGGCACATTATGCAGCATCTATTCCAACAAACCACAATGCTTATATCCAATATTTTGAAAGACCACATTGATAACGTATTTAAAAGTATGTGTGGTCCAATCCAACAGAAAAGCCAATGCAGCATATCTTGCAAAAATAAATAAAAAAATATAAAAAATACTGTCAACAATACAAAGGCACCAGGTCACACCACAGCCTGCCAAGCACGGGGCCAGCAGGCAAAGAGCCCAAGCCCACAGACCCAGCCTCTAAATTGATCAAGCTCGCACCCATGGGATGCGCTGGACAAGTCAAATCCACAGATTTCTCCCAAAATGTCTCATTAAAATTTCTCTCAAATTCCAAATAAAAATATTGTTGGTTAGAACATTTATTTAAAGAAAATAACAACACAACAAACTAACATTAAAGTGTAATGCAAGGAAAACAAGCTCACATACATTTTTAAACAATATGTTTTTTTTTTTACTACGGAACATTCAGAAATCAATATTTGGTGTAATAACCCTGATTCTTCCAAGAAGCGTGTACTGTATACATGGCTTGATTCATGCATCTTTTATAAAGACAAATCTGCCTGAATTCAGCTTTGCTGAAGCACGCCAAGATAATCCCCAATCCTCCTCTACGTTTGTTGTGTGACTTGTAGGCCTCTCCAGTTCTCCTTCTAACCAACAACCAGGTGTTAACCAAAGCTGAAAACTGGACTCAGAGAAGATGACCTTACTCCATTTATCAGTGGTCCAATTCCTTGATACCTCAGCCTGGCTCTTTTTTCCTCCTCATTGATGGAGTGCTTTTTTCCCCCTGGCTTTGCATAACTTTAGCACTGCCTCTAGAAGCTAAGGAATTTATGGTCATCCAGGACAGTATATATTTTGTTGTTGTTGTTGTTGTTTTTGCCCTCTACCTGTCTATAGCTTTGTTGTCCCCATTGTTTGTTGCTTGACCTTGTTCTAGTGCAATGCCTTCTTTAAAATTTTAAAGCATGGAAGCTCACAGTATCCCTATGCCAGTAAAGCCAGGATTAAACCCATTTTTCCCTCACTTAAAACTTTTCAACTATTTTGGCATGGTCAATGGTTATTTTTTAAATTCCAATTACCATTGAGGTACTACTCGAACTGTTTTTGCCATCCAGATGGTCACAGGAGAGTGATGATCACAGCAGTGTTGTTTTTATAATTTCCTCATGAAATAAGATTTGATATAGGTGATCACCTAACCAGAACCTCATAACGCAGAATGAGAATGCGTGCTTGTGTTGGAATTCAACAGAATTGAATGGTTGCCATAACAAAAAATTGCTGAATCAGAGCACAAACTCAGAAATTCAGACCTTGCCTAAAAGAAAGTTTTTGTGACCAGACCTTATTAAATTTTGATTTAATAATCCTGATGTATAACCTTTATATATTTGTTCTATAGTAGATATCATATACTTACACCCTTCATTTAAGCTTTAATGCATAATTTAAAATTGAAGTATAAGGTGCAGTAAAGCATTAAAAGCACATGTTTAATAGCTTCGCCTTAGTCATGGAACAAGCAACTAGAAATGTTTTGTTAACACATTGGTTTTGAGATTAGAAGCAACATTAAAATCTAAATGGCCATCAGCTACATTAAGCCAAAGTAAAACCCTGCCTGTGCCTCTCTTAGGGGAAGAAATTGATGTCAGACAGGAATTAAGGTGCTCAGCAGGAACCCCCGGATGGCTAATTGGGATTAGTCAATGCGTTTGCATTTAATGAACTTTCTGACCTTTGAATAAAGTCAGATATGTTAGTTTCAAGGGACAACCGTGTTTAGATTTCAAATGATCAATCAAATGTTATTCAAGCTGTTTGCAATATATTATGGAAATTTGAAAGCTGCTATTACATTGTCTTGGATTACAAATAGGCAGGTCAAATAATAATAATAATAATAATAATAATAAAATAAAAACACTGGGCAAACATTCATTAAATGTTCTGATTATATAATAAGAAACCATCATCTCATGGTATCATAGTAAATGGTCTTTACCATATCCGTGTTTGTACACAAAAATTTCAACAACAACAACAACAACAACAACAACAACGTTATAATCATGTCCTCATCGCCGTACAATAACTAAAGCAGATACTTTGACAATAAGATAACTATGGACTGAAGGAAATTTCCTGTGTTTCATGTCAAGACAGCTGATGAAGAATCAATACACCCTCGGTTTTCACAAGCAGTCATCCTTTCCTCCCATATGCCTGCTTGATCACAAGATGAACTCCTTTGAGCATTTTCTTATATCGATTCTATTCTGGCCTCATGTCAAGACATCTGCCAATTCCAGGGAGGATGTTCAGGTGCACTTAATCTGTCAACCTTCAATTGTACTACATCCCAGAGATCTGTTGTGTACATTGCAATTTCTGCTGACTTTTTCCTCTTTATCATCACTTAATACATTTAAGGTGTTTAAAAAGGAAGAAGTTTGGCAAAAGAATTATACTTAAATCACCCTGATCATACAATGATATATAGACGATGTAGTTGAGAGAAAAGGTCACATCCTCCTAGAAGGACATTTAGGTCTCAAGAGGCTAAGGGGGTTTTATTGGATTCCAAGCCAGTGACATGGAAGGTGAAGAACATTGAACAATTGTCATGTTCATCAAGCCAGTTTGAGATGAATTTTGCTTTGTGACATGGTGCATTGTCGTGCCAGAAGTAGCCAATATAAGATGAGTACACTGTAGATACAAGGGATGCACACGGCCAGCAACAATACTCAAACAGACTGTGACATTTATGTGATGATGGATTGGTGTTAATGAGCCAAAGCCATACCAAGAAATCATTCCCCCACACCATTATACCTCCTCCACCAGTTAACACAATGCAACCTGGGTCATTGGATTCATGATATGGGTGCCAAATTCTGACCATGTTATCTGTGTGCCTCATCAGAAATCGAGATTCATCAGTCCAGAGTATGTTTTTCCAGTCTTCAACTGTCCAGATTTTGTAAGCCCAATGCAGCCTCAGCTATCTGTTCTTGGCTGGCAAAATTGGATCTTGACGTGGTTTTAGGCTGTTGTAGCTCATAAGCCTTAAGGTTTGACAGGTTGTGTACAGAGTGGTTGTCCGTTTGGCCTTTCTGTTAGCTTTAACCACTTTTAAACTAGGCAGTCCAATCTGCAGAACTGCAGCTCTTTTTTATTTTTATGTTAATTTAAACGTTACGTTAATTACTTGTAATAAATTATCGCAAACACTTGTTACATCCTCCCTTAGCATTGATGTAGTTGTTCATCAACGTTAGAGGTTTTATATTGTTTATGTACAAAGGAAAAATAAGGAGGTAGAGGAAGATAAGAATTGTTGTGGTTGCTTGTAGTGTGCTAATGAATCAATTTTTGGCATGTTTTCGAGCTGAAGAGGTCTATTGAAATCCACTGAAAGGTCAAATGGCAGCTTTTTATCTTTTGGACAAATGTTTTGATGCATCTAAAGTATAGTGGGACATGACTGAGTTAAAAATTTTTACATAAAACCTCTCAATTGTGTCAGATATGCCCCCAAAATGATTTTATTATTGTATCATTTGCTTTGTGCACAGAATGTGCTATAAAAGAAACATTCCTATTGATAACAGCTTACAAGGTTATGTAACTTCTGAGATGACAGTGCACTTTGCAGATATCTTCAGTGCTACGGGCCTTTATTTAAATGACTTTAAAATATACATTAACCCAAAAATGAATCTGAGCTGTAAACATTCATACCAATGATTATTGCTGTATTCTGCTAGTACAAGTGTTGGATTATGCAACAATGCAGATCAGATGTCAGCAGCACGATCCCCAGTGGAAAAAACAAAACAAAAAGACTTTGGTGTATAACAAACATATTTAAATATTCAATAGTGCATTGCAAATGTACTAACAAAAAATTGTACCATCAGTTAATATATAAAAAGTATACCAACATCATGCTTTTACCAATTTTTGGAATTAAACTTTAAACATACTTCAAAATCATGTTATTATAGTACATGTTCCAAAAGTATATTATAGAAGAGTATACTTTAAGTGAAAGATCAATGTAATTTACTGAGCACACTGATTTAAACTTTGTTTTTCAATTCATTTTTGGCATATTTTTTTTAAAAGATCTACTTGAAATAATCATTGTAAGAGTGTACAGAAAGTATACATTAGAATACGAATTTTAATATACGGTAGTCTCAGTATATTTTTCGGTTAAATTTGAATGTACTTATTCATGCGTATATTTAGTGCACTACTCTTTCTCTCAAATAGTTTTTCGCATGCTGAATCACTCGCGTGACAAAATAACAAACCATTCGGACTAGAAGATATGATGGTGAGCTGCTTATTCTGTTGATCACAATATGTCCTTAGCTGCATTCTACTATTTTCATTATTGGAACTCTAGCCAGAATTTGTGTATGTAGACATGTTGGGGGTCTGATTATTGAAAATGCAACATTTTATTTCTGATCAAAAGAACAAAATGAACTAAATGGCTCAAAGAAGGTTCGTTCATTTTGATGAACGAGATTCAAAGAACCGAGTCGCTAAACTGATCCAAACTTCCCATTCAGATTCAGATTCAGATTCATTTATTTATTGTCATTGTATAGCTACAATGAAATTGAAAAAGCAATCCTTTGGTGAACACACAGTTACATTCAAATATACAATTTAAGAATACAAAAAAAAAATTAAATAGTGCAATATAAATGTTCAAGTAACCAGTAGTAACAAGTGCAAAAAGCAATATTCACAACGTGCCATGATGACTTCAGGATGAGAACCTGATATATTCATAAATATTGTGCAAATATTAGTTCTTTAAAAACTATGCAATATTCCAGATGTGGTTCTTGCTACTGAAAGTTTATGTAAGTGGTTTTGAGGTGTTCAGTTCACGAATGGCTCTTGGGTAAAAACTGTTTTTAAGTCTATTTGTTCGTGATGTGATAGACGTGAAACGCCTGCCCGAGGGCAGTCGATTAAACAAATGATGTCCGGGATGTGATGGGTCCTTCAGTATCCTGATTGCCCTGTTGATGCAGTGAGAACTGGACAAGACCTCCAGAGAGGGCAAGGGGCAGCCAATGATTTTCTGGGCTGTGTTGATGATTCTCTGAAGATCTTCTCTCCTGTCTGCTGCTGAACAGCTGGCATACCACACAGAAATGCAATACGTCAGCACGCTTTCAATAGAGCAACGATAAAAAGACACCAGCAGTTCCTCCTGTAGGTTTAAATTTCATGATTTTTGTTAGGTAGTTTGTACTTAAGTACATAGTTTAAATATAGAATGTATTGTCTAATGTGTTATTGCTAAATCTTACATCCTTCACTTCTGGTATAATGTTCCGTGGCATTTGGTCTGTTTTCAGAGTCTCTGTGAAACAGCTAGAATCAAAGCATCAGGTTTGAACTAATGCAGTGTATTCCAATAATGATGCCTGTCTTTGTTCAGACAACAGTTTATATTTTTGTTTGTGTGTTTGTGAGACAACCTGAAGTTTCCTTGAATTCATGAATAAAATCTGCCTCATAATTACTGATGTAATGTGTTTCAAAAACACGTTACAGTGTAGAAAATGCATTCAATATATGTCAATAATCCTGAACACCTTTAGTGTATTGGTAACAATAACAGGTAAATTTGCAATACAGTATTATAGAAGAGTGTGTGTATTGTATGATATAATAAAGTATATTTTTATTAACCACAAAGTGTACTGTTTTAGTATTTGGAATTGGCCAGTATAAAAGCATGTTAGTGCTGCAATAGGAATATATTTATACAGTATGTATTTGTATATTACTTGTATATTAGTAACACGGTTAAGAATAGCTGTAATGTACTTATAATACATTAGATATATACATTAATTTCATTTAGCACCCAAATGTATTCTTACTACACTAAAAAGTGTGCTTTTGTACAATTTAATTACAGTTAATTTGTACTTTTTACAGTTATTCTGTACTTTTAATTAAGTAGATATTTTTGCACTACAGTATTTCACATAACCTTGTTAAGTATATACTGTATGTTCAAATATCAACTTGCAAATCAGTCATATTTCCAGAGGTGTGTAGAGATTACTCCAGTAAGAATAAAAAAAGTATTTGGTGAAAAGATACTCAAGTACTGAGTAACTGTTTCAATCTTAATGTCTGATTTATTATTTTTTTTATTATAAGAATCATATATTATACACACACATACACACACACACATTATAATATATAGTGTGTGTCTGTTTTGGCAGATAGAGAAGACACCGCAGTATGAAGCTGTTCAAGCGTAACACACTTTGCATATGGTGCCAGGGATGCATCCTATTTTTTGGTTTGCATAAAAATTTACAACACGTGCTCTGGCGAATAATTCGGTTCTGAAATATACTTATATATTCATAGACTGTTGAAGTAGCATTAAATGTACAATTATAGTTAACATATAATCACATATAATTGCAAGATTGTACACTAACCGCAAGATCCCACTAGTAGCAGCATGGATTTATGGGCGTTCCGTAAAATTTGAGAATGATGCGGAAACTTTTGTTTGCGCACTGAGCGTATGTAGGACGGATTCACAGGTAGGATGAATTTATAAAACACCGTCTGAAGACCTGATTGGTCAAACGGAGTCATGGGATTATTATTGCTGAAACAATCAGGCAGTAGATCCACCGGCTGCATGTGTAGAATAAATGGTTAGAAAAGTCGAGTGTAGCCAAATGTAGCGGAGTAAGAATAGTGTTTCTTCTTCACAAATCATACATGTAAAAGTAAAAAGTATGGTGCAGTAAAATTACTCATAGGAGTAAATAATTTTAAAAAAATTACTTAAGTAAATGTAACGGAGTAAATGTAACTTGTTACTACCCAGCACTGGATATTTCACAGAATGTATCATGGGTATTCAGCAATGCATACCCATAGTCCATGAATGCTGGGGTAATTGCAATGGCAGTAGCGTAAACATTCTTTTCTTGGCTTTAGCATTCTACAAAATCCATTGACTGCACTTAGTCACAGCAGCCCCTGTTTTGCCAAACTGTCAGTTTTGCTTTTCTGATCATGTGACAGAAAAAAAAGTGATGCTATTGTCCTTTTAGGATGTGTGTCATATTTTCCTTTGAAATGTCACTGTTTCCTCGCATGGTTTGTCCATATTTCCTCAAACTTCTCATTTCCATATTTTTTTGATTCTGTAAAGCTGCTTGGAGACAATGACCAGCGTTTAAATAACACTGAATCCAAATGAATTCAAATACGGAAGTTCAAATCTTCCATGTTTTGATATACTGTAGACAACCTTGTGTGACAAAGGAACATAACTTGCCAGATCCCATAAAAAAAGGCATTTATTGAGTTTTGCTATCAAACTGGTTATGTCAATGCTATTCACACATAGAGCTACAGCAACAAACACAAATGGATCTAAACCAGTGAAAGTCAGCAAAATGAAATAAAAATGCTTAAGCAATTTAACAGTTAACCACAATAGAGAAATATTTAACCGCAAAAAGGTTTAAGCCTGGAATAGTTTCATATTTGCCAAGAACCAGAAGCATAATCCTGGCCAACTTGCCTCTGCCAGGACGTCAAAAACTCATCCTTACAGACATGATTTAAACAATCAAAATGTTTCAGTATTCAGTACTACGTTCTGAAGACAATTTTCTCGAGTTAAAAGGCAACCATTAAAAGACTCCTATATTGCAAGGCATTTCATATGTTAACTTTGAATATTTGCAAATAATTTCTGTTTTGTCCTACCAAGAAAATAAATGTTTAGCTTTAACAGTTGTTTTTCTTTGTTTCTTTTTTTTTTTCTTCTCCTGGCATGAAACTCTTCTCTGAGCACAATAAGGCAGCAGGCCTATGAGTGATGTCCAAAAGATTGTTTGGATTTCCTCATCTGTACTGGTCCCTTCCACCACTGGATGTGGTTCAGAGTAAAAAATAAATAAATAAAAAGAAAGAAAGAAAGAATTCACATGACTGAGCATATCCAGGTCCAAAATGATCTGGTGACAAGGGAAATTACTGCAGCTGCACTGGGTTTAAAATCAATGGCATCAGCACCAGGAATCGAAAGCTAGGAGGAAACATTGGCTTTGCATTGCACAACAATCAGCTTGCATTTATAAAAGTCCATACATACGTTGAGCTCAGATTGAAATGTCTTGAGCAATAATAAAATTATGAAGGTCATTTGATTGATGGAGAGATACAGCTCTTCTTTTAGCTCATTTTTTTCATCAGTTTCTGCATTGCGTACTGGTTCCGAATTCGCCTTTGTGTTTGCTGCACTTAAAAACATAGAAAAAAAAACAAAGAAGAAACAAAAATGGTTTAAACTGAAAAAGAAAAAAGAACTTCAATAGGTTTTTTTAAATTTTGTAATCAGTTACATTCAAACTGCACAAAAATCTAGCAAATACTGTAGGTTTATCCAGGGATATGGGGGAAAATGCAAAAATTGGCATTTATTACCTTTCACTGATTATACTTTTGAAGCTCAGCTCTTATATTATAGGGAAAATGGCAATTCTATAAAATGTCTTACCTCAGGGACACTACACCATCTTGTGCAAAGCAATAAAACTATGGCAGTGCTCTGAAACCTGCCTCTCTTCTGTATGTGATGATGAAGTAGCCGGAACTACATAATCACACCGGGGGGGAATTTTTCTGCTCAAAGCTTCCTCTTCTAGAACTCAGGAGACGAAATTGTGTTTCTCATTTCAGCCTCATTTTAGTTTCTGTTTTGTCTGATGTGTTTCTGATGTGTTTCTCCTAAAATTCACTAGGAGAAATGGTTGAGACAGGATAATTGGAACAGCAGTCATCCTTGAGTTGTAAGGAAGGTAACCTTTCTATGTTATGTTATTAAATGGATCCTTTTTTTTGCATTTTGAAAAGAAAATTTGCAATATTAGAGCTACTATGGAGCAATATGCATGTCTATATAATACATATAAAAATGTAAGAGTCCATCCAAAGACCATTGGGTCATGAATACTCACCTTCCTGGAGATATATCTGTATTTTCAGTGACCGTTTATTACAGGTTGTGAGCTCAACCATATTTGAGCAGATGATGGTGAAAGACCTTACTCAGTGGCCTAACAATAGCAGCTCGGTGGCATTGGGGCTTGAACCAGGTACCTTCTGACCAGCAGTCCACTTGCTGCTTACAGCTGGCCTGGGCCATAAAATTCTTATTACCCATAAGGGAACTCAGGTCACAAAGGGCATATATGGAAATACCAATTAGCCTAATCTGCGTGTTTTTGGATTGTGGGAGGAAACCCACTAAGCACAGGGAGAACATGCAAACTCCATGCACATACAGTAGACGCAGTGCAAGGTTTCAGCGCAAACTTTAACATTAATACAAATCATTTTGTTTTTATTTTACAATGTAGAATTTTTAGACCTAATACATAAAAAATCTATAAAAAAAATAAACAATAATTTGGGAAATACCAGCAAGGATGCAGCGTATTATAACAAATATAACACAAAATGAATAATAAAAAAAATTGTGTGAATAAAGTCATACAGTATATTGCTGAGAAAAAGAAAAACCCTCAATGAGAATTCAGTGAGCACTTCGGGAGAGCTCTTTATTTGCTCTTTCTTGACACAGCATGGGAAGCCTGAATGAAGGTGGGATGAGAATAGATCAAGTCTATATACGGAGCACTAATTGCTTTGCCTGAGATTAACAAGAGATGAAAAAGTTTATTTTAGAGTTTTTTAAAAAAAACATAAAATGATGCCATTTCGAGATTTTTGTGCATCTTTTTTGTAGTAATGAAGAAAAAAAAAGAGAGTTACATAGGAAATATGCCATAGTCTAATTTTCTCTTCCTCTGGGAATAATGAAAATAATGCTTATTCTTGGAATAATAATAATAATAATAATAATAATAATAATAATAATGCTTAAGATATGACTCCATGTGGTAAATTATAAAACTACAAAGTACAGTATACAAGATGTTATTGATTATTAGCGATACGCTTGATCAAAGCACACAGGAAGCAAGGCACAAGATCACAGCACTGTGACATAGCATTCGATTTCACTGAGTTTTCACATCGATTCTTTAAGAACATGTTGAATCAGGAAACATGAAAGAAGGTCATATGAGAAAGTAAAAGTGAAAGCATAAAGGTTTATTTGACCATGTGTAAGTATGTAAACAGTATTGAGAAAGCTGCCTAAGTAATTACAGCAACATTTATTATATGGTTAAAACATTCCTAATTGAGAGACATATTTGTATGTTTCTTAAATAAAAAAAAAACCCATCTAATCCATGTGTCTTTGCTAAGAGTCTTGCACATCATTATAAAAACACAAACATGTGAACAGTTTAACAGCAAAATGAGGTACCTCCATTCCATTTTTACAGTTTTGAGAAAAATTTGTTTGTTCAGCCGAAACAGGAAGTATTGCAAACAGATAGAGAATGTTGTATACATGTTTTGTTTGATATTAAGTAAAAATTGGCCTGGTTATATCATTGTGAATATTGGGTCATTTTTCAAAATGCTATAAATCCAACTTTTTTTTTTTCACAGGGGATGTCTCTCTCTGCAGTTATGTTTATGTTCTTTTTAGTATGTAATTAAGTGTCAATAATATGATCGTTGAGCTTTGATAAAAATATAGAAGACTTATGCTTTGTATTTGATTTTGTATCAAGTCAGACAGCAAGTAGTGGCAGCAAATTAGATCCAGGAATAAAAGTTGCGCACAAAACCTTTTTAATTGCACAGACTGTTAAGGACCATAAGACACATTACCATCAATACAAAAACATCTGTTCACAGCATCATCAGCCTGCTCCTCCACCAGTTTTAGTTTCACTTCGGTACATAACGACAGCTCCAACATAGCACAGGTATGCATTGTTTAACATCCGTTCGTGCATCAACTGAGCACCTGCCTATTGTTTAGTCATCCCTTAAGGTTTATAACTAGAACCAGGCAAAACAAATACAATACTAGACACACCATGTGCATCTCGGGTCTCTTGTACACTAATCGCTTGTGCATATTTTAAGCTATGGGACATTCTTTCTCTTCTTCAGCACAGTGCTTACACAAAAGTATCCCACATAGGTTTAAGTTTATAATATGATGTTTGAACATCAAAATTGCATACTGTATTTCACAGAACATATTGCAACACGTTTAGCGACACGTACTGTACACTATTACTGCTGGTGTGATTGCAGGGGAAGTAATAGTGTAAACATCCTTTTTCTTGGCTCCAACATTCTCAAAAATCTTGCTGAACACATTTAAACCCCTCACAGCAGCCTCTGTGCTGTACAGGAAGAATCTTTGATTCACTGATCACGAGACAGAGGGAAGCGATCAGATAAACTTTAATATGCTTAAGCATGTGCGTCAGAGAATATAATTACCTAAAATGATTAAAGGTTTGAAAGTATTCAGCGTTTTGCTGTCAAACTATTGTTCCAGTCTTTAACTGCATCAGTGGTTTTAATACATTTTGTGGTGTTATATATTCCTATTAATTTATAACTACGGAAATAGCAAAAGAGAACTACTGTATCTTAAGCCTAAACAAAACAGCACACGTACTGGCACATAAATACAGCATAAGCCAACATGTGTTGTTTTTAGTACATGGCTAAAAGCTGGTTTGACACAGAGTGACATATTTATCCTTTGTGACTCCATGAAGTGAAACTTTGCCTTTGGGGATTAAAAATGAACCAACACTGGAGGAGTTCATGTGGAATATTTACAGAGGGGGAAAGTCACTGTTCATACTGTAGACGCATCAACAAGCTTCTCCTGTTTGTCAGAAGCAGTAGCAGATTGTAAAGTAAAGTCTTTATTTTGTCACATATACATTACAGCACAATGACATTCCTTCTTCGCATATCCCAGCGTAACTGGGGTCAGAGCGCAGGGTCAGCCATGGTACAGCGCCCCTGGAGCAGTTAGGGATAAGAGCTGGGAATCGAACCGCCGATCTTCCGATCAGTAACTCAGTGCCTTAGCCCACTGAGCCACCACTGCCCTAGTGTGTTTTCTTAAATAGAGATACTATGACTCTATGTATTTAATATATCTCTCTACCTATTTTTAAAGTATAACTCTATAGTACCATGAATATAATACCACAATTTAAATTTTATTCAACCTCATACATGCTATACATGCTTGTGAATGCCTACCCGTCATCTTTCTGAACATCCCATTTAATATTCAGTTCCTGCTTTGCTACTAAAATAACCTCCAGTCTTCAGGGATGGCTTTCCACTAATTTCTGGAGGAGTTCTGCTCATTCATTCATTCATTCACTAATGAAGCCATTCTATTTCATCCCAAAGTCTTTAGTGTGTTTTAGGTCAGGGCACTATGCAGACCACTCGAGTTCTTCTGCTTCATAGACCATGATTTGTGCACAGGTGCATTGTCATGCTGGGACAGGCTTGGACCCCTTAGATCTCGTATGTCATATCATACAAAGAAAAATAATAACTCACATTTTTTCTTTCATCATCATCACACTCACAAAACACACACACCCTAATTCCTTCCTTCCTGAATCATCAGCTCATTATATTTATTGCACAGGAGGGCTAAAAATATTGCAGATATCAAATCATTATGCACACACACACACACGCAACAAAAGATAGACAGCACGATTTGTACTTTATATTGTTTACGTCACGCTTTTCAAGGCTGTAATTCTTCAAAATAATGAGCATGCTAAACAGAAAGCTGCAATTCTCATTAGCCTGCTCTTTTGTTCACCCGAAGGAACAGTAAACGTACATTTCTAGCTGGACTTTCACTGTATAATTTGTATTTTCGGCAGTATAGGAATAGTTTTAGTTCTAGTTTATGGAAGGATATATAAGAAGATTTTTTTTCTCTGTGCAATCCCTCTACCATAACCACATTACTCTTCATTCGAAGGAAATCAGTCCTAGTACCTAATCTAACATCCAGGTTTTAGTTATGCATTTGGCATTTTTTAACTCAATTCCAGTCATTTTAATCAATCTCCTCAGTCAGACGGCTTACAGACTCAGCCTTTGGATTTCCTGGCCTTGGTCTTCAGGACCTGGCACATGGAAATGATGCTCAGTGCTTGGATGCTTTCTTTTTGTTTTGTGCTTTCAGGTGACTCAGACCATAACAATCAATGCTACACAGCCGGCAGAGTCACATGTTTGTGACAACTGGCACATCATAAGTATGTGACAGTGACTACCTTATATTTTGTGTAAATATACTCATAAGCGCATTTTAAAAAATGTCCAATGGCATCTGTTGAATTTTGGAATTAAGTAAAATTTTTGCATTTTACCGTGAAGTGCGTGGAATGAAGGTGTGAGATCTTGTTTATTCCAAGTAGATTCCAACTGCACACTCGTAAGCGTGTATTTAAAAAAAAAAGTTGAATTTTGAGATTAACTAATGATTTTTTCAAGGTTGATTTGATACAAGTGCGTTTTTCATAAAGATTTTAAAGTCGCATATCTTTTCTTCTGATTGTGATGAAAAAGCCTACAGTATATGTTATCTCAAGCTCGGCCAAATGCACCTCTAAAAACCCAATTCAAATTTGTTCCGTAGTTTTTACGTGATGCATGCACAAACAGACAAACAGGCAAAAAATTCCAATGTGTTTTATTACTCATATTATGTCCCCTCAAATTGCATTGCAATTCAAAATCATGTAATATAATACAAATGCCATGCTTTGTAACAGGTCTATGCACACATTATACAGTACCCCTGGCAAAAATATAGTTTTATAGACATTAAATGAAATTTAATTAAATGGTAATCCTACACTTAGGTTTTGCATGTTCTCAACATGTTCACCTGGGTTTCCTTTGGGTTCTCAGGTTTCCTCCCATTGTCCAAATAAATTTGCAAAGGAGAAAGATGTGCTATGAAGTTGCATTTAGGTATGAATATGTTTGAACATTTGTGTGCCAATGGTGCATTGTGATGAACTGGCGTCCCATCCCAGGCCAATTCTTCCACTTTGTGCGCAGTGTTACTGGATCCACAGTGAAGAGTATATATCAATTAATAATCAATTAATATATTTATTTTTAAATTTTATGGTTGTGTACCCAATATCCAAACTACACTCCCATACCTGTATTATGAAATTCTGTAGGTTACCATTAAGCTTATACTGTAATGACACATTAAACATCAGAATCACTAAACTGCTTTGTCCAATGCTTAAATCTTTACACACTTGATCCATAGAGAAGTTAAACCAATTTAACCTGGTACAACCAATTGACAATTAAATATTAAGTGATTTTATCGCATTGCATATATTTTATGTAATGCCCAATTTGTCCATTGCCATTTGGGATACATTACTGCTGCTGTTACCAGGTAAAGTTAACACCAGCCTTTTTTTTTTTTTTTTTATTTATACTGCAGCAGCAAATGGCTGTGTGCAAAAAGTTTTGTAACCCCATACCAAAAGAACATACAGTCAGGTTCATAAATATTGAAGCAATGACAATTTTTTTGCCATTTGGCATCTGTACACCACCACATTGAATTTGAAATGAAATACTCAAGATGTGAGCGAAGTCAAGACTTTCAGCTTTAATTCAAGGTTTTGACAAAAGAGTGGCATTAACCATTCAGGAATGACACACACAACTCATTTTGGTGGCTCATAAACAACGGAACAAATGGCTGACAAGCAGTTGCATGACCAGGTGTGGCCAGTTCCTCATATCTCTATGACACATAAGTGATTTTGAGGGTTACATTTACATTTGGTGGCTGCACAGCAGAACGGTGTACCTTCACTATCCTTTCTTAAGATTGCATTTTGTCATTGTAGGGGTTTCCTTTTGTTACTGACCAGCATATTGCCATCTAAAAAGTTTTCCTGGGCTAGTATTCTCGCCTTGACTTTCACATATCCTCCTTAACTGCCATTTCTTAATGACATTTCGCACAGTGCAAATTGCAAGCTGAAAGCATTTTGATCTTTTTATAGCCTTTTCATGCTTTGTAGCCATCAATTATCTTTATTTTCAGTGTCAGCAGCTTAAGAAGCCCATGTTTGCTCAGTGTTAGCACAGAGTCAGGAATTTAATTGCCTCTTAAATTGTTATTCCTAATGAAAAGTTCTGACCTACCAAATGAGTCCTAATGAGTACAGTAAGGCCTCAGGGTATTCAAACAGACCACAATACATACAGTATTTGATTGATTTATTTATTTTAAATGAATATGAATATATGTTTTTTTTTTCCAAGTAACTACAGGGACATTTGCAGAGAAACGTTATTGCTATAATTTGCCTGTTGCAGTGGTTATATCTTTTCACTTCAGTAATCAGTACAATAACTAGTTTTGCCAGAGGTACTGTATAATGTGTGCATAGAACTGAGGATGACATTTGTATTATATTACATGATTTTGAATTGCAAAACATTTTGCAGAATAATAAACAATATCAAAGAATTACTGTTATAAAATGGCTGATTAATCAAATACATTTTTAGCTTTGAGTTACAATAGTTCCAGCGTTATAATTCCTGAGTCTAGGTCTGAGTCTGGGTGCCAAGCAAAAAATTTATATCTGGGGGGCCTTTATATTAAAGGAGTGTGTCCTAGCTGTGGTTCTGATTATTGACCACAAAGTGATTATAGATAATTAGCAGTATTTTGCATCCTGCTAAAGTTCCAGTCCCAAGCCCGGATAAAAATGGGGTGGTTGCGTCAGGAAGGGCATCCGGCATAAAACATGTGCCAAGTTGTTGTGCGGGTTGGATGGTCCACTGTGGCGACACTATAACGGGAGCAGCCGAAAGACTAACAAGCAATATTTTGCATCCTGCACTAACTGAAGCTTCTTGCAAGAATGTATAGACAGCTAGCCTATCCGTATTCATTTCCAATGCGGGGTGGTGGCAGTGGATTCTTAAGGCGCTGTGGGTTGCAGGATGAGGCCTGTGTGGATCGGATATCCAGTGCATCCCATGGGTGCTCAATTGGACACTAACGTCAAGAGTTAGACGCTAGCTCGGCAGCCTTGGGCTCCTTACCTGCTGGGTCCTGTGAAGTTTGCTGTGGCGCACTACTGTAGGTGTTCTGGTGCCTTTCTTTCATGGCCATTGTTGACTTTTCAGGAATTTATGCTACATTAGCTTCTCTGCAGGATCAGAACCGATGGGTTGGCCTTGGGTGTCATGATGTGCTGGGAATTTAACATGATTTGTGGATATTAGGGAGCTGCTATTAACATGAGGGACTTTCCCAAAATTTCTGAGAGAAATGGGATGTCCGCATGTGTTACAGTACATATGTCTTATAAAGTATGAGGAAGTCATTTAGTTTCCACTGTCTACATTTCCCTATGTTTATAGGTTGGTCTTATGCTTTGGCTGAAACGTATATATCTTTATTTCCATTGTATTTCGCTTAATAAATAGACAATTTTAGTAAAAGTCAAGTGTGATTTCTGTGGTAATAGCAGGACATTTCACTTTATAGTTTGCATAATGCTAATGCTTTTATGATTCATATAGTTCTTATTTCCTAGCTCATAGCTTTAGTCCTAGTTTTTGTGTTCAGCTTTTGTTTTCATTTCAGCTTCTGCTTATTAAAGATATGTCTGCACTTATGTCCATTTAGGTCCTGCCCTGGACAGCTTTAGCTTTTTTGTCTGCTCTGGATTGTCAATAATTTTTGCAGGCAAGTCATGTCCTATATTCAAGGTTAGAAAACACAAACTGGTTGTTTCCCCAGGTAGAAAAGGTCAGTACTTTATGAAATTTGAAAACAATAAATAGTTTAGCTTTGCTCTTGTAGTAAAGCAAGTATTTTAGAACGTGTAATAAGTATTGCAGCCATGCAAATGCACAGAAAAGTGCGGTCATTTATATCTATTTACTTCTTTGGTATATTTTTATCTCTATATCTTTATATATTTCTATATCTTTATTTTAGACCTATATGTTATATTTCTTAATATTTTTGATATGTTATATAATTGTAGAATATTAGTCTATGTCCATAAAAACCAAGTCATATTAAATCAAATTCGAACAACTGTAGGGCACCAATTTAATAAAAAAAAGTCAGATCAAACGTCAGAATGAGGAACATTTTCTGTGGCTTAAACCATGGCTGGGTTTTCAATTCTAATTGGCCTGTATTGCGTATTTCAGAAACTGTTGATCACCTGGAAAATCCATAAACAACAATCTGTAAATTTGGTGTGAAAAGAACAACAACCACCTGTTGTGTCAAATGTCAGACCAAGCTGATTTGAGCTTACAAAAAGTCTACAAGAACTCCATTAATATATATATATATACACACACATATACCATATACACACACAGTTCAGACCAAAACTTTGGACACACCTTCTCATTCAAAGAGTTTTCTTTATTTTCATGACAATGAAAATTGTAGATTCACACTGAAGGCATCAAAACTATGAATTAACACATGTGGAATTATATACATAACAAAAAAGTGTGAAACAACTGAAAATATGTCATATTCTAGGTTCTTCAAAGTAGCCACCTTTTGCTTTGATTACTGCTTTGCACACTCTTGGCATTCTCTTGGTAGTCACCTGAAATGGTTTTCACGTCACAGGTGTGCCCTGTCAGGTTTAATAAGTGGGATTTCTTGCCTTATAATTGGCAGAAGTCAGGTGGATACACAGCTGATAGTCCTACTGAATAGACTATTAGAATTTGTATTATGGCAAGAAAAAAGCAGCTAAGTAACGAAAAACAAGTGGCCATCATATATATAGTTTTTTCTAATCCCAGTTTGCGGATTCTGTGTCCATGACGCCCTGATGCTTACATACTGTATCTGTTTGTTACTGTTCAATTCACTGCACTTTTGAGTATGTAGACATGCTTTTCTGCATTCTGACTACAGTTCCAAAGAGTGATTATATGAGTTTCTATATTGCTACTGGAAGATTGTATTTTTTCTCTTTTTTTCTTATAAACAAGGCATTTCACCCACAGAAATGCTTGCTGCTTGCTTTCCCCATGCCATTTTCTTTCTCCATGCCATTCTATGTGAAAATCCAAAAAGACTACTGACTTCAGATTAGCTCAAGAAAAGAAAGTCGAGTTGTATCAGGTCTGGCCCTATTTAATCTTTTTTGTTAGTTTCAAAGCCATAGATATTTAGCACATATTGTGAAATGCCAGTTTGCAAACACAAGGTCTGCATGCCAAATTTGTTTTGAACACTCAACACTTTTACCCTGGAAATGTTCTCAAATAAGGATACAGAGGCCATCCTTCCAATTCACATCTTACATGCTCCATCCACCCCACTACAGTGACCTTTCATTTCATTTTTAATAAGGTAATGTACAACAGCAGGAATGGGGAAAGCAGTGCCAGCTACATTTCCAGCATAGTTTGCTTAAATACATTACACAGTTCAGTTACAATACAGGGAATTGATATGGTGAATAAACAAGGTCAGCCATTATTTACCACAAAATGACTCACTGTGGGTATCTCTAGCTACATTTACCTCTGTAATCCCATAGTTATATTGCACCTTGTGAATAAACCACATAATGGTGTTTATTCTAAATAGTTACAAGTAGCATATATACACTCTGTGCACCTATGGAGCTAGAAAGTCCAGTCCTTCTAATTTGTATGCTTGTATATCCTTAAGCTTTACTCCAAACAGGGAATAAGAACCAAAAACAATATTTCAGCCCTCGCTGTGACCTTGTCCCTGTTTGGATCAATTCCAGAATCTAATCAGTTCATCTGTTAGTTTCAAAGATAATTCCATATAAATCCTACTGTACAAAACAACATTCAACCACTCAATATTTGCACTAATTAGAATTTCAGATGAATAGTCGGACAGACAGACAGGTACCCGTGGACGACAAAAAAAAATAAAAATGCCTCCACCATATACTGTAGTAGCAAAGCCAAAAAATAAAAACAAAAAATGCAACAGGATACATGGTCTTGCATTTTATGCCAAAGCTTTTGTGGAATGAAGCACTTTTTTTTTTTTTTTTTTTTTACATTATTTGTGTCATAAATGGGATCAAATATAAATGTGGGTTAACTGAAATTTGGTTTCGTTTTCGCCCCATCCTTGGTCAGTACCACTCCCCCCAGCAGACCAGAGACAAACAGATTAGGCTAAATGGCATTTTTGCCTGTAGTGGGCAAGTGAGTGTGTGTTTGTGATGGATTGCATTGCATCCCCAGGGTGTAAACTGCCTTCGTGCCCTGGGTCCCCTGGGAGACACTCCTTGAGGTGTTTTTTTTTTTTTTTCAACCCTGTCCAAGAATAGAGATTTAGAGAACAAGTGAGTGAGTGACTAAGGGGGCAAATACTTTTTCAGGCCTGTTTATGTTTGATAACCTTTTCCTTCATAAAATGATAATTTAAAAGCTTATTCAAGTTGTCTTTTTCTTATTATGTTCTGTTTGAAGATTTAAACGTGAGAAATGTGCAAAAATAGAAGAACTCAGTAAGGGAGCAGATACTTTTTCATGATGCTGTACCTCTAAAAGCACCACTGACAAATACCTGAAAACTAAACCATCAGGTGCATCATACAGCATAAGAAGGTATTCATAGTGTACCCTACTACTACTGTAGTAGTAGTACTACTGTGGGATGCGTCGACAGGCAGAAATACAGTATTTTCCGGGCAACAATGTCACTTCAGTCATTTCGAATGATATCAAGCGTCCTTAGATTTGACAACAGAGAAACTAGAGAAAAAAATCTGACAAACTTGCTCCCATCAGGGACGTCTGGGAAAGGTGGGTGCAGCTCCTTCCACTGATGTTCAACCCAGGGCCAGAGGTAACAGTAGATGTACGTTTTTTGTCCCTTTCCGTGGAAAATGCCCTTTCCGGCAGTACATGCCTAGTAAGCCAGGCATAAATATTTGGGCAGCCTGTGATAAAATAATAAAATAATAAAAAATAAACCTGAGCCGCCTGCCGAAATTTTGCAGGTGAAGGACAGGGCTCCACTTTCCTCAAAATTTGCTTTTACAGACACCACCACAGTTGTTTCATATTGTCCAAAAAAAAAAAAAAAAAACATCGGAGTGTGATACTTATGTCCACTTTTCACAAAGACGCAGCTGTGTCATCAGCAAGTGACAAACAGCCCATAATTATCTTGGGCTATAATAAAAAAGGTGGAGTGGACAACCTGGACAAGTTGACTGCCACCTACACTTGCCAGAGAATGACCAGGAGATGGCCAGTGGCTGTGTTTGATAACATTCTAGATGTGTCTGCATACAATGCATTTGTGTTGTGGACCCACACTTACCTAGGGTGGAACTCAACCAGAAAAAAACAAGCGGAGAATGTTTCTTGAGGAGTTAGGAAGTTCCCTTGTCAAGGCACATTTTGAGCGAAGGGAACCGGTTCCCCAGGACCCAGCCGCCTTGGTCAGACAGCTACAGAGCTCATGTAGCACTCCTTCCACACAATCAACAACACAAATAGCATCAGTGCCAGCATTGCCTCAACATCAACCTACACAGCCACAACCCCACTGAGGCCACCTGATTCTAAAAGAAAGAGGTGCCAGGTCTGACCTAGCAATAAAGACAGAAAGACAAACATACTCTGCTTCTACTGCAAAAAATATAATTGCAAAGAACACACTAAAAGTGTCACTTTTTGCCACACATGCATCTAAATGCACATGCATGTTCTTGCACAAAAAGGCGTTTTTGGGAACTAGTGCCTCATTTCTATTGGTTTGATTTGCTTGATTGTTCGGAAATCCACATTTCGAGATTTACTTCTTTAGCTTTCCATTTATATTAAAGTTATTTTTGAAAATACTTTTTTGCCTTTTTCTTTGTAATAAATATATATGGGTCAAATTTGACCCGTAACACCATAGATGTCACTATAGTAATTAATATTATATATATATAAAACAAATTTATTCAATACCCCTCAGTAATAGTCAGGTAACATAACAACCTTTTATTTATTTAAATAATTTTCTTGAGGTTCTTTTAATAATTTTTTTAAAAATTGAAAACGAGAGGTATGCTGCCCATGAGGTCGCAGCAAAAATATTAAAAACATTCTTTTAATGGACAAGGAAGCGTAACAAAGTAACCAAGAGGTAAGGAAAAAAATTGGATGATAATTGATTTAAGGGTAATATGGCTGATTAAAGACACGGGTCAAAACCGACCCGTTAACATAAGAGATAGTAACAGAAAGCTAACATAAAAGGAAGGTCAATGCTCTTATCCATTTATCCTCAATGCTGCTTATGGATACGGTATCAGTAGTGAAATGTATGCAGCGATGGAAAAGTTGCTGAAGTTTCTTTCTACAGCCTTAATCGGGCAATAAAATGTTTAATTGAGCTAGTCTTCCTTTCCCTATGCTCCCAACTGTAGTGTTCTCCATGATGATTTTAACAAGGCAAATGTGAAATGAAACGACAGACTGACAAGTAAAATAATATAAGCCCTACAGGAGGATGCCCTTGCACTAAGATAAAGAACAATAAAAATAAGAAACACCAGGTGTTTGCATGACATCCATCCTAAATTTCATCTAGTAACCCTTAGGTCCTGCTGTAATCTGTCTGTATTTTAAATCGAGTTAACGCTTTCATCATGTTTTAGTGCGCTCTCAGTTCCAACCCAAAGCCTGGATGAAATAAGAAGGGCTGTGTCTGGAATGGAATCTGGCATGAAGCCTGTGGCAAAACAAAAACTATGCTTAATTTTGACAGGTTCTGTGCAGTATGAATAATAAAACTGTGAGTCTATAAAATCTTTAGGTCTTTTTCCCCCTCCTTTCAATTCCCATCAATACCACAAGTGCAGCATAGCTCTTTGATTGGACACAGTGATTGCTTTTTAGTGATTCATTAGTATCATACAGTACACTGATTAATATACACTGATTTAGCACGTTGTCACCTGTCAAGGGTCCAGGTTTGATTACCGCTTTACCTTCTCCCCGTGCTTGATGGGTTTCTTCCGAGGATTCCAATTTCCTCCTCTAGTCCAAAGATATACGGAGTAGGCTAATTGGCATTTCCAAATTGCCCATAGTGTGTGAAAGTGTCGTAAAAATTAGAATAAATACAATTGTCAATGTTGGCTTTCAAAAGGTTCTAAGATGGAAGGATAGTGTGGCACCTGCTCAAATGATGAATAAACTTCAAACCCATTTCTGCATTGCGTTTCATGTTTTCACACACATACTGTACATTTATTTATTTATTAACACACACACACATATTCATGTTTATGACCAAAATGAGAATATGGCAGTAGATGCAATGCAAACTGCGACATGCTGTATCTGAATTATGTATGCACACAATTAACTTTAGACTTCAGTTTACCAAGGCTCTGGCTCATCACTTGTGATTCCTGACTCTGTGTGAGGCTTAAATTGGACCTTAAAAACCAACTGTGACCATGATAATCCATAGCAACAAATACATAGTAATGTCACTAAAAAGTATATCATTTTGTAGAATATATTATTTAAATGAAGTCTATTTTGTCAGTACAAGCAAACCGTGAAAGATGACATTACATTCTTATCTGGTTTTTACTCTCATGAAAAGCCAAACCTCATGAATAGGGTACAGAACAGGCTGCAGAATAAAGCCTGTAATTACACTCTACTGCATTGTTCCAATTGTGGTCTGCTGTGAAAAAAAATGCATATACTGTACATGTGTATTTTCTCGCCAGCTTTACGTGTACTGAAGATCCCGCGCCGCCTCCCACATGCTGGGTGAACAGGGCACCGCTGCACGCAATGCGCTCCCGTGCCACAAGTCACTTAAATAAATATGCACACAAGCCACTTTATCATTTAACATGTCACTTTACTGCATATTTGCATATTCAATATTTTTATTCCACTTGTGCAATTACAATTTTTTACTTTTTTACTTACTTACATTTATATTTTATATTCTTACATTTTGCATTTTATATTCTATATTTTATATTTTATTTAATTTTATTCTCTTAGGTCAGGGCAGTTGCCTAAGCATTTCACTGCATATCGTACTGTGTAGGATTGTGTATGTGACAAATAAAATTTGAATTTGAATTTGATTTGATCTCTGTCACCTTTGTGCACGGCGATCGGAGCACGGTGCACATCATAGTAGAAGATCATCAGGGTAAATATAAACTCAAAGCTGACATAATTTCTAAGCTACTTGTGTCTTTACTTCTACTGTAGATCGCAATTAACCTGCGCTAAGAGTCGCACGAGCCACTGTCGCAAAGAAGAAACGGGACACGCGGTGCTCAATCTGGATGAAGGCCACATGGTTGGTGCAGCGGTGATGTGGAAATTGAAGGTGAGGCTAATGATCCCTCTAACGAGTACATTTCCCTGTCTCAGCAGGTGAGGTACTGTAGGATGATAACTACGCATGCCTACAGCACACGGACCCACGCCTTACCCACTGTTGGAGACAGGTGAAGACGGAGCGGATCCACAGTCCATCACAATCTGCTGTATTATCATGTAAAAGACATGAGACTGAATGTGATCTCTTGATGGTCCCCACAGGCAAACGTTGATACAGTGATCTATCTTTATTGTATAGTTCACATAATCAGGAAACAACTATTCAAAAGTAGCAGAGTTTAAATAATTGGAGATCAACAAGCTTCTTGTACTACTAACATAGTTTCAGCAAATGTTATGGATTATTCAAAATCATGTACAGTTAAATTGGTCATGTCTTTCAATGCATGCCATACTGTATCATCTCTGTGTCTAGGAAGCACAGTGCTACATCGTATATAACATAACAATTTTGTCCTGGTTAAGACTCGATGTCTTTAAACAACCTGTTCAGAAATTTATTTTCTTTTTAAAAGTTTACTAAAAATGTAAAAATGTTATAAAACGTCCATTTTCTTTCGTTTTAAAACGTGTTTGGTGTCGCCCACAGCCCTGTAGGCCTACAGCTCACATTACAATCAATAAATAAATACGTATATTATAACACATTCCCAGTCTTGACACAAACTTCAAGACTGACCTATATAAAGTTAGTATGGTCTTGAGTAAAATCTCATTGTGCATAGAAGACAAGCAATATTATTGACTTCTACTGTACAATTATGGTCTCCTTCTACCATCCTAATTATACCCCCGTAATGATAATGACAGCATAACTTTAAACATCATACCTATGAATAGGTAAAAGTGATTTACTGTAGGTGTCTACTATATATATATATATATATATATATATATATATATATATATATATATATATATATAATTTTATTATATATATAATAAATTATTACATTTAATAAATTTGTTATTTAAGGACACAATTTAGTATCAATAATATGCTGGTAAAATTTTTTGCTAAAAAATATAACAAACCCATGCTTTGATTGTGATTTTGTGGTGACTCAGACAGACAATTAGTGGCAGCAAATTAGATCGAAGAAAAATGTGTTGCACATCAAACCTTTTAATTTGCAAAGATTGTTGAAGATCATGGGAAACAATACAAAACAATGAGTTTACAGTGTCATCAGTTTCCTCCTATAACAGTTTTATTTTCACTTCAATACATAATAACGGCTCCCTATCATACATTACATACCTGTACGATCATACATTAGTGCATACTTCTACTATGTTTGTGCAGCAGCTAATCGCATACAAGTCAGTTTTCCCTTAAGGTTATAAAAGAAATTTGTTCTGGACAAATAACCTAAAAAAAAAAAATTAAAAAAAAAAAACAATTAGTCAAAAAAGTTAAAAGATTGCATTTTGCTGTAAAACTGTTTATATATTTTGTAATTCCATATAATTATTGCTGCCAGTTTATTGTACTTGTATCTCATGTCTTGTCCTAGAGTTACTTCTTCAGCTTGGTTATTATTTGTATCGATATTCGTCAAGATTGCATTTTTGTTTTTTTCTACGGCTTATTTGCATGATAAGACCACCCACTTATTTTTATATATGCTTTCACATATAGTGTGTAGACAATAAATGATGTGAAATGCTTCTTATTATGAAACATAAATACCTGTGAATGGAAGGGCAAGACATGTTTTTTACTGCCAAGTTATTGCAGCCAACCAGAATGATTTACATAGAAATAAACATTCAGAGCCAAGTCATTTGGTACCTCTCTGCGTGGTTTGAATGAAAAACTCACTCTTCTCCAATTCAGACCACAACTTTTAATTATAAAATTATTTGCAAAAGCTGTGATTTTTGTCATTATTCGGATGTGTTTTTGGTCGATTCTTAACCTCCTGGAAGAGGCAAACAGATGTCTGGATGTTTATCAAGAAAACATCAGTGAGTTATAATTTGGATTTTACAGTAGACTTTTCAAAAATAAAATATGTGTGGAAACAACTGCGTACAGTTAGTCAAATTTACTCCGAATGTTTTAATATACAAAAAAGGAAGTAGTACAAGTTCAAGGATGACAATTCCACTCACTCTCACTCACTCATCGTCATTACCAATTAATCCTGTATGACAATTCCAATTATTTATTTTTCCTTATTTAAAATGTCTTCTTTACATTTAAAATGCACTTTTTAAGAGCTTGTATGAAAATCTACAATAAAGAAATATAAAATAAACGACTTAATGAATTGTCCGAATGTTCTGAAAAGTGCTATAAATAAAGCGAATATAAAATATATTGATACTGCTGTGATTATAATTAAGCCCATTAATCAATTTAATGACAAAAACGTTGGTGGAATCTAATTTCTAACATTATTTTACACCTAAATATTAATCTCAGTTCTTTTTAAGAACTCTTTTTCTAGCCCAGGTTGTCATTTTGTGTGCATCAAAATGAGAATGAAAGGCATTTAGAGATTTTTATAATTAAGGACAGGATCAAATTAAGCCCGCATTATTATGATACACACTGTCTCAAAGTTTTCACACAAGAGAAACTAAATGTAGTTTAGTGTGTCTGCATTGATTTCATGCATTTAAACCTGAAAAGATGGAGGCAGTAGTAGAAGCAACCTATTTACGTAAAGTAGTGCCAAAAAAAAAAAAGGAAAAAAAAAAAGCTGAAAAGACAAGCGAGGAGGTGGCCATGTGACAGTTCATTTCTTGGCTTTGTAGAGCTCAGTGTGGAAAGCACAGTTATTCAGAGCCAAAGTGTTTTCTAACATTCATTACATTTTCTGTAACACCATTTAGCAGATGCTCTTTTACAGGGTATGTATGTGATAAAAAAAAAAAGAAAATAAGCAACTTATCAAAAACTTATCAAAAATATGCATTGTTTGGGGAATAACGGCAACAAAACTAAGCGAAACAGGGTAACTTTATTTTTCATAAACAGCAATAGAAATAACAAAAAATTAGTACAATTAATAAAACTATAGAGAATTCCTGGAGAAATTGTGAAAAAGCGGCTGAAAGGCAGTGCATCGTGAAAAATGGCTCATATGTCCCAAAAATTGTTCCCAACATAATAGGCATTTATACTGTCTGAGAGTCCAGTGAGAGTGTGTGCTATAGATCAATAGTTAGATAGATACTTTATTGATCCCGAAGGAAGTTCCAGATATCCAGCAGCAATAGACACAGTAACACAAAGACATTTTGTAGATTGAACACTATGCAGTATAGACTTATATATAGTGAGTATACACACTTTACTAGTACAGTATACATACACATTAGTGCAAAAAAACAAAAACTACAAGATGCATAAGAAGAATATAAATAAAGCATATATAATTCCAAAAAAAAAAAGTTAATTGCAGTGCAGCCATGATGTACAATTATATGTGGCAAAGTGGCGGCAGTGCAAATTATTAATTGTGCAAAGAGCAGCAGGAAAGTGACAATAAAAATGAGTCTGTAATGGCAAAATATGCAATAGTTAGAGTAAGCTGAGCAGACCCGAAAGCTGACAGATATATACATATACATACACACACACAGTACAGTATATATACTCATCTGTTACAGTAGCTTTCGGGTATAGCCCGGGTCTATATAGCAAAAAGGCCTTAGCCTAGATCTCCCAGTCCACATTCTCATGCCCTTGTAGTGAGGTGTGGAAGAGTCAAATGTCTCCGGGGACAAACGATTTCCTAAGTCTGTCTGCTTTGCAACCGAAGTCTTCCATGTCTGAACAGACTCTTCTGGTTGCAGAAAACTATGTGCAGTGGGTAGTCAGGGTTGCCCATGATGGACAGCATTTTGTTTAGTGTTCTCTTCTCTACCACTTTCTTTAGAGATTCCAACTCCAATCCAACCACCGAACCAGCTTAGGGAGAAAGGACATGTGGCATGTTTTGCATGTGACAATTTTGCAAATTGTCCATAGTGTGTGCATGCATGTACACGTGTGTACCTTGTAATGGATTGGCACCCTTTCCAGTGTGTACCCCACCCTTGTGTCTTCCGGGATGGGCTCAAGGCCCCTGCGAACCTGTCCACAGGAAAAGCAATATAGAAGATGACGATGAATGAAGGAATTAATGATTTTCTTGCCATTTACTAAGATGTGTCTCATTTTCCAATCGGACGAATAAACAGTTTGTGCTGCAGGAGAAAAGAGGTTTTGCGTCACAAACAAATCCTCATAACTTGAAAACTTTGCTAATTAATTAATAGTCAATAAATAGCACTCAGGAGACCAGGCTAAAAACATTACTGTAAAAAAAAAAAGTTTCATTTGGACACATAAAATTGATGGATATATATATTTATATATTTATATATATATATATATTACACACACACACACACACACACACACACACACACACACACACACTCAAAAAATTTGCATATTCTGATAAAGTTCATTATTTTCTGTAATGTACTGATAAACATTAGACTTTCATATATTTTAGATTCATTACACACAACTGAAGTAGTTCAAGCCTTTTATTGTTTTAATATTGATGATTTTGGCATACAGCTCATGAAAACCCAAAATTCCTATCTCAAAAAATTTGCATATTTGATCGGGAATGGAGGCAATCAGCCTGTGGCACTGCTGAGGTGTTATGGAGGCCCAGGATGCTTCGATAGCGGCCTTAAGCTCATCCAGAGTGTTGGGGTCTTGCGTCTCTCAACTTTCTCTTCACAATATCCCACAGATTCTCTATGGGGTTCAGATCAGGAGAGTTGGCAAGCCAATTGAGCACAGTAATACCATGGTCAGTAAACCATTTACCAGTGGTATGATTATAATGATTATACCACATACCCACTGCATACATTTTAACTGGGAAAAGGGAGAGCTTAATAATCTTTCCTTTTCGTGTGCTCGCATATACAAAATGAGTCCAGAAAGTATATCATCATCATCATCATCATCATCTGTTGTTTTCTGTATAATACTACTAGGGCATTTTTTAAATAATGTTTTTTGTGTGTTTCATTCATTGATGTCTTTTTTAAAAGATTCCCCTCAAGTAAAATTTTCTACACCTTTATTAGCAGGCCAAAGCTTTTCTCAGCTGGAGATTTGGTGATGCTTTTGAAAGCATTCAGATGCAAGTGTCTTTGCCCTGACTCCACAAAGAATTTCACCAGACTAAAATCAGGCATGTCTTATTTAGCTCAAGTACATGGTGGGGAGTCATTCATAGGCAGTGATGGATGACGTACACAAACCCTGTACCTGAGTAAAAGTAGAGATCCCCTAGGTAACGTATTATTTTGGTAAAAGTAGAAGTTCTATTTAAAATTCTACTTGAGGAAGAGTACAAAAGTCCATGGCTTTAAAATGTTCTTAAATAACAAAAAGTACAGTGAAATATTATGACTCTCATGTTTCATTATTATTTTTGTGATTCAAGTCTTATTATTTTGGTGAAAAGCCTCTCTCTCTCTCTCGTGATGTTGAAGCAGTCAGCATGCAGGTGAGTAATGTCCATTAAGGAGATCAGAGTGGCTGGAATAGAACAGGATTGGAGAACAAGCAAGCATTCATTTTAAGATTTATTTTAAACTTAAAATCTGTGCACATGACTACCATGCTTTTTCGGGGAAAAGACAACATCCCAACTAATTATAAGCCAAATATAGTAAATACTAAGCTCGCTCTCTTAGATGAATATGAAGCAAAGTTTCTTATGGTTGGTGAGAAATACTGTATATAGACGTACGGAGATACTGGATTGTTTAAAGAGGTTATGATCACTGTTGCAGAAGCTGATTTTGAATTTCAGTATAACTCCACTTCACCTGCCACATGATTTATCATCATCATCTGGTGTATGCTAAACTGATACAACTAGATTTCATTTATAAACAATCCTAATGTTAACATTGAATAATGTCAGAGAAAGAATTTGAAAGTGAATAGACTCTTAGTTCTGTTCCAAAACAAAAGTCATGGGTGTTTAAGTCTATCAGCTGCACAACTTCATTCATTAAAATGTTCACTATTCTTGGTAATGAGACTCTAGTTTTTGTGACAATTTCTCCACTGACTGTGAACAATCAATTTCTTTTTGAATTGGTTTATCTGCCTTGTAAGAGGAGAGTTCCTTGATAAAGATTTATTTAACATCTCTTTTATGAGATTTAAATAGCAAGCCAAAAATGATCTACAATATCTGGATGAACTCCATCTTCATCATGAAAACATTGAGAGTTCACTAAAGGCACATGATTATCTCAAAATGATAATATCTGGATTCTGCTTACCTTCACAGACCTGCCTTTCATCAACATTCAATTTCCAGCATAAAACAGCTGACCTCATCCTGTTCCTGGCATCTGGCCATGCAAAATCTGCATATAATATCTGCAAAGCATGTGTGGCCAAGTTTTTTCCATCAGAAAAACATACTGTACACATTTCCCTGTTTTATCGTAAATAGAAAATACACAAATAATTTATTCTTCTTGCTTATCTATGTTGACTTTGCATTAAAAAAAGAGTGACATGTAAGGCTTTAAGGATTTCCAATACATTAAAAGATTCTTTGATGTCTACAATGTGTTTACAAAGTTAGAAGTCT
Source organism: Clarias fuscus (assembly GCA_030347435.1). Lineage (NCBI taxonomy): Eukaryota > Metazoa > Chordata > Actinopteri > Siluriformes > Clariidae > Clarias > Clarias fuscus. The sequence continues at coordinate 22,339,413 of CM059220.1, forward strand.
ATATTGGAACAAATGCATGTTTTTATTTTCAGGAAAATGACATTTTCATTAAATAAACAATTCCTACAAACAATTTCCTTTTTCAAATAGTTGAGAGATACAGTACTATGGAGGAAAATCCCCCTCCCCCCCCCCCTTTTTTTAGACACTTCTATGCTTTATTAAAAAGATCATATTTTATGATGTACACCAATCAGTCATAACATTAAACACATTAACAATGATTCTCAATTATATGATTGGATCGTGGGCACCCAAGGCTAACCCATGATCGAATAAACAAAAAGGCTAGTCTGTCTGGTTTAATCCCATAGAATAGCGCGCTGTACCCAGAGCCCAGTCTAAGGCCACTCCCCATATCCCAAACTGATCAAGCACCTTAGGGACCTACCGGACAAACAAATGCAATCCACGGAGGCCCATCCTGCCAACCAAAGGATCTGTTGCTAACAGATTGATCTGTGTATTACCTCATACACAGTTGCCATCCTTAGCATTAAATTTCATGCTTAGTTACACTCTTTGTGGTAAGTCTGTTTTTTTTTTCTTCCTTGATACCACCTTGTTTTTATTTATTTATTTATTTATTTATTTTTATTCTGCAGCATGACAAACATATTCTTTATGCTGCATTTACAATTGCATTGCCCTTCCCCAGGTTTCCACCTGCACTGATTGCCAAGAGAATACTACAGCGATATCTGCCATATTTGCACTGTTTTGTGTTTGTCAGCTTTACAAAAACAGGCCTTTTTTTTTTTTTTTTAAACAAACTATATACACAAAATACTGTATGTCCCCCTGTTAAATAACATGACCAAGGTGAGAAGCAAAAGGAATCTGCTTTGACTTTTACACTCAGACAGACAGAGAAAATGCACACTTGTTCTTTTCACAGATTTAATGAAGTTAATGCCATTCAGTATAAAGCCTGAGAGACATACAACGTATTTTCATATTAACGGCTTAACAGCAGCTGAACCTTTGGGACCATCTGGCCTGCAGGTAGACCTGATGCTGTAAGTCTGCATAATTGAAATGATCTTCATTGATAAAATAAGAAAAATACTACTCTTTGACTACAACCAGTGACCATGTAAACAAAAATAAAAGTATTAAAGTAAAAAAAAAAAAAAATGTAAAAGGCAACTTGAAGGAATTGAGGTTTGATCTCAAATTGCTCTTTTGAGGTTTTTTGTTCATTGTAATGAATGAGATTTACTGCATGCATCTACAAAGGTATTTACATATATTTGCTGTTTTCCCCCCTTTTGTTACCTAGCTACCAAACTGATTAACAAACAGCAATGTGTTATTTTAATCTAATCATGTATCAGCTCTGGGACATTTCTGAAAGCCTTCTATCTGAGGGCGTAGGCCTTAAAGCTCAGAGCATTTTAGCATCATAAAGTGACATATATATTTTTTACAGCACAAAATAGGCAATATAATGAACTGAATTTTAGTCCATTTTAACCACCTTCCTCAAACGACTGAGCAAAGATTTTTTTTTTACTAGGTTACAAAGGCAAAGTAATACTACAGATACACAGTAATCACATTATTTTCAGTTGTTTCTATGATCAACATAATAACAACAACAACAACAACAACAACTTTACAATAGTCATTATAGTGAATTAAAGTACTAGGGTCCGTTCTTCGTACGATGCTTGACACATCCGAGATGAATTGACACATCTAAGATGAGATCATCGTGCTAATTACGATGTGGCTAATTCGGTTCTTCGAGCACACCTAGTTGTTGATGATTAGTATAGCTGGATTGAGTTGTCTAGGATTATTCATGCGTTGGTTCAAAATGCGATATGCATTGACAGTAGAAACACTGATCATAACCCCTTCGATTAGTTGACGAAATGGCAAAAGAGCGAGCTCAATTCTTTTCTCAAGCGGAGCAAGAGCTTTTATTAGAGGGTTATGGAGAATTTCAAACTTGAATAAAGACACCGGGAAACACAGCAAATGCTGCAAAAGCCAGGAGAGAGGTCTGGCAAAAAGTAGCAAACAAATTAAATGCGTGAGTGCTGCCCATGTTATATAATATATATGTGTGTGTGTATATATATATGTATATATATATACATATATATATACACACACACACACACACACACACACACAGTATTTTTTTTTTAAATTATCAAATCATATTTGTATTAATTGCTCTTTTAATGTCAGAGCCAGCAGTGGACCCATGGAAACAAGTAAAAATGAAGTACAAGAACATCTTACAAAATGGTAAACTTTAGCGTCGTTATCTTCATTTTTTTTTAAGACACTGGCAAATCAATGCGTTTCATGGTTTAAAACAGCAACCAAGAAAAAGGCGGAACAGAAAAAAAAAAACAGGTGGTGGTCCGGCACCCTCTCCCTATACCCCAGCAGAAGAGCTAGTCCTTGGTTTCCATAGTAACAGACCGATTGTGGAGGGCATCCCTGGAGGTAACACCTCCTTAGCCCCACAGCCAGGGACCAGCAGCAGCACCACCTTTATTTCGGGTAATTGTTTTAATTTCTATTGGAGAAGTACTACAGCTGCAATGATTTCTAACTACCTTAAAGTATAAACAACAAATGTGTGTTCCAGTCAGTTGAACTGTCTTAAATCATAAGTAAGAATAAATTAATACTACATTTGTACATGAGTTATGGACTTGAGTTACTTTTACCTGTCTGAAAGTGATGGCTGAAGCATGTGTAGTAAGTCAAGCATTTATTGTGTTTCGTTTATCTTTTTTTTTTTTCTTTTAAACTACACTGTAGAAAATGAGGTAAGAGTGCACCTTTTTGTGATTACTTGAGATTCAGTTGCTTCAAAAGGAACTTTACAGTAAGTGATGTGACTGTCACACGTGGTACCCTACTATTGTTGACCTTGTATAACTCTCTCTCTCTCTCTCTTATTGCAGGCAGAAGATGAAAGATGTGCTTAATTTCAAATAAAACACAAGAAAATAACCATATTTGTGTAGTGTAGTGTTTATTATTGTGTAGTGTTCTTTTATTCTGTTAATAATTATGTGAAATGGTATTCCACAATTCTGTCCCGTGCAGCTTTGCCACTAGGTTGATCCAAGTGCACTGGTTGGAGGTCAACATCAGGATGCACCGCCACCACAGGGGTCCTCTCCTTTCTGATGGTGGCAATGTTGTGTAAGACAGAACATGCAACAGTAATGTCACAGGCCCTATCAGGTGCAACACTCAGACTTTTCAGACACTGAAATCTTCCCTTCAGTTGCCCAAAGGTCATTTCAATGCATGCCCTTGTCCTACAGTAGTTACAGCTGCATTGTTTCGGGCTTGTGCACCTGGGTTTGGGTCTGGGAATGGAGTCATGAAATACCGCCTGCAGGCATAACCCCTGTCTCCAACAAGAACCCCATCATAATCACCTGTTTTATGGGAAAAGTCAATTATGTTAGGCCCAGCTTACTGTAAGTCTAAGTAAAACATTGAGCTTCACATTTTCTATTTCCCTTACCACGTTCAAATCTTTGGAACAAATATGACTCTCTGGAGTCGTGCACTGAACCAGGCCATTTTGCTTTCACATTCATAATTTGCCACAAAGAATCATCACACACCATCTTGGAAATAGTCAAATGCATACTTTTTCATTCCATTACATTAAAATAGTTCTTATATTAACTTACCTGCACATTAACACTGTGAACGCCCTTTCGATTCACAAAATCCCCTTCATTGGGGCCTGGTGGGGCCTTGATAGGAATATGGGTGAGTCTATGGCACCAATCACATTAGGGAAGCCTGGGGACACACTTCATACTTATTGGAATGATTATAATTGCATTATTTTCACCAACAATATCTATACCGTACCTGCAATGGCAAAAAACTTCTGTTTTACAGCCTCGGGTCTTGATGGCTTGGAAATAACACGAATACCCTCAGAAACTGATTGAGTGCCAAGTAAACTTTGCGAATGGCACGGCAGACAGCACTTTTCACCACATCCTCCGCGTCTCCAATGGTGTAAAGGAAAGTGCCACTCGCAAAGAACCTCAGGGCAATACATACAGTTTGTGCGGTTGCTAACGTTCGACTCCAGCGAGTTGACATTTCACATGGGTTTAACACAGAAATTATATAAATGATACCCTCACGAGAAAAGCGGTATCTCTCAAGAAGTATATTGTCATAATGTGCCAGGGGGTCCTGTCTATCACGCAATACACATGGAATTTGAAAAACAATCCTCTCACCTTCAGTAACCGGTTGCTCTCTCATAAACGGACAAGACATGGCTGCGACAGATTTGAGAAAATTACCTCCACTTATATAGATGCAATCGGGGGATAGAATGTTACATATTAGTAGACACACACAGCGATTAACACGAATGATGACCACAGCCACACACACATGTGTACACTGTATGTATGTTTAAATACATCCATGCAAGATACTTTTCTTTTCCCACCTGAGTCAGTTCGCATCAGTCATGCTCTTTAACAAATCAGATGTGACCTCGCCATTTCAAATAATCATAACCCGCCAGGAGCGCAGCCTAAATCCTGTTTACATGAAATAAACCTGCTTCTGAGAAGGTTTAAGCTTACGGACCTGTTGCTATGACAGCAAGTGCGAGATGCGCATCGAAGAACGAAACAATCCAAGATCAGGACAAATCCACAACAATCAAATCCAGCTAACTGAGTTAGTGACGTACGAAGAAAGGACCCCTGCTGTAAATATTTTTGTGTATAATTTCTTGACAATTTGGAGATGGATCTTTGTTGATCGTAAGTATTTCCAGTTGAACCATAGCTTTTTGACACCCTGGTCACATCTGGTTGAATATACTGTTTTACAGTATATATATATATATATACAGTACAGACCAAACGTTTGGACACACCTTTTCATTCAAAGTGAAAAAGCAGCTAGAAAAAAAGCGAGTGGCCATCATTACTTTAAGAAATGAAGTCAGTCCGAAAAATTGGGAAAACTTTGAAAGTGTCCCCAAGTGCAGTCACAAAAACCATCAAGCGCTACAAAGAAACTGGCTCACATGTGGCCCGCCCCAGGAAAGGAAGACCGAGAGTCACCTCTGCTGCGGAGGATAAGTTCATCCGAGTCACCAGCCTCAGAAATCGCAGGTTAACAGCAGCTCAGATCAGAGAGCAGGTCAATGCCACACAGAGTTCTAGCAGCAGACACATCTCTAGAACAACTGTTAAGAGGAGACTGTGTGAATCAGGCCTTCATGGTAGAATATCTGCTAGGAAACCACTGCTAAGGACAGGCAACAAGCAGAAGAGACGCGTTTGGGCTAAAGAACACAATAAATAAAACTCTTTGAATGAGAAGGTGTGTCCAAACTTTTGGTCTGTATATATATATATATCTTTGGTTTCCCATTCTGAGAAACACCTATTCTGCGTGTTTCTCACTGTTTACCATCGCAACATATTTTGCAATTTTTTTCATGACAAATGAATCATCCTCAGAAGGCCAATTCTCATTCATGTACCAGAAACTATCCACTGGAATTTTATTTCTATACCTTGTAGCAATCACTGCTATGGAACAGCATGCCTTATTTTACAGGAAAAAAAAAGAAGAAAAAATGCATGATTCATTGTTGTATTATATTAGGAGCGAGATGTGGGCACCAAAAATTACCGAAGCATAACAAACCAGTCCTGGTGTCCAGATTACATTTCTTCATGTCACTTGTTGGGTCTAAGCTATTTGCATTAAAAACGAGAGCAGATGAATCTGGCTCCATTGAAGGAGAAGCAATTAAAGTCATTGCACTTGAAAATGCACATCCCATACATCTAACATTTGCATATTGGAGACAAGAAACTAGAAAAGGTCAGAAAGTTTTATCATTTTAACATCAACACTCTACTTCCTTTGGACAGCATGCATACCTTACACAGCCCTTAATAATAATAATAATAATAATAATAATAATAATAATAATAATAATTTTTGAACTGCATTTATAAAATGTTTAACTGTGAGCAATTTGGAACCTGTTCAGTGGATTATTTTGTTCATTGTTTTTCATTGTTTCTCTTTTGAACTGACATAAAAAGGGACAACAAAAAGTCATAAATATGCTAAATGCATTATTAATTAGAAAGTGTTTGTTGTTTTCTGAGATATTGATTTGAATACACCCGCCTCACAATTCACATGAGTCAATAACAGCTCAAAATATATTTGAGTGGAAAGGTTTTTGGAGAAATTCTGTTCGTTTTATGCAGTTTTAATTAACCTCATTGACCTCCCCATCTTTGGGATTTTAATTGTTCATGCAAGTCTCATTTGGTCGATGTGAACAGCAAAGAAACATTAACTCATAGCACTACTTAATCATGTAAATCATAGCAACGACACGATGGTGATAATGTAGATGCACACCAGGTTCTACATAAATTCTTTAATGATGTAAAGTGATCATTATACGGTATTATATTATTATATTATATTGTTTATCCACTGCAGTATAATTATTAAAGGAAAATGTGTTTATTCTACTCGTTTAGAATGATCTTATTGGCAATAAATGAATAAATGCATAAATAAATAATGAAAGATCTGGTAAAAAAAAAAAAGTGCAGAGAAACAACGAATACTGATAATCCATGATAATTCAGCTCCTTCACCTTTGAAAACCCAATTTAAAACTCAGTTCATGTACAGTATTGTACTTTGATTTAAAAGTTGATTGGAGAGGGGAAAACCTATAAAGAGGTACAAAAAATTATACGCTGTTCAGCTGTTGCCTTAAAATGAGAGACGTGGAAGGACACGGAAGACAACCATCAAAATGGATAGCAGAATAACCAGAATGACAAAAGCTCAGCCACTGATCAGCTCCAGGATGATCTGGAGTTACCTGTAAGTACTGTCAACCTGTAGTACCTGTAGAACACATTAACTGACCTAAAGAGAAATGGAGGAACATTTTGAGACTGATGAGAGTAAAATTCTTGTTTTTTGGGTCCAAGGGCCACAGAGTTTGTGAGACGACCTCCAAACTCTGAATTCAAGCCACAGTACACAGTGAAAACATTGAAGCATGGTGGTGCAAGCATCATGATATGGGCATGTTTCTCCTACTATGGTGTTGTGCCTACAGTATTTATCGCATACCAGGGATCATGGATCAGTTTGCATATGTCAAAATACTTGAAGAGGTCATGTTGCCCTTGAAATGGGTGTTTCTACAAGACAACGACCCCAAACACACTAGTAAATGAGCAAAGTTTTGGTTCCAAAATTAATGTCCAATCCCCGGACCTTAATCCAGTCGAGAACTTGTGGGGTGATATCAAAAAAGCTGTAGGATTGCTAAATCCTAGAAATGAAAAAAAGTTTGTACAAAATGGTTTTGAGTTTGTACAGTCAACGGCAGACACTGCTTTTTTTTTAATTTTTTTTTAACATACCCCTTTCAACTAATTGCCCAATTGCACAGCCTTAAGAGCGTGCATATCATGAATCTACTGCACCTACTGGAAACTTTTTTGCCATGTAGCAATAAAAAAATATACAAAAAACTTGGATTATTCTGGTTAGTCACATTGCACTGCTATTATTTTGAACAATACTGTATGTTTGGTTAAAATATTTTTTGTAGAAAACATTTTGACAAAAGATCCTGCTAATTTTTTTTCCAAGACAGTATATACACTGCTCAAAAAAAATAAATAAGGGAACACTCAGTACTAATTTGACTTAAACATCCCTTGTGTATATACTGTACACTCACTTTATTAGCCACTTTATTAGGCTCCTTGCTAGTACTGGGTTGGACCCCCTTTTGCTTCTCCCGTTCCACCATATCCCAAAGACACTCTATTTGATTGAGATCTGATTACTGTAGAGGCCTTTTAAATACAGTGACCTCATAGTGACGTGGATACCAGTTTGAGACCATTAAAAAAAAAATTTTTTTTGTCATAAAGGGATAGACACAGCGCTTGATTTGAGGGGGGGGGCGGATGCGGGTCCCCTCTGTTGACAAAAACCATCCCCGTACTATACTATACTGTAGCCTGTACCCTATACTGATTAATAATGCTGTGTATGATGTGATATTTGTAATGAAAATTAAACTCTCTATGTATGGTCATTTTAAAGCTAATAACGGTGATTAGCCAATCAGAATTCAATATTGTAACTCGCTGCTCACAAGCTCATGCAAGTTTGCATAATTTTTCACTGTTCGCATTTCCGCAACGACCAAGAGAACAGTTCAAGCACAGCTTTTGACAGATGTCAAAACGAAGAGAACTGAAGAATGATGTACATTTGCATAAATCGTCTCAGTGGAGACACGATGAAAACAAAGGATTCAGTTTAACACGGAGAGTTTTTGAAATGACCGACCTAATTTGTGTAATTTCATTCTCAATTTAAAGAAGAGTTTTTTTTTTTTTTTTTTCTCATTAGACTTTGTGCCTTCACCTACTGTACATGCTTGGGTGCCAAAGGGTCAAAAATTGATTTTTAAATGCCGTAATAGTAATTTATTTGTTTGCGTGGGTGCATGAGAGAGAGAGAGAGACACTGGTGTGTAGTCATACAAAACTACAATACTATTAAATTCAATTATTCCATTACTAATGTTTATGTAGATTTTTACTTTACAGTACTCTCATAATCCTTCCCGGATGAAAGCCATGGAAAGGATCAAATGATAGTTCTGACAATTGCATGTTTTCATGCATGTGTTTTGTTTTGATGGCTCCAAGGTGATTTAATTAAACTTATATTTTGTTAATAAAACTGACATACTTCGCAATCATTTTGAATGGTTAATTGTAGTCCCTGCCCCCCTTAATCACACCATCTACCTTGATTTTTTATTTATTTATTTTACAATTTGACCACTGGATAGACATGGTGAGGAACAATACTCAGGTAGGCTGTGACATTTAAACAATGCTCAACTGGTACTAAGGGGCCCAAAGTGTGCCAAGGAATTCTCCCTACACCATTACACCACCCACCCTGTTGATACAAACGATGAGAGATCCATGCTTTCATGTTTTTTTTTTTCTTCTTCAAATTCTGACTCTACCATCCAAACTTTGTAGCAAAAATTTGAGATTTATCAAACCAGGCAAAAGTTTTTTGTTGTTGTTCAATATGCGGTGTGATCTGCTCCTGTAGTCCAACTGCTTCAAGGTTCAACATGCGTTTAGAGATGCTCTTCAGCATACCCTGGTTGTAATGAGATGTTGAGAGTTACTGTTGCCATTCTATCAGTTTGAACCTTCTGACCATTTTCCTTTGACCTCTGACATCAACAAGGCATTTTTACCCACAGAGAACTACTACTCACTAAATATTTTGTGTTTTCCAGACCATTCTCTATAAACCCTAGAGACACTTGCATATGAACATTCCAGTAGATTTCGAAATACTCAGAAACTGATGCTCCGGTTGAACTTCAGCGGATTGTTTTGACTTTGTCTACTTGCATCGAGTTGCTGGCATGTAATTGATGGATTTAAGTTTATCTAATGAAGTGGCCAGGGAGTGTATACTGTACAGTATATAGGCAGTATATACTGCTGAAAAATTCAAGGGTTACTTAGTCCTGGTTTGAATTCAATCACCCTTTTATGTGTACTGCATGTAGGGCCAAGTTAAAAACATGACAGCCTTCTCATCTATTTAAAAAAAAAAAAAAAGGCTGCTTTGGATATTCTTTTTGTACTATGTAATTTTCTTGTGCCCTTCCTAAGAAGGGCAATCAAAAGGGAAAACATTTTTCTCTTATTGGGAACAATGAAATCTTTTACGTTTGTATCGAGTAATTGCCTCACCATAGTCTGACTGTCTGGTCATTCTTCTCTGACCTCGATTTTTGTCATACGTCACATGTGGGTAGTGACAAATTTTGATATGATGAAAAGTGGCACAGCTGATTTAGGCTTAGTTATGCCTACAAAACTGAACAAAAAACAGTTAGAGCTCATGGGCTACTCCTGAGCTTGTGCTGCAGTGCTGCAGTAAAAAAAAAAAAAAAACGAAACTCTAAAATGCCCTTGCAAACATAAGTCAGGTTTTGTTTCTTTTCAGCTGGCTCAGCCTTCTTGGCTTATCTCAGCTCACGTCCACACACATCCAGTCTACTGCTCAAAGTGAGCACGAGAATCAAACAGCTCATTAACAACCTGAAGCAAATAGGTGTCAGGTGTGCTGTGTTAATCAGCCCCATCGCCCCTCCTCCTGCTAAAACCACACCCAATACTGCTGCAAAGGCAAGGCTTACACTCATTCACTCAGCATCGATAATGCTTTATCCTCTATACTGGGACACAGGGGGCCTGGAGTCTATCCCAGAAGACTTAGAGCATGATAAATACATATATTAATATATATAATGTATAGTGGCAATAATATTGATTTAAACCATGAAAGTTTCTAAGAAAAAAAGAAAAAAAAGAAAAAGAAACAAAAATGATATTGATAAAATAAGATTTTGGGCACAAAGCGGGGTACACCGTGGATTGGATTCTAATCCAACACTCTTCAAGCAATTTGGGAATGCATTATTACTGTACATTATTACATATTAACTTGAGGACTGTGAGAGGAAACCGGAGAACCCGGAGGAAACCCACCAAGCACAGGGAGAACATGTGAACTCCACACACAGAACCCAAGGTGGAAATCAAATCCTCGACCCAGGAAGTACAAGGCCACAGTGATTACCACACAAATTAAATTAGGTTTAAGAAATAAAAAGTAACCGATGACATACTGTAATCAGGCCACAATACGTATGGCGGGACCAATCGATAAATATTACATGAAATAGTTTTTATATCAAACTTTGACACATTTCCCTATCCTTAATAAACACACAAACTCTTTCTCCTTTTATTTGGCAGCATTTCTTTGGTCGCAATTGAATGTACTGTAGTCTTATTTGTCTTAATATACAGATTTCTTATGCATTGTTTTTTTTTCTTCCCTTCAAGTCATTAGTATAAAACAAATTAGTTTGGGAAAAGTTTTGTTAAAGTGAAATCGAAATCCATTTTGACTTAGTCTAATCTGCGTATAAAATTGCAGTATTTCACTGCAATTATATAACAACATTATTGGCATAATGATGTTTACATATTGACTCCCCTTATATGTAAATTTACACAAGCTCAGGAGCTCTTCTTCGTTGTTTTCCTTGAACTAGGCGGATTGTTATGAAAGCGTGTAAATGCTCCTGCAAATGATTTCTGAGTAAATTTGTTTGTATCCGTGTTGATAAATGAGATTGAACGAGAGACGAACACTAGAGTCTCTTTTTTTTTTCTGTCACTACCTAATGAAGCTTTTTAATGTTTCTGCGAAGCTGCCTGGACTGAAAGTAAGGCCACATTAGCTCTGGCTTTCACATGTTGATAAAAGAAATGTATGGTAGGTATGCTTATAACGTGTATAAGCCATAGCTAGGAAACAAAGGAAATAAATTGTGCTACAGTATGCGATGCTCGTTCCTTTATTGGTCTTATAGGAGTAATGCTTTGCTCCTGTACTACTCCTGTATATTTTATATTTTATTTCACTGCGTTTGCTTGTCTGACCTGGCTCATGAAATGTTTGGCAGTTGCACATAGGAAACAGCGGTGGATAAAGTTTTTCTTTATTTATTAAACATGAATCCGTATGCTTTCAGAAATAAAGGTAACGAACTATGCCTGTCTTTGGAGTTGCACCTTAAGGGACATATATTTTGTAGTAGATAATGCATAGTGTACCTTTTTATGTAAAAGTTAGTTCCAAATGAGTAGTCTGATTGGACAAGAGGCTTTCCATGAGTTGTGATATAACCGTGCATAGCACTGGGAGGTTAATTATATGTATCACTCCACATCACAGGTGCTCCAACAATTGTGAATTATACTAACTGTCAGTTGCCAGCATGGGTGAAATTAGGTTGGTACGGTCTGCAGTACTGGAAATACGGCAAAACAGCTGCCTGCCAAAACTTACATTCAAAACCAGTCACAGATGCACATTCACTAAGAATACAGTCATGTTAAACAACACCAAGTAATTATAACACTCTCCTATCTATGTCATTCTGAATTAACTCTGAACAATTCATGTTATTCTGTTCAAAGCTAATGTGAGCTACAATGGTGTGCCTTGATGTGTGTCCCTGATGTGTAGAACAAGGCACTGTACACCCTACATACTGTAGCATACTAGCTTTCCAACTAATATTCTATTTGTGATTCAACCTATAAACTCCGGAGGTTGGCTGTTCACCATAAAATGTGCTTATATTCAGTACACCAACACTCCCTCTCATGTGAAATTGCTTGAGGAAAGCTCCCATATTGTACTATTTTCTACCAAGTTAGCATAGGTCATAGAAGTACATTTCTTTTAATAATCCACCTGAAATACCCCTCACATAATGTTTTTTTTCCCCCTCAAATGTCCATTTCAATTCTTATCTTAAAGTCACAGTTCAGCACTTGTATAAACGAGCTACTTCTGAACCACCCCATTACTGTCGGCCCGTACCCTGCTAGTGCCCAACCTTTTTTTTGCCAAACCATACAGATGTGATGTCATGCTCATGTCATGTGTTTATGACAGTTCCCTTGGCACTGCTTTGGTTAACAAGAAACACCAAAATGCAGCTAGAGTAGGTTAGCTAAAATGTTTGGTGCTAAAATGCTAAAAGCTAATCTACCCTTTTTAGTTCGTAAACAAACAGCCCCTAAAATTTAGCTTCATGTAAGTAGTTCTGTATTTCAACTTAAATATCACTAAACTTAATAAATCCATTGCTGAACAGGTTGAATATCAAAAAGCCTTGTTTAGTTTATTTTGAAAATTGGGAAATTAGGTAGAAATGCTTGGTATGGAGAAGCCTAGCAAACCCGTCCAGTCACCCCAACATTGTTTACACCCTCTGCCAGTCTGCCTGGCTTTCTCTCTGGTCTTTTTTTTTTTTATAACTTAATTTACTTGTCTAAGGTGGCACGGTGGTGTGCACTGTCAACTTGCACATTCAGGTCTGGATTCAATTCCCACCTCGGGTCTGTGTGCATGGAGTTTGCATGTTCTCTCTGTGCTTGGTGGGTTTCTTGTGGGCATTCTGGTTTCAGGACTTAAATTGTGAAAGACTGTTTCTGGGAACATGAGGAATCATTTTCAAACATGCATTGGACACCACATTGTATTCTGTAATCAAAGCTAAAGAGGGTTGAATGGCATCTTAGAGTGCATGACATTATTCTTAATTTTTTTGTACAGTGTGTATGTGTATATTATAGTATATTATATAGAAAATAAAGTCATTTTCTACTCTTCCCAATTCAATAAACACTTAGTAAAATGTCTCTTCATTCACATACACATATCCATGGATTAGAGTGTGTATCTTCAGAGTTTTATATTGACATTGCTGAAATCAAAAGATGGACTGCACTTCTGCAAAGTTCTCAACAACAAAATATATCCCCAGAATAACGGCGGAACTAACTACCTTACTTTTTATTTCTCCTCCATCTGAATATTCAGCTTTATTTTTATCCTAACCTAACCAATCAAAATTGTGTACACATGTCTGCACCTGCGGGAGTGTGATCTGAGATGCAAGTACAAAACATGTTTATTAAGTTTATTTTAGGGGGATAAATGCGGTATAAGGCTAATGAGGGGTAACCAGAAATAGTTGAGAGCAATTAGAAACCCTCACAACAGGTCAGCAAGGATAGGTGGGCTGAAGCAGGGTGGACATGAGCATATGCTTGTGCTGAAGAATTGTAAATACTTTTTATTTTTATAGGTTCCTGTTGTGTGAACTCCTTAATTATATTGCAGGATAACGCAGCTTGCCATACTAGAAGTTTTTGTTGAGGTTTTTTTTGTTGATTGATTGATTGATTGATGGATCGATGAGTTGATTAATTGATTGAATGATTGATTAGTTAATCTACCATCCATCACGTTCCCAAGTGAATGAATGAATGAATGACAATCCTGGCCAAACTGCCTCAGAACCCACTGCAGTCATTTCCATGAACATTCAGTGTGGAACGCCTAATCCTTAAAAATCGATTAAGGTTAAGTTGTGATCAGCTTGTGGAAGAAACACATTTTCCGGTGGGAACTGTACACCCAATCATTCACCAACACCAGGAACTCAACTGGGAGTTACAGTATTGCCACATCCCCCGTACAGTCCTGACCTCGCCCGAGTTCCTGGGAGGCCACGGTTTCAGGAGTGAAGCAGGCACTCTGACAATGGGTCCAGCATACTGAGAAAACTTTCTACCTTGATGATATCCAAACACTAGTGAAACACTGCCATAAGTGCATTAGTGTAGCCGGGGATTATATTGAGAAACAAAGGGAGTTTTTACTCTCATAACTGTTTTCTGTTATTCTGCACAATCAAAAGTCTTGGTACGACTTGTACACCCATCGTATTATTATTATTAAGCATGAATTGTTTTCAGTTTGTGTAATCTCTAATTATGAATATGACATGCAGTTTGGTTTAGAAAGATATCAAGCTCAAACTCTCACAAATACATTTTTATTTAAATGTGATGAAAAAAAAAAAGCACATTTTGCCATTTGTTTACAGCTAATAAGATGATGTCAATGCCCAAAACTGAGCCTCATTCATATTTATTATTATTTTTCCTTGAAAGAACGGAATGGCTTGGCAGTACTAGCCCATTTACAGTATATGAGTCGGCCCTGTGTGAGTTATTTGCTATAAGCTCCTGAAATGGCATTTTACCTGCATTTTGCTTTTCATTATCAATCTTTCCATTTCATTACAGATTTCCAAATGGGGTTCAAGTCGGAAGGACAAAGTAACCAAGGTTTTGTCAAAGAGTCTGGGCTACGTGCGCTCCTGATAATTATAAGACTTAAGAACTTTTTTTTTTTCCCCCTACTAGGCATTTACTCTCTGCTTTAGGGTGGAATAGATTTCTATTCCACACGAAAATGTGAAGAGACAGCCCAATTACATGCTGCTACATGATGCTGCTACACTTAAACTAAGCACATCAAGGAATATCCTTTTAATTTACCATAATAAAATACAAGACAATAAACCTAGTGCCTTGGTATTTCTTAGTCATGTATTTAAAGCACTTTTTTCCCCCAAAATTTATTTGGATGTTAATGCTCATTTTTACCAAACCTAACCATGTGTGTAACAAGGATCTAGAGAAGTGATGCTTGCAGTGCATACTGGGTTGGCGTGAAACATGCCTGGAATGCTTAGCAAGTGTGAGAAAAGGAAATTAAATGGAAATTGTAGGTAATGTAAAATTACCGAGATGGCATGGTCATGTAGTGTTTAGCAATGTGGCTCAAACCGCCAGGGTCAGGGGTTCTAGTCTCGCCATGGGTCTGTGTGCCGGTGTGTTTCCTTCGGATTTCCTCCCACAGTCCAAAGACATGGCAGTTGGGCTAAGTGGCTTTTCCAAATAATATAGTGTGTGAGCGTATGTGTGTGTGCCTTGCGATGGATTGGCACTCTGTCCATAGTGTAACCCACCCCATGTTCCTCCCAGAGAGGCTCCAGGTTTCTCTCAATTCTGAACAGGATAAATAGTCCAGAGAATGAGTGAGTGGGTAATTAATTATTTCATATCAAAAACCTAGAAACACAGTTTGTTTAGCATTACTGTGTTGGGTTAAATATATACTGTACATTTTTGGAGTGTGCTATCTTTCTGATTAGTAATTTTCTCATTAACCAGCAGGTTATTAGCTAGCTGCTGAATTTTGTTCCAACAACAAAAAGTATACTGTGATTCATTAAAATGCAGTTTTTAAGTTAGGAAAGAAACACAAGATGGAACCTTATAATGCTGAGGTCACAAAAAAATGCAAGCCAGAATAACAAGTGTACAAGATCATGGTGACAAGACACATATAAAACAAAGCTGGGGTGAATAATGAGCATGGCTAGAGGCAGGACTACAAAAATCTCAGTTCCATTTATTCATACATTAATTTTCTATAATATGAATCCCGTGGACCGTCATGGCGGGGGCTTAATCCCTGCCACAGCGAACTCCACACTGCCTCCGGGCTCTGGCACCAGGATGTTGGCAATGGATGCTGTGGATTGTTGGGTAGATCAGGTATTTTGCATTGGATGTTCTGGTGTCTTTCTTTCATGAACCCTGGATGGGGGGCCAACTGCATTGCCAGTGCAAGCCCCAAACACACACTTACACACCCAATTGTCCATGCACTACAGCCAAGTTGGAGACAAGACATACCTTTGGATCGTCAGAGAAATCAGTTTACCTAGAAAACCTACCAAAAATGGGGAGAACATGAAACTTCACAAACACACACACGCACACATGCACAAGGTGGGAATAGAATTTCAAACTGAATTAGTTTTTTGTTTTTTTCATATCAAACATCAAAATGGGGAAAAGTCAGATTTTTTGAGGATTTCAGAAACTGCTAGTCTGAGACTGATTTTTACACATAACAAAAACAAATGTTATAAGCCAAAGTTTATAAAGTTGCACAGAATGAAAAACTGAAAAAGTTGAAAAACTATTAAAACTTTCACTATAAGACAGAAATTTGCTAATGAGAAAGATCAGAGGAGATTGCAAGAGCTGGTTGAGTTAACAGGTACACATATTAAAAAAGTCTTTATTTGAGATGTACATCAGCCAGAACATTAAAAAAAACATTAACATTAAAAAGCACCTAGGTTTTGGGTTCCCTTTGTGCCACCAGGTTGGCTCTGGATGATCAGGGCTTGGCTCCGCACTGCCTCCGGCCTCTGGCACCAGGATGTTGGCAATGGATTGTGGGGTAGGCCTACATGGATCAGACTTATTTGTCTGGAGCATTCCTTGGGTCCTCGAACAAGATCAGGTATGGTGCATTGGATGTTCTGGTGTCTTTCTATTGTGTCCAGCATTGACTTTTTTGCTGATTTGTGCTACTTTTCTGTGGGATCGGACTGGACGGGCTGGCCTTTGGTCCCCACAGACATGGGTCAGTGACCCTGAAATGCCCATGATCCTGTCATCAGTTTGCTGGTGTATAGTTGGTGATCATGATAACGTTCACGTGGAGGTTGTGTCAATGTTTTGAAGTTAGTTATACTCCATGTTATTGGTGTAGTGACCACATAAGCTCTTCTCTTAGACAACAACATAATATTCTAATTCTAAATTTGGATCAGCTGACCAACACTGTACAGATGAAGAAAAAATAGATATATTGCCTGCTGTGATGAGTGATGGCTTCTGCTGAGACATGCAGATGGATTTTTCAGAATTTGGTGGTAGAAGAAGAATTTGTCAGAAGAAGGTGGTAGTGTACAGTATAATGGTGAGGGAAACGCTTCCTTGGCACACTTTGGCTGCTTAATAACAATCCATGAATGTCACAACCTATCTGAGTACTATTACTATCCATGTGCGTCCCTTTGTAGGCAGAACTTTCCTCCTGAATTTTCTTCATGGCTCCTAACAGCATTATAATGAGCCATGTCACAAAGTACAAATCATCTCAAAATAGTTGCATGAACATGACAGGGTACTTTAATGGCCTTCTCAGCCACCGGATCTGAACCCCATAGAGGACCTTTGCGATGATAGAAGAGAGATTTGCAATATGAATGCACCGCTGACAAATCTGCAGCATGGACCAAAAATTCAAAGGAATGTTTTTAGACCCTTGTGGAATCTATGAAAAATTGCGGGCTGTTCTGATTACATACTGTACGACTCAGCAACTCTGTATTAGGAAGTATTAGTTACGTTATTATAATAAAATTCCTACTTAGTGTACATTTAAGGCTGTACTTTGACTTTTCAGTCTGTTTCAAGTCAGTCAGCTTTAGCAATTGGAATAAAAAGCTGCCTCGTGTGGTCAATGAATAAAACAGTT
Source organism: Clarias fuscus (assembly GCA_030347435.1). Taxonomy (NCBI): domain Eukaryota; kingdom Metazoa; phylum Chordata; class Actinopteri; order Siluriformes; family Clariidae; genus Clarias; species Clarias fuscus. The sequence goes on from CM059220.1 coordinate 22,357,350, forward strand.
TATTTTGACCCGAATGGAATCTGTGATGTTTATTCATTCGCTTAATTTTGTCTAAAATCAATCAGTAGTTGAGCATGAATCATTTGAGAAGCAGTGGCACACTAAATGCCAAAAAAATACCTGTGTGGCCATGCAAGATCCTATTCGGATCTCCCAAGCATCATAAACCATACCTGATCAGCACAAGCTCTAGAAAGGTGGGAAGCAAATGACAGCTCAGCAGATTCACAAGTCGTGAGTCATTACGTGATGAAATGGTGTTTTTTGGAAATATTTTTAGCAGCATGAATGACACCCGCGGAAAACAGCCCAATAAGGAAAGCTTGTGGTTTGTGTTTACTCCTTTGACTTCCCTTCTTTCAGCTAGTTTTAAAAGCTACAGCGACACAGATATTCATACCCATGTTTTATCCCCCAGTGTTCAGGGGTTGGCAGGCACTTCAACACCTTGATAGGATATGGACTTAGTCATATACAGTACTAATCTCATTTAATAATTTACTCACTAGCCAACTGATTAAATCCTCCAAATGACTTAACATGAACCTCACAAGTCTTGCATCAGAGATTTTTTTCTTTATAATTAATTAATTATTTATTATTTTTTTATTCTGGACTTTTACTACTAATAAAAGAAAATCATATGCATATGAAACTGAAATAAATCTGTATATACATAAAAATCAATGGGAATAAAATGCAAAACTGTCAATCTCTTTATGGCTCTCATTTCTAATTTCCAGAAAGCTAATATGACAAATGAAATGGAAAACAGCACTGACCTTAACAAAGTGTTCAATATGATAAAGAAGGAGTGCACTTAACCTTTTGTCTGACTTTTATTCCCATTACAGGATTTTAATGAATGTTAATCAAGACAAAGCGCACAATTCTCTTTTATCGGGTTCTATTGCCAACTTTAAAATGCTGACTAACACCATTAGGGCATAAATTAAACGACTAATTGGAACGGTTCAAAGAAAAATAATGTAATAATTGAATACAGATTCCAGAGGGTGAATTTCATTATTTCCTCTGATTCATTCATTTGCAGGAGACATGGAAAGATATAGTCTGTGTTTGATAGGGAGAGAGAGAGAGAGAGAGAGAGAGATGGAGAGAGCGAGAGATGACTAAAATCATCATGTCTACTTCAACTGTGGAAAATTGAAGATATTAATGATGTTTGCAAAGCACATAAAAAGCTGCACCTGAGTGAATCTAGAATTTTTTTTTTAAAGCAAAATGAAAATCCATATAGCAGAAAGCACTCTAATATTTTTTCTACTCTGTATTCTCCTATACTCGTCTGATTCTCTCCTTGAATGGTACCTGAATAGAATCAAGAATTGAATAGTCCCGCTACCAGGACTAACATTATACACACGCCCCCAGATATGAGGGTTTATGATAACTGCTCTTTCTACACGAATAGCATTTAACCCACGTGTATCCATCAGGATATATTGAAGCACCGATTACGAACAAAAAAAAAACATATAAAGAATATATATTTTTTTCCCCTGAATTTTTATGGTGTTGGTTTATTGACTTTTTGCATTCACGTAACTACCATGATGTCAGTCACAACAGGGGACAGCAGAAGCACTGTTAACCGACATTAGGCGACGGTGTATTTTCGTTGATTATTATGTTCATTGAATATTGTGGAGCCCCCCAGAAGAAAAAAACAAACAAAAAAAAAAAACAGAAAGGTTACAAAAACAACAAAACATCTTACACATTAACATTCTTTTGAAAGGACCTTGGGTCAATTCAACAAAATGGTACCACGCAAGTGAATGAGAGCCAAATGGCAATAAATGGTTAAAAAGAGAGTACAGTACTTGAAAAAAAGACCAGTTATGATAAATACAACATTTAAATATGAATTCGGGTCAAAGACGCAAGGCCCAAAAGTCCTGAGCATCCTCAACCATGTCGAAAAGGATTCAAGAGGAGGTGTTTTTATTTTGAGTATGTGTGATGTGTTTGAGTATCTATAAATAATTTAAGAGCAGTGGGTGTCGAACAAAGACTTTGCACCATTGCCCCACTGTGGGCTGCAGGTGGTGGCAAAAAGGACGAAGCGATGCCAAAAATCCAGACCAACAAAGGACTCTAAAAAACCATCTACATGCACTAAGTGCAGCAAGTTCTTTATTCTAGTTGCTAGAATCGTGGTAATCTATGTTAGACATGAATGCACATGATATTTCTGGAATTTCAGTGCAATGAGATAGATTTTTTTTTTTTTTTTTTTTTTAGGCATAAATGAAAACACAGCACAATTTCGATTTTGTGTGGTTTCTATTTGTTCTTTTCTAAATGGCATTTGTTTTGTTATATTGTTTGGCAGGGAGTTATAGCGCATTCGGAATAATGTCACTTTTCAATTTCACAAACAAAGACCCCAATAGGAGCGAAACCTGAGAGCTGCACGGTGGTTAAAAACATCATCATCATTGTAAAGAGGCTTTTTTTTTATTTTAAACTAATTTGACAGAACCAAATCCATGTACATTGTATACTGTATGCGATTAGTTAAAGGTTAACAACAATGCTTAAGTCCCTTGGATCTTTGTCAGTGTTGGAACGTAAACTCATAACTTATTGCTTTAGAACTGACAAGCTACGACTTTATCATATAAATATTGTACAGTAATATAGACAACACATTTTTCCATTTTATTCCAGGAGTTCAGGGATCATCTCAAAGCAGATGTCCATCTCTGTGTTAATTAAGGATCTCTTGACAGAAATGCTTCCCTGATGCTGGTTCCCTGGGAAATCATCAAGGACACAATGATGTCATGAAAAAGAAACTATACTGTCTTTCTCATTGTCCCTCAAATAAGGTGCTTAGTCATGAGGAAGCCTCTCATTCAATTCATTCATTACCCAACTCATGACAAACATGTATTTGAGAAATCATCATGCTAATAAAACAAATTCTTGTGGTCCTCAAAAGCATCCAATCCTGTGCAGTTTGTGTGGAGTCTAGAACATTCTCATACCTAAATGTTGGCATCCAGAGAGCTATCTACTGTATACATCATCATCATCATCATCATCATCATCATCATCATCATCCTTGGTGCTATATTTCTTTGTCTCAATCAATCTAAATATTTCATACCCATCTCATACAAGTATTACTGTACAGTGGTCATCACTGACTGGTCATTATAATGCAATAATGAAAATAATTTTTTATATTGCAGTATCTTCAATTACCTAATATCCAATAAAGCACTCCAATTCATATTACATGTCTAAAAAGATTTCTGCCAACAATCGAATATCAGTGTTACAGTAGATAGAGCACATTACTCTAAAACCTCAAGCACAAAAATGTGATGCAATTCAGCAATATCACACTGTTCTAAGTGGGAGGCTGTTCTAATAAATATCAGCATGGCGGTGATGCTCTCATAGACATGAGGACGTAGACCAAGTGCTAAAGACACCCCAGCCATGCTGATATTTAGTACAACGGCGCAACCCAGAGTATGAGATTGCTTTTATACAACATTTCTACAAACACCGCTTACTTTAAGCTGATTATGATTAGTTTGTTTATTTAAACAGTTAATCTGCTCCGCCAATACACATCCTTCTATGACTGGCAGAATTAACTAACCGCGCTTGGCGAAGCTGGCGATCGGCAGATAGCGACTGACAGTCGCTTGTTCTACACACCAGGGAGTGCTCTTGATCTGGGGTTAGAAAGATATTTGGGATTCAGCCTTGTGTTCGAAGCTAGTTGGCTTGGTAGCCAGCATTAGCTGTAAAACATGATTGGTGTATTGAACAGGGTGAAAGTAGTTTTACAAGTACTATGTAGCTAAAGGGTCAGAAGAATAAACCATGGAGGTGGTTGGCAGTCCTGAGAAACCAGTACAAGACATTCTACATTTGCACTTATTCCACTTTAGAAGATGAACTAACATATGTTAAATCCCAAATAGTATTAAATGGAAAGCTAGTGTGCTAGTGCGTACAATCCCTTGTTGCACATACTGTACAGTATCAAGTAGTGCCCTTAATCAGGGGTTGGAAGGGGATTCAGGATTAAGTAGTTACAGAACTGGCCATTAAGAACACTCACTCACTCATCATCATTGCTTAATCCTGTATTCAGGGTCACGGGGAGCCTGGAGCCTATCCCGGGGCACGAGGCAGGATACACCCTGGACAGGGTGCCAATCCATCGCAGGGCACACACACATACACACACACACACTACGGGCAATTTGGAAACTCCAATTAACCTAACCTACATGTCTTTGGACTGTTGGAAGAAACTGGAGTACCCGGAGGAAACCCACCAAGCACAGGGAGAACATGCAAACTCCATGCACACAGAGACGGGAATCGAGCCTGGCCGGGGAACGAACCCGGACCCTGGCGGTTCAAGGCGACAGTGCTAACCACTACACCACCGTGCCGCCCCATTAAGAACACACGTTTCAAAAAACGGGATCTCGCGATCTTCCCAGTGCGCGGGAAGCTGTGAAAATGCCGTTCATTACCTGTAGGGGGCAGTCGTACAGTATTTCAATCTGAGGTATTGTGTGTCTGCTGAAGCTGAAAATGTGTTAATCTTTCTTAGGCGCCCATTGACAGCAAGCTCATATATGTGTCAAGCTCAAACTGTAAATACTCATATGTACTTATTGTTCATTTTCTTCTCTCCTTCAATGATGATTCTTCTTTGACTGCACTTTCTCCATTCAGTATTATTATTATTATTATTAGTAGTAGTAGTAGTAGTAGTAGTAGTAGTAGTGCTGTGAATTTATTATTATTATTATTATAACGCATCCGCGCGTGTGTGCAAAAAGATGAAGTACAACAAAGAATACAAATTGTACGAAGAATGCAAAAGTTACTAAACCAACATAGTTTTATTGTGTATATGCACTTTAAATATCCACTAAACAATAAACATTGCCTTTTGCAAAGTGAAAGTGAGTTGCGTGTGCGTGCTTTTTGATCAAAAGGCTGATAAACGCGCATGCAGATATGAGCAGATTTATCTTTTATGAAAAATATTTCATTTGTAAAATAGCATAAAGAAATCATAGGTTAAAAACAGTACATAACACAGGTTATTTTAAAGAAATTCTAAGACTCCTCCACGGCAGTGATTAAAAAACAGTAACAATATAAATTTTAGAATCCGTAGAAGCTTGGTAGTCCGAACACAACTTTTCGCGGAGGAGCCTTTCCCTGAAAATTTGCCGTTTTCACAGATGAACAGTACCTGTTTTACAGTAGATGGAAATTTACTGGGCTGTCTCTGAACGGTTTACCATGACAAAGAGCAATATAAGAACAGTGCCAGCTGGCACACCTAAAATAGATGCCAAATAATTTTTTATAGTCCAAATTTTTTTTTCTAAACCCTTGATATGTTGTTTACTTACAATATTTGTTAATTTAAAAATGTCATTTAAATGAGGCCCGGGATGTTAAGCCTATTTCCTACATAGTCTAATCAGAGTGTAATTCATACCGCCCGCTCATCTTCATAGTTTATATTTTTCGAGTGTAATTCATAAATTATGTTCATAATAATGAAATGAGATGCCCTAAATCGTGCTTTAAAATTAAATCGTGCTTTTAACAAAAGGCAGTGTTTTGATCAAAAGGCTGATAAACGCGTGCAATTTATCAATATAATGCAGACATACTTCCCCAGAAATGCAACAAACACAACAGCGCGCTCCGATGTAAACCAATTTATTTCATTCATAATATAGCATATTTTTGCTGTGTAGTTTATTTTTTTGTGTGCATAAGAATTGCATTTCAATGAATGTTTCATGGTGCTCCAGATGGCCAGTCCTCCACTGCTCAAGACTTTCAAGGTTTGTTTATTCTCCAGAGGAAGCATAATACAACTGTCCATAGAGTAAATAAAAAGAAAAGTATCAAAAGCAAAAAGTATCAAATTCAACTATGAAGTCTGATTTAATTGCTATCATTAAACTTTTTTTTCTATTTTATGTTTTGCTGGAGAAATACATTTTAGGCAGAGACGTCGTGTTAATTCTTCTAAAACCCCAACAGTGCACACGGTTTGATAAATTCACACATATCGTGAACGAAAGGTGAGAAGAGATTCAGCAGAATCTTCTGACACAATGCTTGTTCTGAAGGACTACAGTATATTCAACAAGAATCGTATTTAAAATAAGATAATTAATTAAATAATAAAATTACATCAAATAAGGACTTTATCCAATAGCCAGACCAAATTTCTCATTGACTGCTGAAGTAGTTAAATATGCTTATACTGTAGATATGTAGGTTATATTTTACAAGTACAATTGCAAGTAAATTACAAACTGCATGTAAGGTTGTAAAATATGAATAAAAGTGTATTATACACAAATATATGATATGGTAATATAGACATTGAAAAAGCTATTTACACATGAGTGCTCATATGTAAAGCAAACTCAATTATTAATTTATTGTGTATATTTAACTTCATTCAGCCATTTAAGTTATATGAAAAATAACATGCCTACCAGCCCTACTATTGGTACGACAAAGAATACAAAAGTGTATAATTATTAATAAAGTTAGCCTCAAACAATATTGAAGCAAACATGATTTTGTGTTTCATGATGAATGTGTGTACAGTATATGCACTTTAAATATACAGTAAACAATAAACACTGCCTTTTGCAAAGTGAAAGCGAGTGCCGTTGATTAAGAGGCTGATAAACGTGCTCGCAGATATGAGCAGATTTATCGCTAAAACTGCAGACATAGGTGTGAAGGTATCAAACCGGTTTCGCTGATGGGGAAATTGGCAGAATTGAGGGGTTCAAAACTAATTAGCAAGACCGAGCAGATGTCTCTGCCCAAAAGGTATTTCGCCAGCAAATGATAAAATAAATAGAAATAAAATGTTTAATGGTACCAATTAAATCAGAATTCATAGTTTGATTTGATACTTTGAGTGTAATTCATGAATTTACTGAATATATTCAGATTTTGTAAAATAACGAAACCCGTTTCCTTCCTGGACCTTTTGTTTTCTTTCCTTGTTTTAATCTGTAATATTTAAGTGAAATACATTTTGTGTACTGTATATGCTTAAATATTACTTTTTATTTATGGACAGGTGTATTATGTTTGATCGGCATTATTGCGAGACTCAGTGACTTTCTGCGGGAGTATGTCTGCATTTTTATCTATAAATCGCATGCGTTTATCAGCCTTTTGATAAAAACGCTGCCTTTTATAAAGTGAAAGTACGAGCCGCGGGTTCACGTTCGCTGATGAACAGTTTTATTTCAGTCATAAATTCACAATCACATTCCAGCTATTATTTCCAGCATTGGTCAAACAATCTGATCAAAATCAAAAATTCTGGATGAAATAATTACTGAGTGATGGACACAAACAGCAAAAAACATGATGATTATTATTATAAAAAGCCCGAAGCACTTTGTGTGCATATACGAATATTTACTTAAAAATATAGGGTTTTCTGATGGTGCTCAATGTCGACACATTTTTACGTTTTAACGAAGATATGTTGGCATATTCACAAATTAGGACATTCGCATAGTTAACAGTATCAGGTAGCCTACTATTGTCACGGTTTGAGGTGCGAGGCATAATTGCAGAGGTCCAGATGGTAAAGGAAATGATGTATTTTATTTAAACATAAACAGGGAACTTAAACAAACAATAGACTTTAATATAAAACAAACCAAAACACGAATAATACAACGGTAGACACGAACTGAACTCACAGACATTAACCACGACAAATCAACAGATGCAAGACAGCTAACTAAACTCAAAACAACCTATTTATAACAAAACTAATAATCAACTCGGTTCAGGTGAGCGTCCATGGTCACCTGACCGAGTTGCCTAAAGGGAAATGAAGTTAAACAAAAGAACTACAAACAAAAATCACAGGGCGCTTTGGCGCCCTCTAGGGGTTATCCCTGACAACTATCAGGTAATTAAATTAATTTTAAGACCATTTAAACCGAGGCATTGCCATTTCTTTCATTGTTTTGTCCCTGTTAAGACATTACAAAAACTATATAAGAAACTTTTTATTATGAACTTTAAAGCACGATTTAGGGCATCTCTTTTCATTATTACGAACATAATATGAAGCACATATACACACATTCATCATGAAAGATCTATTGCGGGCCTCCGAGTGGCGCAGTGGTTAAAGCGCTCGCCCTATCATCCGGAGATCGCTAGTTCGAATCCCGGGTGGTGCTGTAACCTCTCGCAGCCGGAGGTCTAGAGAGAGCTGATTGGCCGAGCTCTCTCAGACGGTGCGGTCGGCTGGCGTCACGTGGTTCGGAGGAACCACGTGATAGTCTTCGGCCCTCCCGGCTGAGTGGTAGTAGTAGCCTTAATGTGGGAGCCCCCTAGTGACGGGGAGGAATTGGACACGACTAAATTAGGGAGAAAATCGGGGAAAAAAAAAAAACAATGAAAGATCTATTGCAAAACAAAATTAAATTTTGTTTTTGCTGCAGCATTGGAAACAAATATAACTAACTAATTATACACAATTCTTAATTGTACTTGGTCTGGCTTTTAGAAAAAATCCTTCCATGCGCCATCTGGCGGATATTCAGTGAAGCACAACACTTGTAAAACATTGAAATTCTTAAATGTTGTTTGTGGGATTTCGCGATTCGAATTGCAGTCTTTCGCGGGAAAAGGCATGCATTCTTAACGGCCACATCTGTAGATAGCTTTTAGGAGCCAGTTAGATAGCTTGCATTTGAACACTGACTGTTCAAAGGCAATTCAAAATGACAATTACTTACCGGAGGACACTGTTTCTTTTTTACCGCTGTACCGCTGACCATACAGACCTACTTAGACCAATTTTGTATAATTAATGCTTGTTAGAACACCTGTGGCATGGAGTTAGACGCTACATATACTGTACAGTAGTTAGACTTCACAGTGCTGTGATCATTTATATCACCACTTAATGCTTCTCATCCAATCAGATTACTGGGTCAGCACTAACTGTTGTATAATATGTATTATGTTGCTGGTAAATCATGTGGCTTAATCATCTGCTGAGATTGCATATTTATTGAGACTCACTGTCTGAAAACTGCCTCCATTGGAAAGTTTTCTCTGCATAACCCCTAGAAGATCTTTGCACATTACATTTTCCTCCTGTCTGGCACATCTGAATCAACTCAATACCAAATGTTCCAGAGAAAACACTTGGCAAAAACTGTAGGCACATAATGTATTGTGTCACATCCATGTCTGCAATTCCCATGATCCTCAATCCATGACCTCCAGTAACCCAGCTATCTCACTCTCAGCTATATTCACTGGAATCATATTATTCTCTATTCGTAACCTGGGCTCTGAAGGTAATTATTTTTAAATTAACAAGGAATCGTTTTAAAGTGCAAATTAATAGACACAATTCACAAGTCTGGCAAACTTCATCACTGTTGTTGACATAAAAAATGGTTTAATGCTGGATGTTAAGTTCTTGATATTAAATTTATTTAAAATAATGATGATTTAATGGATTTCTACTAGGTGGAAACTTGATTAAATAGCTGTACCTTTTCATAATTGATTTTCAACAAGGCAGAAGCCCTGTAGTAGAAATTAAAATCCCAATTTCGTCTACTTCCATACATTCTGCCCTACTTATTCACTAGGTGAATTTTGCCTATGGTAAAATAAAATGTTATAAGAAATTGTTGCCTATGGCAATCATGTTAAGAAGTAAGAGCTTGTTCAATTTATAAAATACAGGCAATGAAAAAAGATGAACTTTTTTAGGTGTGACATCTTTACATTGCCAAATAAATTAAATATGCCTGTCTGGTAGCTATATAAGACAAAGAACAGGTTCTGAAAAAGTTCACAGATCAGAAAACCTTTTGTCTTATTTTTCTTTATAGTAATAATTGCTTTATGTAGAACCGGTTCTAAAAAAAAAAAGAGTCACCTGAACTTGAAACTCAGTGTAAATGCTGGACAGCTGTGAGTACATCCTTTCAAACGCTGTATGCCTTGGACCTGATCCTAATTGAGTAATATGTTAATTGAATGTGCTTGTGTGCACTTAACAACAAATCTGTGATCGATGTAGTTTTGAGCCAAAATAGCCATCTGCTGTGCAATAGCAAACCTGTGATGAAAGAAGTTTCTTTCTTTTTTTTCATAACAACCAAATCGATTTAATATCTAGATTGTTAGGCAACGATGCTCCAGTTGTCCTTGGCGGCAATGTCCTCATGCAGGAGCTAGGCAGAAAGAAGTCAATCTCCAATGCTGGCTGGAGGAACTGGCTCCCAGGAACCAAGGAACCCAGTCTGAGACACATGTTTTACAGTAATTATATCAAAGTAATCATATTACTGTGTAATAAAACAACCCATGTAGCATATTCAGATTGTTCATTACAAAAAAACATTAATATAAAAATATTAAACACCTTTTTACTGCTTTCAAACGATTCAAGAGGGTAAGTTTTGGCAATTTGTTGGTCTGGAGCATTCAGGTGTGTGTTAAGATAATGCGAAATAAGCAATGCACATTCATATGGAAAGGGTTTTAAATTTTTTTTAACAATTTGGAGTTCTACAGTGAAAAAGATTATTCACAAGTGAAAAGCATTCAAGACAGTTGCCAGTCTTCCCAGGATGAGAGTCTCCACATATTCACCCGAAGATCAGACTATTGCAATGCTCACAGAAATACAAAAAAAAAAAAAATAATGAGTTACATCTCACACCTTACATGTGAGCATGTTATATGTTAAAGTCCACTCACTCACTCACTCACTCACTCACTCACTCACCCACCCACCGTTTATACCGCATTATCCTGCATTCATGTGGGGCCTGAAGCCTATCCCAGGATACTTAGGGCACGAGGCAGGGTGCAGCTCTGTCAGTGTGCCAATCCATCGCAGTGTTAAAGTCCATGACAGCAAATTAGAAGAATACTGAAGGCTGATGTTCGCAAAACTGCTTCTGAACAAACCACAAGACTTGTGTCTATGGACAAAACAATTTCTATGGACAGATGAGACCAAACTGGAGTTGTTCGGCCTTACCAAACAGTATTTCAGTAGAAACACTTCATACCCACTGTTGGAGGAGTGATGATTTGCGCTTGTTTTACAGCCAGATCCTGGACATCTTCCAGTCATTTAAATCGACCATGAACCTCTCTGTATACGAGACTATTCTAGAGACAAAAGTGAAGCCATCTGTCCAACAGCTTGGATGAAATAGGTTATGCAACAAGGTAGGACCTGAATCTACTTAAAACCCACATTTAGAATGGCTGAAAAATGATTTTGGAATGGCTTTGTCAGACTCCAGACCTCAACCCAATTGAAATGCAGCGGTGGGATCCTAAGAGAGCTGTGCATAAGTGAGTGATCAAAAGCTTCAATAAACTGAAGCAATGTTGTAAAGAAGAATGGACTAAAATTCCTTCATAATAATATGGAGAGATGGATAAATGCATAGAGGAAAAGAAAAGATTCCTTGAATCGTGTGGGGGAATTAGTATTGCCCACATGCTTTTTTTTTTTTTTTTTACTTCAGTTTTGTTAAATAAATAATGATACTGTGAAAAAAGTAATATGTTATTGTTTGTCTGAGACCTGATACAATCAGATGATTTTTATTATGCTTGCAGATGAAAAGATTTTTTAAATTGACTGTATTTCCTAGCGTAACTTTCGGCATACATTGCCTTTCAGAATATTACTTAAAACTTTTGTTGGTGTGTCACATCAGACAAAAGACAACTCTAGCCGTTTTATTTGGTGTCTGTGTGTGTGTGTCTGCCTGTAATACTTTTCTCTACATTTCCTGAGTGATTATAGTCGCACATCAGGACAACAATAAAATTACCACAGGAGTGAGATTCTAGTGTTTTCAACTCATGCACGGAATAAGAAAATATAATCATTCTCTATTAAGCATTTTACTTTGGATAGTTATAGACTTGGCAGTGATTGAAAACTACTAGGGTCATACAAGGCAAACTTGGACTTTTGATTGTGCAGAAAAAGCAAAAATACAGTTATCAGAGTAAAAACTTTATTCTTCTTATACAGTACAGTATATAACTTCTTTATTTCCATGTATAATCCGCTGCAACACTAATGAACGTATCCCAGTCTTTCATTAGTGCCTGGATACCATCTTGGTAGAAGGTTCTCTTGATCGGATTGCCTTGTCCAAAAAATCTGAAAGGCTGGCCTCCCAGGAACTCCTTTAATGGGCCAAATATGTGGAAATCACTTGCTGTAAGGTCAGGGCCATATGGGGCATGGGACGATAACCCCCAAATATGCAAATGGTGCTCATGGATTATTGTGTATAGTTTCCACAGACAGATGCATCTTTTTCTCAAATTAGCGACAAGTTATCTGTCGATTTCCAAGGATCAGGCGTTCCACTTGCTGAATGTTCAGAATTCTCCCAGCCACATCAGCCGAGATTGTTATTCACGGATGTAGAGCCTTCTTTAAAACATTTGCACCATTCAAATGGTTATAGTGCTTCTAAGAGTCTCATCACTGTCCCGTCTTAAAATCTTCTTTAAATGTCAATCATTTTTATGTCTTCATTCATGAGAAATTCCATCTCAAGTTCCAGCTTGGCTTGAACGTTCCTTGTAATTATTGCTTTATGTGAAAGTAAAAGATGATGATGATGATGATGATATCGTGCATATGTACTTATTGCTGGCAGTATAATAACTCACTGAATCAGACCTCGGGGTCTTGCTTTTCATTCATTTTATTTTCTTTCTCATTTTGAAAATGCTTTCGCAGGTGGCAGGTCTAATAGAGGTTTCATCACCCAGGCCAAGGAAATATTGAGACCACTTTCCTTCTTGGGAAGGTCAGGGCAGGGTCACTGATATGCGTGCAACCAAATAAAGCAAGGGAAGTGGCAGCAGGCAAACATATTTCTTTCTTCTTTTTTTTCATGTTCCAACATGAGGCAACATCTGCATAGAAAATCACAGACATGTGTATCCTTCCAGAACTAAAATTATCAGACGACTGCTGCTTTGGTGGAAAACAGGAGGTAATTCGGCCTGTAATTTTCTGAGAGCAGGATGGAAGAGGAACTCTAAAATGGAAATAAAACCACCTGTAATATAGAAAATTACCCCATGACATCAAGTAAATTTAGTGTCGTACAGGTAGCGCATATGACATGTAAACACACACACACACACACACATACACAAATGTGCTGTACTAACCTCCCTCTTGACTTACTGAAATAACATGAGGTTACTTTTCGAATAGAGACTACCAAGGACTTATGTAAGCCATTCTCTATAAAGGCATCTGCTAATCAGTGTCAATTTAAATGCCAAAGTAAACTTTAATAGCAGTCTAAATAGATTTTTTCTCGTGACTAATGATGCCACACTAGTATTCAGATGACCTCTCATTCCATTATCTGCAGGATTAATTAACATGTGCATCGCGTTGCTCAATATGGTGTTAGCTAGTCTTTTAGCTAGTAGCTTAAACTAAATATCAGCCACTTAATCAAAATGAGTGGAAAGGGCACTTTTAACCCGCAAAGGTTGGAGGAAAAATGACTATAAATGATTACTTGTCTTCAGCAAGACACAGTCAATAAGCATGTGTCAATAATGCATGAGCATACACTGGAGAGCGATAAATTAGCAACCAGTAATAATGCTATAGGAGCTTAACGCAAAAGAGAGCTTAGGGGTGTTGCTATCGTTTCAGCATTACCTTCTATGTCTTAATATATGCCCAAAAATATAGTGAGTACTCCAAAACCTTCTACAATGGATGAGATTTACTTAGTCAAGATCAGGCAAACTTATCCAGAAATGTTTCATTGTTGTGAGATAGCCAGGCTATTAGCATACCTGCTTACTTTTCAGCTTGGAGTGGGATTCTGAAAATAAGGGGATTGGTTATAAAAGAATAGAATAAAAGATGTTTATTGCTGACTTAGTGATTTTGGGTGCAACTTCCACAGACAATTGCTTTGAATATGAAAGTGTGAGAAATTGCAAGTGTGCTGTGAGAGCATGTGAAGATGAGTGATTATGTGTGTCTCACGCTCAATGTGTGAGAGTTGGCAGCTTTCTATTAGCATGCAGGGAATTTCAATATATCTAGTTGCAATGGACTCCTAACACTGTATGTCAGTTGTAAGTCAATACTCATTTAACAGTTTTTAAATACTAATAAGTGTGTGCTGTGTGAGGAAATCCTAAACCGCAATGTTCGGCTGTTAAAAGGTCTGTTGAAAGAACTGCTGCCACACATTGTATTTTCGGGCCACAGAGACTTTGTGTGGGCTGTGCAAGCGATCCGTAAATCACAATAAGTCACAACATATAAAAGTTTAAAGTGTAAGGACCCTGTAGAACAAACCCATACACACCACTTGAATCCTTCTTTCTGTTTGTCTCCACTCTTGGTGTTATAAGCTTATGGCTGCAGGTGTCAGGAAGTTTAGAAGAAACCCAGAGGAAACCTACCAAGCACGGGGAGAACATGCAAGCTCCATGCCGAGGCGTGAATCGAACCTGGCCAGGAATCGAACCCAGACCCCAGAGGTCCAAGGATACAGTGGGTTACCACTAATTCACAGTGCCACCAGGACCATACTGTAAATCATCTTTATTTATTTCCATGTCTGTAGTCTACCATCTCTATTGTCTTCATTTTTTAGCATGAACGTAAGATTCTGCTCTGACTGATACAGTCTGGGAGTCTATAACTAATCTTTTAAATGGTGACATATCTTCTGACAAACATCTAGCTGTTGAGTTTAATCAGTGTTCCAGCCATGTGAGGTCTAGATTGTTTTATGTATTGCTCAAGTGTGAATTCGAAATATTGAAGATATACTGTGAAGATGTTCAAAAGTCAGAACTTTTCTGCATTTAATTTTTTTTTTTTTTTTCATATTTTCAAGTTTCAAAATCATCAGGGTGAATGAAAAGAGGCAACGGACTCTATTTGACTCACAGGTCCATTTTAACTGTTTATTTATTTATTTATTTATTTATTTTTTATCACTGCCGCTGCCATATGCCCTTCTTATAATTCCTGTCTTGTCTCCTTTCTCTCCCTCCTCCCTCCTTTCATGTTAAATAAAATGTTATGTAGTTTAAAATGAAGAAATGGCAACATATTTTAGTGTGACAGATGGAAAGTACCTAAAGATACAATTTAAAGGCTGGTTGATTATGCAACAACCCAAGCAGCAACCTCATTTCCCCTCTCATCTGTTCCCACCAACATTCAGAATCAGCAGTATACAGTACTATCCACGACCTGATCATCTGTCAGCATCTGCACCTGTTTCTCACTGGTTCATGCCATAGTTAGATGTTTTTTTATGCTTGAATGATTCATATGTCACTGTGTGGCCAAACAACAAAAAACATTAATCTGAGAATCAGGTTTCTAGTACAGAAACTTCAGGCGCTCAGGTACAGGGTTCAGGAAGCCTGAAGCACTGCTTCTCAAGACTACATTAAAAATGCAAGAAAGGCTCTTCGGAAGTAAATGATGAAGATATGAGAAGTAAATCAAGATTTTTGTGCAGTACTGTAGGTCCAGTTAAAATCTAAAAGAATTAATCAAAACTTGGGATTTTACTGTATAATGAGCCGTGATTGTTCTCAAATGACTTGGTGCCATTCAACCCCTCAAACAGACAGAGTCAGCATGTTTTAAACTTATGGACTGAAATGAGCCAAACTGAGACCACCCCTGGAGGTAGTTGGCTTAACCTGTGCACTGTGAACTCAATGTACTCTAGCTTTGCTTTACCTGTTACCCTTATATTTCAGCCATCAGACAAAACAGCTTCTGTTGCACTGGGTCAATCAAAAATATGTCAATGCATCAGCCATTATAATGGAGGTAGGTGGAATAAATGGCTCAAATGGTGGCAATGCGGTTTTCAAAAGTTATTTAGAAACTCAATCATTAGGCTATAATTCCTAACATAATGCTCAAGCAAGGAAGTGTGTCAGCGTCAGGCTAAATTCCTTGTGGTAAAATATGATTCATTGTGAAAATTCATGTTTGTCAAGAATTTATTTGACTCAGTTATCTGGGTTGTAACATCATGTTTTTTACATTGCAAATTTTTTGTCGACATCTCCATCAGAGCTTTTGCTGTGCTTCACTTAAAGCTTTCACTTTGAAATACTGAAAAGAAACAAACAAAAGGAATGAAAATGGTGGAAACCGTCAGTCTGCCTTCTATATTTA